>OY735233.1:13517260-13959760 GCA_963457665.1 Thysanoteuthis rhombus
TATAAAGTTGAAAAATGTTTTTTATAGACTGCCAAACGGTAGCATAGGATAGCTGGCGATGATCTCTGGAGACCTCCATGGGTCAGTTTATGTATACAGGTCTAGTTTGTTCCTCAATAGAAACCGTCATGTGACCAACATTTCCTGGCGGTATGCCGTGTCAGGGTGATCAATTGAAACATTTGGAAAGAGGAGTGATCAATGAATGGGTTACTTCTCTCACCATTCATTGGGCATTGATCAATAAAAAAAATTTTAAAAATATGCATGAAACTGGTGGACTGGATACAAACTGAGGGACCAATTTAACATAAATCTACACTGTATATTGAACCCCTTCACTAAAAACCTATTGGGGGGATATTAAGAAAAGAAAAGAAATGTCTTTTCTAGACATAATGAGGATGTTTAAATTTTCAGCCCTCTATTTCCACTGGTGCAGCCTGCACTCACACTGCTGAACGTAAAGATTGAACTCCAGACTTTTATGGAATAATACAGACTGATGCAAAAGGAACCTATATTCATATTGATAACCTCATATCCTTTAGGACTAAATCTCAAGAACAAGTTGTGTGACCTCAGTAAAACTTGGCCAGCAATCAGAGGAGACCTTATGGAAACTGTATGAACAGATACACTCCTGTGGAGTTATTCAGTCGGCAGTAAGATGCCATCGAGCAAGCTTGTGTACAGTGTGACCATTGCATTCACGATGACTGATCAAGTCATTCTTCATATTCTGTGCAGGGTTTTTTTGCAAAACATTGCATTATCCAGGTATGTGAGCACTTAACAGTACATATTTGGCTCCCTGCAACTTTTAGCCTTCCCCAAAGTGACAATGAAAGAGATTATGGAGAACTCGATGATGCAGCTGGAGTTGACCCTGAAAGAGGATTTCGTGGACTGTTTTGAAAAGTGGAAAAGATGCTGGGATAAGTGTGTGAGGTCCAAAAGGAAGTACTTCGAAAGGAACGAAGGTGCCATTACCTTGGGTGGGCTATTTTTTCCTTTAATATCAAATGGCTTGATACTTTCCAGAGAGACCATGTGCACCAGAAGAAGGTGTAATAAAAACAAATAGAAATGAGGATACTAGTTCAAAAGAACCATTGACTATTTCCACAAATAGTTGAGAATTACTACAATTGAGTGAATGGTTGTACTTACTGGCCTGTAACATGTCTTTTAATAAAGGCTGGAAACTCAAGGCCTGTTCATTTTCAGGATCGTACAGAAGAACTAGAAATAAACAAAAATACATTAACAAACAGAATTTCTTTCATCTGTTCAGGTGTTCTGATCAATAAATCATTTTTCATATAATGAGTAGTGTGGCTGGGGTTCCCAGCACCTGAAGGGCAAATGCAAAACTCAGGGGTAGCTGTGCTATATCCCAAGTGAGGGCATTACTATTACCATATATTTTTGAATAAGAATTAACTGTGTGTATCAGATGAGATCAAATTTGAGAAGAAAAGCCATGCAAATTAGATGAGTCAAGCCAAAAGCCATAATCAAGGTATTTCATGATTTCACCTTAGTGAGAAAAACGAAACAAAAAAAGACTAACAAGTTGGCTCTATGCTTTTTATTGATCACCAACTGAATATAAGTAACTGATAACATGTAAAAGTAATCTTCATCTATTCTAAATGTATCAAAGGAAACATTCTCATGCAAATTTTCAAGGTTGTTGCCCCAAAATGTGACCAGGAACATATAGATAGATAGATAAACATAAACACTTAATCAAAAATCAATCTGTAGCCCACTTGGCTGGTTGGATGGGCAATCTGTGAGGCTATGGTGATCTGATTGACAGTTAATGTAATCATGTATGTACTTACTGATAGATCAGTATTATATTTAAAAGTATCATTGACTAGTTACATAAGATAGTTGAGAATCACTACAACCGGTTGAATAATGATACTTACTGGCTTTTATCATTTCTTGTAATAAAGGCTTGAATCTTGATATATATAGAATTTGTGTTTCTTTCATACGTATTCTACTAGTATAAGAACTAAAAACCAACAATACTTACTCATCTGACAGAGTTTCTCAGCCGTGCCATAGTCATGCTTCATTATGTTAATTAGGAACTTGAAAAAAAACAAACAATATTCAATTTTGAATGTGTAATGGAGCTAACAGTTCATGTAACCTGTGATATCATTGGTAGGATTTATCCTATAAATACATAAAAATTTCCATTCACTCTAATGATTTTATATATATATATATATTGTAGTATAAGTTCCGATGGTAAAGGAAAAAAAGCACCATGATTTGTAGTTGTATTTAAGAAGCAATTACATCTGAATCCAGTATACGTAGACAAGACTCCAGCTTTTCTTATAACTGTACATTAACTTCACTAATACATAACTTGAGTATGTATAATGTTAACACATTCCTAATAATTCTATTCAATCAAGGCATTCTTAGTTGCTTTACTGTAGAAATGCATTATATGGAAATACTTTTACTATAGAATTGCATTGAAAATAATTAATGCAAGCATTCCTGATAAAATAGGGCTATTACAAGAATAATTGTTTTTAAAAATTCCTAAAATTGTATCCAGAAGATCATCAATTCTTTTTTATTAACTTTATTCATTTAAAATTTATGAATTTCTGAAAACACCCAAATTAGATTTGGTTTCACAAATATTTATTTCTGTAAAATAAAATGTAAAATTTGTATGTATTTTACTTCACCAGCAATTGTTTTAAAAGCATTGTATTTTTAAAAATCATAATTTGGTGTTTTCAGATCTCTACAGATAAACAATTGAAGGAAAAATCCAATTCAAAATTTTGAGACAATTGTCAATGAGGTAGAATATATTACAACTTTGCATTTTATTTCATAGTAATACATCTTTGGAAAACTAAATCGTATTTGTTTATGATTGTAATTTATGAGGTGATGTCATCCAGTGTTGAGTGAGGCTGTCTGCTTTTCAATTTGATCAATGCTGAGGTGCATTTTGTCAATATGATCTACAAAAATAGTCCGAAATATGGAAAATTGAAACTCACACAAACTTAAATGAACTGATTTTCATTAAGTTTTTAATTAGTATATAGCATGTGCAGAAGTATACGCTCTCCGAGTGCTTTCTACTTTGACTTTGTGAAACTAAGAACTTTTGTCTTTTGCATTTTTTACAGTTCAGACCTTCTAGGCATTGTATTTGTACCATTTTTCCTAAAATTTCATACCTAGGTATATTCATGAAACGCTTGCATCATGTTTGATCAAAACCATTCCAGGGTTGCAGCCTTTTATACACACACACATTCATTGTTGTTCAGTAAAAACGAAAAGAGTCAGTTTCCCAAGAGACAACTTTTATTGGAGTTTGCAAGTGTCAAGTCTGGTAAAAACCAGGACTTTACTCTTGCAGATTTTCTATGACCAACCACTTGGTAAGATGGAAGTCTGCTAAAGGGATGCCTCTACTCTAATCACACGGCTTAGGCTGTACTAGATACACAGGAAAATTCGTCCTAAGAGTTATACACACTTTTTGCTCATACTGGGAATTGAACATCGTTATAGACTGATGAAATTGATCTTACCTCCATCATCAATTGATCTGGGACTTTTGGTTCAACTGATTCCTCGGATTCTTCTGATCCAGAATTTGATATCTCAACATTTTCAAGGCTCTTTGTGACATCTGCTGGAACTACAAATTAACGTCTGTATTTTATCAGACAGTGTTTTATCATTATATATGGTTTAATTGACTAATTACCTCATTGTCATTGTTCATTTTTCGTGTTTTGGCCATGTATTCTCTAGCCTTCGTTGGGTGTCTGTCGTGTTCGGGAATGTCAAATCTAGTTCCTGGATAGCATGCACATTCTCTCACGTACCTGACGAGTAGTTTTGGCATCTCTATGTTGTAGGGATTGTCTCTTTCTGACCTCTGAGCAGGCATCATGACTTCTCATTGAGTTCTGCATTCACTCTCTTTGCATAGTTCATACCTATGGAATCCCATGAATGTTATGTCTGTGAGAAGATGCACATTCTCCTCCAGAAATAGATTCAATATTCCAGAATACAACAAATACCTGAGGATGGCCAGAAAGTACACAACCGAAACTTTGTGAAAAATAAACAAAGATGAGGAAATTGATCCAAATAAATCACTTGAAATGATACAAATTACTGGGAGGGTTTTTTTTTTCACTATTCACCATTTTGAAAATGTTTACAGCAATGTGCAATTTTTTTGTTAAAATTTCAAAATGGTTGCTGTATTTGACAACTGTTAAGTAAAGATAACCACATTGTTTGAATATTTACAGCTTCTAATATTTTGTAGTGCCCCCTATACTTTTAGTTAGGAATTTAGTACGAAACTATTCTTTTAACTAGATATCCAAAATGTCACTTCCTCCTACGACCCCTATAAAACCCCTGGACCAGTTATAGGATGTGGAGTCTCTTTTTTGTTGAATCCACGCCAGTTTTTGCCTGTAGTGTCTATTGTTGAATCCAAACAATGATGAATTGTTGAGAGACGAGGGGATTTGGTCCTCGTCATGGTTTAACTGTAGTGCACGTGCGGTCCTGCAGCTGTGGAAGGAAAGATGCTGTACAAAGAGAATGGAATTCACGCCAAGTATGAAGTTGGACGCACATTGAAATAAAGAGGAATGAACACATACAAGAATTATGGCCAGACAAGAGACGTACGTTTAATACAAGAATAAAGATGAGGTACATGTAAAGATAACATTAATACAGTCGATTGTGAGAAGTAATGTTAGGAGAAGAGCTAGAAGAAGAGATGGCAAAAGGTGGAAGCTTTCTTGTCTTGATAGTGCTGGTGTCAGAGTTGTAGTGGAGTTGTCTTAACGCGTGGATTCCGTATGGTTGGATAGCTCCCAGATACATGGAAACTGGGTTGCCAAGTAAGTGAGTTAACTTGGGGGCTATTCTCAGATGCAGTTAGATTCTCGACGAACAGACTATGAAAGACATAGAACATGGTGTTTTATCCATGCGTGTTTTCCGAAGTGAGGATGTTGATTAAGATCCGATCAACCAGTGGGTTGGCGAAATGATAACGATCTTAGAAAGAAGGAAAGAGCTGCAGATGCATGGCCAGCTAGGAATACTGGCGCCAAGGAGCATTGGGCCAGGGAGAAGGAAAGAGAGAGAATGGCCAGTCGTAGAGGCCAGGGCTAGAAGCGTAACCAGCAAGTGGTGCGTCCAGGGGTTTTACAGGGGTCATCAGAGGAAGTGAAGTTTTGGATATCTAGCTAAAAGAAGAGTTTTGTACTAAATTCCTAAGTAAAAGTATAGGGAGCACTACAATCTAAAAATTCACAAATTTTCTTGAGTTTTGCTGTTTTATTTTTGATGTTAGCACTACAGCCATAGCAATGAGAATAGAAATCATCAAGTTTAAGAAGAACTTATGGTAGTTGAACATCTACTGTATGTCAGAAAGATACAAAAAGGTCCAGTTTTACTTTATATGTATATTGTGAATCAACCTACCATTTAAGAGCTAATTCGCATTTCAACTTAAAAGTTATTTTTTCTCAATGAAGGTCAGATTCAGTGAAATCAGATCAAACTACATAGAAAAAATGTATTTTCATTTAAAAAAATCTCTCTGGTTGGCTAAATTGAATCTTAACCTACCCAGTTTTTACATACCTACTTCAAAGCATATTAATTTTCTGGGTAATCTTTTTTTTTTTGTCTTATAATACAATAGGATAAAGATTGTCAAAAGTTACCCCCCTTGACAGCTAAAACGGCTAGATTTTTCGTTTTCTTCATTTCCACCAAATTTTATAACTAAAAATGTAATGTACGCTCTAAAATTCATACCCAGTGTTAGGGTTAGGTTTAGGGGTTAAGGTTGATATTTCGAGAACATTATCTTAGATTTGAAGAATGGTATCTCATAATGAGAACACTTATGTTATTTGATGCAGATATTAAATTTTTAGGTATATAGTTTGTTGGAAAGGAAAATCTAGCCATTATACGGTATCAAGGGGGGTAACTTTTGACAATCTTGATGCTGCCATATTTTAGGACCAGAAAATAAAGGATTACCCATTTTTAAATATCAACTTGAAATACACCACGTGATTGGTTGTATTTTTTGTCCGTAAAATTTGTCGTGGGAGATAAGTATTGAATGATGATTATAGAGTAGCTTCCCTTATTCATTTGTATATTTATTGGTTGCAAATGCGTAAACAATCCTGGTTCATTCTGGTTGAACAAAAACAAGAAAATGCAGAGAGACATACTGTTTTTGATTAATTTTTTCGAAGTACAGAGCAATTGCAAAAATATTCAGGTACTGCTGTCATTTTTAATACTATGGCTATAATAGTTTTAAAATCTACTTAGAATCAAGTTATGTGCCTTGTAAACATCGAATCAATGAACAGTCATCGTCATTTTGTTTAATAGATCGTTTATTTTACTCACCTTGGCTTGCTCCAACTTCCATGATTGTTATTGTGTTCTTGTAGTCATAGCAACGTGACTGATACGTCAAAATTTTATGAAATATTTACATTTTTTCAATATTTTTTATCCTTAAAAATGACACAAACAACAAAAATAGGTTATTAAAAGTTTAATTTTATAATTATAAAAAATATAAGCTATTAGGAAAAAAGAAATAAACCAAAAAAAATTAAAAACGGACTTCTTCAAAATGTCTCCCGTGAAAATAATTCCTGGAAAAAAAAAGATTTCCCTGCCTAATGTTGTTATATTTGTCACTTCAAAATTTAATTGTTCGGAGATTATCCTTATGATGATAATGCTTCTCACAAATAGACACTCTTGAGAAACATGAATCAAAATAACACCATTTACCAATAATTTATGGGAGAGAGGGAAATACTGGATGATCATTGAATAGACACAACCCGATGCGTTTTTTGTGTATCAAGGCGATAGGTGTCAATATAAACGCCTGAAACTTGTAACATGGTAATTTTATAATAATAATCTTCAAGACGTTAGTAAGAAAAATGATTGAAGAACATCTGTAATGAAAATTGTTTTTGTAAACAATATTAACCTGGAGATATTTGTGTTTGAAACAGTGCGACGGGATAATTAGCTTCAGAACATTTTTAGATGAAAATACACCAAACTTTAAAATTTTACTAAAGTTTTATTAGTGTAAGGATTTCAATGAAATTTTTTGTATTTATTTATTAACTGATTTTTCTATGATGGGGATATTTTGTAAGGAAGATTTGAAGAAATATTTTTCAAGTCAATAACCCCCACACCTCATTTGATTTTATGAAATCTTAATAAAATATCATTCAAACATGAATATTTACATTTCTATAAATATAAGTCCCTGACGAAATTAGAATAGTGGAAACTTTATACGAAACATCAACATGAGATGTAAAATTTGAAACTAAATTTAGGTTTGTCACGTTTTTTCCTTATCTTCAAAATGTAAGAATTATTCTGTCTCTTCCGTATGTAATTGCACGGGTTTTTGAAAGATTGACATAATTCTGTAAAGTATATAAAAAGAAATATCAGTATTTTTTTTATTAAAGACAAAGTTTGCTTCATATTCAAAATTCAGATTTTTTTTAAATAGTTGACAGAACAAATGTTTGAATTATAATCATTCCTATTAATTTAGTTTATCTTATACATTGGTAATTCAAAAATATTATCCAATATGCGAAAATGTTATTAGTTAATGCATACGGAAATAATGTTGAAAAATACAATACACAATAAACTTTTGTTTTTACCTAATTTTTCGCTTTAATATTTTATAGAAATGTCAGAGAAAATATTGTTACTGCTATTATCAATTAATTAAATTAAAATAAATAAAAGTAACCGAACAAGTAAAATACAAGAAATATTTTCAAGTCAAATAATAATTTAATTTTTTTAAATAAAAATATTTTTCCAAAATATAATTAAAAATAATACCCCATTAAAATTATGAAAGTAAATTTAAATTAATGAAATAAACAAGCCAAATTAAAAAGTGAAGCGAAGTAAGAAAAAGAAATTTAATTGATAAAATCTCAAGAAGGACAATGACTTTACTAGAGAAAAAGGTCATTCCATTTAGAAAACGGAAGTTGCCGGTGTTGTCCGATCTGTGTTCACCTCCCAAAGAAACATAAGGTAAGCTCTAACAGGTTTTGTGTTCATTTTTTTCATTTTAGTAGAATAAAGTTCTCCAATCTAAAATAGGAGCAAAAAAACGTTTATCTCTACCCACACGTATGCGTATAGAGCCCTTTATTAAATCTGGCTTTGTCTCGAATGCTTTTGTCCCGAGACGAACTATTACCTAACAACTTGGTTAAGGTGTTCGTCATATCATTCATAAACGTTAGTTGATATTTTCATGCTTGTTTCAGTTCAAGTTGTCCTTTTTTCATTTATTTGATATTTTTTCCTATCGGTTTTCATGGTTTAGTTTGCTTGGCCCTCAGATTTTCATCGACTTCCTTCCTTTGGAAAAAATGTATCGAATACTATTCACGACGTATACGTAATGACCTCGCAGAAGCTAGAACACGTGTTTATGTATCTTATTCATTTTCTAAGACGTGATAAAATTCTTTTTCGGGTTTTGTCTGTAAACTTCATTGCAGAATGAACTCTGGATCGTATATTGATCTAATTACTTCATCAGATATTCGCTGCTATCAGAATATTTTCTTCGTCCTTTATTACATAACCAACTAATAGGTACCACCACGCACTTTTCTAAACGAGGTGACATGTGTCGATAAAAGTGTCAAAAACTTGTAATATGTCGATTTTATCGTAATAATCTTTGTCTCATTGGTCAGATGTAAGATTTTACAAAATTCTTATGTAGAAAATATTCATGTCTACCGTATAAACTGGGTTTACATCGTAGACAGACTTTTTTTTCATTAAACCCTGCCTACTTCGACTTGGTTACTAGGAAGTAAGCCACCTTTGAACCACGATTAGGTGTGTAAGCTGTAAATTTTGTAAAAAAAATATTCAGTTCATAAACAGTTGTATATATGGACCAGTAGATTAATTTTGAATTAATTTCTGAAATTAAACTGCTGCTGAAAAACAAATCGGGTATTTTATTTTATTATCCCAAACAAACGTTGGCTCCCAATTGACTTGATTGTCTCCCCTGGATTTGTTTATAAGGCCTCAATGTCCAATCACCGATTTAAAAAAACATAACTCTCCCTCTCTCTCTCTCTCTCTTGTTTTTTTTTTCTCTCATGGGGCATCCAAATGTATATAAATAATAACACCACAATTAATTTTTGTAAGATCAGGAAATAAATTGTGAACATAAGAAAAGAAGAAAAAAGTATCAGCACATGTGCTATGCTAAAATAACCTTCTCAGCAGACCAAGCTCAGAAATTAACACTGAATGGGAGCGTTTGGTTTGGCTAGAAGAGACATTAGGTTTGAGGCTGTGTTCCGATGGGCCCCTTGTATTGGGGTGCCTTGAGACAGCATATTTGCCATGTGGTAAGACCATAAACCGAGCACAATTTCTATTTTGGGCATGGTTGGCTTCTCAAACTTCTTCATCCTTTGGCTAGGCTGAAGAAAGTCTCATTATCCCCTTTACATCTTTGCTTCTCAACACCTTTCCAATATTAGATTTTTTTTTCTCTCAGTCTTGAACTAAGGACATAATCACCCTCAAAGACATCCCCAAGGAATTGATGTGTAGGATTGAAGACCTGGAATTCCTCTTCAGGCTTATCATCACTATCATCAAGGACAGGCTCCTCCTCTGTTAAGATCTGATGATAATGCATCATCAAGGAGTCATTATTTTGTATGAAGGCTCCCCTTGTCTTGAATTCCTTTTTTACTGGATTTCATTGTCTTCTTTGATAGTCACTAGCAATGATGCTTCTCCCCTTTTTATAACACTGTTTGCGTAGAACAATCTTCTTTCTCATTGGGGATTTCGGAGATTGCCTGAATTCTTGTGCAGAATGAAATGTAGCTGATGTACATGGCTCTTGAGATTGAATGCCCAGCCAGTCCTTCTATGGTAGGAGTAGTTTCCTTGCTGGTCAATCTGTGATGACAGGCTAAGAAAATCTGCCTCAGAAAACACATTTTCATCTGTAAGATATATCCTGTTTTCTCTGAACCCACAAAAAATGTTGGAAAATGCTTTGCCTTTACATAATTGGCAATCTTATATATTATAATTGGCTGTCCTAGATTCTGAAGCATCAAGGTATCCATGGCCTGGTTGGAATATGTCTTTACGGTTTAAAAACTGACACCTCAAGAGGTTGCATCTTGTTACTGCTGTAAGGTGGCAGGGTCAAAAGTGTCACACCGTTTTTCTTGGCTATTGCAATAACACAAATTGAAATGCGGCTTCCATGGTTGTCAAGAATGAGCCATGAAGGATTCTTCTTTAAACTGTGGGTGTGATGAATGAAATAGTTCATGATGTCAATCAACAGATCCAAATTCATCCATCCTGACACATCTTTATACTAACATCATTGTCACATATCTTAATGCACATCAACATCAGAGATATCATGCCTTGGTACAGTACCCTATAGTCCTAAATCCTACCCAGGTCCTGTTATTAACTGTGGATGGGATTCAATTCTTGAGAAAAAATTTTTTACTTTGGAGTTGAATAGATGACTGAACTATGGTTAACTTACCGCTTATCACCTCAGCTTTTCTATTACATTTGTGAAAGAAAGATGTTATGGTACATATCCACAGAAGATGGCCGCATCTTCCAGCCCACAGTTTGTGAGAAAATGAGGCTCTCTCACTGTGCCCCAGTCTCCCCTTCTCTAAGTTGAAAAAGTAAAAGCAACAACACTAGGAAGAATTAATTGATACTAGGTACTGCTTTGAAATACTTGTTACATTTTTGTAGCGTAGCTTGGTGGTTGAAAGAGCTGCCTACCGATCACTTGGTTGTGATTTCAAATCGCTGTAGGGAAATGGTAATTTTATAGATCAGTTCAGTTCAATCTGGCAGGACAGACAAACAGTCAAGATTTTCCTCCCTTGAATTGGGTGAGGATTATTCTTGGCACCACAAAGTCTACTCCAGCCACCAAATCAGACTGACGTTTGACCATAAGTAACTAGTCCGGGTGCATTTTCTCAATGAAGTGTAAGTGTGACTGCACAACACCAGCAGAAGGCAATAAACCTGTCAGTTTTTTCAAAACACCCTAATTAGAGTCTATAGCAGGGGTGGTGAACCTAGGGCGCATAGATAGTCCAAAGTGGCCTGCAGGAGATTTGATTTTTTGTCTATAGTTTCAAGAAGGGTCATTAACATTCAAAGAGTTTTTTGGATGATTGAACTTGTTGTTTATGTGGTTAAGATGACGTTTCAGCTGATTCCTTCAGCGGCTTTCTTCAGGTGTAATATCCAATTGTGATGGTAATAAACAGAATATTCCAAAGGTCTATATAAAGTTGTAGAATGAATCGGCCGAAACATTGTGTTTAAACACAAACTACAAACGTGTTCAATTGTCCCAAAATTGTTTGTGATTTCATTGAAAAAAAGCAAGAATTCATCAACTATCACCTCTGTTATTGAATGTCTAAACAGACTTTTTCAAGAATACTTTCAAGCATTTTGTTCTTTCTTCATGTGATATTGTGTAAAATATAAAAATAATGATAATCTGCTGCTTAAAAATTCTTCTTGGCTCTCGAGGGATTTTTTTAAAAGATTTTTGCCAAAGTGGACGTGTTTTCAAAAAGTTTGGCCTCCCCTGCCCTATGTTGTTCATTTCTAGGGCCATCAAGAATCCATATGATTGTAAATGAGATTTTTTTCTTTTTCTTTTTTTTTTTTTTTTTTTTTTTTAAACTAAACAGATTGTTAAAACATGATTTTATTAAAATAATGATCTTAATATTTGATTTAAAATATTGCAAAGTTGATTAAAATCAAATCAAAGTTTTATTTGTTTATAATATACTGTATATTCCCTTATGTTGCAGCAGTGGATAGATTTTGTGTTTATAATATTTTGGCTTCAACCATATACATGTACACTAGTCTTACAAATGCTACTGTGGTATGCAGTCTTCCAAAATGTGTGCACTCTATTAACCTAAACCTTTCTTCACCTATGGATATAAACATGTCCTACTGCTAATCCCTACACTTGCACAACATACTTCTTCACGTATATACACGCATTACTTGATAATGGTTTCTCACCAAGCATGGTCTAGTCTTGTCTTAACATCTCTTTCTTCTGTTGATACAACAAAACTTTCAATTAACCTTTGAACTCCAAGCAACTTATGTACATTGGTTAATCTTGCATCGTTTCTTCGTTAAATGAATTCATTGTTATAATGGTTGATGAACCCATGGCATTAAAAAAGGTTGAATTTATAAACTCTCCCATCAAATTTTAATGAATTTTTAGCTTGAAACTCAATAAATGAAATCTTTTTTTCGAAATTCTGAAATGGTAGGTTGGGGTGCTATGACCCCCATCCCTAATTTTGACATTTTGGTGAACCCACCATTTAAAAAAATTTTTTTGAAAGTTAACTCAGATCCTAATTAAGATAGATTCCTCTGGTTTGTACTATTTGGATAGAAAATGCTCAACACTACAATAGTGCTTCTATGTAGTTTTTTCCAAGGTGTCCTTAAAAATGTTATAGTGATTGGCGGGGGCAGCCAATATCCCAATCCGGAATTTTTTTTTTCTAATAAACTGCCCCCAGGTACCCTCCACCATATTCAACTATGAGAGTTTGTTTTTTTTCGTCACGTGTGAATGGGAAAGTTGACCATTACCCATTTTTACAAGTTTTCCTAATTTCCCTCCAAAAAATGTAATCAAACTGCTGTAGTCAAACTTCCATCAACCTAATATCTTTTAAGAAGGTTTGATCTTATTTTGTTCAAAATATAGATAGAATTCATTGTTCAAAAGAAATTGTTTACCTCAAAGATTGCCTCATTAATGTATTCAGCACATAAACTTGGCTGATGTTTCATTTACTTGTCAGACTTATATGGAGCTGAAAATGAAGTTATTTGATAAACTTCAATCTTCAATAAAATATTTTTTTCATACAATGGACATCCTTTATTGATATGAAATTCAAGAAAGTTGCGTAATAAAAAAATTCATCTAGTTTGATAAATTTTGTTTCATCTAGACTTTTTCACGATGCTATCTTGGGTG
Organism: Thysanoteuthis rhombus; assembly: GCA_963457665.1. Classification (NCBI taxonomy): domain Eukaryota; kingdom Metazoa; phylum Mollusca; class Cephalopoda; order Oegopsida; family Thysanoteuthidae; genus Thysanoteuthis; species Thysanoteuthis major. The sequence continues at coordinate 13,530,510 of OY735233.1, forward strand.
AGCTTCACTGAGCAAGTACAGTTTATGATTTAACCCAACGGAAGTCCTCTTTATCCGAGGGGAAAAATTATGATTGTTTGTTCTTCTATCTTGATTAAGGAATGAAACCTTGTCATTATTCTCTTCACAGAACTCTGTTATCACTCCTACCCAAAGTTTCTTATCATACAACATGGGTTCTGGTTTTTGGAGCATTAATCAGTTCATTGGAGAGGCTTTCTTTAATTTTACAGATATGTTCAGTTGATTATGATGTGATGTTAGCATTGTATTGATTCACTTTTATAGGGATGATCTTGTGAACGCTTTCGGCACCTTTTATTGTATGGGTTATGGAAAATCTCTGTTTCAACTCCTTGGATGTTTGGAGAATTGTTTCTGTTTGAGTGAAGGAGAATTGAATCTCTTTCATTTGATTCTTCGTATATTCAAATAAAGCTCTGGGAATAACTATACGATTACTCACAGTTCTATGGCTTGTCTTTTATGCAGCTTTTTTGACTACTCCCCCAATACCATCATGAGCTTTTTTAGCTTAACTTGTGGCAAAGACATTCCACTCTGCCTTTAGGCCAGAATCTTCTCCATGATGATTAATGTTGTAAACATTGTTGTGATTTTTGTATGGATCTGCAGAACCATTAGAAAAATACTATATCTTAGTTATGAAAGACATTTTGTATTTCTATACCTTCAATAGTGTTTTTGGGAAAGAGTAGACCACTGATATGTTATGGGTTAGATAATTTGTTACGAAGCAGTTACTGTGACTTGTCATCGTTCCATTATTTTTGTAGCACATAACAAATGGATGAATGGTTATTTGTCATTGACCCAGTATAATCTCTGAGCAGCATCTTGGACAACAAAAGTATGATTTTTCACTAAAATCCCCCAAAATGATGGTTTCTTCATGTGAAATATTTTTTTAAGGACCTCGGGTAGCTGCTGTGAATTCAAGCAATGAAGTGGTATTGTGAATTTACATCATTATTTTCTCAGAAAGAAAATCATTTGTAAAAGAGTTGTTGAATTCTATTAATAGTTGTCCATAGGCTACTGAGTCCCTGCCTTTGACACCCTCCCGTGGTTGAATATAATCTATGATTCTCTCTATATGCGGGCAACCTCTACAAATTGATTGCAAATTGACCTCCCCCCTCCACTGTTAATAACCTATTTAGGGGGAATTTTCGAAAAACAAAAAAAGTAATTTTCTCTAGTCATAATAAGGAGTAGATGTTTGAATTTTCAGCCTTCTAGCTTTATTGGTGTGGTTTGTACGTGTGACATGTACATACATAGCCAGTCAGGAAGTTTTTTTTTTTAGGAAGCCCAACATAATATAATTGAGAAAAAAATTCCCCACAATAAAGAAAAACTGGTTTGTTGCCATTGATAGAAACAATTGTATGCATTATGATTTCTAAGGGTTGGGGTTATGGTTCTCTGTAATATTCAGTAAATTAACTAATCTTTACTATGATTTGAAAAGTGTATGTGTGTTCATGTATACACTGAGATAACTTGACAAATGGTCATTGTACAAAGTTGACATTCGCCAGATATGTTGGTCCATGCACTGAACATAGCAGTGTTCAATTTGAAGTCGTTTGGATTTACGGTTCTCTATATGAAAGAGGTGCTCCTCAATTTCTTATAAAAATTCATCTTGAAATGGATGTAGTATTTTGCATGAATATAAGTCATCAGCATAGATGATGTAATGGCATTTTCTTAAATTTCTGTTTTGAGAGTGAAAAAGAGAGAATTAGGGTTTTTTTTTCTCACAATTTTTTTTATATAGAACAAAATTAAATTAAATTTTGTTTAGATGACTTAATGGAAGTTGAAAAATTTTCTATTTCCATTGTTATTACTTTTAATAACAATATGTTTTTATTGTTATTAACATCATGGACAAGATTTTCATGAATTTGTTTTTCAATCAGTAAAGAAAGTACAAGAAATAATTTTTCATCAATTTGGAATAATCTTTAGATGATAGTATGTGTGTGTGTATGTGTATATATATATATATATATATATATATATATATATATATATATATATATATATATATATATATATATATATATATATATTCTAATTCTTTATTTATGGATCTGAATTTTTGAAATATCTAAATTGACAACACTCCAGTAACTGAAACATGAAGCTGTAGTTTTGTGGATATGCAAAATAGTTTCTCTTGGTACACAAAATAAATGCCTTACCTTACTTTTACTTATCCTGTAATAGTGCAGGGTTGTAAGGACACCACAGATGATTTCATGTGTCAAGGACAAGCCTGAAAGAGCCCCTCTGTCATCATACTTGTTAGGAATCAGAATTCTCTGTCCCCTAGACTGGTTACCCACCATGGCTATTTACCCTTATCTGGGGGAGGGAGAAGTGATGGATTCATATCTTCCCTAAAGTCATTATGGCAAAGTGAATATAAACTACCCCAGTCAACGTTTGAACTTGTTCTGCCGATTCAATTCTCAGAGCCATTAAGTGTTTAGCCACTCAATATCTAAATAAGAAGCCAAGCCTCAAAATTTGGGTTTGATAATGATGTTTTCAAGATTTTGGCTAATGGAAAAATCCTCTCCGATCCATGGGTAAATTAGGCATCTGTGACCTAACTGGAGGTCAAGAAAAATCATATCTCACAAAAGGAAAACATCCTAAATTACTATTTTTGCTTTTTGTTGTATTTTTTTTTTTTTTTTTTGCCTGAAATTTGATAACCGAGTTATATAAATACACCAAAGTCTTATCACTCGGTGTGATGATAATAATAATAATAAAAACATAAGTCATCTGTATCTTTGTTTAAAATTCTGGCATTTACTTTATCACTGTCTATTCTGGGTTATCTCTTGGAAAATTTCCTTTCGAATTCACGTGCCATAAGTAAAATGTTCCCAGGCATTTGTCTATTGCGAGTGAAAAGTCAACATTACTTTTCCAGCACAAAACAAATTTTGTTAGTTTTCATACTGTGCTTGATTGGTTTGCAATTTCATTACATACTTGTAAGACTTGTGTATATAAATTGAAAGTAAAATGGCTGATATAAGGTATGTATGAGCTTTGAGTTTTTAGGTTGCGAGCTTAGTTCCTTCTTGGTTTTTCCATCCAGCGCACAAAGGAAATTAATGTGTGCACAAAAGATTTCAAATTCTGTAGATAGCTTACTGACTTTTTATTGAAGAAACATTTATTCTCTGTATTGAATTCAATAGTGCACACATTGACAGAAAATTTCACAAGATTTTTGTGCCTACTAACTACAAAGAATTAGAGGCTTTCTTTTATGCAAATTTTGTGCTTTGGGATGGATTACAATTTCTTTATGATAGTTATACTTTTTGTTTCATATCTTTGTACAGCTCTCCAATTATCATGTTTTTGAAATAGTAAAAGTATTTGCAGTACAAATCAAATGTCTTCTGTTTGTTATCATCAAGTAACAATTGTATCAAATCATCAATTTTTTTTTTCTTTCTTAAAAGCATCCACATATTTTTATAAGACACTTTTTGGTCTGTTGATCCCTAATATGCTAGATATCTATTCTCTAGGCCGTATCATATTGGATTGATATGAAACTTGGTCCATACCTTTGGGTCAACTATGCTCATCTTCTGCTTGCTACTACTACCACAGATAGTGGATGCATCATTGAACTTATGGTTCTTTATTTTTTTCCTCCAGTTGAACTGTTTTGAACTTTATTTTTGATAGTAACATGATATAAACATATTTCTTTACCTCTTTCTTCCTTCTTATCTTTCAAATCTCTTGCTTTCTTTATCTCCCCTTCCTTCTTTCTTTCTTGCTGTCTTTATCTCTGCTTCCTTCCTTCTTTCTTTCTTGCTGTCTCTATCTCTTCTTTTCTTTCTTTCTTGCTGTCTCTATCTCTTCTTTTCTTTCTTCTTGCTGTCTCTATCTCTTCTTTTCTTTCTTCTTGCTGTCTCTATCTCTTCTTTTCTTTCTTCTTGCTGTCTCTATCTCTTCTTTCCTTTTTTTCTTTCTGTCTCTATCTCTTCTTTCCTTTTTTTCTTTCTGTCTCTATCTCTTCTTTTCTTTCTTCTTTCTGTCTCTATCTCTTCTTTTCTTTCTTCTTTCTGTCTCTATCTCTTCTTTTCTTTCTTCTTTCTGTCTCTATCTCTTCTTTTCTTTCTTCTTTCTGTCTCTATCTCTTCTTTTCTTTCTTCTTTCTGTCTCTATCTCTTCTTTTCTTTCTTCTTTCTGTCTCTATCTCTTCTTTTCTTTCTTCTTTCTGTCTCTATCTCTTCTTTTCTTTCTGTCTCTTCTTTTTTATCTAACAATATATTTATTTATACTTTGATATACTATTTCTCTTTTTCTCAAAAGTTTTTTTTCTTCCTGTATTCTCTTGAAATATTTTTATGCATTTCTTAGAAGTTTGAATTCTACAATCTGGCAAAGACTGTTGTTATAATAAAAAAAAATAAATATTTGTTTCTAAAAATGCCTCTATGGGCATTTCCATACACAATCTACATTAGGAATACTTATTCAACATTGAAATACACATTAATTCAAGTAATGAATACCTTAAAAGTGTAAAGAAAACTGTGGAGAGTGGCAATTATTTATTTATTTATTAGTGTCATTAACCCCAAGATATCTAATTTTATCGGAAATTTTATATATTTTCAGTAATTGGGTGCTTAAGAACCTATATAACAATTTTCATTCTAGTTCAGGAGCTTCGAGGTTCAATATTTTTTCTCAATGTTGACACAGTGTTATTTACTTATAAAAGGAAAAAAAGATTTGGATTGACAGTAACTCGCCATTTCCCCAATTCCCAGAGTTTTGTTAACATTCTAGCTAAATCTTACCAAAATCGGTCAAGATTTTAGACATTTTCTCAATTGTAAGCAAAAACCATGTTTTTGCATATAAAACATAAACAAACAATTGGATTGGCTATAACTCAACCCCCCCTCCCTGGCAGAGTCTCTCTGCAAGCCTACATACAAAATTTCATTGGACGACGATAGACACAGAATTTTTAGAAAGGGTTTGTGAGAACCAAAAATGTCACTAGATTTAATTTTTTTCCATATTTTGAAGAACTAAAATCATAATGGGATACATTTGTCCCATTAGACATTTATTTATTTTAGATGAAAAACCTGGAACTATCAGATAATGGGAAAATTCTTAGAGGGTTCCATACTAGGATGATATAATTGCCTGCAGTTCTAAAAGCTGGTAAAATCTCATTTACTTCATTTTTTTTTTGTAGACTTCTAAAAAAAGATCTACATGACACTTATATCCCTGGAGTCTTGAAAGAGTAATCCTAAATGAGTTGTTTAATATAAGATATTTCACTTTTTTTCTCATTTTTTTTTTTTTTTAACATCATATGTTGGGAAAACGCCATATGTCATATTGTTTTTTTAACTCCATATATTATGGGGATATATGTTAGTAAAGAAAACAATTTATGTCATAAAGATTTATTTGAAGAATTATTGTCTATAGTCTTGAAGGGTCATTAACATTCAAAGAGTCTTTTGGATGTTCGAATTCCTTGTCAAACTCCTGCTGAGCAGACTTTATTTTCTTAACCTAATGACAATGTTCAGACTTAGCCCAGTTTAGTTAAGACTAAAAAGTGAAAAAAGTTCAAAGTTTTAGAGAGAAGGGAAAAAGATTGAAAGAGTCTGTTCATATGTCATCAATCAACAAAAGGGAGATGGAAAAAATGAAGGGAAAAGGAAAAAGCTATGGACACTAGATTGAATTATGTTTTCTGAAAACAGATTCTTTTAATTAGAATTCATTGCTCTTTCTTTCTGGATCTTTACTGTAATTCTTTTTTTTCCTTCTCTTCTCACCCCCTAACCATCCAGTGTAAAAACTTTAAATTTTGCAAACACACTTCCTTCAATGAGTAGGGAAATTTTTGTTTTTTTTGTTTTGAAAATTTGGCTTGGTGGCTAAAATAGTTCTGTTCAGTCTTGTTTGTTGTTAACATCATGTTTCAGCCAATCCATTCTACGGCCTTCTTAAGGTGTACTATCTGAAATGTATTGGTGATAAACAGAAAATTTTCGCTTCAATGGCAGCAATGCTTACATCAGATAAGGGTTTTTTTTTTTTTTGGTTTTTTTTTTTTGTTTTTTCTCCTTTCCTTCTAAAGCCAGGATTTCCATACATTGTCCCTGTTGAGTAGCGGAAGCCACTGCTAGAATTTCTCACTTTTCTGATAAACACTCTGCAGATATACTGATGTTTATGTCATCTACGTTTTGTTTTTTTTTTTTTTAATTTTTCCTCCTCAGTTTACAATGGTGTTCTCTGTCTTTAATATGGATCTCTTCACAGATAGAAGGCTGTAGAATGGATCCGTCAAAACGTGTTAGCAACATAAACAAGGAGTTCGATCATCAGGAAAAAACTTTGAAAGATGAATTTTTTTTTTTTTAAATTCATTCTTATTGAGTAGCATGGATTTTAAAAGCACCAGACGATCAAGTACCAATTCATGTAAAGTAAATAAGTTCAGGGAATTTTGACATAGTACATTCATAATCTTGAATAATCCTTTGCTGAATGTTATCAGCCAGTCATTGTTGTGATTACAATAAGCAGCTTCCTGCATATGATGCACTTTATAAGAAATTGTCAACATAGGTTTCTTCAGTTTTTAAATTTGTCTGGCTGTTTATTGTGCATGCAAGCTATACCAATGGAGCTAAAAATTTGAACATTTACTCCTTTGTCTAGAAAAAAAAAAATTATGGATTCCCTCCCAATTTGGGGTCAATTTGCTGTGTATTTAAATTATCCTTTAGATTGTGTCTGGCAACATTCACTTTAGATTCAGATTTTTTCTCTCTTTTTCGGTGATCTCTTGCCTTTTGTTAGGCAGTGAAGTAACTTATTTATTGATTGCCCCCTTTTTTCCAATTTTTTAATTGATCACCTCCTAACATGACATACCGCAAAAAGATGGCCCATTTCTACTGAGTGACTAACCAGATCTTTGTTTCATTTTGGGGTCACTTCCAGTAAGCAAAGCTATGAGGGAACCAATCATTTCACCCCATTGACATATCCCCGAACTATGGCCTTTATGCTGTAATGTATGAATTTTTTTTTTTTTTGGTTTCCATGTAAATTTTACTAGAAAACAAACTTGTACTTCCTCTTTGAATTTGATACAAATCACTGCAAATTATTGTTTTTTTTTTTTTTCATTTTTCAAATATAGAATGAAGCAGTTGACAAAAACCCAATTTTTTGATCGCATGCACCGGGCTTCCGTTTGGGCCCTATTAGGCTTGACAGGCTATGGAATGACCATCCTGGGAGCATACGCCTTCAGATATTTCAAAGGTAAGGCAATTAATCACATTTCCCCAGACTTCTTTGCAAAAAAAATTGAATGTTCCCTGGAAATTGTTTTATGCATTCTCCAAAAAAAATTCTGAAGACACTATCAATCTTCTTCTACCAAAGCTCCTTATGAGAGAAAAATTTTGTAGTGCTTTTGTATATATTTAGACGGACGGATTCAAAATCTGAAGTGAACTAGTGACTGAAATTTTCCTTTCTTTACCAAAAAATGATAATATACAATATTGTAGATATATTTTTCCTTTTCTATCTGCAGAAATACGACCGGCACAGAAAGAGATGCGGCTAAAAGCAAAAGAAGAGAGTATTCATCAAGAACAGTTGCAAAGGGAACGAGAACTTCTACAGAAACAATCCGAGGCAGAAGTTCTTCATTCGTAGTCTTCCTTTTCTTGCTAGAAATTTAAATGGGTTATATGTAATTACTGCTTCTCACCTCGAATACTTTGTTCGTAATATTTAATGAACCATTCAATGTAATTCTTTTGTATAAAAAAAAATAAAAAAATAAAAACTCTAAATTGCTTCCTGTTTATCAAATTCAATTTTTTTTTGCTGCACCCATTTTCATATGGGGCTTCTAAGTATTCCAGATGAACTCCCATGTCAAAGTACACTGTAGACCTGTTAAAACACGGAAGAATTTTCTACCACATTATAAGCGAGTTTGCTTTGTAACGAATCTTCCCTTTTTACAAACTTTGTCCCTCTTCAAGACTGACCTGTACCAAAAGAGAAGAGAAAACGATAGGATTTAGGGTGAGATTAGTCCGGTAGGAAGACAGACATAAATATGAAATTTCCAAAGAAGTCATGACACCTCACTCACAAGGTTACATTTTGACAAAACTTAGTTACCTATGTAATGTATGTCTTAAGTTGACAATAGTGATCTTTTTAATGGTAGAGAAAAGTAATTAATTTCCTTTTTCTAATAAGCGTAACTGAATTCAGTGTTTGGAATGTTTTTGACTATTTTTAGTATCTTTTCGAATTTAGCACTTTTTGGGAGTCAAACTAATGCGATAAAAATTTTTTGATTTAGTAACACTGACCTGATTAGATTCTCTAGTGTTAGTATGACTTGCGCTACTGACATCTGAATTCAATATTGATGGGCCCATTGCAGAACATTCTTCAGGATCTTACTATTTAATTATTATTTTAAGAGCACAAATTGACATCTTGAAAATTGTTGTCCATACTCAAACCATGATATAATGAACAGTATTATATAGAGGGGGGGTGATTTTTAGTCATTTTGATGTTCTATTAATCTATTAAATTTCACCTACTTGAAAAAGATTACTTAATTCATCAATACTAACAAGGTTCACCAAAACAGACCTGTAGGGTCAGAGATAAAACGATAGGGGTTCAGTAAAAGATGTATGTGCATTGACTATTCAAGAATCTCTCATGGTGTGGTTCAAATACCTATATAAGGTTTCAGATGGGGAGGGGGCATATACATTATGTGTGTATGTACACTTTGCCATGGAGTAATGGTTTGAAAACTAGTCTTGTAGACCATTTTTGATTCTCACTGGATGCATCAAACTTGTGGCCTGGCTTGAAAGATGTTTCTTTTAGGTTATTTCATATGAAATGTCCTTTTTTTTTTTTTTTTTTTTTTTTTTTCCTCTATGTAGTAAGATGAAGGGAGATATAAATAAATATTTAATCAAAATATGACCCATTTGAAACAATTGCTTTTTTCCAATGATCCTCTGATAATAATGTTATCTATAAAATTCTTTAGGTTTAGTGGTCACAAATTCGGTAAGAGCATGAAATATGGCTTCCTTATTACTGAACCTTTCATTATGGATATGAAGTTCAAAATGCTTGATAAAATGAAAGTCTGTAAAAGAAATGTCACATGAATATGAAGGATGCAAGATATGTCCCAATTCTTTAAGTTTAGTCACGATTGCAGGATCAGGGACTTTCAAGGAGCATTTCCTTCTCACAAAGAACCAGTTTTTCCAACCTTTCCTATTGCTATGGATGACATAATATCTTCAAAACAGCTCTTACCATCATACAGCAAGAATGCAGTTTTGGTGCCCGATTATTTGAACCAGCCTTTATCTAGAGAGATCTTTTTCTCATGACCCATCTGTACCAGTGTGTTTCCTATTTTTACTTTTCCTCTTACAGATGTAGGACAACATCTCTGACAGACTGGTTTTCCTAGTAGTCTTAGCTCTGACACTAATTCAGAGAGAGATGTAATTTTTCTTTTTTTTTTTCTGTACATTCTCTTTTGTACGGTTGGTCACTGGATTAAAGCATGGTTTCAAGGGGCTTCAACCAATGGGCACCAATCAGTTAGCCTTTTACTCCAGCTATTGTCATTTTTTTCTTGATGAGTGGCCAGCTCATGTTCATTTTTGTAATTCGATTATTTGTATGCTGACCATTAACCCTAGTCCTCATCAGATTCATCTTTATCTATCTCAGCATTGCTTTATGAAGTGGGTTCTCAATTAATTTACTCAATTTTTATAGCTAGTATATATATATATATATATATTCTTTCCCCCTCAAAAAATAAACTCATAGAAATTCAAGTATTCCTGTGAAAAAATTCAAATACAACTATATATATATACATACATACATAAAATGAAGAAACTGTTACATATATTATGTTCAAGCCAAAAGGAGTTATCTATTTTTTATCATAAAAAAGACTTGATTAGTTGGCTGGTTTTTAGTACAGTATTTAAAACGGTTTTAGTACAAATTTAGTCAAAGTGGTGAAAATATTAATTAGAAATGGATTAATTGAAGTTGTGTCCTGAACAAAAAGCTTGCCTTTGCCTCACCTGTATCGGTTGAAAAGATACATTTATCACGTCAGTAATTTTGAGAAGAGTCATTAACATTCCAACTTTTGTTCGGACAATTAAATCTCTTCTCCCTATCCTTCATGTTGTCAATACAAGGTTTTGTCGGGTGCCAGTATACATCGATTCATTTGGTATGTTCATGATCACAAGAGGCTGAAATATTGTTGACAGTATCAAGGATGGGAAAAAGCCCATTAAATTGTTCAAACAAAAGTTGGAATACATTGGTCTTGTTAGATAATGAAGATTCTAGCATTACAAGACAAGACAAAAAAAACAATTGCTTCCAGATTCTGACATTATTGATCTTTAACACTCTGCAAGCAAGCCAAGCAAAAACTTTATCCTGCTTCTGCAGACAATTTCAATTGTCAAATGATACTGTATTCGGCTTTTTAGGCTGTGTGGCCATGCCAATTTCAGCCATACATGAAGAAACCCATAAGTTTCAGGTTTTCAAAGTTACTGTGTGCCCAAAATCTTGGCACCCTTGAAAAAGAATGCAGTGTATTGAATATTTGTGGGTTTTCAATTTAATTCATTATATTCTATATAAATACATATATCTTATATTAATGTAACTTTAGTGGGCATATATGCTCTTGTAGTTCATAAATATTGTTTTGAGAAAATGATAGGTTGGATGATGACGAAATTTGGGAAAAAACAAAAAACAAGAACCATATGTTCAACAATGCGTCCACCATCGTTGGTAGGAGGAGGATGAAGAGGATGGTCCAACCAAAGGTCTGGACCAGGCTTCATGATCAATCCAACAGCTGAGAAAATTGATATTCAACATATTAAGGACCAATCAAAAGTTATCTTATAGAGATGTGTGGGGAGGGGTGAAAAAAAATCATCAGAGCATTATTAGTCGATTATATTAGATAAGTGATACACAGAATAGAATTATGGTGAATAAACTCAAGATAGGCAACAAAGAGAAAAAAAAAAAATTTTTTTAAAAATGTGTCCTCTAAGTAATATCCATTAATTATTGTCTGAATTTCTGAGATGAGGAATAATTATTCAATACTGATTTACTTAGACTAGTCTCCCATTCTTGGTTGTTATAGTCAGTGTTTTGGCTAATCTCCTCCATGGCATTTTTCAGGTGTCTAACCTTCTGGGAATTTTTAACTGAACTCTTTATTCAATCCATGGGGTGGATTGTTCACATTCGGCTGTCTACACAAGGGGAGAATATCTTGTATCAGTTGAGTCTTCATAGCTAATTCAAATATGCACCTTTGGAGCAGGCACTGCCCCAGTAAAAGGTTATTTTGGACATAATATATTCACCCTGTCATGAATAAAATAAATTAAGGTGGGGGAAAAAAAAAAAAAAATTATTATTACAATTATCATAATAATAATAATAAAAAAGAAGAAAAACGAAAGAAAGTTATTCACACAGACTAGTGTCTTCATCTTGGATAGCATTTTGTCGTCTGTAACCTCCAGGAACCGATGGACATCACAACTCACAATGTGGACATGGATCCCCTGAGATCACATGCGCAACCGATGCCAGCAGAATATTAGATGGAGAGACGAGCTAGACAAATTCAGAAAGTACTGGCTCCACAACGCCTATGATAGAAAAGTATGGCAAATCCTGGGGAAGGTCTATGTCCAACGACGAACGTTAAAAGACTGGTGATGATTTCCGGGAATTTTGAGGCTTACCAAGAGCAACAGACACCTGAAGAAAGCTGGAGGGTAGAGCAGGCGAAACGTCACAATAACAACCAAAACGAGGACATCAGTCTAAGTAAATTAATGAATAATACTGATAATTCATCATCTCAGAAATTCAGAAAAAGAGAGAAAAGTGGTTTCTATCATAAAGCCAGTGTCTCCAAACTCAGGTGTTTTATCATTTCAGCCTTGTAGCACCAAGCATTCAAATGTTATACAAATGTAAAGTTCTGCTTCTGGCGGAGAGCCATACATTATTTTTTTTCTTCAATGGAATCACAAGTAACTGTAAATCTACTTCATTTTTTTTTTCTTTTTTTTTTAGATATTTATTTATTTCATTCATTTTTGAAAAAAATTCTCTTTTTTTTAATAATTTTTTACAAGAATATACATCATTACAGGCCATCTAAATCACTTTGTTAAACATCCATGGTTGAGGATTCTGAAAACGTCTAAATATTTACAAATTGGTTTTCCTTTTTCTTTCCCCAGTTGTTGTAGTAATAATAATAATAATAATAGTATTAATATTGAATTAATAATTACAGAAACCAATATTGTCGAGATATCCTCACGTGTGTAAACAGCACTGATAGCAGATATCACACACACGCATACAAACAAACTGCTGTTATCGTTGTCATAAGAGGCAACAACGCTCTTGTGAGTTAGACGGTACAACTTCGAACAATTTTTTTTTTTTTTCTTTTTTCAAGTGTTTACATTGACAAGGAACAAACGAACACAGATCGACAAAGAAAGAAAAAAGAAAGAAAAAACCGAGAAGATTTGATAGCCTGCCAAACTAAAAAAAAAAATAATAATAATAATAATAGAAACATGTCTGAAAGTCAGACCATAGATGCGCGAGTTCTCTCCCTTCCACAAAAAAAAAAAAAAAAAAAAAAAAAAAAAGGAAGGAAGGAAGGAGCTAGATCTAGCTCTAGAAGAGCTAAATCGGCAAATTTTGTTTCGCAGAGTAAGCCCATCATTCATTCACTGACGGCAATCATTACTAGAGACACTCACACACCTGAAAAGATCTCCATGCTCTTATAGAGTGAGGTGGGGGAAGAGTTATTAAACTAGTAACCTTGAAACAAGCAAGAGTACTTTATATATATTAATAAAAAGAAAAAAAAAAGAGAAGAGAAAACTTTACAAAACATCAAATCAGAAAAGAAATTTCAAATCTGTGAAAAAAAAGGGACAAGCCTGGCTGAAGCAGGGTCAAACTCCATTCCTACTTCTATTCCAACTGAAAATAATTACTGCAACTTTTGTATTGTATATATAATTTATGGATTGGCTCAGTTGGTCAGAGTCACGTAGCAATCACTCGGTGATTTCAAATCACAGAAGGGAAATGTTAATTTTATATATCTATTTGGTTCAACATGATGGGGATAGACTAACAATGAAGCATCCATTCCCTTAAATCTGATGAGGGAGGATGAAGTCAACTTCAATTGACTGGAGTTCAACAAAAGAGTTTTAGATAGAAATGTATTATTTTCTGTGAGTTTATCAGAAGTTATTCTAACTTAGAATTCAAAAATGTAATCTGCAATGCAGTTTTTATCCCCCCCCCCAAAAAGGAGAGAGAGAAAAAACAACATTCATTTTAGTGTAATGATTCAATTTTTTTCCTAAACTTACACTAAGGTAACTCGAACAAAGGGTCAATATTATTGGAGCAGAAGTGGAAATTAGGTTTACGAGATTGCAACAATTTTCAACATTTGCATTGCATTGTTCCTCCGAAATAAGATCAGAATTTCCAACATCAACACAAAGACAGTTCTCCTAATCTGTGACATGGACCGACTGATACCATCTAGCTCCAGACTAGTCAACAGATGCCGTCACATCCCGAATATCTGGTGGCCAGAGAAGATTTCTAATGCCAACCTGCAGGATAGAATAGACCAGAGCCCCATCAACCAGAACGTGAAGAAAAAAAAAAAAAAAAAAAAAAAATCAAAAGTAGGGGTGGTTTGGACACTATCAAGATAGATCAGCGGACAATGTCTCAAGGCAGGCACTGGACTGGAATTGTCCGGAGAAGATATTGGAAGCCAAAACTGGATCTGGTGAAGATGGACTGACCTGAGTCCAGGTGGGGAGGGATGGTAATGCCTAGAACTGAATTGGTTGGTGTGGTGTAAGTATGGCCCTATGCACCACAAGGAGTCAACAAGAACAGAACAAAAAAAACAACAGGGCATTATTCTCACTCCGTTTTCATCTCATCGCATTTCAGTAAAAATACAATTCAACAAGCATAGAATTCAGGGAAATTCAGGTTCATGCCTTTTTTACCTACTTGGGCCATTTCACATGAAAATACAGTTAGAATCTTTGTTATTCATAAGTTATATGTCAACTTCGTGTATAGTGTGATTTCAAAACTACGAGCAGACATACTGATGTATGGAAATTCACTAAGTACATTTATATATTTGCAAAACCCAAGTAACGAGAGAAAGATGAATGTACTCGAGGAATAAATGTATCCATGGAAATCAGTTCTTGAGGGGGGGGGGGTCACCAACCTAGAAATTCTGGACAGTGCCAGCCTCAACATCTTGAAGGCCCAACTCTGCTGGACAAGTCATGATTTATGCACATAGCTCATAAATGTCCCGCCAAATGCTCTACAGAGCCCTGGTGCAGGGCCACAGAAACATTAGGTGTCACACAGAATGCCAAAAGAAATACATCGAGGTCAGCCTCAAGCCCTGCAGCATGATTGTAAATAAGCTGGGGATTCATGTTGTGGACAGAGCTGAATGGCACAACATAAACATATGGCACGTACATCTTTTGAAAACAGCTGAAGAGCTCGGATCACCAGCATCTGAGAACACCGAAAGGGCTAATCATCTATGCCCACGGCACTCTAGCGCCCCATCTGTTCCAAAGAGCCAGCCTCAAGAATTAACCGTTGAGCAAGGTTAAGAGATTCAATGTTCATTTTGATCAAATGAATCATGTTACTGCACACTTGTCTAAAATGAAACAATAATTATACTTGTAAAATCCACAATGCTTCCATGGCATAGATATTCAATTTTAGTTGACTCTCTTCCTCCAGCTGAGCAGACTCTGCTATCCTGCCTGGTTTGGCAACCAGTCAACAAGAAGGACAATTGGATTCAAAACCAGGAGTGCACTCCATTCCTCCTCCCAGCTATGGGTTATGAAAAATATAATAAAAAAATAAAGTGGAAGGTTGGGGTAATAAAATGATTGGTATGCAAACTGAAGAACAGATCAGAACCAGTGTCAGTTGACACTCTAGCTTCATACACCATCTCATATAGATAAGCCTGGCTTCTGCAGGGTCAACTGCACTCCAACTGGAGATGATAACTGCAACTTTTGTATGGTATATATAAAAAAATAAATTGGTAGATATATAAGACTTGTCAGTTTGGCTCAGTTGGTAAGAGAGCTGTCTAGCAATCACTTGATCGTGATTTCAAATCAGGGTAGGGAAATGTTAATTTCATACATTGGTTTGGTTCGGTTCAGAAATAGGAGTCGAGAATGAACACTTAAGATCATACTAGTTGTCTCCCTTTATTAAAAGTGAGTCATTCGGAGTGACTCTTCAGTGATTCCTCACCAACAGTAACCCGATTGGTCAGTCATTGAGCCAGGTATTATTGCCCAACAGGCTGAGGAGCAGTATATTGTCAAATATCACTTACTAACCGACAGATCAAGACATCTGGCTCGATAGGCCCCCCCCAAAATTGAAGCTCACTCACTGAAAAGGTTCCAAAGACGTATTCATGAACCCAACGAGACTGCTTAGCTCTTTGAGTACGTCAGCGACAGTTGTCGATGGCAAGATGTTCTCCCTAGTAACAGCGGGAACAGAGAAAAAGAAATGTCATTTTGTCCACATCTTTTTAAAAAAGAAGAAAGCAACAGAAAAACAGGGCTTTCTACGGACAATCGATAAAAATTTTAGCTTATATCATTGTTTCCATCTAACAGCCATGATGAAATCGTTGGCACAAGCATAAATTCTTTAGAAAATATCAAAGTTTTCAAAGCCTGTTTTTTCTCTTTCTAAATTTGTTAATAACACAATTAAGAATGAACCAAGTTCAAAAGTTTAATATTCTGATTTTTCAAAATAATCTTTTGTTAAATGCCATCAGTTAATTCCGATTTTCTTTTAATTAAAACTAGCTGGGAAATATATATTTTCAAAATGAAGTACACTTTGCACCAATGCCTTTGGAAAAAGCAATGAATCCATCTCTTCTCCCCAAACTGTAGATGAAATAGCAGGACAGACTGGGCTTTCTAGCTTTGAGAAGAAACCAATCTAGATAGAATTCAAAACTAGGAGCAGGAGTCCCTAAAGCAGTCCGACAATGTCTTCAGCCTCGTTCTTGTGCCAAGCTGTATTGACCTTAACCATTCTCTTGGACAACAACAGTGCGGGGAAAGGAGATACTTGCTGCATGGGCAACTGACTGTATTTCATACAACTTGGCCCAGGTGTGCACCCTGGAGAAAGTTTCTGGACCCAAGTCCCACGAGACTGACAGATGCCACCAGGATAAGAGTAGGAACCCAGTACTTGACCTGCTAAAGCTCAAGTGAATGTAGTTAAGATGTAAACTAGTCCTAAACGCCAGGGAAATTAAACACTAAATAATTTAGATGAATAATGGAAAAATTAAAACAAGCAAATAATCCAGAAATAATAATAATAGTTTCAAGAACTAGCGACTTAAGAGGTATCGCTGCTGAAAAATTACAATAGCACATCAAGTAAAATGCTGGTAATATTTTGGAATGGAAGAGGAAAAAAAAGAAAAAAAGAAAAAAAAAAAGATAAAGAAAGAAAAAGAAAAGAGAAAAAAGAGAAGAGAAAACACACGCACACACGCAGAGATAAGATTTAAGAGGAAAAAAAAAAAAAAAAAAAAAATCAAAGGACACGATCCATAAAAAATGCTTGAATACTTTGGTGATTATAGATATATATATTTCATAAAATTCCAGATGATATATAAATTAGAATGGAAAGATCATTAAAAAATCTCAAGTTACGAAGTTATGGAAACATTTCAAAGGACCAAAGTAAATAAAATATAATCAATTAACCCTTTCCAGACTCCTGGGACATATATATCCCACAGTTTCTATGACCTCTAAGATTTACATGTCCCATAGATCTTTTCTCAGAAGTTTACTGGGATATTCTAATTCAGGTTTCAAGCACCTTAATTGGCGAATCTTGAAGGGGTTAACAGTAATAATTAGAATATAATGGGAAGAAAAAAAAGCACTAAATTTTTACTTGTCTTAATCTTCAAAAAACTAGCATGAAGTCGGTATCAATATTTACCAGATAATAATATATGAGATAAAAAATTTTGTATTAGGTGAATGTTATGAAAATACCTTTGTCCCAAATTAGTTGTTACATTTGCATATGTATTTCATATACTAAGTATAATCACTATTATGGGACAGAAGTAATAACTTATATTAAACTGAGGATTTTTCAAGGAAGATTTCAATGAGGCTTATGGATGTCTATGGTGAACCATTAATTCAGCATGGTGACCTTTTTCAAATGGTTTTGAAAAATTCTTGGGGATTTTGTGAATTCCCTGAACATTTCAGTAATTTCATGAAATATCTAGTTTCACGATCAGAATAGTAATAATGAACTGCTGACCTTCTACTGTAATGAGTTCAATCCTCACTGGGAGCCCCACTACTGCGGCCTTGTGTCAGACTACACTAAATACTGAAGCAGAATTAACTATATACTCACTGAGCTTAGCTTAGCTTGACACAAGGCCATTATAGTGGTGTACCTATTGAGAAGCAAACTCATTACAGTAGTAATTGTCAGTATCACAAGCTCGTTAACAATTACTACACTGATTGTGAAACTAGGGAATTCATGAAATGTTCAAGGAATTACACAAAATCACAAGGAATTTCACAATCTTACTGTAACATGTCCAGCAATATTTTCTCATTCATTTTCTTCAAAGGAATAAATCAGAACAAATAACAATAGTTATTCCTCTGTAATATATTTAATTAAATATTTTCAAATTAAGGGTAGACACAGCATCAAGGTGGTTTTGAAATATATGTATGTATATATAGATGGTTTTAGTATTAGGGGTGTTTAGGGTAGGGATCAGGGCAAGAATAAGGGGTTGAGGTTAAAAGGAACTCGAGAGAAAAAATATCTCACTTGAAACGTGACACATAATGGGTTTTGTTTTTATTTGCAGAACTACATGGAGAAAAAAAAAAGATTTGTTGTCGAAGAAATCCAGTTTCTTCATGGATGAAAAGTTTCAGAAAGTTAAGCCGTGCCTCCATCCAATCTGTGCACGTGGATATTTTATTATTTATATATGTTTATGTTGTAGTAAAAGTATTAATGATAGTAGCAGGGGCGACAATCGCAGCCAGGTCGTTATCAAGAACTTGCAGTTTTTTTGTTTTTTTTTGTTTTTTGGTTTTTTTTTTGCTTGATATACTTTTGCTGAGTCCTCCGGTACAAGTGGGTCACAACATTACTCACATTTAAAATTAAAAAAATAGCAGGGAAAAAGAAAGAGAGGGCAATTGTTGGAACAAAATAGAATGGAGAAAGCGAAAAAGAAGGGATGTGAAGAAGGGTTGCCAGATGTCTTTTGCCGCACAAGACCAAATATTTATGGTCTTGCGACCAAATTAAGTAGCTTCAGAACCAAAATAATCAAATAAGTTGAAACCCATCAACATAAACTTGTAGGGAAAATGGATTAAAATACATATTTAAAAAGAAAATCTATGGTTTGTGTATATTCATGTCATATCAATATCATGTGTGTAAGGGATTGTTATCTTCTGTGAGTTTTCTTTCTGTTTCAGTACCAAGTCTTTTTTTTTTTTTTTTTCAGAACCAAAGTTTTGTTCAGTACCAAATTTGCCCAATTTTGGTTTTGAAAAGTACCAAATGGCAACCCTGATGTGAAGTATTCTGACTTTCTGAAACATACCACTTTGTTGAATGGTATTAAATTAATGGTCACAGCCAAAAGTCAAATTACTTACATTTTATTCATTTTTTTTAATAGTATTTTTAAGAGATTTTTTTTTTTTTTTTTTTTTTTTTTTTTAAAGATTTTTAAAAAATTTATTTGTTTGAGATTTCACCAATCATGACCCCACACCACCAAAGACAAAAACAAATGTAATCCATGCTTTCATTTACATATCAGATATGGAAGGAGATGAAGAAAGAAAAAAAAGAAAAAAAAAAAAATTGATTGCAGTTCTAAGAGACAATTTAAAAATATAAATTAATAAAGATCCCATATTTGACAGCATAAAAGACCCTCTTTCATTCCCCAGAAATGGCTTAAAAAGGAGAACGTAACCTTTGTTTTCCAGCCCTATATTGGCTAGAACTTGAAAAATTAGAAAACTGGGTGATAATAAAGAGGAATATAGGGAAATGTGCTTTTTTGTTTGTTTTTTTTTTTCAATATTCCCTGCTGAAATGGGAAGGGGGGGGTGTCTTATATGCCATCAAATACAGTAAGTATCCGCAGAGACCAAAATTCCAAATAAAATGTGCACATGGTATAATATTGTAATCAATGATGAGATGATTTGATTTTTCATTCAAAGTTAGTTTCTTAGCATAATAAAATTTGCTTGCAGATATATGTGTAGATATATAATATAAGTATATGAGGGTGTATATGTTGTGACATAAAGATGCCGAATTAAGTTACTATAAATTTTTTTTAGGCAAGGAAAGACAACTATAAAAAGTTATAAAATAATTCTGTTAGTGCAAAGTTAATAAAAAAAAAAAGAAAAAAGAGGGAGAAAAATTATATCAAATTCAAATTGAACGGCAAAAGAATTGTGTGTTTATGCTAATTTCAAAGGACAATAAGAATGAAAACAAGGAAATTAAACTGGTTAGTGACCTTAATATGAAAGTGGTAAGTGGTCCAAATAAAATAAGATGAAGATCGACCCATCAAAAGTGGAAAGCGGCAAAGAGTAATAGTTATCCGTTGCAAGATAAAAGCCCTTATCCATTGCTAGTTATCCTTTGCAAGATGAAACTCCAACTCAGATAGGATTGGACATCAATCACGGTAAAACAATTTTATTGTGTTAGTCATTGAGTAAGAACCGAATTGACAGAAATTTCCGTCATCCACAATTGATGGGTTAAGGAACAGAACAAAAATTAGAAAAAGTTTCAACAATTCAATTCAATAGCTCCAAAAAGAAGACCAAACTATGAGAAAAAAAAAAGAAAAGAATAGTGCAGCATGAATTATCATCAATATTATTATCATCATTTTTTAAAAATAATCAAAACATGAAACAAATCAAAGAAGCATGGAAAGAGCGGAAGTAGAGGAGAAGGAGATGACGCACACAATGAAATGGATTTTGAGTGAGGTGGAAAGAAAGAGTGATGGAAACGAGACAATTTGAATTTAAAAAAATAACATAAGTGCTTCACAAAACTTGCACCAACATTTGTTTGTATTTCTTTTCTAAAATCCATCAGGTCTTCAGAATATTCAATGGCAACACTGCTTTATGGAACATGGCTATGGATTCCCAATCAAACAGAACAGCTCACATTTCAATATATATATATATATATATATATTATATACACACACACACATTATACTATATACGTACACACGTATGAACACATACGAGTATGTGACAATATTATTGAGAAGATAATACAGACAATAATAGTTTTTAAATCGAGTTCATTATACTTATGGGTTCTGCCTTCGGGCTTTGTTAAAGTGGTAATTTTACATGAAACAATATTGATATTTTTCTTCCACTTTCGAGTAAATAATGTCATGTAATATCATAATACACAATATTTTTTAAATATATGGATCCAGTTCTTTGTAATTTAGGAGTTTGTGCTCACACAGTATATTTCAAGACATTGATCACTTGAAAAAGGGAAGAATAACAAAACAAAAACAAAAAAAACCTTTTCAATATTGTTTCATTTAAAATTACTGCTTTGACAAAACCACAAGGCGAAGTATTATAATAAACTTGATTTAAATACTATTTTTCATATTGACCACTCAATAATATATACATATATAAATATCTACTGCATATTTTAGCGGATAAGGGGACCACATTCAGAAAAGACAAGACCCCAATTTCAGTCGAAATTTCATGGTTTTAGCTCGCTGTTTAGTCAGCTTTTGCATCTGGCCTACAGGACGACCTCATTTTTGGATGTTTCAAGTGTCATCTTATGCGCCGAAATATAATCTGTGTGTGTGCGTGTGTATATATATATATATATATATATATATATTTTTTTCCAGAACCTAAAACCTTTGGTGGTACATCTTTCTATATACCTAACTAATGACAAATTCATTTCTATTCCGAATGTTAGCACGTTCACTGCCACAACACACACACATGCATTTTGTGGCATGTTACATACTGCCTCTGACATCAGTGTCCATTCCACACTTTAGTTACAGTGACACACTAAACAGTTTCAGTTTTGCAGCACTGAGTAGAAGTTAAGCTTATTTAGTTGCATGATCCAAGATAGCCTCATTACTGAACTGATCCATCAATTAATGACTCGATAGATTAAACTATAGACAGTAACCTACAAAAATTTTGAAATTTTCATTGAGGATTTCTCTTTAACCCAATTCCTAATTGGAACTGACAAAATAAAGTCTGTTTTTTTTTTCCACAAATTTAGTCTAAGAGAGAATTAGAGAGATATCAAAGTCAGGAGTGAATACAATTCAACTTTCAAATGCTAGAAACTCTTCAACTACACACCTTATCCCTTACAAGTCCTATTCTCAGGACTTTTGAGGAAAAAGAATTGGTGACAAGAAAATGAAGAATGCAACGATGTTCATCCACTTGAGTAAAATAAATCAAGAGAAAAAATAAAATAAAATATACAGCTTCACAATGTGTTAACTGACTGGTCAGAGGAAACAAGGAAGATAAAAAAAAAAAAAAAAAACTGTCTTAGCAAAAAAAGATCCTTTACCCTAAATATTTGGCACTTATGGATAAAATTCAGTGGTGGAAAAGAGGACTGAAGAGTGAAAATTGAGGTCCCATGAACTAAACAATATGGATATAAGATCCAAGCCGAATTTTTCTCTCGGTGATCAATTCCTACCTATAAAACCCACAGTAACCTCCATTTCAACTTTTGGTTGAACTATTGAATCCTCCCCCTTGATGTTGTCGACAACCTTTTAGAAAAGGTTTTTCTTTTGGCTAGTATCTTCATTACATATTTCAACCTATATTTGGCCAATTGAATCTCTTCTTCCTCTCGTTTATGTTGTCAAAACAACATTTCAGCCCTCATCAGGTATATAATTCATGAAAAGAAACAAGCAAAGGAAAAAAAAAAATCTAACTGGAAAAATCCATTTTACAATGCTAGATACACAGATGTAATAACTCTATTCAAGCTCTCAGGCAATTCCACGTTATACACGAAAACTTAGAGAAGCTTAGAGCTTGATTGGCAGTATGATTACATCCTTGTACCAGGTGCAGTGCAGCTGGAATTTGGATTATTTTGATAGGTATATTGATGATCACACTTTGTCTGGAGAAGAAAGTTTGCCTCTTTTCTTGAATAATACATCTAACAAAGACTGAAGCATGGATTAGACAAAATATGCAGATATCAAAGATGAGAAAAAGAGATTCAATTGCCCCAACAAAAGTTGAAATGTTAATGACTCTTCTCAAAGTTATAGAAAATACATCCACAGTATCCGACCTGATGTCAGGTAGAAAGTTACAATCTCAAACTGTCATTTCAGAAATAGATCAATACTCAAGTTATTCAGACTGAAGATATAATTTCTGATTTATGTCATGTACGTAACAGCATTTTTTGAGTGTACTAAGAACACCGAAGGCTTCACCACTGAAAAAGAAACTTTGAAGCAAGTATTTCGATTAAAAATTACAAAATAAATGCCTGAGATTATTACTATTAATTTTTGACAAGAATATTTTTCATCTTAATTTTTTAGTTGCTTTTTATTGCAACTTTTGCTGAATTCTTGTAGCCCAGATGTTTAGAACAGCTAGTGCATTTAATCAGACTTCTCTGTGGCAAAACAGACACGAGTTTGAATCCCACCAAGAACTCGTCCTGTGTCGTTTCCTCACTGCCATAGATGGACAGCCTAAGCAAAAATGCGACAAATAAAAAAAACTACCGAGAAAATCAAGATGATAGAAAATACTAGTCAAAAATTAATAATATTAATGATTGACAATACCTCATCTAATTAAGATAAAAACAATCAAGATTCTATTGACTAAAGAATAAAAGAAATAATGCTTCTTAGAAGCTTTGTACTTTCACACTGCATGTTGGGGTAAAAGAAATTTAGGAAAAAGTTAAAAATTAGCATAGGACGAACCAAAAATGTATAGCAGTCAAGATTGGAAGAAAAGAGCAGCTCTTAGGAAATAAATCTATTAGTAAGTTAAAAAAAAAAATGAAATAAAATTTTTGAATTTGGGAAAGAAATCATTTTTCACTATACAAGTATACCTTGAATAGTGTGATAGGTTTGTTCCAAAATTTTCAGTACTGTTCAAAACCGCGCTATTCAAGATCCAATTATAATTCAACGCGTAATTCTTTTTCAGCTTATACCTAGTTACAATAATTTGTACAGCAATACCTTAAGTGTACAACATCAAAACCCGCACTTATCAAAACTAATCATGTATTCAAAGTATTGCTGTCATCTCACAGCCTCAATCTAAAAACACAGCATTGAATGTCTGAGAGTCCTGAGTTTTTTTTTGTTTTTTTTTAATTTTTTAATTTTATTAAAAAAGAGGAAATAATTAGGACAGGTAATTTTTTTTTTACTAGTTAAGAAAAAAAAAAAAAAAAAAATTCTGCCCATATTCCTTCCTTTCTCTGCCAAGTTGATGACACAGTGTGACGTTACGAAATATTAAAAGATAAATTAAAAAAAAAAAAAAAATTAGAAAAATAAAAACATTGACCATCTTGGTTACTACCATTGCAGAGCATAACAGAAGTAACCCACCGGCAGCTCATGGAAAATTAGGAGAGAATAAAATAAAATAAACAAAAAAAAACAAACAAACAAACAAACAAAAGAAAAACACAGGATTGAATGGTGAGGTATTGTAGCAGGTACCAAAACAAGGTCACAAGTGGTGAGAAAAAAAGTTGTCAAATAAATTATTGGATTCAATTTTTTCCATTTCATTTTTTTTATCCTTTTTCTTTTTCCACACTACGATAAATACATAAATAGGTTCTTCAATTTATTACAGTATTCACATGTGTTTTTTATTCATCTAACGTATTTCGGTTTGGGTTCTATTTTTTTTTGTCGTTTTTATTTTTTCTTGATGGAAGTGGGTCGGGGTCAGGGGAATAAATCTGTAGGAAGAAGTTTCGGAAAACGGGCGGGGTTCTTAAAGGGAAGCAGGAAAACAATCAAGTGGTTTTATGTGTATGTGTTTTTTTCTTCATGCATGTGCGCCCCTGATATATCTCCCCACAATTTTGTGAAGGTACTGTAACAATAATCCGATCTAGCAAAGAAATGTGTCTCTTTTTGTGCTTGCATTTTTTTTTCCTTTTCTTCATACCTCCATGATATGATATACATTTAAACACAAAACAACCCACAATAACAAGGTACCCTTGGTGTGTTTTCCAGTCACTTGTAAAACAGCAGATCTTAGCAAAATAGGCTTCTTTCTTTAGTAGGCATCCTGCTGTTTTCCTTAGGTTTTTTTCGTCTCTTCTTATGGTTTTAATTTTTTTGTAACAAGGGGCCCAAACCACCTGGAATATATATATATTTATATATGCGTGTGTATATAGATATATATATATATATTTACATACAAATATCTATGTGCAGTATGTAAAGACATGACAAAAAAAAAAAAAAAAATAGTGAGTTTATTTACAAGTCTAGATGAAATGATGAATGAAAGTGGTGAGGAACAATTTTTTTTTTTAACCTTTTCAATGTTTTTTTTTCTTTAGAGTTTATTCAAGTTTTTCTTTCTCATTCTTTTCCTTAAGTTTTGTCTTCATGAAAAAATTTTTTTTGAAAAATTCTTAAATTTATTAAAAAATTTCTTAATAGATTTCAAACACTGATCAGTCTTCTTAAGTTATATGTGCGTGCATGTGTGTTTGTATGTATGTGTGTGCATTTTCCTTTCCATTTCTGAGGAGACTTCAGATGAACTTAAGCAAGACTAGAAGTAAAAGGGAATTTTTTTTTTCCAGAGTAAGACCGAGATAGAGAGAAATTCTTAAAGCTATGATCAGCGATTTTGTGAATAATCTTTTGCTACAGCTTTATTTCATTACTGCATGTATGAGAATGTAGGTGTGTGTGTGTTTGTGTTCAAGTGTGCAAATTTAATTAATTGTAATTTTCTAACAAGTTTAATTTAGAAAGGAGAAAAATAAAGATGAAGTAATGAAGAAGAAAAAAAGGTGTGTTAAACTGCTAGATAGATAAGTAGGTAGGTAGGTAGATTGATAGATATAGGCACCTGGAGGTGGATGAAAAGTTGTGAATAGTCTGACACAGCACTGAAATATACAAATATCACATTCACTGCTATGTGTTTTCCCCAGATGATTTAAATGGCTGCGGGGGGCCAAGTTTTGCTCCCTGATTCTTTTCAGTCCCAGTTGTTTGGGCTCCCCCATGGGAAGTCCCCATGGAATGTGCTAATGAAGTAAATGTCAAGTCCTGTTTGTATTCCCCTGAATCCAAATGTGAATTTAACTGATACTTGGCCGTACTGCCCAAAGGTGGCCCGGTATCCATATTTTGGACAAATGACGATCTCCCTGTCGAAGGCAAGCCATTAAAATAATTGATGGAAATTCCAGAAGTCGTAGCTGCTGCTGGTGCTGCCCCCGTTGGCCAGATACCAGTAGATCGATTCTGCATTGAAAGTAAAGTTTGTAGAGTGGCAGGCTGTGAGGATGGTACTTGGATACTAGGCGTGGTCATCTGTGGTGAGGGTTGTGAGTTTATGTTGGGGTGGGCGGACAGCACTGCTGCGGCCGGTGACACAGTAGTGTGGATTGGAGGTAGGCCTCGGGCAGTACGTGACACAACTTGCTGGCTTGCTTCCTGTGGTTGCACTGTTGATGATAAGGATGGTGAAATTTTCAGCTCTTGAGATGGTTGCGGAGCCGTAAGATCCCCAAGAGAGTGTGCAGTTCCATCCAGGGGCATTTTGGAATTTGTTGCCAGTATTGTTCGACTGTTCGAAGCAGATGACCTGTAAATACTATAGGGCGTGTGGGGGACACTAGCTGAAATCTGTGAGGATGATAAGGCCAATTCTGCAGGTAAAGACTGTGGGGGTAGCAATGGCGTCTGCTTGCTGTTGTTATTGGTGGTGATCAGCAAGTTGGTGCAGTTAGAAACAGATGGATCAGGCAGGGTAGAGGACACTGAGCCAAGGTTAAAGTTTATCCAATTGTAGGGTATAGCTGAGGCGGCACCTCCATTTGAGGCGGCACTGCTGATAGAACCGACTGTAGAGGCATTGATCACTTGCCCAGGCAATGGCAAAGAGCTGGCAGTTAGGTCCGTGCCATCCAAGACGTTCAGATTGTCTTTTATAAGATCTGAAGCTAATCCATTCCCTGGAGTCAAGTGAGTGGCAGTGACAGATGCCGGATTAGTCGGAACCGAGTTCAACAGTGAATCCGCTATGTGTTTTGTCCATTCTTCATCGTGGACATCCATTAGTTGAGACGACTGTTCTCCAACACGAGCTAACTTGTCAAGCTTTTCTTTAGCATCACGAATGTCTTTGTAAGCTGCTGCGAGTGCTCGTTCAAGATCTTCTGATTCTTCTTTAGAGGGATCGTATTCACCGTTGCGAGCTGTGTAAATCATATCAAAACCAATGAAAGACAAGTGAAATTTGGCAATTTTCAGACAAAAATATCATCCAATTTTAGAAAAGGCTAAGTTCAAACTCATCAAGGTGTATCAGAAGTATTTGTTTTTTTACAGACCTTTACTCCAAAGATTATTTCATGTACATATCTATAGACTACGTATGATTTCAAAATTTCATATATATATATATATATATATATATATATATATATATATATATATATATATATATATATATAAAATCAATACTAATCAATTGCACCTTTTATTGAAGATGTTATAATGGCAGATACAAATATTGAGATTCTGGCAATTTCGAGGCCTTATTTTAAAACTGGGCCACAAAGCTGCTAGAATTGCTTGAGAATTTAGGGAGTGGAAGGAAATATAACAATACCTGACCAAACTGCCTAAAACTGATTCCAGCGTTTCAAGAGTTACAACTTGTCTTTTGAAATAAAGCCTGAGAGTGAACAACCATCAGGGTTGAAAGATACTAGATGTAGAGCATTACATAAGCATAAAAAACACCCAATTAATTAGAAAATGAAAATACTTTTGATACACCCCAATGAAATAGCTTATATACTGTTTCACAGACATCTGAACATTTATCTTACTTCATTAAGTACATCATTTCTAAAATTAGATTTCTGTGACAGATTTTTCAAATTTTTCCCATGTACATCAATAAGTCTGCAGCCTAATGATGGAAAAATATTCATTTTAAACAACAAATTTTTTCATATCTCTTTCTCCTTGGATGCACTCAATTCAGTGGTGAATATTAATCATGTAGATCAAACTCTATATTCAATCTCAGATGGAAGTTCAGCTAATAACCATGTACCAGGCTACTAACTTATTCATCCTCCCTAATACAATGTTACAAAAGCTAAAGATATTTGAAAATTCTGCACCATCATTTTCATTTTAGCATAAGCATTCAAGCAATGATGTAATTATATATTTGCAAAGTAAATACACAATTTTTTCCTTTCACTCATTAAATCAATTATGGTGATCAGACTGCAGCTGGAGAATTTTTACTTAAAAAATTGTTCAGATTATAAGATATCAAACTCAGGTTTATCACTTTTTTCCTTCCATACTGATTCTCTCCGTACTTTTGGAGGGATTTTTATTTATTCACTTTACGAATCAGAAGTTTGACACTACATGAAATCCAGGGCAAAGTGTAACGAGTTTGCCATAAAAAATTGATCTGATGACTGGAACTGCTAAACATTCATACTTGACTTATTTAACTACAAAAATGATATTTGAGGTTGTATTGTACTTGATTAAATAAATTGAGAATGAAAATAACAAATGTTAGCTTGTTCAATGTTGATCAGTAAAAACAGTCCCCATCATCAGATCAATTTTTGACAGTGGACTTGTTGAACTTTGCTAACTACTGTATTTCTCAATGTATAAGATGCAAGAAATATTTGAGGGGGGGGGGAATCTGAAAGTGTAGTAAAATTTGGAAAAAGATAGAATTTGCAATACTAGAAATAAATCCACAATGAAAATACAAATAAATCAAAGAAGTCAACTGAAAAATTAACATAAACCCACAGAATAAGTGGTATTTCTTAAACACCATTGGGGTATGAGATGCAGGATGCGTTTTATGGTGGAAAATAAGTATCCTTTTTGCATATTGTGGTCAAGAGATACTCCTATTACACAAATGGATGCTAGCAATCACTTCAAATTAATTACAAATTTGTACTAAGATAATAATTTTCATAAATTACAAAAACAAAATATTCCATGTCAAAATTTACAGGGTAATATTTAAAGAAAAAAAAAAAAAAAAAAAAAAAAGAAAAAAATGACAGACAATAAATTTACCTGGAGCAAATATATCAAAAGCATCAGGCATTTTGTTAAACACTTCTTGAAAATCCTGTTCTTCTAACAATTTGGAGGCTTGATCCAGCTCAAAGGATTTTTCTATTATAGCATCTGAAGAAAAGGAAAAGATTTACAAAATAAACTTTAAATTTTAGACCTGCTCTGCACAGAGCATACATCAGAGTAATGTCAAAATAATGTAATATCAATAACCTAACAAGGTGCCCGACACTCGGGACCCTTATTAGGAGTTATGAGAGAGTCCTAACAAACAGAGAAAAAAAATCCCCCACTAAACACACAATTCTATTAAAAACAATATAAAAACAACTCATTTTAATACAAAACTATTTAATAAAAATAATTTAATACACAATTTTATAAAAAATTAATGAATTTTTTTTAATAAAAAACAATTCAATAAAAATAATTTGATACTAAGTTATTCAACAATTTATTCCAATACAATAATGCAAGGGGAATAACTCATTACGCCCAGGACCCCATTATCACAAGATTACCGTCTTGAGTCTATCACCAAAGCTATATGTTGAACATTTGATCAGTGTTCAGAAACGAATGCACAGATTTACAAAAATTTTGATGAATCTTTCCTTAAAAAATACATTAATATTTAGACCGATTCCGGGCCCTCAAGAAACTCAGGCTGTAGGAGACAAAGAGAATCTCTCAGTGACAACTCAAAATCTTACCAGGTGAAAAGCCATCATCCAATACAACTCCTAGGTCCAAGTTTTTACCAAGCTTACTAAAATCAATGTTATTGAGTTCAGCACTTGATCCAACACCTGAACTACTTGAGACAGGAGTAATGTCCATGGGTAACGGAAGCGGAATAGACGTTCCTGAAAAAGCAAAGAAAAAATAGATTGATATTTGATTTCTTAATTAAAATGGAGAAAAAAGAAATTTAGATGAATTAAGTGAAATCAGGTTTTTAAAATCCAATGCACTGAAATTTTCTAAAAGCTTCCTTAGCAATTTAGCACGAAGCATAAGTCAATTTTTGAGTGTTTCACTAGTACAGTTGATGTTGAATTGAATAATATTCATAGATTATATAGAAACCAAATAACCATATATAGCAGGCTAAATTAACAGTTAGAACTTTAGTAGGCATTAAATGAGCTTAAGACAGTTTTTCAACTAAGATCGCTTACATACATACACATATATATATATATATATATATATATATATATATATATATATATATATATATATATACATATATATATATATATATACATATATATATATATATATACATATATATATATATATATACATATATATATATATATATACATATATATATATATATATACATATATATATATATATATACATATATATATATATATATATACATATATATATATATATATATATATATATATATATAGTCTGGCACATACAGTAGTTCCTCTAGTGGCCATGAAATGCTTAAATCAAATTTTCATAGAATTCCAATTTAGATAATAGTTATATGGTACTTGTTCCCTAATGTGTAAAACCCAAGAATATCATTATGAAGCTTTTTTTTTTAATATACAATATTACAAGTTTTTGAAAATTTCTCTCAAGTAAATTTTGTAAAAAAAATGCTCTTTCTTCTTCCATTTGAAATGAATTGGTCTTATTTTGAAGCATTTTGGATTCAGGCTTATCTGATAACAATAAAAAAAGAAAAGCAATGAGACATATCCACACATATTTTGACAAGTTAAAAAATATAAAGGCCATAAGCTTTAACTGTTACTAAACTTGAGCTATCTGCATTCTTTTTCAATAATACCTAAATTTTTGTGTACTTAGTAATTTTGAAGTTGCTTGCAGTTAAAGAACGAATTCTTTGCTAGAAGTTGCCTACTGAGTGCTAGAGGTTAAATAGGATAAGCATTATAAGGTCATTTTTATATGAACACAATAGGTTTTAAGAAATAAATTTATTCTATGTTCTGGATTGAGAAATAAGAGAGAAACTATAAAACTGAAGTCTTTAAGGTCAATCTGGGCCAGTATAGTGTCAATTGGATGGGACAAAGAACTTATTTCATGAAATAAAATTTTACTTTCATTCTGCCAAAATTATATACAGAAGGGACCAGGAGGAAAACAGATTTGTTATGAGTATAACCCTATCATAAACATAAGCCAGTGAATCTATCCCTTTTGTTTGTAAAAGGACAAACAAGCCTATGCAATCTGTTCTGAACTACTCACGCTTTGAGGATGGAACCAAGCTAGGTAACATGTTGACCGATTTATCAGCTGCTGTTAGAAAGGAGTCTTGAAGTATGTTCGTACTCTCAAGAACATCTGAGGTATTTGTAACAGCATTGGCTGCCGCCATGGCAGCCAGGGTGACAGTGTTGGCAGCAGGGTCTGAGAGAGCAGCAGTGGCAGCAGCAGCTGTAGAGGCGCGGAAAAAGAATCATCAATGATTACGTAGTTATGATTTCAACTGATATTGACCTGTTGCCAAGTGAGCAAAATTTTATTAAGGAAAGCTCGGACAAAATAAATATACACGTCACCCAGAGAAAATGAAAATTTTTTTAAAGAAAAATAAAGACCGTATATATTTCAATACCTACACACAATGCTTAAAATTTCCTATTTTAAGAATTTAGCAGCTAAATAAAATAAAAAAATGAAAAAGAAAGAAAAATCAAAATACAAGTAAATTTTTACGATAGACGATGGAAAAATAGCTTCTCCAAATGAGAATGTCTTAGTTTTGCCAGAAATATTTTCATTTTTTCCTACAAGGTTTAACCCTTCAGAGACTCCGGATATATATATATATATATATATATATATATGGAGGTTTAAATTATTTCTAGGATATTTGTTCTGTAGATCTTTTAGATGTTAACTTAGACATTTTAATTCAGGCATAATGTACCTTAACAAACTAGTCTAGAAATGGTTAAAGAAATTTAATGCAGCCGAAAGTTTTTTATTGAGTGAATACGCAATATGATAGTACAAATAGGAAGCCTCAAATTTTGTAGACTTTTTTCATATGGAAAGACCTGATTTTGTAAGTAGTTGAAACAATCACTAAAAATGGATTTTCATTCAGTCTATGGATATTTGCTTATTCCCAAAGATTGACCAATTGACTGCTACTCATTAGTGAAGTCTTTATAACAAAATGACCACATCAAAAGTTGGAGGCTGGAGTTGACTGTTTTTCCACCGTAACAACAAGAACAATTCTAACCTATTTTAGGGAAGTAAATTCTTCAGTTTTGTCTCCCTGTCACATTAAACCAAACCGATGTACAAAATCATCATTTTCCAAGTGATCAGTGGGCAGCTCTCTTACAGACTGAGACAAACTGACAAATCTTACATATCGATGAAAATTTATGCTACAAATACGCAAGGGCTTATTTCACTTGAATAATTAAATGAATACATTTATACTAAAATATACACATATATATGTTTATAATTGTTATTCATTATCCACACAATACAAAAGTTGCAGTAATCATCTCTAGTTAGAATAGAAGTAGGAGTAGAATTCGAATCAAATTTTTCAAATTTCTACCAGTTACTAAGAAAAATCCTTAGTTTTTTTGTTAGATGTACTGCAGTTTATTTAATGAACTAAAATTTGAAAATAAATTATTACACATTTTTACACGCATAAATCTAGTTAACAGCTTTTAGACAAGTAGTTCTTTCATCATTGCTTTACATAGCAACTATTCAAACCGTCAGTCTACAGCAGTGACTACTTATTCAACCACTTCCACACAAGGGCAGAAAGTGACACAAGGTTGGTTTAATGTTGGGGCCTACATGGAGGCAGCAGTAAGTATCTGAAGAATAAGCTCTCGTTGAGAATTTTTTCCCAATCCAGTTAGTAGCTAATTATTTTCTTCTGCATCTACACGATTAAAATGATGAAAAAAAAAAAACCCTTCAAAACTTGGGAAATAAAATTGAGATTTGGAGAGAAGGGGTCATAGTCACCTGGCTCTGGATTCTTGAGCGTCTCAGCAGGAGGAACAGGTTCCTGTGGACGGACATTACGGCGTTGAGTTTTCTTCTTTTTCTTTTTACCTTTCTTTGGTGGCCTCGTGAGAGCAGCTGGCTTAGGTTTCTTTCGGGGTCGTTTTTGTTTAGACTCCGTATTTTGGATTTTTTGGTAGTTGTCCTGTAAGGCAAGAAGGGATTTTATAAACAATTTCATTAGAAAAAGTGGAAATGTACAAAGGACGCAATCCTTTCTTTGAATAAGAGCATTAACCTTTAGCACTCTGCATTCTTTTTCAAGGTCACCATTTTACATCTTATAGCTGAATAAGTGTTTATTTTAAATCAATGGATAAAAAATGATCACTTTTTTTTTTTTTTTAGAAAAGCTCACTTTTTAGCTGATAGTATTAGATTAATTGTAAATTATTTTAGAATGGAAGAAGACTTGTAAAACTGAAATGTTCATTTTAATCAATCAAAAAGTTTACCCATGATGGAAAATTCAGATTGAACAAACAAATTGATCAACTTTTTTCTTTGTTTCTTCTGGTGTATATGCTGGGATATTAGAAAGTAGTTTATGATAAAAAACAAAACAAGACAAAACAACACCCATGTAAATATTACATTGCAGTCAATGTGGTGGTATTGAAGGGCCATCTATCAAAGCTCAATATGGACAGTTATAGGGTTTGAACGAGTTGCAGTGAGCGGTAGTACTCTAAACATCCTTGTAAACTTTATGGTCCTACATATGTTACAACAATTGGTGAAATTGCCCAATTGGCAAAATTTACTCTTTTCATAGGGAAAAAAAAAAAACAACAACAAAAAACATTCATTTTATATCTTTATTATAATCAAATTAAAACTAAATATTCATTTATTTTTTGTAAAAAAGCTAAAACTACATATTTACTTATTTTTTGTTAAATGTTTGATTTCAAACTTTTGATAGTGAAAAAAAAAATTAAAAAAATAAAATAAAAAAGATTATTTCTGATAAAATGAGTTTTTAATCAAATTTAAAATACATATCTATTCTTTCTAAGAAAAGGCTAAAAATTCACCAATTGGGTGGTTTCATCGATTCACTGTAACATATATTTGGCATTTCTTATAAATCGATATTTCTCTGATTAATTTCCGATGTGAATTTTCGGTCAAGCGAAAAATGGGAATTCATAAATCAATTTAAAAAGCTGATAAATGAAGCCAAAAAAACTGTAAGAAAGATATACTCACAGCTTTAGCTGCATGCTCTTGGCAGAGAGGCAAATCATGTTTAATATCAAAAACAGGAACACAGCATTGGGTATTGTCTGCAAATTTGGCTGTACAATAATCAAATAACTGTTGATCAACATTATACATGATATCTGAGAGGAGTTAAAAATAATAACGGATAAAAGAAAGAGCTAAGTTATCAAATAAAAATCATCAGAAAACATTAAAAGAAATCACAAGGACACATAGAGAATTTCAAAGTGAAGGGAAAATATCTAGAAACAGTTAGTGTGTAGGAGTGTATATAAACCATAATGACATAATTGGCCATAGTACAAAGTTGATGTTTGCCAGATATATTGATCAGTATACAAAGCAGTGCAGGGTCGTGTTCAAAGATTTTCGGATCAGTGCTTCAAGAAATCTATTAAAGTGAATAGAACATTAAAAATTATAGATCTTTTTCCACTGCTTATATAAATTATCTCCCTTGATTTCACTCAGATATATGTAAATTCAGATAGAAAATATCTACATTGGCAACACTGGAGATGAGTAACCAAAATACTTCAAAGCCATAGTCTCATATGATTGATAGTAAAATTATTTTACATGTCAATTATAGCAGGCTGCTCTACACATTAGTATCTTTGGAATAGGAACAGCCCTGGTCTATATAATAATAATTCTGATTTTGTTTATCTGTAAGTGACCTAAGTAGCTAAAACTGTCATTGTAGCCAGGGATATTGAATTGAAGTGCCCCAAAAATCAGGGTGATATGCAACATGATGATTAATGTTAGATCTCTTATCAATATTATTATGACTGATTTGACAAGGGATATAACTATTAAATTACAAATAAGTATGCCTCATTTACGTACTTGCAAATACATACAATGTCTAAGTACATTCTCGTCACAGACTGACTCCGTATTGATCAGTCCTTTATGTATTT
Organism: Thysanoteuthis rhombus; assembly: GCA_963457665.1. Taxonomy (NCBI): domain Eukaryota; kingdom Metazoa; phylum Mollusca; class Cephalopoda; order Oegopsida; family Thysanoteuthidae; genus Thysanoteuthis; species Thysanoteuthis major. The sequence continues at coordinate 13,565,586 of OY735233.1, forward strand.
TTAGAAAATAGTTCCCTCTAGCTTGTCTGTTAACAAAGCAAAACAAACAGCAGAAAAGAAAAAAGGATACGTTTGATACAGTGGTTAGTGCAAGGGAGAGCCTTCTTGTTGCATTTACGGTCATCCTCGTTTTTGTAACAGCAGAACCTCTTCCTTACACTTGGCATTTTATGCCTGAAAATACAAGAAAGAATTAGAAAATAATATATCAAGTGAGGAAATAAGAAATGATTTTTTAATAATTTGTATAGCCAGATACAAAATTTATAAATCACATTAAATACACATGATCATCTAAAAGATTCTACACCATTGACCAAAAAGCTGTATAGATATACAAAAGAAATATTTTAAAATTTTACTGAACAATGAAAAATATCATTTTCAGCAAATACTGTGTCTCCTGGAGATGAAGATGCTATTTCCCCCTCACAAAAATAAGTCTCAAAAATTTACCTAGCATCCTACAGGCAGAAGGTTAAATTTCTTTTTTTTTCTCAACTTCGCAAGCAAAAATTTAGGTGCATCCTTGAGGCTAGAGTATCCTTGACGCCAAGAAATATGGTATTTATCAAACGCATGCTGCATGCGTTAATATTCTTAGGAAGTATTATACAGCAGGAATAAATAGTCAATTATCCAAGTTGTATAAGTAAACATTTCTGAGATGATCATAAAATGTTTAGGTAATTCATACAGGGAAAGTGCCTATTAAGTATGATTAGAAATTATACAAAGAACGAATAATGTAATGAATAGCCTGCATTAAGTCTGGACTTCATGCCCTGTAATTTCTTCCTGTGGAGGTTGGCAAGGGAGGAGTTGTACCATACCAAACCACAAACTCTGGATCAACTGGAGGAGCGCATTCAACATGTTATGACTAACATACTGACGGATTTCTTGCAAAGGTCTATGGAAGCCATACCAAAACACTTACAGGAATTGGTGGACAACGCCAGTGCCTATGTTGAATTTTAACACAGCACAGGCAGATTCTATCATTGTATGGATTTAAGTTATAAGCTAGTTTGACTAATAAATAATAAAGTTTTTCCGAGTTTCTTTTCACCCAGTCTTTATATTCTTAATCAATTTTAATGGACAGTGTAAAGGAGTGAGAAAAGTACTTACAGATCCCATCTCTTGTGAGGTTTATTCAGTACAAAGTGCAGGGATTTAAGAGCAGCGGGAGGTTTATCCCGTAAGGCATGTATTAAGGCTAGAGTCGCTTTATTTTTATTAACTTGAACATTGGCATTGAAGCAGCCAGCTATTCGTGACTGAACACACTGACGACGCAGCTGTGTACGGCGAATGGCCAGCTTTGTGCTTCGGAGCTGAGGTGACAAGTTTCTGAAATTGACGAAAAAGAAATGCATGAAAAACAAGCATCTATCAGGAAAAAAAAAAGAAAAAAAACAACAAATACAACAACAACGGAGCCAAGAAAGGTGGGGAATAATAGAAATACAGTAAAAACTCGATTTAATGGACTAATAATATTGATAACAAACATCAGAGAATAGGCATTTTTCATTTTTTTTTTTTTTACCATTTTTACTATATTTTAATGCAAAAGTAGAATATGAATTTATTGTATTTTAACACAAATCAAGTTGGGGAAATTTGCTAAAAGAAAGCATCAAACTTTAGCTGTTTGCCCTATGATATAGAGATGAAGAGAAATCCTCAATTGTGGAGTCTTTTAGAATGTGCATTACTGAAGGCACTAGTGTATGTTTGCTTGTAAGCAGTAGTGATGTACAAGCAGTCGGTGAAGTTAGCTTAAAGAAAGCGTCCAGTTTCAGTTATTTGCTATGCTAATATTGTTTTTCAACTATGATAATCGAGATTTTATTATACTTCCATTGGATACTCTCACTCCTATTATGACATCATTTCTTATCCAGGGAAGGCCAAGCATATCAATTGAGGTATACAGTCCACTAGTCTATGAGCACTGAGCTCCAAGTCTCACATGTCTGAGTCTCATTTTGGGAACATTATGAACAGGAGTGAAGGGGTAGACATTCATGAATGACATAATTAATAGGAATAACGGTTAGAGTCACCAAGAGTTCTTAGTGCAAACAGAGAATAAAAAAGATATAAATATATAGCAAGAAAAACAGCAATTATATCAGTCTACTAATCATTTTGTAGATGAGAACCTATTTCACTTTGTATAATAATTCTTTTTGGTCCCATTATAAGTTTTTTTCATTCAAAAAGCATCCAGTAAATTGAAAACACACTCAAAAACAGTTAGCAGCAAGTGGAAATTAGTAGCAATATATGAATTTGTCTAAAAACCAAGAAGCCTGGAGAATTCCAAGATGGATGCCTTCCTCTGCTATTAAGCGAAGTAAACTTTCCAATTTTGACAACACAAAAATACCACGTTTTAACATAACATTAAAAAAAGCAAAAAAAAAGAAATGTTAGTTTCTTTTTGAAAAAATAGAGCTTATTGAAAATCAGCCCTAATCAAATGGTCCATTTTTGACAGCTCAAAGGTTAAACTTTGCTCAAAGTTTCTTCTGAAAAAAAAAAAAAACTGCTGAACCACTTACTCATCTTTAACTTCATCATCTGACGACAACACTAGCCAGTCTTTCTGCCAAGGTAATCTTTCATCTTCACTGTTTTCTTCTTCTTCAGAACTATTCAGGCCTATAAAGAAAAGGAGAAAAAATGAGCTTCAAGTAAAAATCAAAACAAATCCTTTTTTCCAGCAGGTAGCAAATTGTGGTTCACGGTGCCTATGTGAGATGTTTGTGATGGGAAAATCATTTCACAGGAATAATAAGAAATCAATTTTTTGTGAACTGCAAAAAAAAATAAACAAACAAATAAATGTATCAATGTTGACTTTCCTTTGGAATTACAGTGCTATTGCCGGCACTCTCTTAGACAATGTGTCCGCATTGGTATTGCTCTTTCTTGCCACCCTCAACTACATAAATAAAAAGGGATGAGATGCTGCTGTTGGAGCCTAGATCAGGGAGATAGTAACCACTTGAATGGAATAACTTTCCATTCCCGGCCAGCAAAACACTGATTTGGGATGCCATTTGCAGTGATTCCTCCACAAATGGCAACCTGATCTTGTTGGCTATTAAGCCAGATATTGCCACCTGATGAGGAGTGGAAGATGGCCAAATATCGCCCACAGACTGATAGGTACAAAGTTGCATTGGTTGCGGTCATGACGTCTGGATTGACCCCAAAGCATTGAAGCTAATCTGCTGAATAGTTTCCAACATTTAAATCATAGAAGAATGGTTAAAAGAATTTTAAATGTAAGCCTAATGATCATGATGAAATGCAAAAATCAGTCATTAGAACCTTTGATTCAAAATAAATTTTTTTTTCAAATAGAAATGATAAAACTTGATGATAAGGACAAAAGCATTAAAATATTCTACATAAACACGGGTCTAATATCTATGAGAATTTTTCTAAAATATCTAATTATCCGAGTGTAATCAAAGAAGTTTCATGTCTTTAGAGAAAATGGTAATTTGTATGTTTCTCCGTACAAAAATGAAACATTGCATATGTATGATTGACCAAGGTATAAGATTTCGATCAGTTACTGAACATTTTTCTTTTCAAAGTATTCCCATATATACCTGAATCAAGCCAGTTTGAATAATAAAACAATAGCGTAACAAAGCATTCATGAAATTAGTTTGTAAGGTCTTCATAACTCTGCCAAGATATTCATTTTGGATCATCTAGCTGGTCACAAGCCTGAGTAAAGGAGGGCTGGGCATGGGGGCTAGCAACTCCACCGCATAAAAAATACTAACTACAGAAACTACAGCAGCATTGCCCAAAGAAGCGCCTGGCCAGGGAAAATTCCTTTTCAGAGAGGCTCGTGTCACACACAGGTGAAAGCCTAATCAACTGACAATGTCTCAAGGCAGGCACTGGACTGGAATCCAGAGTAATAGAACAATATGGGAGGCCAAAGAGGACCTCGAGAAGATCGGTCAAGAGAGCAATAAAAGCAGCTGGACTGGTATGGGCCCAGTCAAAAGGAGTGGCCCAGAACCAAGCCAGTTGGAGCTGTGAGGTTGCAGCTCAACACCCTAGAAGAAGTCTACCGGAATAAACAAACAAAAACACCTTATTAAAACTTAGTAAAAATGATTTCAAGTCTAAAAAATATTTCTGTAAATTATTATGTCTATCAAATTTTTATATTCACATACAAATATAGATTTGAACAATCATTATACGTTCAAATAGTAAATCTATGATATAGTGGGACAAAATGACCCTTGTTAAGTGGACTTCATTCAAAAGATTGGCTAAAATTAGTTTTGGGAAGAAATTACAGATCAGCAGTGACAAACTATCTGTTCATTTTGAGAGAATGGGTCAAGTTTATTAAACACCTTCAACCCAAAACCAGTTTCAAGTATAATTAGAAGTATGGGGTAAGTGTAAGTACATTAGCATTGTAATGCAAGTTTATTCATAAAAAATTAAAAAAACTTGAAAGCATGTTTCTTTTCTTGAGAGTGCTCTTTTGTAATTTGATCAGCTTTCTTCCGTAAGTATATTTTCAGAGATATTTCATCATGGACTACATATAACCCTATAGGCATAAATGAGATGTGTGTGTGTGTGTGTGTGTGTGTGTGTGTGTGTGTGTTTGTGTGTGTAAATAAGGGAACCTAATAGTAAGTATTTAGTCATTTGACCTTCATTTTTATACACTGACAACCATTTTCAGCTCATTTAGTTCTACCTTATAAAAAGGAAACAGAGCTACATTGCTCACAAAGAAACCTTGATCACCAGAATTGAATGGTTGAATGATCAAAAGGTACAGAAATCAAAAAATGCATTACAGACAAAAATTAAGTTGTTACACATGAAATGCACTCCCACCTTACATCATATAAAAATAATGCTAAAAAGTAGAATTTTTACAAATGCGATTCTTTTTTTGCAGATTAAATATAAATAGGGATATATTTTGTTGTTATTGAAGGTTTTTGAGCTCTTGACAGCAATGGTGTCTACCCAAGAAATTAAACTAATCTTCGAGTAGGATTTCAAATTAGGACATAATGTTGATCAAGCTGCTCATAACTTCAACAAATCATTCTGAGTGAACATTACTAGAGTGCAAACAGTTCAGCATAAGTCCAATAGGTTTGGGAGAGGCCCAAACCTGTTCTTAAATGATGAAGAATTGGTAGCAGTGGCCAACAAACCATGAAGAACAGCTCAAGCACTCTCTGGATACTCTAGGACTTCAACAGTAACCATATCATGCTGACAAAAGGAAAAGTTAAAAATTTGGTCCTTTATTAACTTTATGAAATCCTCTCTGACATGGCTAGCTCCTACTCTTCTCAGCTAATTGTGTCTAAACTTGAAGAATTAGGAAATGAAGTCAAGCGGCATCTTCTACTGACATTGACATTTCTTGTTCAGATTATATTTTCAAGCATCTTGAACTTTATAACTGGAATAAAAGGTTCAATAACAAGGGAGCCATAATTAGCGCTTTCTCCAAGTTTATGTCCACCAAACCTAAATAATTTTATAGAGATGACATTATCATGAGAGGATGAAATAAGTCATATTTTGATTAAATATTAACTATTTTTTGTTGTTTATACCATCCTTCATCTTTTATGTAACAACCTAGTAATTGAATGGTCACATTGGCAGAGTACCAAATATTTTCAGAGATTTAGAATGCATACTATCAAATAGTAGAAAATTTCAGCTAATTCTTTGGTTACTTATTACTTTATTTCTTTTCTGACCATTAACTTCTGTAATTAATCATTTTACTAATCAATACAAATACAACCTACTACCCCAATCATTTTTAAAGGGTTGTATACTAGTAATGTTCTCATTTGTTTTATACATTCTAAACATCACTTGACTTCTGCATCTGATAACTTTAGAAGCCTGTTACTTGAGTGTCCATTCATGTATAAATGAAATTGACAAAACAACACAACCCCAGATTCGAACTAACAATTGTTTGGTAATTGGAGTAGCCTGCAGAGTGAAGTAAGTCACTTACAAAGTTCAAAATGTTTTGTCATATTATTTTTGGATACAGGTCATTTTCCGGTGATATTTTGAATATGAAATTTATGGCTGTCAAGACATTCTGCCGAAATGATATTTCGTCGACACACACTTGTCTGACAACCATTTCGTTATGTGGATGTTGTGCCGAAAACCATTTTGCTAAAATGATGTTTTGTCTACATGGCTCTTTACCAAGAACATTCTTTTGATTATTATACTCAACTAGTAATGAATCCTCAGGATATAATGCGTCCTCCTCTATGCTATGAATGTTAACAAAATTTTAGTACTTAGTAACTACTTGCAAAAAATTATTTTAAATAAATTTTTTGATGCTGTATTGTTTGGCAAAACATTCAGAAAATCTTTATTTGATCCAGAGATATATTGGAAAAAAAAAAAAGGAAATAATAAAAATAATGTAATCCTTGCTTATATGGATGTAAAAAAAATGTTTGTATGTATCTTGGGGGATTGAATTTGGATTTTGTGCGGGTATTTTTTCTCTCTTTTCAACCTAGAACAGAGGTTTCGATATGCAAAACCCAGACACATTGTCATTTAAATTCAACATGGCAACATCAATATGTTGAAATGGAAAGAGAATACTCTTGCATTGAATATATGGTCACCTTTGTCATTGGTTCGAAAAGGTCACACAAAATATAACATATGCAATCATATCGATTGAATAAAAATGTGTAAAATAAACTGAGGAATACATCAACAACAAGAATAACAATCCTCGGGCATTGGCAAAAAGACTGGAGGAACAGGAAATTCAAGGAAGAATTGAAACAATCCAAACGAAAGTACCACTAAAATCAGCTACAATATAAAAGGAGAGTAAAGTATCGAGGAGATTAGCTGTCACTTGATCTCTAATGAAAGCCACCAAATACTATTGATGTTATATATATATATATATATATATATATATATATATGAAGCCGTTTATTATAATCATGGATAATGTTATCAAACTGTTATTGTAATCAAAATCAGCCAGTCTGAACCACTTTATTGAAAAATGAATTAAATATTTCATATGAATTTTTTTTAAATATAAAGTTGTTTTTTTTAACCAATTAATTCATAACAATGAATGCAAACTGTTCCCATTTTTATATCATTTTCTCAATGTTATCAGTCGGCAATTATCTAAAAGACTATTCCAAACCGATCTCACTAAGCAGTTTCCTCCGTGTATATACATACATGCACATATCCATTATGTATACAAAATTCTATGCATGTACTTTATGAAACTGGTGTTGTTTTTATTGTATTAAAATACAGGAAACAATATTTGCTAATAAATATGAATAGTATATTCTTGAATATAAGTCAACAGTGAGAATAAAGGGAGTTCAGAATAGGACAAAAAATTTCAGGAAATTGATTGACTAGAATACAAGCAGAGTTTGTCATTTCACCATTACATAGTCATGAAAGATATCTCTGTTCTAATTTATTTACTATTTATGGCACCTGGTCAGCTGAATCTCTCATCAGTGATGATGAATCTACCCCCACCCCAATGATGTATATTAGATAATGTGCACCGTATACCACCTACATAGTATTTAATACTAAAGCCAGGTAATGAATCGAGTTGAAACAGGATTTATTGCCAGCTAATATGCATTGTATCTTGGACATTTTGACTGACCCGAGTATAAGCTGAGTTGCTTGTTTCGGACCATTTTTTTAGTTAAAAAAAAAAAAAAAAATATGCTGTTATATATTCAAGAATATACAGTACAAAAAACATCCCAGTGAACCTGTTGTGGAATCTCAGGGCATGTAGCAAATCAATGAATTCAAGGCTCTTATCGAATTCAAATTGATGAAAACAAGCAGAAAATTTGGGCGCTGAAATGAGAGAGAGAAAAACCAACTTACCACAACCCAACCAATCATGATCCTGAAGTTTTTTTGTCTGATGGTACATGTAAAATGTTGTAGCAGAGTCAGTTTTCAGTTTGGCTTTTGCCTCTTTATCACTGAGTATATTCAGTTTGTTGGGTTTAGTGTGTAATACTGAAAATTTAGGCTCAGTAGGCTGTGGTGATGTACTAGAGTTGGGCAACAAAATAGGGGCCGTTGTTGGCCATGATGCCTCAGTCTTTATAGTGGATGTCGTTGAACATGGGGATTTCAACTGCGTCTTCAGAACAGAAGGTGGAGAATAGCTTGGGGGCGGTGTCGGCGATGGAGACACAGAAGACTGTTTGTGAGGAACCTTTGGCTCTGAAGTCGATGACACAGACAAAGATGGTGAGAGACCGAAGTTTGAAGACGACTGACTCTGAAGCGGAGACGTGGTGGTGATGGTTGTAGTGAAAGCCAGAGACAAAGAAGGAACTGTAACAAGAGGGGCAGACTTAAGAACCGGGTTGAAATCAGGAGATCGAACCACTGCTGGCACAGGCGCAGCTGATGATGACGGCTTTGCGCTGGTCTTAGATGTAGTGGTGAATCCATCGGAGCTGATGGCTGCAGTAGTGGTGGTCAGTGTTGTTGGTGTGGCTGCAGTGGCCACGGTTGACACCACACAGAGTGGCGATTTGGTGAAAGCAGTGGTGGAAACAGGTTCTTGACCGCTGACCCCGCAAGTAGCAGCCACTACGCTGTTGACGACCCCACCGAGATTCAAAGGCTGAGAAACTATTGACGCTGAAGATAAGCACTGAGCGGCAGTGACAGGGTAATCCTGGGTTTTCTTCAACTTATCTTTGATTTTGTTCTGAGCTATTTTCGTCTGTAGCCGATTCATTGTCCGCGAACTGTCCACTTTGCTCTTGAGTTTTTGCTCGAGCTTTTGCGGTTTGCGGCCTTCGAGTTTTTCAGCCAGCTCTGGGTAGAGTTTGGCTATGGATATGCCGGTCCCCGAGCTGGCAACTGTGTTGCCAGTATCGGCAGGGGACCGTGCCCGGTGTAGCAGTGGTTGATGGGGTACCAGAGATTCAGACAATTGTCCCGAGGCAGATATACCGCCACTTCCACTGCTACTGCCACAAGAACTACTGATGCTACTGATGCTGCCAGTTGACCCAGCAGATGCAGCAGCATTTCCAAGTAAACCAATGCTGCTGCTGATTGAGTTTGTAGAGGTTTTCGGCACATCAGTGGCAACGGGGTCAGGAAAAGCGTAGGGGTCTTCGGGGTCCTCAATCGAGTCCTCTTTGCCTTCGCACTGCTTGAGGTGAAATTTTGATTTAACTCTATCCTTAAAAGACATCCGACTGTCAATGAACAGATCTCCATCGCCACGGTCTGCCTTGGATTTCCCTTCTCTCTGTTGCAACATACCATGCACTGGCACACTACTATTTCGGGATCTGAAAGAAATTTAAAAGAAAAAAAAAGGATTACAATTCATATAGAAATTCTATAGTAAAGGATGAGAGTAACTCAAAAAGTATATCACAGAACAAGTTATTAATTATAATCACAGATATTATCATCAAATCCCACACATTTCATTTAAAATGAATTAAAAAATGAAAAATTTCTATAACTAATTTTTTGTAAAGTAAAATTGTTTTAGAAAATGAATTTAGAATGATATAATAGATATTCATTTTCAATAACTAAGGCAGAGCCTGTTCTGACAGCATGTTTGGAAGGGGTCAGATTTTATGTGGAGCAGCCTGCCGAAATAGTCATCTAAACTTGACTCTGCACTGCCATGTAAGCTCACTAATATTTCATGCAAATGTCAACTTTGATAGCCAACTGTCAAGTAATATTCTACTTTTTATTTACATCTTCAAAACATTATCTAATTGAATGAATAGCAATGACAATTTGTCAACATGCAAAACTTGGTACGAGTGATCAGAAGAATGTTCAGGCTAATAATTTAAATGATTAGATAATCTATCTTCCATAAATCTCACACACAAATATTTCCAATACAACCAACAATCCTCTAATTTTGATATGCCCTCTCTATAAAAATTAGATTTATTGGTCACAAATTCACTTCAATCACAAAAGATAGCCTCTTTATTACTAAACCTTTTATCACGGATATGAAGTTCAAAATGCTTGAAAAGATGATAATCTATAGGAAAAATGTCAGGTGAGTATGAGGATGCTGAAAGACTTTAAAGCTTAGACAGCTGAGTAGTGTCTGGTCTAGTATAGTCACTCAACAATTCATTCAGTGCATGTGGGACCAATTCATCCAAGATTTTAACCATTTCTATTGGCCTGAGATGACATGATATGGTCGCTGTTGAAATCCTAGTCTTCAGAAAATGTTTTTATCATCGTTTATGGGTTGTTGGCCACTGCTCTTAATCATTCATCATTAAGACCAGGTTTGGGCCTCCCTCAAAGTTTATTATTGGTATCCATATTTCTAGACCTGAACCTATTGAACCAATGCTGAACAGTTCATACGGAAGTAGTGTTCAGTCCAAATGCTTTGTTGACATTATCATCAGCTTAAGCAGTGTTATTTTGTTATATGAAATTGTACTTGAGAATTAAGTCTAAACTTCTTTGGTAAACACTATTGCCGCAAAGAGCTAAAAAAAATCTCCAATAATAAAAAATTACATCTATTTACACAGACTATGCAAAATTATGCAATTACATAAGTAAATCTTTTGCTTTCAGCATTATTCTCTATAAAGTAAAAAAAAACATTTCATGTGTAACAAACTATTAATAGACATCCAATGCTTAAAAATTTATTAGAAACAATTTCAAATTTTATTGGTATTTGTATTTGTATTTCACAACTAAAAATGAGTTGAAAGAACATAATTTCAAAACATAACTTAGAGTGAAAAGCTCTTCAACACATAAGATTAAGTCCAGGCATGTCATTATAGCAGTTAGAATATTTTCTTAACGTAACATTGTGATAGTTCATAATGGCTTACACACAAGTCATTTATGATTCCTTAATTGGACTGAATTTAGTAGTTAACTAGTCATACTCATGATCAGACTTTTACAAGGACCAATCATAAAATCATAGGCAATAAAACTTTGCAATCTTGACTAACAACACGCGAATGCCAACTTGTGAGGGGAAATTTAATTTACCGTATTTGCTGGTGTCACATCAGGGATACTCCAGCCCAAAGGACATATCCAAATTTTGAGAGTCAAAATTTTGAAACAAAAAACAAGAGAATAAAAATGGAATAGACCTATGAATAAAGTAACCTTTGGCTTGTAGAACACAATAAATTTTTGAGATTTATATTAGGGAAAAGAGTAGCATACTCGATGTAGGGAAATAAGATAGATAATACAATATATAAATACTCCTTTGTATAATTTGTTAATGGAATATAGATAAACATTTACAAGTGAAGTAATTTGTGTCTTTAACCTTTAGAAAAAAAAACAAAAATTACCATCTGATTATGAACAACCATTTTGAAAATATTCTGCACTTTAAAAAAATTCAAAATGGTTTCATTTTTTTTCCCACAATACAATCACCGTATGCAATGGCTAAATATCATTTCTTCAACAATTTTTGCTATTTCTCACTATGATTATTTTTATGTCTTATTACAAAAGTAAACAATCAAATAAAAAATCCTATTTTCCAAACCACTGGTTGTAATTCAAGTTGAATTATACAATGTGTCCCTAAAGTAACCATCTATTTTAAAGAAATAGAGATTTTGAATAATTGTTATAATGGCATAATTGAAAATTAATTTTTTATCAAATATCCATACGTTTATAACATTTCAATTATTCACATATATTTTTGTTAATGTCTCTATATTTTTCCCAGACACTTATTATGTATTAACATGCAGGATAAAAGGCATGAGATGTAATGAAATTAGAGAAAGATTTGAGAGAAAGTTCCATAAAATAAGTCCTAGAGACCAGGATACTTGTAAATTATTGAACATTTTCAAAAGGACTGGATCTGTGCATGACAAGAAATAATTCGGTAGTCCAAGAAGACCTGGCGAAAGAACCGACTCTGTTCAAGAGGCATTTGAAGAGGAATGATAATTATTAATTCGGATGACATCCCACAGACTGAACATTCCAAAAACGTTCCACAGAATTCAACATTCTTACCCCAATAAAGTCCTTCATAACTTGTAAGAAGATTATCCATGGAGAGCAACAATGTGTCAAACTGACACTGGTCACTGAACAAGAAGTTTGAGAGTTCAAATCTCACTGGAAGCTATCCTGTGCCCTATTGAGCTGTTCATAGATTATCCAAATATTTACCAAGATTTTTTAACAAAATTTCCATTGAATCAAAAGATGATACGGAAATATTATAGTTTTATTATCGGAGTGAAGTGATGATCTACTCACAGAACCCGTTAGGCAAGGGGGTCTGTACCATTCGCAGTTTCTATGAACAAATTAACCTTATAGATTATCGAATTAAGCTAAATTTCATTACTGGAGACTTTTGGACCAAGGCGCAACTGGCTACGGTTTTAGCTTAGAAAGCTGATCCCCTGCCATTTCAAGTGCAGAAACTCTAAAACGGTCTAAACTGGCTCTAAGTATGCTAAAATACTTGGATGTATAGCGATAATTAAAAAATATTCCCTTTAAAATTTATTACCGATGCTAGATAACAAAGTATTTGGTTAATTTAGTTAATTGTGTTGTGAATAAAACCTGATTTTCATTGAAGGTTATGGTTTGCTCACTGATCATACAAGCTGTGAAAGTATTACAGCTGAAGTTGTGGGTACTAAGGATAAATATCAATCAGCTACATTAAAGTTTATAGACACTTTGGATGATGTATCATTATACATAACTTCTATTGATAATCCACTTAACATAGCAGAAACCAAAATCAAAGCAATAATAGCAACTATCTTCCAAAGCAACATTTTTCAAACGACTTTCCAAATCAGATATTAAGAGCAGTTTTACACTGCCCCGAATCTACCAGTTTCCTACTTGATCAATTTCAGATTAAGTGTTCAAGATATGGTTCCTGCCAATATCTTTGTATCTAATCCCAAAACAGGGGGAAAGTTATTGTGTACTGAAAAGCATTTCATGATGACCAATCTTCCTTATACTGTCCAGCAGGTATCTACATGTAAATTTTTTGCAGTTGTAATGTCCTAATAGAAGTGCTCTCCAAAAAGAAAGTGGAAAGACGATAATTCTCAGTGACCCAAACCAAGACTACTTTTGCTACACATTACCATTAAGGATTAACTCTTAAATTCATCAACTGCTAGAAATCGACAGTGGAACTCTTCAAAGAAAGGCTTCTGGGAATTGAATTGAACCACCCCCTCCCCAAAATAAGCCAAATGGTCAAAGGGAGATAATTTCAATCTGAAGTTATTTCCCTTGAACTAGAAAGACTATTTTCTTTGTTAGAATTTATGAGTTAGAAGACTGTACAGAAAGTGACTTTTCAAGCAACAGAAGGAAGGAAAAAAAATTGGGCGGTGAAGTTTCTTACTTTCCCTTTCGTCTTGCTGTAGCCGTAGCTGCTGCTTTAGTTGGGAGTTGAACACGATGGTCAGCTGGCTGCTTGGCCGCTGTGGAGACATAGCATTTTGTGGAAGAAGAAGAGGAAGAGGAAGGAGACTGGTTGTGTAAAGTGGATGAGATGGGAGAAGATGAAGATGACAATGATGATGATGATGATGATGAGGACAAGTCCTTAATGCGCACAAACCGCCGGGCAAGGTTGATGTTGCTGCAAGAGGAGCCATTCAACATGCATAATTTATCACGGGGACCAATGTACAAGGGACCACTGTTTACAACTGAGCAATTGCTGCCGTCATACATGACCCTGTCACAACCACCACGGCACATGGGGCGCTAATAAGGAGACCTGAAAAATATAACAAGAGAAAAAAAATGGGGTTAATAACAACAACTATGAAAGTAACGACAAATTTTTGAAGAAAAAAAGATTAAAAGTAAAAGTGAATATTCAACAAATTTTTAAGGGAAACAAGAAAAAGAACAGACTGTTCAAAACTTGCAACATTGTTTGCACAATTTTCCATAGCATTTGGCAACATTTGTTTCCATAATAAATCGAAACAAAAAATAAGGTAAAGCAGTAAAGAGATTTGAAGTAAAATTTTCTGAAAATGGATACCGACTGATTTTCTCAAGCCTTGCTACATATCTGTTAGTATCTGAAAAGTGAGTATCTATTTGTATTCCACATAAGTTAAGGTCATAACTCTATGTTTACAATGAAATACTTGAAAAAAGTAATACCTTCTTGAATTACAAACATTCTTTTTTATCTTTGTGAGAATTGATTCAAAAAGAATATGACGAAGTATAATAGAGAAAAAATACTCCTCTTTTATTGTCCACACTCTCTATCCTCCCTTTTTTATGAATATTATGCACCTCTTCCGATTTGGTCTGAATGAAAGAGTTTCTTGTATTCCCTGTCGACTTTTTTCAAAGTTAAAAACATAGCGAACTAAGATATGATTTTAATTTAGTTGCTGTCGATTCCTGCAGACTTCAGTAGAAAGTAGGTTTTACAAGGTGGAGTCTCTAATTCCATACCCAAAGGTGTTTCCTATCAGAGTAACCTTCTTAGATGGCCTGCTTTAAAAGGTTAAAGGGCTTCAACTGCCCTGCTATCTACCCATAGCTGAAGGGAGAAGTAGAATCATTCCATTTTCAAAAGCATCAACTCAAAAAGAATATAAGCAGTCATAGCTCAAACTTGAACTTGGTTCACCAATTCTGTTTTCCATGCCAGTAAACGTTATGCCACTCCTCATCTCCTACCCTTTTCAATAGCATTAGTGCTAAGTGAATGTACGCAACCTTGGCTGAAACAAACTGTTCGCAGATTCCATTGTGTGCCGTAACCATTATGCCACTCATCACTTCCAGGATGATTTCAATATGCAGCAAAGTTTTCCCTCTTGTAATTACTGACATTGGTATTTATTAGGAAAGGCCACATTTGTAGAACCATCTATCAGGGATTGAACCTTTATCTGATAGCTTGAAAAAACAGCTCATTAACCACTGCACTATCATGATTGTTCACAAAAACTAGTGACATTTGAAATAGTAGATAAACATTTCTTGTCACAAAAAAATATTCTACCTCCCCAGGGTTTTAGCCAGGAATTTGATTCCCCCACTGTTTTCATAGGATTGGGAAGGTCTGCATTTTTGCATTCGGGAGAAAAAAAATAAATAAAAATAAAATAAGCAGCCTAAAATGGCCAGAAAGACTAGAAAATGGTTAGAAAAAGAAAAAAAAAGCCAAAATGATCAGAACAAAGCTTAGCATAATTAAAAAATTGGAATTAAATTTCTATAAGGAATTAACAGTTAAATGGCTAGTGAGTGCTAGCCCTGCTTCTGTGTCAGAGATCATAAAAAACATTATCATTCAACTCATCTGATCATTTTGTGTACTAGCTGTAGTCAAAACGATGTATCATGTTCGGACTATTTTGGAGAGGACAGTGAGTGAGTAGTGAGAAAATACACCAACCACAAGTGGAATGAAAGAATTTAAAGCCAATATTCAAAGAAATGAGTTTACAAAACCCTACCATATATACTGAGATATAAGATGGACATTTGATTTAAAATAGATAAATAAAGAAAGCAAATATTACACATCATCCAATGTACTGGTATTATGACCATCTACAGAAGCTCAATATTGACATTCATAAGGCTTGGATAAGTTACAGTGAGCAGTAATCCTCCAATTACCCAAAACAGTGTCTTATAATCCAGAATTAATGATAAGAAAAGTTTGTATGTGGGTACATGTGTTACCATAACTTTCAAATGCTGAAGGGGGGGGGGGTAAATTTATGATATACCATCATGTGGAACTAGACCCTCATTTTGCGTTCACTGTTGATGATGTCATGTTGGAACATTCTGCTTTCATTAGAGAATTTTATGACATCAAGGAATATTTTGTTCAGATAACACTTCCTTCTGAAAGTTAGGATTAAAAGAGGAGGGAACATTTTTTTCCTTTGGGGGTCAAAAGTGAGGGTAAATTTATTATAGAGTAGTTACCCGTATTTATTCATCTGCAAATGATCATTATGATAATTTGCTACTTGAGAAGTGGCTTGACAGGACTCTATGATCAGAAAAGGTGGCCTTCAAGTGAGTACACAATAATATACAACGTACAAACGAAAATTGGCTGAGAGAAATGAAAGTTCTCAGCACTTTTTTTTGTATCACACATAGAATGAACACCTGAAAATGAAGATATTTTATCTAAGACTTAGACAAGCTTTTTATGAAATTAAGGAACTGGATAACTGAAATGAAATACTGTGATGAAGATAACTAAGATGAGGAAAGTAATAAAAAAGAAATAATCCAATAAAACTATTTGTAAAATGTGTGAGAGGGCAAAAGAACCAAGACAAGTATTTGGATAAATTTCAGCACTTATTTCTTTTAAAGGATCCGATATTTTGTTCTAGCTAAACCTGATTAGATCAACGAACATCAATTTTTTCTGATATTGAACATTAATACGGATTTAGAAAGACGAGATAAGTAATCTATTAAATACATTCTTGCTAGAATACAGATTTAAACTGAAAGCGACTTACTGTATAGGCCAGATTATAAGACACAGAGTATTTTGTGGACTATAACTCACTGCAACTAATCCAAGCCCCATAACTGTCCATATGGTGCTTTGATAGATGACCTAATTATAGGATGCAGTATAAAATATTTGCATTACTTTTTAAATTGAATATTTGTTTTATATACCAGTATGTACCGTAAGCTTCAGTCAAAGCAATAGTATACAATGAGATCTATTAAATTAAGTATCTTCCCCATTCACAAATGATACTAAATTGAGAATTTTTCTTTGGATATATCTGTATGTTAAATGGAATCAATTCTCAAAATAGTTGAGATCAGCAGATATCAAAAATAGAAACAATACTGATAATAATACTAATACTACTAATAATAATATAAAAAGAAAAACAAGACTTGAATTTTTCAAGATATTATATGATAAATATAATAAAACACAACTGAAAATCTTCAATACATAGTATATCTTCTTCAGTCAAAATTCAAAAGTGAAAACATTAATGGTGCATTCTGCAATTAACAAGCAAAGCCATGTCAATCATTTGTCAAAAGTAATAATAATGATTTTCTTAAATACATTTATAGAAACCATTTCACGGAAACCTCAATGCTCAATTCCACACTGGATCAAAGTGCTTGGAAATCTGTGCAATTGTAGTAAAAATATAAGGCCTGAGAAAGAAGAGTATTAATGTAGGGTCGTTATTTTCAGAAAATGCGACTTGTTAATAAAGTTATTCATATAACACAAGGCTGGAGCTACTGATATGAGATATATTTATTAACAGAAATCATAATTATGAGTCTCGAAAACATGACAGTTTTTATTGATGAGCTTAATGAAATATAAATGTTACAGAAATAAAAACCATGAACTTGATTGAATCCCCAACTTCATTATTATCATAGGTCTGTATTTATTCCCCTCCTCCAACTCTTTAAATAAACAGGACAAAACTAATGTGGCTGGACAAGACCAAAATGCATTTATATTTGTTGTGGTGTGATGAACTATAATTTTCTTTCTGGCAAACCTAATGACAAAGATGATTACAGCTTGTATTCTTTCTTATCCTTACTTTACATTATCAGACACTAATATATAGTGACACATGAGGAAAATTAATATCCAATATACAAGGTGTGGCTATGAAAATAACAAGATTAGGCTTGTGTAAATCGAACCACAGCGTTTTTGCACAAATTGTATGGTATATACATTGACCAATGGACAAGCATAAGCAACCCATGAAAGCTTCAATCTGCTTCAGTCTTCAGTTATACATTGGTTGAAATAAATGTCATAAACTGATTGGTTCAAACATCAAGCAAAGCATCAATTTGAATTTTTTGTGAACAGGCAACTGAATCTGTGATTTGCTTATCAAAGTTTACAGGAAAGAATGCAAGTCATGTTGATGAGTGAGCGAACGGTAGAAGAGACTGCAGCATTGCTTTTCAAAACTAATTAATTAATACCTGATTGTACCTGAAGAGTGAGATTAGACAAAATAATACAAACCTTTACATATTTTGGTAATGCATTATTTGATGCGACTCAAGAACAACTGCAAATTATCATCTTAATCCCTGCTAAAATGCAGTACATTACTGATTAGAATTAAAACAGAAATGAGTTTAATATGTTAGTTGAGAAACCATACCAAGTTCCTAATATACTTCAATTCCAGCTATCAATAAACCTAGAAATAGAGATATTGCAGATTGAAATTTGTGATAAAATCTGAATACAAAATACAGTAAGATTCACAATTTAATTAGTCTTTAAAAACTATTAACTTATGAACTATAGCAGTCTCACCAATATTATCAAATTTTAGACTAATATTTTCTTTTAAATTTCTATTTAATCACTGAAGCCCAACCATCCAAGTAGGCTATAAATTGTTCTCTCTTTGTGTCAGTGTGTTGATGGGTGTGTCTCCAGGTCATCCTGGTTACATTTTGGGGGCTGCAACTTCAAAAATTTGTACAAGTACACCACTAGGCACCATCTAAGAATGCTTTTTTGTTTTTTTTCCCCTAAAAAAGCAATTTTGGGGTCTCTATGGTCATTTTGGTTGAACACTGCTCAAATCTTGTGCTGGTATTTTATTTAGATAAAAGATCTATTTTTCAAAAGATATTTTCAGATATTTCTACATGGATAATTAGT
The DNA here is from genome assembly GCA_963457665.1 of Thysanoteuthis rhombus. Lineage (NCBI taxonomy): Eukaryota > Metazoa > Mollusca > Cephalopoda > Oegopsida > Thysanoteuthidae > Thysanoteuthis > Thysanoteuthis major. The sequence continues at coordinate 13,584,424 of OY735233.1, forward strand.
TCTGGTACGCAAGAGCTATAGTGGTTCATTTATGCGAGACATAGATATTTTAGTTGCTCTTCATCTCAACCACTCAGACCATCAGTCTACAGTCATTAGTATATAGTAGGAATAAGGAATAAACTCTCAGTGGCACTCGAACTCACATACCTTTGGCCCCAGGAAGCCAGGTTATGCATACCAGCATCTCTTACCAATTGAGCCAAGAAAACTCCATGATTTGCAGATCTAATCTAACCTATAAAACTACCCTTCATTTTCTCTCCAATCTCTTGTAGCCCTATTTGTTATTGTTTTTATACTAGTCACATTAGTGGCAGCAATATCAACTGGATTCATTTATCGTAGTTTCTTTTCAATTTTTACTAATTATACATTGGAGCAATTACAAAGAAGTCACAATAGAATTTTTCGTATGAAAGGATAGACCAGACAAGACTGACTCGGTCAGGCTATGGTTACGAGTCCAACCAATGACTATTGTTGTCTTTAATATATTCTACACATGGACAGATATGCCCGATTGAAACTAGTTATTCCATTCTATTGTTAATAATATCTTTATATTTCTATTATATTCAGAATTAAATCTAATTCTGGATAATACCTCATTTTTTTCAAGGTGGGGGTAGGGGGCATTTTGAACTGGGTTTTAATCCTTCTACATGAGAATAAAATTACAGCAAACTAAAATTGCTAAAGATTGGTTTAATCAAACTAATTAATAAATAATTCAACTGTCCATGACTCATGTTGAAAAAAAAAACAAACAAATAAAAAAGAAAAAAAAAAAACAGCTGGTAGCCTGCAAGCCACTAGTGATACGGAAAAGATAGTGATGTTGATTATCTGAAATCATTTATTCATATTTGTTTAACCCAGAAACGAAAGTGACACAGGAGATAAATGACAAAAATTGGAGATGATGTTTTTGCTTTTCATATTTCAGTCCATCATGGTTATAATAGAAGAGTCATTTAGTCATGTGGGACAGAAATAACATGCGATTAACGAGTCCGTTTGACAACACGCGACTATGAAGGAACAAATCACAACAGCTGTTACTAAATGACTTCCAATTTCTCTTGGTAAATGTTCAAATGGGAAATAGACAATACAATAACAATAAAACAAGGCAGTAAGATCTAAAAAGCTGAAAGAATAGGAGAAAATTCGATAGTCTAGCAGGGCACTTCATTTCTTCAAAAATTCTTATAAAGAGGAAGCCGCTTATTGTGATCACTTCAGGAGAGTTTACACTGTGGATTGGTTTAATATTGACTTTGTTTTTGTGACCTGGCTTGGGGAGGGGGGGGGTATTGATGGCCTAAAACTGGAAATCAATGGACAGGACAGATTTTAAAAACTAAATCTATTGAGCAATTAGATTTTTTCTAAGTGAGTGATATTTCGAGCAGTAGTGTGAAGAGTTTTATAAATAATTTAGATACTTTAAGAAATAATGAAAAGAACATGAGCTTACAAGAACATTTTTGGGCTCTGACTGATGGAATTTTCAAAAAGAATCTGATCTTTATTGTGAATATTGTTTATATCTATGTACAAATCAAGTATTTCATCAATTTCAAATTTATTTTAAGTTGATGTGCAAATATAGTATGTAATTGGAGATGCCTAAAAGAGGCATGGAAAACTATAAAAAGAAAAAAGAAAAAAAAACAACCCCAAAACTGATTACCAATGATTGATAGACATATGCTCAATCCAACAAAGACAGTAAAGGAGAAACCAAATTATATTCACATGAAATAGTAGTTCTGAAGGTGTTATTCCCGGATATTTCAAATTTCATTTAACCCAAGTTGAACCACATTTCTTCACCTAGATATGAGTCATGAAATTTTTCAAAAAAGCTAATAATAATAAATATAATAGTAGCTACTTGTATCCTCTAGTTAAGAACACCTTACACTTTTCAGCAAAGCATTACGCACAGGCCACTGTGACACCTAATAAATGTGACATTTACATGTCAAGTACTACATTCCAGGAGTGCTAGTCATTTTCTCATCATAAATAAAAGTATGGAAAACAGTTGTACCTCTTTAATCAGGCAACCTTAGGACCTGGCCACTACTGGAAATATAGAAATTTTTCTAATAGTGTGAGAAATAGTGGGATAAATTTTTTTTTTATGTATCTTACACATTATATATATATATATATATATATATATATATATATATATATATATATATATATATATATATGTGTGTGTGTGTGTGTGTGTGTGTGTGAAATAGTGGATTCACCACTATACTAACACATTTATATTTCTGCCCTTTTAGCCACTTCAGGTGAATCCATTATTTCATCATATTTAAAGCTCTACTTTAACTGAATGTTTGTCTATAGAGCACTTTATGAAATTTAACTACCAATCTTGGAATTACTGACTTGTACTCTGATAGATAAATAAAGAATTATTCATTTGCTTATGCTTTTTTTTTAATTGGTTGAATTAAAAATAAGTTATAAGGATTCAGAAAAAATTTGATAAACATACGTCTAATTTTAAGCTCAAAAAATATAAATTGACGAATTTAGAGTTCTTCAATTCGATTTCAAACTGCAGTTAGGTTTATACACATTCAGTTTACCAACTGCTGACCACAGTTTGAAACTGAATCAAAGAACTCTAATGGCAGATCTACTAACTAATGTCTAGATTCAAAACCTTAGAGCACCAGATTAGATAGGTACAACTCCTTTGAGGAAAGAAATGAGTTGAATATAGAGAACTATTTTAATAAAGAAAAAGTGCCCACTAAATTTTCCATCTTCAAGTTATAAATTTCAATATTGCATAATAAAAAGAGCATTTTCAATTACCAGCATCTTGAGTGCATGGCCCAATATTGTTCTTAAATATGTACAAATGATGAAGAATCAAATTGAGAATTAAATTTGAATGTTTCTGGAGAATATAAATTGTGTTTTTAAATTTTCAACCAACAAAAAATAAAAACAACTCTAGCATTCCAAGAGAAATTATGAATCATTGCTACCCACTCAATCTGTTGGGTTTATGACACTCCTACTGAACTTTAATTTCACTAAAAGGTGTTGATTAGATATTAGACATATCATCGATTATGCAAAAAGTTTGTTTTTAGCTTGGGGAGAATGACAGCAATGTACAATCCAATGGTGTTGTAAACTGATCCGTACAGAGCAATGATCAGCAAATCACTGTCAACCAGTGATAAAAAAAAATACCATAAATATGAAATGAATTGAAAAAATTGGAAAAGGGGGGGATCAATCAATAAGTTACTTCTCTCGCATCACTAGTAAGTCCTAATTAAAAAATAAGAAAAAACAAACATGCTCCTGAACACGAACCAAGGGACCGATTTAGTATAAAATCAAGTTTCAATAACATAAATGTCAGAACACATTAATAACCTAAACCCAGCAGCAGTGTTTAAACTAGACTGTTGTGAGTCGTAATGATCAGCATGTGGTTTTGATAAATAACAAAAATGAATGGAATAGCAAGTCAAAATGATAACCTACTAATTCATAGCTTTCCAAATTTCTTGCAGTGGTGACATACTGAAAAAATAAAAATTTTTCAGACACATTGAGTTTTGCTAGCTAAACCTAATATATATCTTGTAAGATAAAAAAAATACTCAGAGATTATCAATGGCACGCTCAAGTGTCATGTGACACAGTTTGAAAAGCTTTGCCCTAATTATACTATAAATAAACTTTGATAGCATATGAATACAGATAATATTAAATAAAGCCAGTGTTTAAAAACTCAACATCCATATGCAAAAACAATCCTTTGATATCTTGATTGTATGAACTGTAAATAAAGTATGATTCATATGAAGACCTAGCCTTTCTGATAAAGAAAAAATCAGACAGATGTGTATTATGGCTGATATACACAAATTGAGGTGTAGAGTAGCGTAACAGTTACTGGCATAGAAAACAGAATCGGTGGACCAATGAGTTTTGTCAGAGGCTGTTTGCACTGATTCCCATGGGAAAAGCATGAATCCATTTCTCTTCCAAATATAAGTAAAGGGAAGAGCAGTAGGAGGCCTTTTAATCCTGTAAGACAGTCCATCAAGGAGAAAATTACTTTGATAGAAAAAAACCTACAGCTTGGTGGTTGCCATAGCTGGTCCCAAGCTTGGGAATAGGGTGAATATTTTCCACCCATAAAAACCAACTTGCTACTGAAACAACAGAGTAGCTGCAGCTCTATACACTAAAAGAGTCTATAATAAACAATAACACTACACAAGTTAATCACTAGATGACTTTGGGATTGGTTGGTCCATCAGACCAACTTAGCGACCATTACATGACCTCTGACTAGTATATTGATAATTCTGAATGAAATGAAAGAAAAAGAAAAAAAAGAATCAAAATAACAGACCTAAAAAAAACAAAAAAAAAACAAGTGTTTGATTTTACAATTAACATTTTCTGATCTACAACCAAGCCCCTTGATAGCATAAAATAATGAAAAAAAAAATCAAAAACAATGACCAAGACTTTACTATAAATTTTTGGCCACCATTTAATAACAAAACAAAAAAAAAAAAAGTTTATATTGAGGCTGCATCCAGTAAAAAACACTTCAGGTTTCTTTACAAAAAACACTTCCCAAGTCATTTATCATCTTATTTTTATATTTTAACTATTTAAGTATTTGGAAATAGTCTCCATAAAGTGTTCATGCAATTTTCTAAATACCTAAACAAAGTGACTAGAGTTAAATTTCCAACAGAAACAATCCTTGTCCAAAATGACAGTACAGCAGTTAAAGAACTGAATAGTAGGCCACGAAGTCTGAGACACAATCTTTAGTGCAAAATAGGTGAGACTTGTTAATTGTATCTGATGTAGAAGAAATGACTTCAAATAAAAAAAAAATTTTTTTTTTCAAAATTGATGAAGTTTTTTTTCAATATTCCCACTCAAACAGTATTTGTATACAGCAAAAGCAAAATTCAAATGAGAAGTAAAATTAAGTTCTAAATCTAAAGTAAGGTTTTAAATCAAAGATTATATTCAAAATAAGATTTCAAATTAGGTTTCAAACATTCATTATTGTTTAGGTTAGAAAAAAAAAATTCAGCTATTAATTCAACAACACCATTGAATTTCATACAAGACTTGTCAAACTGTTCACTATCTTGGAACTGTTATACAATACTACCTTGTAAAATAGTTTAATTTGTTTATACCAAAGCCTTGGTTTATACCAATTGTTTATTTGGCTGCTTTTATTTGCTAAGTGCCAAAACCTGAACAAAAGAGAACTGATAAGAAAAGATCCAATGTTTACAAAAGAACTGGGGGGAAAGTCCAATGAAGATCTTATAAGCTAAAACTAAATGGATAATCTTGAACTAGTTGGACCATTGGAAATTACAGGTGTGATGATAATAAAGAATCATCATTACTCTTGCGTATATTTTTCTGAAATTCAAGTATATAGTTTTGACAAAATAATTCTTTACTCATAGAATGTATCTATGTTAACAATAATAAAATGAAAAGGCATATATAAACTGACATATCTGTTATCAATATTGAATATTTTTTTTATCAACCGATATTACTGTGGTCTACTAATGAATGAATTGCTTGGCTTCGCAGACAAGGATTTTCCACAATAATGGGATCCTCTAGTGGTGGGGTCACAAACATGAAATAAGCCTCCAGCCTGCTCGATGAAGTTTTCATGTGAAGTACAACGTGCACATGGCTAACCCCACTCTACAAACCAAGGATTTGCATCATATACTCCATCGAAGTGGCACAAATAGAAGAACGGCCTCTAGGTCATAGGTTCAACAGGAGTTTCCTTTCTACAGCTATGATCAATGTTTAAGCTTCCAACACCCAAGGGAGGAGTAATGAATGAATGAATGTATCAGTGATGGTGGAGTTCCTTTGCTCCGATCCAAGCATAAGTATCCTGTTCCATTTTAACCCTTATTTGTTGTTTTGCAAGGGTGGGCAGGAAGGGAGAGGGGGAAGGATGTTAGATGTAAGGAAAATGAATAATAATCAGAAAGTGTAACAGTCATACATACAAATGAGCAGAATAATAGCAGGATTATTTGTATTCACTATCAATTTTTAAGTAGTCTTTTCTTCATATCACTCTAGCTCTTCATCACAACTTTTCATTAAGGCATTGTCCATAAAGGACGGCCTCCCAAGATATGGAACCTACTTCTTATTCAACACTACTTACAGAGGGTGATTTACAACAAATTAGTGATAGAAAGCAAAAATTAAGTGAAGAGAAAAATCGTTAAAACCTGATACGCATATCATTAGCAGATAGTAAAAACTAACAAAATGATGAGAAGATTTGGAGTAGGGAGGTAGTGATATAACTGTAGATTTGTGCACCTCTAGCTATAGGTTTCTGTGGTCGAATTGGTCTAGGGATCGTCCATAAAAGAAAAGCTCCCAGGCTATGGGAGTTACTTCTTTATTCCTACTTTATACTACTTATTTTAACAGTGGGAGGGCAATTAACTAGAGAATTTTGTGATAAAAAAGCAATAATAAGGTGAAGAAAAGACCTGTCAAAAATTGCTAAGAATGGATAGTTGAAAATTGTTCGGAAAGAAAATATTTGTTAACAGTCAAATGCTATATATATTGAAGGGGGGGAAAAAAAAAAAGAAAAAAAAAAAAAGATATTTTGAATCACATATAACAGTGGTTCCCAAACTGAGTGGTACTGCCCCCAAGGGACTTTGACATTACCATGTGGTCATCAAGAAGCAATAAATAAGGGGTGCAGTAAGCAAGCAAGAGCTGTATCAGTGACTGAGCAGTTGTTCTAACATAATTTCAACTTCTTGTCTGAATTTTGTTGAGACAGGATGTAGTAATCATAGTGGATGACATGGTCGAACTATTTTCCTCATTTATATCTTCATTTGCTCACAGCATTTCAGCCATGTACCCTCCAGCCTTTGTCAGATGTTGGTTGTTCTAGAATGAGAAACTGATTCCTAAAATGCATGTTCATATTTGACTTGACATGTCACAAATACCAAGAAAAAGAATGTGAAAAGAATGTCAAGTCAATTAAAAGCATGCATTCTAGGGAGTGATTCTACCTTTTAGAGCAAAGAACACCTGACAAAACTCTGCCAAAATGTTGTGAATAAATGAAAAAAAAAGAAATAGTCTGATCTGATCATACACAATGATTGTTTTAATTTGTTTTGGTTCATCCCCAAATCACAATTGCTGAGACGGGCTCTCAGTGGGCTCATTTCTATTCAAAACTCAAGATAAACATTAAAAAAAATATAGTATATGACTTTGAGAATTGAAACCTCTTATCCAGTCTACCCATTGCATTAGAAATTTACTGAATACTGAAATAATTAAGACATTTTGGGGCTTTTTGTTAGTTAAAAAGAATGGACAAGTTGCATTTTCTTAAAAAATGCTGGGTCTTTCTTGTAAGTCTTGACTATGAAAACAAAAATCGTAACCCCGGTAGGAAGGATTAACTAAATAAACTCAACATATCAATTCCCACTGCTTATAAAAATTTGGTTTAGTCAGTGAGAAAAAGAAAATGGAACTTAATCCTTTTCCTTTTAGACTTCCATACTTTGAAATTAAGGACATTAGATTTTGGTGAGGATTAACAAAAGAGATCCCAAATTTATCCAATTATTCACACCAAATGATAAAAAAAACTTGCTGAAACTGTAGCATCATTACACCTGCGATCCCCCCAGTGAGAGCCCACTCGACAAGATTCTTCTTCAGAAGGGCTCATGGTACTGCAGTTGAAAGCCTATGGAGAACCAGTATGCTAACAACCTTCAGGCGACAAAGGTAAAAACCAAGATAGTGACCTGGAACATCAGAAACCTGTTTGAGGGCCGGAAGTCAGCTCAAGAGGTAGACTGGAGAATAAAGGAGATTTGAGAGGTCAAAGCAGACCAGGAGAAGATCAGCCAAGAGTGAGGCAGAGGCAGATGGACTGGCAGGATCCAGCTGAGGGGAGTTGCCCAGATCAAAGTCTACAGGCTTGGTGTAGTTGTGGCCATATGATCCACAAAGAGTTTAATGGAATAGTACCATTAGATGGAGTAACAGCAATTTTAACCAACTAAAAAATAAAAATAAAATCTAACTGAATTTTTTTTAAATGAAAGGAGAAATCAAAAGTTACTTTTTGTATTTGTACTGTAACAATCTTTCAGAAATCATGCTGCATAATTTTTCAAAAAGTCAAGATGGGTGTGACAGGAGATGAGTTGCTGGAGCCATGGAGGTGGTGGTACCAAGAAGTTTGTGAAACACTGGTATAGAATTATACTTGTAAGTACCTTTTTTCCTTCTCTTTCTGCCTACAAGTAGGTTTGCTTCATTGCTTCAATCTGGTCTGCTGCTTTTCCTATTGATATCAATAACAATAATATTGATGCATCAATTAATAAATAAAAGGTGTATTTATCTAGATATAAATAAAGTGTTCATATGCTTTTGAAAGAAAGAAAGAAAGAAAGAAAGAAAAGGAGTTGATGCATAGCCGTACAGAGATAGAAAATTATAATTTGAAAAAAATAAAAATAAAATTGACACAGTCTCATTTACCAATTCCAACTAAGTTTGAAGGGCGGGGTTTTAGCTAGGAATTCGATTTCCCCATGATTTTTATAGGATTAGGAAGTTTTCTGACATGAGCATTTTTGTATTCATATCTATTTTGTATTTTAGAATACGCCAAAAATTTACAAAATAGAAACTAAAAATTTATTGAGATGATAGTGCAATATAAGGGTAATCAAACTTAGTTACTTCCCCTGTATTGTAGCTACTTATCCAATTTTCAACTAAGTGTGTAAGATTTTACAAGCAAGCAGTAGTCACTGCTTGCATTTGACACTTGCTCAGTATTTAGTAACAATGGTATTGGAAGCACTATACACGATTTTTTCTAAATACAAAAACCAACTTTTCATGAATAGAAAAAAATGTCTTGTGCTAGACAAACGTAAGGTCAAATACATATGATTTTCAGTAGCTATTGAGATGTATCCTTATTTACAAGACTACATATGCCATAAACGTTAGTTACTAGGTGAAAGCAAAAACTTTAAAAATCTAGAGCAGGTTATTTTATTGAGAGCACTGGAGATGTTTACAAAACTTTTTAAACATTTTTCAATAAGTTAATGGAAAGTACAGAGTTAAGTGTCAGCTACTCTGTATATACAAATGAAATCTACAATAGTACTATCAAAAGTACACTTTTTATTTCAACTAATTCAGGAGAGAACATATAGAATTCATTTTTAGACGAACATACTACTCATCAAAAAGTATGGATAGGCATATGGGATGACAGGTATCTGCGAGCTCTGCCTTGGATCAAAGTGTTGCTCTGCGGCCTTCTATCTAATAGTGTAGTATTCTTATGCTCATTGAGAACTGTTTCAAGCATAAACGAAAAAAAAAAATACATTGATAGACATAGTGTTTTATATAACAAGACATTATGCATGGTTTGAGCCAAACGAAGCTAAATAAATGCTTAGTATTAACTTAAAGCTTTGAACTATACTTCAATCAAAAAATATTTAAAATCAAATATATTCAAAAGCTTTCAGGTATTTTTCTCGATCATAAATTCACTAGAACAACTGAAAGTGCATACATATTAAAATTAAGAAATTGTTGGATATTACTAAGTAGTTCCAGCAAATAATTTGCTGGATTAGCTGTCATTAGAATTTAAAAGGACTTCATATTAACAGTGTCAAATCACAGTGCTTTTATAAAACAATTTATCAAAATTGGTATATTTTTCTTTGATATTTACATTGAAGATAGAAGAAAATGAGCAACATTTTTGGCATATTATGCCTTTTTATTATAAGAAAGATAAAAATGCATCTAAAACAACAAAAATGATTTGTGTAGTTCATGAATGACTGAACAAATAATAAGTGGTTTATGAAGATGCATACAGGAGATTTCCGGCTTAACGCTGCTTTACAGTAGAGTAGACCAGTTGAAGTAGGTAGAAATCAATCAGGACATTACCCAAGAATAATCAACCTCATGTGATGCAGGAGATAGCCAATACACTCAATATCCAAATCAATGATCGAAAATGATTTGCAACAGCTTGATTATGTTAGTCACTTAGGTATGTAGCTTCCACATAAGTGAAAAAAAAAACCAACTGAATAACAAAAATATTCTGTGCTAAGCAATGAAAAGTGGATACTTTAGAACTACATGGAACACAAGAGATCATGGGGCAAGCAAAATGAACCAAAGGCTAATCTTTATTCAAAGAAGGTAATGCTGTGTATATTTGGTAGGATTGGAAAGGAGTCCTCTACTATGAACTCATTTTGGAGCACCAAACAATTGATTTGAACAAATACTGCTCTCAAGTAGTACAATTAAAGGCAGAAATTGATGAAAAGTGTCCAGAATTACTTAGGAGAGCACATCATATTCCATGAATATAACATGAGACTTCATATTTCTTTGGTGCCCAGGCAAAAATTGTTACAACTTGGGTGGAAAGTTTTCACTCAATTACTGTATTTACCAGACATTGCGCTTTCAGAATACCGTTTATTCTAGTCAGTATAGAATTCTCTAATTAACAAAAAAAAAAAAAAGAAATAAAAAAGAAATTAAAAAAAAAAATAGATTCCCTGGAAGACTGCAAAAGGCAGTGAAGTAATTCTTTGCTGAGAAAGATGAAAGCTCTCGGAGGATGGAATTATGAAGATGCCTGAAAAATGGCAGAAGATTGTAGCATAAAACAATGTTCTTAACCAAGATGATGTTGAAAATGTTTTTAAATTGTCTTATTTTTATTTAATAAACTGGATAAACTCTTTGGCCAACTCAATACTTCATTTTACTAAAACAAGAAAAGAGAGAGAGAGAAAAATAATACTACTTATTTTCTTGGAGAATTCAACAGAATTGACTAAAGCAGACAAGGCAACAATTACGAAGTTTATAAATATGTTTATGAAGAAATGGTCACGTTTGACAGAACATCTAAAAATATTGACATTTTGAATCAGATAGTTATACCAGTTTGGTCAGTAGCTGAACAGTAAGAATATAGTCTTGGATAGACTACATATAAATTCTGATGAAATTTTGTCTGGAGGAGGATTCATTAGGCCTTGATAAACATTCTATATGATACAAGAGCCTTCTGAAAGTATAAGGAAATAAGTATTGAAGAGTATTTGGAGTGAAGAGAGGAAAATCTATTCTTCAGAGGAACAAAAGTACCCAACTTTTGTTTGGACAATCCAACTTCTTCCTCTCCTTGATGTTGTGAACATAACATTTCAGCCAATCTATTCTTCAGCCCTCATCCGGCATATAATTCAAGAAGAAGAAACACCTTTTTCTTCATGTTTGGAAAATTTGTGGTCTTTAATATACAAACTGGAACAATCCATTTTTCAGTCACATGAGGTATACAGATGTAATCATACAGACAGCCAAATATTCAAATGATTTCAAATCTGTGTGTGCAATTTGGAATCACCTGAGTGCATGGTTGGGAATTGAATGCATCCACTTGATAGTCACCTATGGAGCTGAAAAATGGAACCTAACAAGGAGACTGTCCCACAAACTGAGAACCGCTCATGTAAAAGAAAGAATCATGCTCAACATCACGAGACATCCATTAAAAAACTCAAATGGCAAACAAACAACTCGCAACATGGATCCCCAGGGATCACATGTGCAATCAAGGCCAAGAATACAAGATAAGAGAGACAAATTAGACAAGTTCAGGAAGTATTGACTCCGCAATGCCCATGATAGAGAAATCTGGCAAATCTCAGGGAAGGTCTATGTCCAACAACTAATGATGATGAGTGCTTGGTAGGCAGTATGATTACATCTGTGTACCTACAGCTGCTTAAAAAAAAAAAAAAAAAAAAAAAAAAAGATTGTTCCTAACTTATAGAAAACATCAATGATAAGAGATTCGATTATCCAGAAATAAGTTGGAATATTGATGACTCATTTTTAATGGGTAATATCTAACTACAATTGAAGAAATCTGTGTGTATGCACTGCAATTACTCAACAACTGGCCACTGTACAAAGTTGACATTTGCCAGATATATCAGTTAGTACACAAGGCAATTTCAATTGCAGGTTGCTCCATACACCATAAAGTATCAAAACATGCACGTTTTGTATGGGCACTGCCCTAGTTTGTATAAGAAGGTAACTTCTGGCAGACTCATCCACAAAAGATTTAAATACTAACCTAAGTTGCCTAATGGATGGCAATGACTTGTGCAATGCTTTTTGTTTCACTACAATGACAAAGCAACATTGTTTAATCCTGATGACTATAGCATATAGAATATCAGAGCTACTGAAAACCATGCAAATCAACTGAAACTAAAGTATCTCATTCATACACCATATCGGTATCATATATTGAATGTCTATCAACTGGAACCGACTTCTTACAGAGTTTAGTTTACTTATCACAAATAAGATATTGAAAGTAAAGTCTAACAGGTTTTGTTAGTCACTCAAAAGAAACCTATCACATGACCAACATCTTTTAAGAGTATGCAATGTTGAAGGTGATCAATTAAAAATAGGAGAAAGGGGTGATCGATAAATAAATCTTCATGTTTGGCAGTAATCACTATAAAAGTCAGAATTTGAGAAAAAAAATGAAGTAAATAAAATTTTAAAAAGAAAATGCATGAATGCTGTCAGACAAAAACTAAAGGATTAATTCAACAAATTTGAATTGGTAATTGCCCCCCCCTGCCCCCTAAAACCCCATTTTGGGAGGACATTTGAAGAGATGAATTCCATTGGTACAGTCTGTATATAATAGCCAGATCAGCTCAAAAACTGAAGAAACTTATATTGACAATTTTTAATTACTAAGTACATTCGGTGCTCTGAGGTCTGGCAGTTCCCACTGTCTGCCACCAGAGTTCTGAAATTTGGATTCAAATCGAGGTTTGAACCCTAATTTAGCAGTTTATTAGCTGACTCAGTAAACCGAATATGTAAAAACCAAACCATCATTCGAAACTGAATCAAAGAAGTATAAATTCAACAACCTTCGACATTCATTTTAGCACTAGATAAGACATGGATTTATGAATTTCTCCTCAGGATCTTATAAATCATTTTTAATATAGTCTATTAAAAAGTATAAGCAAACACAGATATCATATATAGTTCTATTTTCCATACTATATGAAAAAATTGTTAAAAATTGATAAACTGCAAAAATTCATGTAATAGTATAGAGAAAAAATCTAGTTTTCAAGCACAGCCAGATCTTAAGGTAGCTTGATTAAAGGAGGTACAACTGTATAGAACCTTTTGCATAGTTTCTTTCAACTTCATGCAACAATCATTATTTATCATATCTAATATGGTTTTATAAAAGATAAGTTATTTGATAAGTATCATGGCTGATCATTTGTACCTGAAAACACTAAAATCAATAGAGGGATGTTACATTCTATATTTAGTTTACTCTTTCTAGTTTTGATAAGATGAAAAAAACTTAAAGAGGTCAAAATTTGGACTCAAATATTTATATTCAGAAATTAAAAATAAATTTTGAAAGGAATAATGCTGAAAACATCTCAACGTCACATTTCAGATAAGCATTTTTCTTCAAAAATCAATTGAATACTAGGTATAAACCAAATACAACTAAGAGAATAACTTGAATGTATTTTAGAGCTCTTCGCAAAATGAACAGAATATCATTTCAGTACAAGTTCTGGTCAGACGAATTCTTTTTCATGAGAGTATAAATATCAATGCTGTATATACATAAAAATACAAGCATATACAATTATAGCGTTTAAAGTGCACAATTAACCAACACATGCCACTCTGATTCAGCAATAAGTTCTCATACACAATTGTATAAAAGAGACATTCAATTTAACAAAAAAAATATGCAAATAGTACACTGCATCCAATGCACTGCTGCTATGATTAGGGAGCTGTTTACCAAAGCTTGATATGGACAGCTATATGTTGCAGTGAATGGTTGTTTTTTCAAATACCCATATAAACCATTTATTTTATAGTCTGGCACAGACATTCCTGATCTTTTCATTACCAAGGACCCTTTTTATTCAAATGATTTTCCCACAGACCCCAGCCTTTTAAAAAGTCTGCTTACTCAACAAGCTTATAGACCCCAGTTTCAGAACCGCTGGTCTGGCATGTACAGTAAATAAACTACCAAACATGAAGTTCAGTAAGTTTGTCTTGTAAACCAACTTACTGGTGCAGTGAGTGCCCCTCTAATGTGGTTTTGAGTAAAGTCAATCTAAACAGAGAAAACAACTGGGTTCCAGCCAAAGAGTTGCTATAAGTTTGGTCCTCATCGAGTGCTTGATTATTTGCAGTTCTATGCAAGAAAATAAGTTTACAAGCATCATACCATCAATGGATGAAGATTTACAAGAGAAATTATGAAACTTACTTTTGGAGTGAACAGTTTAAATAACTTTGAACACTATACAACATAAAGGTCTGATTACTTGATTAAAACAGAGTAGGTATTAATGTATATTTTGGCAAATGAGGTGACCTTCAGATGAGACAAGATCCTAATTTCAGTCAGAATTTCATGATTCATTTCAGTCACTGTTTTTGTATCTGGCTTATAGGATGAGCCCATTTTTTTTTTTTGCCTCAAGGGTTGTCTTATCCATAGAAATATACAATGATTTAAAAAGTACAGCAACAGATCCCAGCATTCAATGGGGTTAAACAATGGATATCCAGAGATGAACTCAAAAGCATATCTTAAAATTTAGTACAATCCAAATAAAGGTTTCTCCTGCTATTCGAAAATGGAGATTTCCTATAAAACATCAGACAAAATGGCATAAAGCAAAAAAGCAATTATACGGGAAAATCTTCTGAGAGTTCCCAAATCTCCAAAAATAACCCATGTCTGCTAGTTTTACACGAGAGTAACCCCCTTACAAGTTCCCTTGGGCTTTTCTGATACCTTAAGACACCTCTCTTAAATGGATGGACAAAATAAATCGAGATGAAGCACAGATGCTCGGGGTTCAACACTCTGGTGGTTTGAAATCTTTCATAAATGCCAAGTGGCAAATGTTCATGAAGTAGGATATATCTATATCAGCATAAATTCTCTGGGTTTGATAAAAGTTACAGCTAACACAGAGAAACATCATAATCGAGAGTCTCACAAAAATACATATGAAAATTAGAGAATTCCCTAGACCGAATGTACTTATTCCCATCCCGTAGCATTTTTACATCAGTTATTGTTGGGTGGGCTAAAATAATACAAATTTTTCCTCTGCATAAAAGTTTTATAATAGGAAAGACAATAGATATCATCCTTGACACTAACTCTGACAGCTCATGAAAACTACAGATATAGATAGGAAAGTTGACTTCTATTTTGGTTGTTGATGCAGTTCAACATAATGACATACTCTAGGCAGGTACATATATAGCCTAAATAATGACGCCAAAACTGCATTATAATTAGAAGTTCTTACCAAAAGAGCTCATTAGATTTATAACAATATACATTTCTTATACATTGGTATTAGAGCAAAATGTAGGCATTTAAATAAATGGTTAGACAATATGCAGAGATATTCAGTTATTTACAAAAAACTGGTCAGATTCTCAAATCTAGAATCCAACTGCAGACTGGCAGAGAACCCTTTCAAGATTAACCTAGTAAGATGCTTAATGCCTGTACTGAAATGCTCTAGGAGACTTAATCTACAGGGCATATATGTCTCAGGAGTCTTGAAAGGCTTAACATATTTCATGTTTTATATACAGATATAAATATGGACACATGAGAAAATTAAACATGGTTTTGTCTCAAAGTTTAAGAATGGATATCAATGTTAAAAGCCTTGATAGATACAGAGGCAACAAAATGTCAATCCAAGACCGATTTGAAAATCGTAACCCTTTCCTTAAAGCCACTTATTTCTAACTTGAGTAAAGTAAAATCCTTACTCCAATATCATACAGAATGTTTCAGGGCAAAACTAATACTGAAGCATTTATTCTTAATATCATGTCACCGCAACATGAATGATGATATCAGTTTGGTCTAACTCCAGTCCTATTTGGAATCGACTTTATTCTTATCCTGTAACAAGAACAACAACAATCCTCAACTAATTTGGGGCATTAACTCTTGACTGCTTATCTATCCCGTCACATTAAACCAAGCTGACATATAGAATCGAAATTTTCCTGACTTGATTTTAAATTGGAGCCAAATGATCGCTAAGCAGCTCTCTCACTAACGGAGCCAAACTGACAAGCCTTATATATCTACAAATTCATATGTTATATATACAATACAAAAGTTGCAATAACCATTTTCAGTTGGAATAGAAATGGAGTTTCATCTGCCAAAGTTCTCAATAAATTTCAAGGAAATTTTGCAGAAGGGTGGGCAATGGAAGAAGTTATTCAACTTTGGGGCAGATCCATGCACAATTACTTCCACCGACAACGGCTTTGGCAGATGAGTGCTCTCTAGTTTCTCCAAACATAAGCAGCATCAGAATGTCTCATATTTTCAATATTAATATTCAAAAATGATAATACAAATTCCCAACCAGATTTCATAGAGACATGAAATATAAACAAATGCCAAATAAACTATCACCTGAAAGACAAATGATCTTGAATTACGTGTTGCGTCAAATGAAGAACTCTGATGTAGCATTGTTTTGCAATCCCCACATAACCTTTGAACAGGTGAAGATCTACCCACTCTTACTTTTGACTCTCCTAAGCCAAACTAGGAACAAATGAAGTAGGATCATCACCTGTTAATGTTCTTAGACTGGACAAAGCTTTCAGACTGTCAATTTTTCTCTGGAATGCATCTGTGCAAAATAGGAGTGCTATCTTTATTTGGCAATTTACATCTTTAATATCTTGCAGTCAGTTACACCATGGGTCATTCCAAATTTTCAATCACTAATCAAAACTCAAGTTGATCATTGCTGTCAACCTGACAATCCTGATGCACCATTTCCACCAAGCCCCGTTGGCTGCCAGATCTCTCAGAGTTGCCAGCCAAGTGATTAACAATGGTTGTAATATACTGATAGTAATGGTTTGGATAGTTTCAAAAGAAAAAATATCCAATTATAACTGGCATTGTAACAGGATTTCTCTTCACTTTTAATGTATGAAGGAAACGTGATCAAATATGCCACAGGAGTACTTGATTCATTATAAATTGTTAAATTTAAATATTCAGTTTCTTTAGGGACAAGGAAATACAGCTGGGAAATATTACTAATAAGAGAAAGATAAATACATTCAGAAAAATATATCAATTGGGTAACCACAAGAAAACAAAAAAAAACAACAAAAAAAAACACCAAGGATTTGGTGGACTATAATCGCTAAATTATAACTTAAATGGTTCCCAAATGTGTTTCGGAGTAATACAATGATAGTCAACTCAATGATAAATACATTAATGTAGTAATGGAATCTCCAAGATCATGGCAAGGCAATAGTCATTAAGTTATATTATAGTGACTATAGTCTACCAAATCCTTAGAAAAAAATTTTTTTTTTGGGGGGGGGGGGGTCACCTTGTATAATCCAATAATTAATTTTCAAGGTGATATATTTTCAAAACGACTAAATTCTAATTTTATGCTTTACATAATCCATTTGAATTTCTGTGAGATATATAAGCACATTTAATCATCACAATATTTGTTTGAAATAATTTGAAACTTAATTATTTACACAAATTAGCTTTTTCCAAGAATTTTTTCATTTAAATTCAGTAAATTTCTATCAGGGATATTTTTCAAGCAATTTTCAGAATAGGCTTCCAAAACAAACTCAAATCATATTGGCAGACTTTAAACAATACCGTATGAAAAAATGAGGTTTTGAGGTTAAAACTTATTTGTTCATAGAAAGTAAATCCAAACAATTGATCGAAGTCATTTGAAAAAAAATTATAACACGTGGAAATGTAAAGATTTTAAACTATAGATGACACACCCATCGATTCTTAGTGTGAAACTGAAACTCTGATCAGGAGAGACAAGAGCAGATAAATAGTGGAAGAATAACAAGATCAACCCATTGTACACTATCAGCGATTTCAGGCACAAATTAAGCCAGACGAAAATCCAAATGACCACTCCTACTATTGGATTTAAATTGATGGATTATTTTGGCGGGTATAAGGGGTGCTTTGATAAGTTATTGGATATGTAACTGCCTATGTTTTATCATCAACATAATGACCCATCTGTCAATTATCACGTAATTAAAATAAAATTAATGTTTACATAGAAAAATCAGTGACAGATTCAGGTTTCAAGCTGAATACATAAAATACAGGAAAAATAATGAAATTTAAATGGGAACAACAGCACCGGCTAAAGTTCACGATTAAATGAAATTAATAATGGGTGAATTAATTAACGTACACCAGTTATCCACTGAATAATTTATTGTGTTAAATTTCAAAAGATCAAAGAAAATTTGCATATACATGAATATTGCATGAAAATCGTAGCATCTTATTCAAAAGTGTAAATATTTTCACATATGCACATGCAGTATAATAAATTGGCTAGATTATAATTATATATACCAATGAAGTTAGGTCTATTTATACGTTGATGAAACACAACACAATGATCTTTCAAGGAAACTTAGTTATATTTAAATAGAAAAGATAGTAAACCGTTTATAAACAAATACGAAATCAGAAAAACATCAAAATAGTTACGAACGAAAACATTGGAAAACGTGTGCTGATTCTAGTCGTTGAATTACTCTTCTGGATAATTTAGCTGTTTTGACACGACAAGAAAAAAGTTACAACTATACAATTTCATATTCAATACACTGTGGATAAATAATGACTATTCTGTAGTTTTAAAATTAGTATAGATAAAAAAAATTAGAAATTTGAGACCCAATGAGCCTAAAGTTTGAAGTTGTGGATAAAACAACACTTACCACATGTACTGGTGAAGCACTTTTTGTTTGTTTAAAAATAATTACCGCTTAGGACGACTAAGATTATAGATCCTATAGGTTCTAAACAAAAAGTCTACCTGAATCACTTTAATTAAATACTATTTTTCATTTGAAAATTTAAAAAAGTAAAGCGATTTTGTGTGTAGAGGTCTTAGTTATTATTATTACAAAGGAAAGAACTTCCTTAACATCATGAGAATGAACTAGAGAGGCAACTTCCGGTGTGTGAAAAGTGTGAAAATAATCACCCAACATCATTTTAGCATTTAAAAACAATCAATATAAAGTAATATAAACCAAGATTAATTACTGGGACAAGACACTCCAGCATCAAACGGAGTTTTTAATAAATATTTTTCATATTTTGCTAATGATGTATACTTTGCAGCGGAAGAGAAATGCAAGACGGGAAAGTATAGAGGTACTTCCGGTATGAAAAGGAAACAGTGACAATTGTGCTATTTACAAAGAAAATAAAAAGTTTTTCACAGAAAAAAATATTTTCAATAAGTTACATATCTGCCTTGAGAATCACCAATCTTTATTCTAATCAAATATATACATTTCGGGACTAAATGATAAAGCTTATTGTCCACATGGTGCAATTTTTAAGTACACAAAAAGCTATCACCACCATGTGGTAAATTGGTGTACGTGATAGTAAAAAAAAATACAGAAAAACCGTAGCTTATTGTTTTATTTTAAAATGACTACAAAAGCAAATACTTTTGATAAAATTAAAGTTTTACAAATAAGTAAATGCTGAGGAGACTGTCAGAGAAAAACAATAAACAAATATCAACAAAGGTGAATCATAACAAGCACCAACAACAAATATAGCAACATTCAAAGACGGTTCGCTAATAGTTAGATATATATAAGTAAATTATAGATAAAAGCTGGTCGCCGTAATCAAACCTTGCTCCAACTTAGCAAATGATAAACATCTTCATGTCTAAATATATTCTAGTGTAGATAAACAAAAAGAGATACTCCTATACACGAATACAAATCTTAACAAAAAAAATAAAAGCCTGGATTGATTTTTATTTTTAAACAAGAGTAGACAAAAAATCATAATAAAAATATAATGAGGTTTATTTTGATGGTAAATAAACGTGCCATCCTTATATCTTACGTAAATATCCAGATATATTTTAACCAAATGGAACAGATTTATTCGGACACATCACTAAATAAATGATAGAACTCAACAGAGAATATAAATATTAACGTATTTTCTGTATAAGGGTGCGTAAGAGAAAAAGTAAGAAAACACGGAAGTACTCGATTCTGAAGACCGACTACTCGAAACTTAAACAATTTAAAATCGTTCACACAAAATCTACGAACACTTACACGCTGGAATTGACTAAATAAATGATCGATTAAATACGTGACGTGGATATATGATGTAAATAAATTGTTTTATTAAGGATAAGACAATTATAAAAGAGAGTCTAAAATCGACAAATCTGAAAACAGACGCATGCGGCTCGTTCGACTTAGGAAAACTTCAGAACTTCTATTTCATCGAAACAAATCAAACACACGAATCCTCGATAGTTTTTGATGGTAAATCATCGATTCTAACCAAAAAATACAACGAAAGAAATCAGCATTCTAACCAACACAGCGAACACAGAAGTTCGGGAGAGAAAAAATAAAAGTTGAGGAGAAAAAATCGGGGTATCATTTTTACGATTTTCGTGGGGGGGTTTATATATACTCATGCGCTTATTTTTCAAAGTCACGTATTTTAAGAGTACTACTATGTTTCCTAGTTATTCGGGGCTTACCTTGTTTTAAAATTCGGGTCATTTCTTTTCCGAAAAGCGACTCATAATTTTTCGTACGTGAATAGTTGTCCAGTAAAAATGGCCGCCATAAGCTGCGTGTAAATTTATGCGGATTTATTTATTAGCGTGACTAGGACAAAGCACCGCCTGCACTTAGGCTCAGAGAGGCGCCTCAACTTTGCAGACCTTTTATTCAATATTTACACTTTTTCAGAAAATTTTAACTATAGCATAACTAGGAAGAGTATCCCTAATTTATAATTTCGGACATAAACAGCAAAAGTATCACTTGAAAAATAGTAAACTTCAATGACTTTTGTTTACGTGCTTATCACACCGCGCAGTCGTACAAGACATTCCTCCGCCAAAGAATCGAGTTTACATCAACAACGATTAAAAACACTAACTACTTTGAAAAAATTCAATTTATAGCCATTTTGTACTGCACTGGGTTGAAATTTGACAAATATTATTTGGTAAATAAACCGTCGAAAAATAAATTTAAACTCAAAACCCGTAGCTGACTAACTGGAAAGTAGTGCCAGCGACTGCTTAGTCAAGCCCTTGAGTTGAAGGTAGAAACCCCTACATAATAAAAGCTTCTAGTGTAGTCTGAAAATAGCCCTATAGCCATGACTACGCATAGTGTGTACAGAAATGAGAAGTTTTATACAGAAAAAACAACAACTGCAAATAAAAGAAGCACGTCGTTAGATAGATTAAGAAATAGACTATTGAGCAATCGGGTTTAATCTTATTTTTAATGGATTTTCGAGCAGAAAACGCTGCGTCAAATATGCTGATTTCTCGTAACGACAACTTAAACAGTTCGGCTCGTGAGATACGACCTTCAGAGCGGTACGCTGATTGGTCAATACCGAAATTATAATACGAATTGAGCGCTCTGATTGGTTGATATACTTAGTGTGTGACCTATTTAACTTGGGAAGCTCTTTTCAATTATATTTACAAGAAATGAAGTTTGAAAGTAAAAGTAAAAATAAGATGAATTATTAAGTTTTACACTTGATTCTTTATTGCTTCCTCACTTGGGTTTTTTAAAATATCAACACTACTTTTGATTTATCAATAGGTTGATTTGAATATTCTTTAGAAGTACTCTTTTTTGTTGAAAAGGAAATTCAATTTTTGAATTAGTCATTCAAATTTAATTTGAAAACTATTCTAATTATTTCAATGATTGAAATGCATTGGAATATTCATAAAAAGTAATTAAACTGAAAGCATGCTCAATTTACAGAAGACGCTAGGATTGGTATCATCTTAAACACGACTTTTAATCATCAATTATGTACTAAACTAAACATTATAGTAAGTTATTATTAACTTTCCTAACTGTAAATCACACAATTTTAATGTATCGTCAATAATCTAGTTAGTACAATTTTGTGTATCTTTCAGATGATATTTTTCCTGAGTCTGCTGAGATGACTTTAAATTTTTAGCTTGGCTAATAAAACTCAAGTATTGTGTCACAAAAAAATTTGTTTTTGAAAAGTCTGTCGTCAACGCAAAAAAGTCTAATTATTTGAGCTGTATTATTCATCTTTGGTGTTAAATTCATAGCATCTCAGCAGTTCATGCTTTATGGAATCCAAATATCTCACATCCAGTCCATCGAAAATTATATAAAGTATCAAATATGATCCAACATCGACTTGGAAAGACATCTATAGGTAAACCCTAATTGTAAGATTGGATAAGGGACTGGTACGGAGACTATGTATAGGTAAATCCTAGCAATAAGATAGGATAGGGATTAGTGCAGAGATTACATATACTTAAACCACAACCATAAGATAGGGTAAGAGACTGGTATAGATATTACGTATAGGTAAATCCTAACTATAAGATAGAATAGGGACTGGTGCAGAGTCTACGGATAGCCAAATCTTAACCACATGATAGGATAAGAGACTAGTAAAGAGACTTATGTATAGGTAAACCCTAACCATAACAGAGGATAAGGGACAGGTACAGAGACTACATATATTCTGACACAGCATTAATATCTTTATACAAAATTGTTGACAAATTCTGATATAGTACTTATTATTATGATAGTTTTGACAGACTAAGTTTCAGCGTGAAGGATGCGACATTCTAGGTTCCAACAATCTGGGTTTTCAACAAAATGAAAAGTCACCATTTCAGCCATGATACTGAGTACAGGCCCTGAAGAGGACTGGAAGGTACAGCCTCTGAAACGTTCTGACTATAACAATCTAGATGAGGACAACACTTGGAATAAATCAGTGTTTTATCATGATTATTCTTCATCCTAAAAATTGGAGAAAAATCATTCTGATAAAATCAATATCATTTTTTAATCTTTAGCACTTTGTAGGAGACTTCATTTACTGAGTTGGTCCTGCCAGTGCTGGTGACTGATTGCTGGAGGATAGTATGTTTGAATTTCATGTTAATTCCAGTCATACATAAACAGACACACATGTTACCGGCTTTCAAAATTACTAAATGCACAAAATCTCAGTGCTGTTGTTGAAGAATACAGAGTATTAAAGGTTTGAAGAGAGAAATCATTGTTTTATACAAACTAATATTGGTAAAATACTGGTTGTGTACTAGTAAACAAGAATTTTACCAATATTAGTAAACCTTGGATTTTATCACAGATGCTCATTTTTTGGCATGAATTTCACAAGTACAAATATTAATCAATAAGTTTTTCATCTATCTAGTTTTGAGTAAAAAGTTATCCATATAAACTTTAGCAGAAAGAAATTTATTTGTACGTATTATTCTGTTTTACTCTAAGAGAGGGGTCAGTCTGTTTTGTTTTTTTTTTACAGTGGCACAACCTTTTCAGAAAACTGATTGCTAAGTATATTTTTAGGTAAATCTACATAAAACTTGACAATCAATAAATATACACTTCTAGGGGTGAAAGATATAAGGAGAATGAATTATAATCAAAATGTTTAACACTCATACATACAAACAAGCAGAATAATCTATTTACATAATGAGCAGTGTGATTTTCTTGGGTTCTCTGTCCATAACCACGGACTCTTTGACTTAGAAATGACAAGTTTGCTCATAAGAATATCTCCTAACCACCCTTTTAAACAATGGATTCTGCCAACAAAACAGATTTTTTTAGTTCCTTTTCTAAAAAGAAATAGTCAAATACCATTCAAATACAGGTAGTGCCCTCTTATCAAAAACACTCTTTACACAAAGCAAGCCATTATAGAGACAGTGCACACACTCTTCCTCTCTCTTCTACACTCCAGTCTCCTGTTTCTCTTAGCACCACAACCTTTAATGACTCAGCCTGACACACCATCCTCACTGTTTGGGGAGTTTGGGAATACTTAAAAATGTTTTCCATATAAATTGATGGTAATTGCTTCTTCATTTTATGCCATTCCAGCTTACAAACGGCTTTTATAGGAAAGCTCTACTCTCGGACAGCGGAATACCTGTATAACCATGAATTTTTTCATAGAGATTAAATAGTGGTATAAAAGTTCTGTACTTTTTACTTATGCACTTAGCAAATCATTCCTGTTTTTATTTGATATAAAACGTATCAAATAAACTATAGTACCATTCTGCATACAGGATTGCAAAACTAACAAGAAGAATAAGCAAAGTCTTTCAAATCTGCTGAACTCCATCTATCACTTATACTCATTTGATAGCTACGTACTGGACAGCTTGGAGGTACTATAAATAGAGACATACCTGGGGACCACAAAAATTTAGTTTAATGAAAGTAATACAAAAATAACTGAAGTACCCATTGATGCTAGGTAAAATATTCAAGGAAAAGGAAAAAAAGGACTTGAGCTTTTGTACATGTAAAATATTTTCCCTCCACTCAGGATGGTAGCTAGAGTGTTGGGGACTCATGAGGCTTGGTTCCTTTGGGAGCCCCTTCTTACATTTAGTGACTATTTATTTTATGATATGAGATGCAGTTTTTAAAATGACCCCTGTGTTATGAAAAGATCTCCACTCTCTTTTGACCTGTGAAGGTAGAGTATTCCCTTCTATTTAGATCCCTTGAAAATTTGAACGTACAAAATAAGAAAGTATTAATATTATACAAAAAGTAAGGTTCCGCTTTAGCATTATAGTTACATTGTGAATAGAACTCTTCCTCTAAAGCCCTTAAAATTGTTGTGTACAAATAACAGAAGTACCTGTCAATATCAGGTGAAATATTTCAGGTATGAAGAGGAAATACTGAAATTTTCAGATGTGTAAGAAAAGTTTCCCTTTACTTTTGACTCCTTATTGAGGAGAAAAGCTCCCCTTAACTTTGGACCCCTCAAAGGAGAAAGTAAAGTTCACCTTCACTTTTAACCCCATAAAGAAGGGGAAAAAGAGAGATCTCCCATTGATACAGACCCCTTAAAGAGAGGAAGAGTCTCCCTCCATTTTTGACTCTTTAGAAGGGGGAAAAGTTACTCTTCATTTTTGACACCATGAATGAGTAAAAACTTAACTGTCTAAAACCCTTGGAAAATTTTTTCCTTTTGAGTATGTATAGAAAATTTGGCTGGGTTGCACCTATGTTTAATTTCTTTTTATAGTGTGACAGACAATCAGACACCTCTTGTTCAGAAGATGTATATAAGGAAGGTATATGTATGAGAGAGGAGCAAAAAATCTATTTACACTTTTGACCCTTTGCATAAAAGAAAAAGTTCCCATTCACTCTTGACCCTTTAAGAGGGTGAGTAGTTTCCCTTCACTTTAGACCTATCAGAGAATTATGTATAAACATATAAAATAAGAAAATATGTATGTGGACGTAAGTTCCCCCTTTGGTATTATAGTAAGGTAGTAAGTAGAACCCCCTCACTAAAACCTTCAAAAATTTGTATTTCTTATAGCTTTTTGTTTCAATACCTCCCCCCAGATCCTTTGAGTAGGCATGCCAAGTTTGGTTGGGCTACACGCATATGTAGGTACATTTTATAGCGTGCAAGACAGACACACTAACGAACACCTCTCACTTATATATTTGAAATAGGATTGGGAAGATTCCCTCCAAAATATATCGAAAAAATTCAAATATCAAATTAAATGGAAACGATGAATATTTGTTGACCAATTGAATGCAAATTTTCCAATGAGTCAAATCAGCTTGTTTGGAGCCCCTTTTTTTTCATATAAAAGAAACTGATTCACTGAATCCAAGCCGTCGGTTAAAAAATCTTCAAGCATGGTCCGCAAAAATCCACGACAGAAGTCATTGACTGAAAGGAATGGGGCAATTCAAGATACAGTAAACACAGATTTAACGACTTAACAACAGACACACATACAGGAGAGTGCATTGAACTCCACACCTATCAGCACATACATACCAACGTCTGTGAGTACTTTTTCTCCAGCACAAATCCTTACAACTTCTACACTTGATTTCCACACCTTAAATTACACGCGACTACCATACCTAAAAACATAGCTTTGACTTACCGTTACTTACCAACATGTTCTCACACTTGCCTCAAAAGATTTCACTACTCAAATATACATACAGACATTTTCACACATATAGAAAACTATAAACTCTGAAGATTCATTGATTATCACTTGCAAACTCTATTGGCAAACATAATTTTACATACCAAATAAAGGAGATCTTCATTGTTGTTTGTTAACTGAATAATGATTCTATAACTGTTGAATATTTTACTCATTGTCTCATGATTTTATTGAACCATGAACACGCATTCAATTATTAATCTTTGTTGTACATGTAGGAATACAGCAGCCAGACATAATTGAAATTGAACAATTCTTATGTAAAGATAATCTGAAATTAATTAAGATTCGCCATCACAGTCAATAATTGAACAAGTGTAGCGTCAAAATTTGAAATCATGTAAAAAAATTCGATTGTGGAATAAATATGGTCAGAATAGAGTTTATATAGAATAGAGTTTAGAGTTTTTATAACATCTCTGATGTTTTCACTGGAATAAAAATATCCAAGATAGAGTAAAAAAAACATCTAGAAACATCTAGATTCTTCAGAACAAATTACTAACCTGTCAAGATAAGGTTAAAAAAAAGTCAAAAAGCTTTTTTTCCATTTTTAGGAGGGCTCTAGAGGAGCACTGATGCCAATTTTCAAGTCTCCAAAGCAAACAGTACGACCAGGAGCACTGGAATACACAAACAAATAAACCCATCAGAATAAGGTCCCTAAAATGCCAGAAAAGCATTTTTTTCAAAAAATCAAGAACATTTTTAGAAAAGGTCTAGTGGAGTACTGATGCCAATTTTCAAGTCTGTAGACAAAATGGTATGGCCAGGAGCACTGGAACAAACAAGAACATTTCGCCATCTTTGATAGCTATAGCTGTTCATTGTATTTAGTTAAATGGCAAAATTTATTTGGGGTGGCTAAGATTTAGGCAACAAAAAGAAAAAAACAGGTTTGGTTAGTCACTCAGTAGAAACTATTACCTGAACAACATCTTTTGGTGGCATGCTGTGATAGGGGATATCAATTAAAAAATTAGAAAAAGGGATGATCAATGAATAAACTGTTTCTCTCGCCTCTTGTTGGGCAGTGATCACCGAAAAAGTCTGAATTTTTCAAAAACCAAGCAAGAATGTTGCCAGACACAAACTAAGAGATCAATTTAGCATAAACCTACATTGCAAATTGAATATGCCCCTTAAAACCTATTTAGCAGAAGAATTTAAAAACAAATTTATAAATATAATTAATAGGGAGTGATTGTTGAAATTTTTAGCCCTCATGTATGAAACATATATTCATTGCCAGCCAGCCAGCCAGACCAGCTTTAAAAAAATGGAGAAACCTATGTTGACAGTTTTAGTTGACAGTTTCTGATAATATTTTTAAACCAATCTAAATTAGGATAAAAAATTTAATTCAAAGAGACCTTTCTGGAGCTTACCAAGAAAGTATAAAACTGTTCTTTTCAGACACCACGTCAGTGACGAATGGCCAGTGGGCTAAGTGCCTGGCACAACGGAAACATCATCCAAGGACAATTGACATAACTGACAAAATGAATCTCTGCCATTCAAATATACATCTCATCAGAAGCCAAACGCAAAACTTAACTGACTACCAAAATCTTTGCCACTCAACATACATCTTCTATCTGTCCAGTCTTCTGTTACCAAATAACCCCATCTTACCAAATATATGACAAAAGATTCCGTCAACACAAACATAGCTGAACTTAGACAAAAGGCTAATATTGTGTTCTCCATTAACTATCATTTTCAACAACCCCTCAATATTCACAACGAAAACTACAAATTTTACAATTATTGTTCGAGGCAAGCATAGACGTATGGGAACTCTTTGATTAAGGAGGGCAGAAGGCATGAAAAACTCTCTTGGTTCCATTGATTTGCACCAAATTTATCACTAATTTGTCTGAGGTGAGTGAGGGTGTTGCCCCACCCCCGATTCGTACATTTATGAAGGCAAGTATGAAAATTAAGATTTGTAAAACATCATCCAAAGCAGTGTTTCCAAAACTTTTTTGATCGTGTCCCTGAACACAAATTTTTTGGGCCTGGTTACTCTTAGGACAGTACTTAATTTCAGCATTAGAAACCATAAACCTAAACCATCAACATAGGTTTCCTCAATTTTTAAACAGGTCTGGCTGGCTATCTATGAATTTGTCATGCATACAGGCTGTACTAAAAGAGCTGAAGGGATGAAAATTTCAACATTTACTCATTATGTTCAGAAAAAATTGTTTTTTTTGTTTTTCCAAAATTTTCCCCCCTGAATGGGTTTTTGGGGAGCATGGTTCAATTTACAATATAAGTTTATGCTAAATTGATCCTTTAGTTTGTATCTGGCAGCATTCCCACGTGGTTTCTGAAAAATTCAGACTTTCTAGAGATCACTGCCCAACAAAAGGTGAGAGTAGTAACTTATTCATCGATCATCCTTTCTTCCAATTTTTTCAATTGATCATCCAAAACACAGTATGCTGCTTGAAGACATTGGTCCTGCGACGGTTCCTATTGAGTGACTAACTAGACCCGTATATGTTATATTACTTAATTCTTACTTGTTACTGTTCGTACAATTTTGCTCTTCATTCCCATGAACAACTATTTCCTTACATGTCTGTAAATTTATACATTGTTACTAACCTGTTGAAAAATGCTGTCAATTACATTGATATAGAGCAAATAGAATCAGTAAGTAATATCTTTACCTAAGTACATTTTAGATTACCAATGGTTGAACTACAGGCTTGAACTTGCTGAAGTTTATTTCTTAAATGCCCATTGGAATCAGATGTCACAATGAAATTGATGACCCCAACATGATGGAAACCTCTATAAAATTGGTGACCCCAATGTGATGGATACCTCTTTAAAATTGGTAACCTTGAAATGTGAGGTCAATTCCACGATTAAAATGTGTATCTATATCCAGGAGTATCCACTGAGGGAAGTGGGGGATTCAAATGGGCCATTTGCCCCTCCAAACCGATCAGGCCTTCTAACTGAAGATAAGGGTGTTTGAAAGTTGGAAACTTGAAGTCAATGATAACACCATACTGTTGTTTTATATTATACCAACTTGATGTTCTCGTATAAAAAGTCAGTATAACTCACTATCACAGTCAATAATCGAACAACCGAAGTCACATTAAAAAATTTCATTTAAGAATAACTATGGTCAGAATAAATTCTGTTCATGACATCACTGGCATTTCCCATAAGAAAACTTCTAAAATAGCGTAAAAAAATATTCAAAGATATCTACATTTTAGAGATTTGAGGTGCTATTAATAGACCATCAGAATGGGGCCCAGAAAATAAAGAAGAATGTTCAACATGACCTGCCCATTGCCGTTCAAGTTTTTTAATAGATTCTACTCCCGTTTTCTTCCTGATATACTCAGACAAAACCAGAAAACACATTGGCAATACTGCCCATGTCTAAACCTTTTTTTCCTTATCCTTTGGTTACTTGAAAAATATCTATCGCCCCTCCCCGTCGGCTCAACTTTTGCCCCATCAGGGTTGATATTGTCACCATTGAAAATGAATGCTCCGAATTTTCTAATACCTCTGGCCAAATAAATACACACATCGAGTAGCTTGACTCAGTGGTGTTCGAGAGGGTTGGTGTCACCTGGGGCGGTAACTCACGGTGTCATCATTCACTCCCACTGTGGCCAACTCATGAATTTTTTTGCACTAAATGAACTGAAAAGAAATGTCAGAAAATGCCAAAATGCACTAAAAAACACTATAAGCTTAAAGAGGCCGTTTTTAATAGTTTAAAATGGCTAAAGAATTGCTAAAAAATAGTAAAATACTAAAAGTAGCAGTAAATTTTTTTACAGAACATCATGGTGTCATCCCTCTTGATGGTGTCACTCAGGGTGGGCTGCCCTTTCACCCCTCATCCCCATCAGTACATCAGTGGCTTGACTGCAGATCTCCCAACACTACTTTCCCTCATGTAATGCTGCATCCTTCCTAAGCCATATACCTTTCATAATAAATAGTTTAGATATTTAGAGCTTCTGAACAACCTACCTATGCTTGCATAATAAAAACTTAAGATAACAGAAACAGAAATCAATAATCAAAACAGTTTTTTTGAAAAACATAACAATAATCAATAATAATAGTTTATATAATAATACAATAATTTATATAATAATTCATAAAATAATTTACACAATAATTTATATAGTGATTTATATAATAATAAATAAAATAATCTACAGAAGTGATCTATATAATAATTTAAGAAATAATTCATAATAATAATTTGAATGATGATCCATAATAAAACTTATACAATAAATCATACAATAATTCATAATTTATAATTTACTAAGTGGGAGTAGCTCCCACTTATTTCTAGACTTTAAAAACATGAAACAGTAGGCTGCCTTTCTTTTTTTAAAGAAAAATCTATTTATAAGTGACATTTTGTATGTTACAATACATCGCCTCCCCCCACCCTTCAGTTCAACTTTTGCCCCTTAGGGCACAATGACCCCCCTTGTGGGAATGCTTGGAAACCATTCAGCTATTCTTTTGGCACTTGACAGTATACACAAGACATCTTACTGACTTCCTTGCTCTCAAGAGCTTCAGTTATCAGTACCTGTTTCCTGTATCAGTAAAAACAACATTATCTTTGTATTGTCACTTAGTTTGACCTTCTGGCTAACCCCAAATTAATTGGTCCTAAAGAAAATAACCACCAAGTATACCCAACTTGACAGCAGTGACATGTGTTCCTAACAAGTAAAATAGTTAATTCTGTTGCTTTTACTCTCAGTAGTAGTAATATAAGTAGTATTCCATAGTCCTCTGAATTTATTAGTAGAAACATTGTCAGTTATTAGTGCTTTGTTAACTCTTTGAACATGAGCGGCTACTTTAGCGGCTTCCCTTTGGAAGTCCCTTAACACCAGAGACCACTTTAGCGGCCGTTGCTGTGCAAGTTTAGTTGAGTCTTGGGCCACTGCCTTGTAAGTTCAGTTGAGTCTCAGTTACAAACAATAATACATTCCATGCCCAGAGAATCATGATCCACTGACCTTAATCTGACACATGTATATATATATATATATATATATATATATATATATATATATATATATATATATATATATATATATACATACATGAAAATATGTATATATATATGTATATATATATATATATATGTATGTATATATATATATATATATATGCATACAAGTATATACATATATCAACATATATCTATTTATATATATGTATACACACATATATGTATATATATATATATATATATATATATATACACATATATACATATATGTATGTATGTATATATATATATATATATATATATATATGTATATATATATATATGTATGTATATATATATATATATATATATATATGTATATATATATATATATATATATATATATACACATATATGTATATCTACCTTCCAACTCTGGAATAGAGCACTCTCGTGGATGGGGAATTGTGCGTAAGTAAATATATCGCTCAAATTCAGTCTTACTGACCATCTAGTTCTGGGTAGAGCAGGGGTTCAATGCCAGCCACTGGGTCTGAAGCGAAGGTTTTGTTACTACCTCATGGAACTGGATGGATAATGGATAGTCTATAGCCACACTGAAGAGTTGTAATACAACAAAACAGCTGTCCATGGATGACTCAATTATTAATTATCATTATATATATATATATATATATATATATATGTATGTTTCCACTTCAAATTCTCATCTCATTTATTCTTGGTCTATATCAGCTCTATTTGTTTCTTTCAACATGATAGTTACGTATTCAGAAATAGATATATGAACCAACAGAGTAATTATAAAT
Source organism: Thysanoteuthis rhombus (assembly GCA_963457665.1). Lineage (NCBI taxonomy): Eukaryota > Metazoa > Mollusca > Cephalopoda > Oegopsida > Thysanoteuthidae > Thysanoteuthis > Thysanoteuthis major. The sequence continues at coordinate 13,616,712 of OY735233.1, forward strand.
TAATTGCATTATATCATTTTGAAACTCTTATTTGAAATGATCTCCCATCAACGTGCAGAGTATAAATGAATCACCATGACCCACACTGATTATCTAAACAAGTTATCAAAAACTATCTATAAAAGATAGATCTTTTATCTAAAATTATCTAAAAAATGCCAGTACAATATTTGGGCATTGTTGGTCCAAAATCACCATACAGACAAAAAAAAGCACTTTAAAACAGTAAAAAAAGATTTTAGATGGTGTACACAGGTGTATCTTTGAGGTTGTAGCTCCTAAAATCTAACCAGGTATGCCACACACACACACACACACATAGACTCATAGATAGTCACAGACATTCGAAGAGAGAAGTATCCGTAGCCCATCTGGCTGTTTGGTCGGACCATTTACGGGGCTACAGTGATTTGATATATATATCGTCATATGAATAATAAATTGTATTGTATTATATAAAAACTCATTAGAGATGATCTCTCCTCATTACACAGTTAATGTATCACCTGCCCTAGATATCGTGAATAGAGGAAACAATTAATACAAATATGTCTATTTCTTAATACATATAGTCATTTTACTCATATATATATATATATATATATATATATATATATATATATATATATATATATATATATATATGTGTGTGTGTATGTGTGTGTGTGTGTGTGTGTGTGTGTGTGAAGGCCAAAATAACTGTTTCCACCCCAAATTTTCATTTCGTTTATTCTCCCATCATTACATGTTTAGTGTATCAGTTGGCCTAGACAATGTTAATAGAATAAACAAATGTGGGGCTGCTGCAGAAATCAAACCTGCGATCAATAGGGGAGCCTCCTTTTCATAGTTGGTCACCTGGCCTTCTGGTTGTCAGTGTGAGGAAGTCACACGTTAAAGGGGATCAGTGTTCGAAGGGTTAATATCTGTGGAAAAATTTGCAGGTATACAGGTTTCTTCCCCAATCTGAAAGTAAACCATTCCTTTAAAAGCCTTTTTTTGGCTGAAATGGTATAAAGCGAAGAAGTAATTACCCATAATTACCCATGGGTATTCTCTGCAACTTTTTCAGGAAAGGGCTAAAGGATATATTCCAGAGGTGGAGGCAAAGGGATATATTTGGTATGGGAAGGGCGAAAAAATATATTGAGATGTTGGTTGTCAAGTGAGGGACTTGGGAGTACCTGAGCTGCGACTCATCCTAAGCTGTTACTGTTCATAGTGACCTTTTGATCACAGGCCTCTCTATAAGGTTCCCACTTTCAAACACCCTCGTCATTGATGAGGCCTGATCCAGGGGACAAATAATGTCCCATTTGCACTCCCCAGTGGATACCTATATTGTTACCATTATGTAGGAGAAAATGTTTAGTATTCCTGAACCCCCAAAATGGTGAGAATAGTATGTGAGGCTGAGAAATTGGAGGTTTTGGCTCGCTGCAAACGCTGAATGCTTTTTTTGCTGTTTATCTCTTGTCGAAAAAGCCAAAAAGTGGCATAAATTGAACTCATGAAAAGTGAGGACAACCAGTATTTGAATTCTATTAAACAAATTTTTTTTCTAGAAAAGAAATTCAAAACCTTATATCAGTGGAAGAGCCCATTGTTTAAAATGGTCGGTGGGAGATATTTTTGTCATTAAACTTATTATCTTCAAGTAGCAGAATCCATGGTTACTGATAGAAAACTAAGAACACAACATATTCAACATATTTTATCTGCTTTCACACCTACTAGTAACAACCGTTACAGTCTCAAGTTGTCTGAGTTTTTTGGATAAAGTATTTTCAATTATTACTAACAGCTTATTATCATGAAAAAATTCACTGACAAATTCTTGGAATTTCAATGAAACTATCTTCTGAGAAAAAAATAATAGTGGATTTGTGTCGGTTTAAGAGTCCATAATTTGAAATGGTATAAAGGAGGTATTTCTATCAGCAAAATTTTCCCCCTTGAGTAAGAGAGTCAAGTGTTACTTACAGCAGACCAAGAAAGCCACACTGTTCATTGTATAAGTGTATTGACTGGGGATGGATTGGTATCATACCAATTGATTTTTTTTAGACCCCCTACCCAGTAGAAGAGTCCAGTGTTACATCCACCGAACCAAGAAATTCACACTATTCATTATTTGTGTGGATATTAACTAGGTATGAATCAATGTCATACTTGGAGATCCAATGAGGATTGAACCCATAAACAACGGTCAGCAAGTTGATCATTGCTATATGACGTGTGTCTGGATCTGGGTTTTTTTTTCTATACAATCTGCTTGCTAATTCCAGTGGAAAAAATACACAGATATATTTGAATTAGGATATTTTTTTTTGAGAAGAAAATACTAAATTCATTTATAGAAGAATAGTGTATAGCAGTAGTAGTCACAGATAACAAAAATGCTCAACTGATAGACTACTAGAAATTTGGTTGAAGAAAGAATAACCGTTAATTTCAGTCGTATGAATTAGGCCTCGGTACATTTTTTGTTATAAAACCTTTAATAACTGACCGAGAGAGCATAAATGTTAATATGCTGTAACTAAAGACTTGGAACTTTATATAAACTGTATGTTGAATGCAAACTAATGTATCATACCGTATCAAATCATGCGGTGCTCCCCAGGTCACCCTATCAGATTCCGCTGGAAAAATAATCGCAAGTTCTCCTATACCAAATTTATGGAGAAATTCAAAATGTTAGGTCTCTATCTTTCATAGGTTTGAAATTCAGAGTCTTTGAAATTTTACTCTGTTTTATGCATTTTGTTGAAAGAGTCTTTCTGGCCTAACTCCAACATTTATAGATTCGCTGATATGGCATTTACAGCTTTGAAACTTTGTGACTCGGGCTAACTTTACATGTAGAATTGAAAAAATGTACTTTTCCTTTAACAAAGATCGTGTCTATCGGATAATGCAAGGACTTTGCCATTTCGTTCATGAGAATGAGAGAAAATACGCGTTTGTAGCACGTGGTCAAGACACGGATGCCTGGATGCAAGACTGTGTGTATGTGTGAGGCTCGATATTGGTGAAGTGAAATTGGCAAAATTAGAACAGAGATAGGTCACGGAGGAAGAATGGTTAAGAATGGATCGGCCAGTGGGTCGGCAAAATGATAACGACCTTAGGGAGAAGGAAAGAGAGAGAAAGAGAGTGGCTGGCCGCAAAGGCCGTGGCCAGAGGCATGACCAGCAAGGGGTCCTGGTGCCAATGAGCATTGGACCAGGGAGATGGAAAGAGAGAGAATGGCCGGCCGCAAAAGCCAGGGCTAGAAGGCATGACTGGCTTTGGGTCCTGGCCCTAATGAGCATTGGACCAGGGCGATGGAAAGAGAGAGAATGGCCAGCCGCAAAGGCCGGGGCTAGAAGCGTACTCAGCTAGGGATGCTGGAGCTAGTGAGCATTGGACCATGTGCGTCCAAGGGTTTTATAGGGATTGTCAGAGGAAGTGACGTTTTGGATATCTAGCTAAAAAAAGAGTTTCATTCTTAATTCCAAACTAAAAGTGTAGGGGGCACTACACTCTGCAAATGGCGAAAAAAACAAAATGCTCTCTTTAAAAGCTATCATTTAAACAGTATGCAAGATAAAGCAATCATAGTTTTTTCCTATCATTTATAACATATCAGATTATGAACATGCAATAATGATATTTATTACTGTTACAGGAATTTCAGAATAATTGTTTGAAATGAGTTCAATTTTCGAATGTCTTCTAAATGGCCTTTTTTCATGACCACATCTGATATAGAAAGACTAATGTTCAATTTCAGTTGTTTATCTAATCATTTATGTACACCTTGATCATCATCTGATAACTGGCATGCTATATCTTTTTTGAAAGATGTTTAAGCTACAGCATATCAAAATTCCAGCTCTCTTGGACTGTTAAAGCTAAATTCATAAAATAAAAGTTAGTGTTAAGCAGTTATTCTTGCTACTCTCAAATTTTTAATGGTTTATTAGTTAAGGGTTTTCAATGTTAGAGCCAACTACTAGTGCATCGTTTCAAACTGAGTAGGAATTATTTTTATCAGCAAGATTTTAACTCCAATCATGCTGTTCATTATTAAATCAGGTTCTTGATTTGCACGTCTTTCATCTTAATTTCTGTTGCTTTTACAACTAGTAGTAATAGAGATACATGGTAGATCGTTAAAGCGCTGAAGTTGGGGTCTATAATTCTCTGCTGCTTTATTAGTTGTAACAAATTTTCCATTTTTATAAACCCTAATCCAAATCTGGACAACCCCCAACTTCTTTAAGATCGATCCTCATAATTCATGCAGAAATGAAGAGAAAACCGTGGAAATGAGGGTAGGTTGAGGCTACGATAAAAGATAGAAATGAATATTAGAGAAATTTTAAATCATGACACTTCACCAGTAAGGATACATTTTGACAAAATTTTGATACATATATAGCGAGTGTCTAAAGTAGAACTTGGTGAATTTTTTAGCAATAGATGAAAAGTAAAGGGGCAGTGAGTTTTGTTTTTTGACAACTGAAATGTTCTTGCCTAATTCATCTCCTTTTTACAGTTGGTGTAACTTGATCCAATAGAGGTCTTTTTATTTTTGTACTAAGCTATTATTTTGAGAGCCAAATTTGATGTTTTGAAAATTGGAGTTCATGCACAAACTATGTTATAAGTGATTCTGTGTTATATTGAGCCGTTTTATAATAGGTCTACAGTAAAATAGTCTTAGTTTTTTTCCTAACTTCTATAATGAAACATTGCCAATTATTATCTCTTTATAAGTATTTCTTTCATTTTATTTAAACTAATTTTACACTTAGTAGTGATTATAGGAGTAACAGTTTTAAGCTGTCTGAATTTCTGAAATGAAGCATTGTCCAATTTCTGATTGGTTTACCTTTTATTTTTGTTGTCCAAGCAGTTGTAGAGAAATAGTTTCAAGTTGTCAGAAAAACAACTCTTAAGTATACTCAACTTAAGAGCAATGACATGTGTACTAAAAAAAGTAAGACACTTCTGTGTGGACTATGAAAATTCTACATTTTTTCTTCCACAGTTTTTTTACACTGCAAATTTCACGCTAGTAAAAGAATTTACAGGAGGATATTAGTCTATAAAATCATAGCCAGTTAGGCCTTGTAACTAGCTTACATAAGCTGAAATAAAACAACAAACTCAGATATTTACTGCAATTGACAGAATGTTTGAAATAGATGTCTGCAACAGTTGACTGACAAATAAGTGTGAGACAAAAGAGCAGCAACAAATAAGCAGGGACAAATGAGCAAAAGACTATAGAGCAAATCTATATCATACCTTCAAACAGTTTTGGTTTGTGTACTGGGAGAATTATTAGCATTTTTATTAAATTTAAAAAAATGGTTTACCATATTCCATCTAATGAAAAATACTAACAGTACATAAAATAAAACTAAACTGACAGAAATTATAATATAGATTTGCTCAATTGCCTTTCGCACATTTGTCCTCATTCAATTGTCTCACACTCATCTGTCACCCACAGTCTACAACTAAGAATACCCACACCTCTGATTGGTTTTTGGAAAGTGACACAAATTACAAACTCTTGCTTATTTCATTTCAAATGCTCATGGAATGAGACCCTACTGTTTTCAAGTTTAAAGATAATATATCTTTTTGCCATGAACTAGATTCTTATCAGAAACTGTCGACCAAAACTGTCACAAAAATTGCTGCACCAATGAAGTTACAGATCTGAAAAATTGAACATTCACTCATTATGTTTAGAAATATGTTTTCCTTTGCTTTTTGATAATTCCCTCACCAAGATAGGTTTTTAGTGGGGGTTCAATTTAAAATGAAAGGTTATGCTAAATTAGTCCCTTGATCTTGTCCAACAATGCTCATGCTTGTTTTTTTAAAATTCAGACTTTTTTAGTGATCATGGCATAACAAAAGGTGAGAGGAGTAACTCATTTACTGATCACTCTTTTTTTCCAATTTTTTTAATTGATCCCCCCAACACGGCATGCTGCAAAAAGATGTTGGTCACGTGACAGTTTCTACCGAGTGACTGAACAGACCTGTCTTAAATATTCCTTCGATTGTAACTTTTGCTTTACAGGACAATGATCTTTTTATGAATACTTTTGATAATATTTTGAAGATTTATTTTATGAGCATTTTTACGTCTAATTGGATTTTAGACATTTTGCAGCTATTTCATTGACTTTTGTGATATTGTATTTTTTAGTACATAATGTTCTTATTATTTATACTATTATTTAATTACTTATGCCATGCATTTTTTATCATTTTGTTGGTAAAGATGAAAGTACCATTTTGATTACACTGATTTATCTCTAAATGAATGTGTAATCTATCACAGTACTTTTTGTCCTCTACTTGCTATAAGTTACTTCATGAAAAGTAATTTGGTATCAGGTTTATTTGAGTAAAAAAGTCTTAACAACCTGTTTCTTAAATTCAAACTAACTATCTATCTTACAATAATTCACCTATCTTTTGTTTAATCTACTTATCCGTATTTTTTATCCAAGAGTTCATTATGGTGATGGTTTTGAAATAAGATATGGTTCAATAAATACTCAGTTCAAACCCATGATCTTCTCTTGGGGGCCTTCTGTAAGAACAAGCTGAATTCAGTAAGCTTCCTGGCTCTACAGCAATGAACCATGCAATTCAGACTCTCCAATCTTCACAAAAATGTGTTTGGCTTGGTTGTGGATGGGTGCCCTTGACTATTAGAGCGTTAAAATTCAGTGGTCAGTCACTCATGTATGGTTTGTAATCAGTATTGTCCTTCTAGATAGGAAGATTTTGGAAGTGCGTGTGGTCAAATGGTTATCGGCACAGACATCAGAATCGGTGAGCCGAGTTTAAATTCCAACAGAAGCTATTTACATTCACTTGGCACTAAAACCCTTATCAGCATAATAGCAGGGCAGACTGAGCTCTTTAGCCTTGGGAGGTAACAAGTTTAGGAGTTTTAGTGTGTATTTTACAAAAATTCATAGCCTTAGTTTAATTGGTCTAATAGTAGTATTAGATGTAATATCATTTGAGTTTCTTAGATTAAGAATTGTCAATTATTAATAATTTGGGACAATTATATCTTTCATCACATTTATGTTGCTTTTTATCACAAGTTCCAGACTATCTATGATCGTTAGTAAGCAGTGAGTATCAGAAATAAAGAATAAGCCTCCGGCTTTCAGCTATATAGCTCTATTCTTTACTTCTCTGTAAGTAAGCAAATATGTTCAAACTAAAACATGAAATCTGTCATTTAAAATTTTTTGCTTTTCAGTCTTTTTTAAAATTCTGTTTTATTATCCCTGTTAATAAAGTTGGAGTGGTATATGCTTCTGTCAGTCTGTCTGTTCATACAATATCTCTGAAAGTATTGATTGAGAGATATTTTTATGTTTTCTTTTCCTCTACAAAAACCAAGAACAACGAAAAAAAAATTCTGCTACTGTGTGAACTGTGCCAACTAATGAATTTGCACATTTTATAAAAAAAGCTAGAATTAAAATTTTCAAGAATTGGTGCCAGTATTGTCCATCATGATTTTATATCAGCAGTTACATGCTATAAATTGAACAATCAGCTGTTCTATCAGTCTTCCAATTTTTAATTGAAATTTCTGAAACCTTAAAATTTGAATGCTACCCCATGGGAATAAGCACATCAATTTCTTCCCTGTCAAAAAAACAGGATAAAAAATTTTTCAGAAATAGTCAGAGATTGACAAAGTGACATGTTACCTTTATAAATTAACAATAGTTCAAAAGAACATATTGAAATTATGTCACAATATCAATTGTTAAAATTACCAATTAGCTGATTCTGGTGTTTGTTTTGATATGCAAGACACATAAAAACATCAAAATATTCTCGCAGATAACTTTTTTCCTCTGTTTGCACCAGGTATATTAATCATCTAAGAAATGTTCTTGCCCGCCTCCAGTCAGAGACCTTGGTCGAATGGTTGAAAATCTGTTTGAAAATTGTGTTGGTATATACTCAATCAACCAATAGCACTGTGATATCTTCATCAGGCAAAAAAATTGCTTTGGAAATGACTGATGATAGACTTATGAATATTGTCATCATCATCGTTATCAGCCTTACACCTTCCCCAAGATTTGCCAGACCTCTCAATCATGAGCATCGCAGATCCAATACTTTCTGAATTTGTCTATTTCATCATGCCATTTTATATTTTGCCAGCCACAGTTTCACATATGATCTATGAGGATCCACGTTGTGAAACATAATGATTGTATGACATTCTTGAAACATGACCAGCCTATTGCCATTTGAGTTTGCTAATGGATTCTATGATATCCCTAACTCCTGTTTTTAATTTTGTATATAGTAAGCACAAAAAGTATCCAATACACTTCAAAAACTTCATTATATCATCCTTATACAGCTACAAAATTAACAGAATTTGCACCAAAGATTAAAAATCACAAAAACCTAAAATATATTGAAACAAGATCAACCATTGAAAAGTTATGTGCAAAAATCTGAAGTCTTTGTTTCAATCTTGAAGGTATTAAAGTGAACTATTTGAAATGTCTCAGATCCATATTGCACTCAGCATATTTTTTTTTATCGAGTCAGTTTAATTGCTGAGATGACATTTTATATTTGGCTTGGCTAAAATATCTTGGCAAATGTGATGCAAGAAAATTAATTTTAAAAAGAGTGTTGCCTACTATCATCTTTTTATATAGGTAGATCGAATTAGAGTGGCATGAAACAATAGTACAAAACTATTATCCTATATTGACTATAAGGTTTCAACTTTCAAACCTCCTGACCCTTGGTGAGAAAGCTTGATCCAGGTGTGTGCGTGGGAGGGCCCTGTTTGACCTGCCCCAGCAGCTACCTATACACATGGTTACATGAAGGAAGTACAGGAAGTGATTCACTGCTGGAAAAAACAAAGTTCTTTGTATTTAGTAGTTGTGACCCGGCAGGGGGAAGGGGATGTTATCTCTGAAGATCTTCATAGAAAGATAAGCTTATGCCCAAATCCATTCCTGAGTTTGACAGAGAAAACAATATTCTCTACTTCCTATCTATTTTGTGGTAATTTGAACCAATCTGCTATTGTTTTAGAATAGATTTGTTTACTCACATTGTCTTCGAGTTACCAGTCATGGCATGTTCATTAGGCTTTGCTTTTTGGCGCTGAATACTTAAAACACCCATTCAGTCTGGACTTAACTAAACTAACCCACAAAGACTTCATGATCCTCAGAGAAATGAGATTGAATTAGAATGTCAACCAAAACTATTAATATAGGTTTTTTTACCTTTTGTTCATGTCTGCCTACAAAATTGGTAGAGGTATTTGTATTAATCAATTGTCAGAACACATGAATAACTTGAACCCAGCAAAAGTGTTCATTGTATGTAGCAACAATAATAACAGTTACATGCACAGCAGATAAGATATACTTGAAAAAGTGTTTTTTTCTCAACCTCCTGGTGACCAATGTCTTTTGGCAGCATGTTGTGTTGGGGTGATCAATCAAAAAATCAGAAAATGGGGTGATTAATGAATAAGTTACTTCTCTTGCTTTTGGCACTAAAATATCCAAATTTTCAGAAAAAATAAGGGTGAACACAAACTAAGGGACCAATTTAGTAAAAACTTACATTGACTATAGGACCCCCACTAAAAACACATCTTAGATGGGGATTTAAAAAAACAAAAAAACATTTTCCCTCTGAGTATGTGAGCAAAATTTAAAGTTTCAACTACAAACAGTTAGAGCTGGACAAAATCCTGATTCATAGACACATAGATAGATACATATAAATGTCAAAACACACAGATAAGCTAAACCCAATATCTAAGGCAGTGTTGTGGGTCGAGGTGATTAATAATCCTTGCAATTGTTTGAAAATTGTTCGGTTTGGTGAGCAAAAAATATCTCTATTCCCTTCAGAACATTTCACAAAATCCACTTTAACTGTATCAATAAAGTTGAAGAGGTATGAGTATATAATCGCATCTTTCTATCTTTCGATCTGTCTATCTTTTCACACAATTTCTCCAAAAGTCTGTCTATCATTTCTAATGAAAATTCATGGAAGTGTAGGCAATGGTCTACGAAAGAATGATTTAATTTCAGAACAGATCCTTAGACAGTTACCTCCCCCACATCGTATGTCCTCACCATACATCTATATGTCCTCACCATGCAGCACATCTAAAATTTCTCTGTCTATCCACACAATCTCTCCAAAAGTTCTCGATAAATTTCTATGTAATTTTGGGGCGGATTTATCCACTCCTCTTCATTGACCTCACCTTACAATATCTCAGATACTTCTCTGTCTGTCCACTCAATATTGCCAAACATTCTCAATGAATTTCAATGAAATTTTCTTGGAAGAATAGGCCAGGAAGGAAAGGAAAAAATAGTTGAATTGTGGGACAGATCCAGGTATATTTACAGTGACATCCCTTGCATTTTATTTATATATAAACTGATTGTTGTAACACTTGATAAAAACTACATCTGTGCTCTCAATTGTCTGTGAAGTTTACAATAAAAGTACTAACCTTAAACTTACAAAACTCTTATATTCAAAAGACTGCAGATTACTCAGAGGAAACATGAACCAGAAAGCACTAGGAGAGAAAATACCTTTGCCAATACCTTCTACAAAATTTGATTGAAATTATCAGGAACTTTTGGAGATATTGTGTAGACTGACATTAACCTTTAGCAATATTATACGGTGTAGACATATAACTAAGACGTAGGGGAGGTAATTATTCATAAACCCACTAGAAAATTTAATCATTTCTCCTATAACCTATTGTACACTTTTCCACAGAATATCATTGAAATTGATTGAGAATATTTGGAGGTACTGTGTGGATAGTAATGAGTATAAGCATAAATAGATGAAAATAAAACCAGAAAAATATCTCACAAATGAAAAAAAATTCCTGGATCCGTTCCAAACTTTTTTTATTGCCCATTGCCCAACTTTTCACAAAATTTAATTGAAATTCATCAGGTTCTACTGGAGGTATTGTGTGCACAAACAGACAGACAGCCATGGGAGAACAGAAAGATGCTACCAAATACATATACCTTTCCAACTTTGTTGGCAGAGTTGAAGTGGCTTTTGTGAATTGTCCAGAAGGGAACTGAAATATCTTTTGCTCACCAGATGGAACAGGTTTCAAACAATTATAAGGATTATATTTATGAAATCGTCCCCCTGGAATGTTGTTTTTTATATCCTGCAAAAATAAAGCTAAAAGTGAAAGTTTGTCAAACTCTTAATTGACTAGATTATAGCAATTGGTCAGACGTTGAAGAGCAAGAGAAAGGCATGGAGAAAGATTGATTCTGTGACATCATGCAGTGTAAACTTGCATTTCAGAGTTCTCTGTATTTTTTTTTCTTGCAAAGATTGAATTTCTGCTCTGAAAAATATTATTTTTATATAATAACAACTATTTTTTTTATATCAAGTAAATCGAATCAGTCTTATTAATCCAGTTATTATCAAAAGCATAATGTTGCTCTGCATTTTCTAGTTTATATTAAACCAAAATGAAACCTGATTTTCTTTTCAGTGAAAAATACTTCGCGACTAAGGATGTTATCAAAACAGGTGATATAAAAATAGACCCTTTTAGCAATATAAAAACATGAGATTTTTAAATTAGCCATAAATATTTGTCCATGATTTTGAAGTATTTGTCTGAACATATGACAAACATTGGCTCAGTGGTCTAGGATGTTCTGTTTGACAACAGTAGATTTTTGGATCAAATCCTATTGGAAACAGAACATTTTTTTTTCTTTTTTCTTTGCTTTTGAGGTCAATAGCAGATCAACTGTCAGGCTGGGAAAGCCTTTCCTTTCTTTCTTGCCTTTGACGCAAGTGGCCTTTTCTTTCTTTCGTCAAACTCTTACTATTAAGTTTTGACTTTATTTTTTTGCGTAACATCGACTGTGACAATGATAGTGACACAATGATGATGAATTCACTCGCTCTCCTAAAGTTAAACTCAGGTTGACTTGTTCTACCTAAGTTAGCTAATCCCATTTACAGGATCTTTTAAAAAAGGAGTTGAAAAGAGACATGTAGTTTGTATGCAGAATGAATTCTGGTTTATTTATCTTCTTAAATTGTAATGAAGCAAAGGAGTTTGACCTTTGCACAATCAAGCTCGTTACTAATGTAATTGCATGTTTTGAAGATTCAGTGTAAACAACAATATGATTCATCATTATTTGCAGTTTACTGCGATCTTAACAGCAATGGTGTCTATCCAAGAAGTTAATCTCCAAGTATGATTTCGATTAAGAATATAATGCTCTTCAAGCTGCTCGTATTTACAGGAACCTCCATGAGAATAGGATGTGACACAAGGTTGGTTAAGTGTGGGGAACCTCACACATGAATATGTGAGACAGGAATTTCCTCGAAAATTCTCTTTAGTCCTTGCAACAACAGTTGCAATGACATAAGCGCACTTGACTTGGTCACAGGGTGAACACTGATCCCTCTAGCTCAGATGACACAGAGCAATGCCATCTGCCTTCTCAGAAATGATCTTTCAAAATGGATTGTATGGTCATGTTGGTTCTTGGGGGAAGATAGTGGCTTATTGAGCTCACCAGTTGCCACTATTTTCTGGTGAGCTGTTTTTGAATTCAGAGTTTTCCTTGTCCGACACTGCTTGCCTTCAAAAGGCTAGAGAGCCCAGTAGGACCCGCTATCTTATCCATAGCTAGGAGTAGACGAGATGGATATTTGTCTTTCTCAAAGGCATCGATATGAAGGGAATATAAACAGCCTTCGCAGAATTTTGAACTTGGTTCACTGATTTCATTGTCTATGCCATTAACCATTATATCAGTTGTACTTCATATATATAAAAGGAAAAAATTAAAAAGATTTTTCATGTCAAGTGTTTAAAGCTGTAAAGCTTTCTAGATTTCACAGGGCTTGGACAAAATGATGGAAACACCTGCTGGTTCCACTTGTATTTCAACACTGTGCATATTGTTGAAGAATTATAGAACCACAGCTCCAAAGGCAGAACTCAATCAACTGTCTGCAATTGCCAAAACTTTGCTTTTGCAAATCAACATTAAAAAAAAAGTGGTTTAAAGACCGTAAGAATATGATGATTGACCAATGGAAGAATGTGATATACATGGACAAACCTTGGTATTATTTCCATGTTCTGGCTGAGTTTATGTCAGGAGGCATCGTAAAGAAGCTTATGATCTTGACTGTCTTGTTCCAACATTCAAGCTTGGAGGTGGATCTTTGATGATTATTGATTCAATATCATAGAATTCTCTTTGTCAGGGTGAACTCTCAGGACTATCTGTTTAATTATCTTTCCCCAATGGCAGCATCGTCTTTTGAAATGATAATGCATTCTTTCCCACCTCTAGAGTTGTTAAAAACTCAATCCTCAATCACCAGATCTTAATATAATCAAGCAGTTATGGCTTCAATAAAAGCTGCGACTAAGACACTGATTCCCTCCACCGGCATCTCTGGAACAGCTGGAACAGGGTTTGCTCCAGGAATGGCTCAAAATTCCAGTAGATACTATCCAAAAGCTGTATGAATCAATTCTTTGATTTATTGAAGCTCTTATTAATGCTAAAAGAGCAGCAACTTCATATCAAAAATAAAAATTGGTAATCAAAATAGTGCTTCCATTATTTTTTCCAACCTCTGCATGTATAAATATAAATATATATGTGTAATGGGTTTATTTCATAAAGTGCTTGATATAAAAGCATTGAATTGGAGTAGAGCTTTAAATAAGGCGAAATAATGGATTTGCTACACGAGCATATATATATATATAAACATATATATATGTATATACATACACAATACGGATCAGGAATACAATATAATATATGATATCATGCAATATGTGATGGGTTTATTTCATAAAGTGCTCAATAGATCCAACATTAGACGTTTGAGTTAAGCTTGAAATATGATTAAATAAAGGATTCGTTACACAAACCCATTTGTATTTCTGCTCTATTTGGGCTTCTTAATGAATCCTTTACTTCATCATATATACATATATATATATATATATATATTGTGTCATCCACAGACAGCTGTTTTGATGTATTACATCTCTTCAGTGTGGCTATAGACTTTCCATTATCCCATCCAGTAACACGACGCAGGATTGAAACCTTTGCTTTAGACCCGGAGGCCAATATCCTACCCCTGAGCTACGGAACTGGACGGTCGATAAGGTTGAATTTAAGCGATATATTTATTTACGCATAAATTCCCCATCCATCAGAGTGCTCTATTCCTATGAAAGAGCATTGCATCAAAGATACTACTCTATTTCAAAATATTTTGATGAAAATTTTGGATAAAAAAAGTAGTCCAGATGAAGTTTTAAAATTCAATCATTTTTACAAAATCAAAATTGCTCAATACATTAATAATGATTTTATTATTATTTTGTATTAATAATAGAGCAATATTTATTTTGATTTGGGAGAGAAAACATCCAACATGTGTTCCTTGGTTCATCCATTCATCAAGAGTGAAGGATTATTTCTAGTTTTGATTTAATTCCCAATCCAAACATTAAATTATAATCAAATATATACAAACATATATATATATATAAAAATAAGTAAATAAATGTAAATGAATAAATAATTATTTAGTTATGCATTGTGGATTATGGTTGTAGATCTTAATGGTAATAATTCAAGTGGATTTTTCACACTTGGCTCAAGTGGATTTCTGATTTTTTTTTATTCATTGTTTGTTTCTTGAAAAATTTGTGTCATTACGTCATATTTTTTATCATCTATATTTACATTAGCCACAGTGGTGCTCAAGTGTCTTTTGAGTAGAGCTGTGTATCGAGACTTTTAAGTCAATATGATACGTCCATTAATTAAGTAGGTTTACCATTGTTTACTTCAAGTGAACATGGTATGGTGTGTTAAAAGGGTTAAATATATACATGTATAGTCTAGAAAGCTTTACAGCTTTAAATACTGAACATATGGAAAAAAAATTTTTCAAAACTTTTTTTGTGTCACTTCAGTCATTTATTTTCTAATATCTGTTAATGTAATTGATGTAATTTTTTCCTATATTTTATATGTTTTACATAGACTTTGACATTATGGTACTATAGGTAAATTTTTTCTTGTTAGGATCACCAGTTGTTTACCATGCTACTGTTTCAGAGATTTAAAAACAAAACACTGATATTAACATGGCACCCTAGCAGTATTGATCAAAGACCAACTCCACTTCAGTTATGATTTTAATATATTGCTTGTATCATACTTCATGTAGTTTGTTATTTCATGTAGGGTATTATCATAATTTAATATATGTGGATGTTATCTTATACAAAACATCATTTCATTTTTTGACAAAAATATATATATATATATATATATATACATACATATATATATATATAATGTGAACAATAGGAAGTGAGACAGACTCACGAGTAAAAGTGTATGGAAACTTTGTTTATTAATTAGTTAATCCATAGATGAATATATATATATATATATATATATATATATATATATATATATATATATATATATATACACACACACACATATATATATATATATATATATATATATATATATATATATATATATATATATATATACATATATCCACTCTACATTCAAGTTGTGAAGTGGTTATATTTATACACAGATACTCTTCACATTTGTATATTTATCACTGTTACCCACAACCGACCGATTTAATCAATGTCGTTGGATTGATGTGTTTTGATATTTATATACATCTATGTGTCTATCTGGACTTTGACCAGCCCTAACTGTTCATAGTAGAAACTTATTTTTTCTTTTTTGAAAAATTCAACTCTCAGGAGGTTTTCATGGGGAGGTTCAATCCACAATGGAAGTTCACACCTTCACATCAAATTGGCTCCAGTAGACTTCAGGCTCACTTTTTGAAAATGTGTGCTTTTTAGTGATCACAGCCCAAAAAAAGGCAAGAAAAGTGACTTATTCATTGATCACCACTTTTTCCAGTCTTTAAATTGATCACCCTCCTGAGTAACTAACCAAAACTGTTATACTTTTTAATCAAGATTAAGGTAACATAATTCTGCCGCCATCGCAGCTTATTTCTTTATCAGTGGAAAGATTTTTCCGACAATATATAATTCAATGATTTGACAACTAGAAAATCTAATAATAATGAGTACGTTATAAATTTTGCAGATACTTTTTATATCTGATTATTTTTTTTGCTACTAGACAACACTATTGAAGCAAAATGCATAATCAGGAATAAAAATCATATGAAAAATTTATAATCTAGTCATTATTATTAGATTTCCAAATTCTCAAATCATTAAATTATACATAGATATATATGTAAATACATATGTATATCTATAAACATGAGAATAACCATATATATATATATATATATATATATATATATATATATATATATATATATATATATATTCAGTGGATAGATAACATTATTGAGAGAGTTATTTAAACTTTGTGCTATCATATATTTTACAAGTTCACAAATGCTTTGACGACTCAGAAGATTGGTAGATATATTTTGCACACAAAAAGTATTTCATGAATTTCACATACATGTGTAAAAAATCAACCACATAAACGAGGAGTGATATGAAACAGATTTAACACATGGAATCACTTAAATGTGTGTGCCAGAAGATAAATATATAAGTATATATTTAGATACATAAGTATGTAGATACATAAGTATGTTTCGAAATCCAAAGTAGAACTCACCTTTTAAGGTTAAGTTGATGAAGAACTAAGAGAATTCAGAAAAAAATTCAACACCATCATCTCGCAGGTTTTCAAGATTGCTAAAAAATCACGTTTTTGGGGATGGAAAACCAATACAGGTTTTTCTCACCATCCAAAAGTAGAGTGTTCCTATCAGGATCTCCGAGAGGGTGGGGTGCAGCTGGTGCATTGCATCAGGGTCTGGAGAATCAAGTAGAGCTTGAGATTTTTGGGTAGAGGTGTATATCCAAACTCTCAAGTTGATATAATGAGTCGATTGATAAAATAGGTTGACTCCATGTTTTACCGGCGAGTCAATATTGCATGATGTGCTAAAAGGGTTAGAGCAGATGAAAACAGGATGGCTAAATGATGAGGGTGTTTGTGCAGTGTGTGTATGTGTGTGTGTTAGGAAGGCAAAAACAACTTTCATCACCATCATCATCAGTCTTCTATTGTCCGTCAGATCCCCAGAGATCAAATGTGAAACCAAAGCCGACAAAATACAAGATGGAGAGATGAACTGGACAAATTCAGAAAATACTGGCTCCGCGATGCCCACGATAGAGAAGTGTGGCGAATCCTGGGGAAGGTCTATGTCCAACGATGGACGTTAAAAGACTGGTGATGATGATGATGATGAATTGAACTTAAACTGAATATTATATATTTTTTTTATTGAGAGTAGAAATAGGAAATTTACAATTAAAGATAAATATATATACTTCTTTCCGCAAAGAAAGAAGTGAATATTTCATAAAATAAGATCATTTGAAATTATTCAAGATTTAAGAAACACAGAGAACTAGCCATTTTCAGCTCAGTCTTTTAGCGTTGCATGGCTATTCCAACATATGTGCCGTACATATCTAAAAGAACTCTCGAATGTTCACACGTTGCACTTGCCTGTCTACTATGGGCAGACGTGAAACTCTCTTTTTAATATCCTTGCTTCAAAGCCAATATCTCATTGTGTATATTTTATCAACTCTTTTCTTTCAACATGTTTTGGTTATATTTGTTCAAAATATTGATGTAACATGTATGCAACAACTACATTATCTTTCATCAACATCATCAAATGTTCATACAGGTTCTTCAATAAAAATGACTGCTCTTGCTTATTCATTTCAATAGGGACCCAAATTCTTTGTTCAATTTCTACAAGGAAATATTCTGTGAAAAATACATCTTTATGAAGCCAAACAAATCATCAAGGAATAACAGACTAAAAAACACCTCAACATAGATAGATATAAATGTCAGAACACATGAAAAACCTAAACCTAGCAATAGTGTTTAAACCAGTCAGTTATAGGTAGCAGTAATTAACTAAACCCAGCAACAGCGTTTGAACCAATCTGCTGTTGGAAGCAGTGATCAAATATTAAATGTGGTATTATTTTCACTCAAGCTATCAATCTGTCCAAGTCCTGGTGGGTGATTGATGAGTTTTACCTCTGACACCTTTGGTGAGAAAACAAGTCAGTAATATTTCAAGAACAGTAAACCTTTGATTTCACTGACTGTTAGGGGAGAAGGAGTGTCCGTTGACGCTGAAAGTCTTTTTATCTGAATGTTACTTAGGAGGATATTTTTTAACTTTTACAACATTTTTTTTTAATACAAGATAGCCAACTTTAATACAATATATAGTATGGTACAAAGTAGAATATTGGACTCTTTTTGACTTTCCTTGTAATCTCAATTTATAATCACAATGGACAAAAAGTATGTATGTTTCCCATGTACAGTCAGTAACAAAAGAGCTAGAGAGCTGAAGATTTCAACACTTACTCCTTATTAGGCCTGGAATAAATGCATTGAAAAGTTTCCCTCCAATAGGTTTCTTGGGGGGGGGGTCAATTTGCAATCTAAGTTTATGCTAAATTGATCCCTTAGTTTTTCTCTGGCACCATTCACATTTGTTTTTGAAAATTCAGACTTTCATAGTGATCACCCGCCCAATAAAAGGTTAGAGATGTAACATTCATTGATAGTCCCCTTTTCCTAATTTTTCAATTGAGATACCCCAAGCATGGCATGCTGCCAAAAGACAATAATCACGTGATGGTTTCTAGTAAGTGACTAACCAGACCTATTTGGAAATAGCTTCAAGTTATTTTGATACCCACTCTGTGTTCTTTAGATTTCCCCGTGGAAGTTTTTGCACTTATGGTTTCTTTGAAACTCTAGAGCCACATGACGTGAATAGGGAACAGGTTGGTAGTTCATTCTAACTAAATGATAGCTGTCATGCAATGAAGACCAACATTACTACACCGTCAAGCAAATACACACTTGCTATTCATTCTTAAGCCTCAAAAGGATGCATTGACTGGCAGTGTATGGATATTTTCATTTATGTGTATGTACATGTGGACGTGTGTGTGTGTGTGTACATGCATGGTTGGGAAATAGCTCTAACCGACAGTCCAGACATATGTAAAGTATCAATTTGAGCTCTGATATCCATACTGTATTGTTTAGATTTCCCCATGGTCATTTTTGCACTTTCAGTAAAACTCTGAGGCTGTATGATACGGACAGAGGAGAAATTGTTAGCTCATTCTATCTAAATGAAATTTGTCATGCAGGGAAGATCAAAGTTAAAATGTTTATACACGCTTGTTAGTCGGGTTTCCGATTTGGGGAAAAAGTATGGAGGTCAAGGCATCTGGGAGAAGAATATGTTTTACACTTGGTGACATAATTCAAGGGTGCTAATTCCAAATCTGCTGCATAACATTCTTGACTTTTGTTCTCATTACAGTGCAGCTCATTAAAATCAGTACTTAAATTACACTTTTATGTTGAAACATGTTATGCCAAATCAGTGAAACTGCCTACTTGGCAGAATTTACTTTCACTTTGATTTGATTGTAAAAAATAGTTATTTTATATCCTTGCTTTGATTATATAAACATTTGTTCAAATTGAAACTACATATTCATTTATTTTCGTAAAAACTGGTAAAAATACATATTTACTTATTTTTTTGTTAAAAAGTTTGATTTCACAAAATTCTGATGGTGTAAAAAAATAGTCATTTTATACCCCTGCTTTAATTAGATAAACATTTGTTCAAATTAAAACTACAAATTTATTCATTTTTGTAAAATTAGGTAAAACTACCTATTTACTTATTTTTGTTAAAAAGTTTGATTTCACAAATTTCTGGAGATGAAAAAATAGTTTTTCTATATCCTTGTTTTGATTAAATGAAGTTTTTATCAAATTAAAACTGTATTCATTCTTTTAAAAAGATTTTGCCAATTGGGCTATTTCGCTGATTCAAATACATTCTATGCATATTGGAGCTCTGAACTCGTTGGATGAAAGATTCCAAAACATAGAGATCGTATCAAATCAATCAAATAAGCATTAATGAAATGTTTATTGAACACGGAGGCAATGATACTCCTTTAAAAAACATTTATTCAACCTTTGCCAACAAAGTTGGAAGAGGTGTATGTTTTCGCCTACGTTCATCTATCAGTTTGTTCATAATAAACGTTCTGAATGAATTTCAAAGAAATTTGATGAAAGGACATAATATCTCCGAAAGTCCACGTTGAATTTCAATGAAATCTTGTGGAAGAGTGGGCAGTGGAAGAAGTAATTGAATTTTGGGATGGATCCACAAATTTTTCACAGTTTCTTCTCCTTTATCATGGCCATATGTCCACACAATATATCCAAAAGTTCAGAAAGGATTTCAATGAAATTTTAAGGGAGGGTAGGCCGGAGTTTGGAAGTATTGGTTGAATTTGGGGCTGGATCTTATTTTTTTTTAAATTTCTTTCAAGCATTTTTGTATTTATCCATATTTGTCCATATAATATTTTCAAAAGTTCTCAATGTATTTCGATGACATTTTGTTGATGGCTAGGACATGGGCAAAGGAAGAATTAATCAAAATTTGGGGCGGATCCTAATATTGTTTACAGTTACCTCCCCTGCATCAAAACTTTCTTGAAACATTTTCCATTCAGATTTAGTGACAGTGTGGCTGGCAGAGGTATTCACTCCTTGAGTGCTGTCTATTTTTTTTGTGTGTGTTATCGGTGGTCTTCATTGTGCCAAATCAGAAATTACAGGAGCTAGAACATGAGAATCTCTCACATGGCTTGAAAGGTAATCTTGTGAGCCTTTATATCTTTCTCATTGTCCTACTATAGCCAGGACGATTATAGTCATTTCTCTCCCAGCAAATCACCATGTCTGTAGTTCATGAAGTCCCGATGACTGGAATTGCTGACCAACGACCATCATGAAATTCATTGAAATATGTTGTCCACTAAGTCAAGGGATCAAAAACGAATATCTTAAGACCATTTCAACTCCATCAATTTGATTTAAGCTGTTCATCTGTTGTTAAAATGTGTTTTGACAGCTGTATCTATTGTTACATATTCATGAGTAGAGCTCAGAATAATTGGCAACTCTTCACTTTCACTTACTGTTTAACTCAAATTTTCTTCAACAAATCTCTGGATCATATTCATGAGTAGAGCTCTGAATAATTGGCAACTGCTCACTTTCACTTGTCATTTAATTCAAATTTTCTTCAACAAATCTCTGGATCATCTGCTTTTCTTCTCATGAAAAATATCTTTGGATTTGGCTTGAATTTCACGCATATCAGGCTTCTCATTATCTGTTAACAAGGTCTGCTGAAAAGTTGAACCATCGTAGCCACTGAAGGTTGCAAAGAGTTCTATCCCTCTTTATATGTGTGTGTTATTGTGTCCTTGAGCTCCTCGTTGTACCGTTTTGTCTATAAACATTGAAATTGGCATCAATACTCCCCTATACTCCATAGGATTTTTTTAATTTTTGTAAAAAATGCTTTTTTGATCTTTCCAGGACCTTATCTAGATGGGTTCATTATTAACATCTAGATTTTCCAGAATCTACATGTCTCTATATGTTTTTTTTCAAGTGGAAATAACATCTAGATTCTCCAGAATCTAGATGTTTCTAGATGTTTTTAAAAATATATTTTAGATGTTTTCGAGTGGAAAATGCCAGAGGTGTCATAAAAAGAATTTATTCTGACCATATTTATTTTTTAATGGAAATTTTTTGCATGACTTCAAATTTTAATGCTACGGTTGTTCAATTATTGACTGCAATGGATGTTTTGGTTCAGAGGATATCACATGTTTCACTGGTGAAATACTTTTAGTAAGTCTATTGAGAAGAGTTAAGGTCTGTTCTCACGGTCATACTAGTATGTTTAATCTCCATCATCATTACTATTGAGGTTTAATGCATCCTCTCCACCAAACAATACCTTTAATATCATAGACACTACGCCAAATCCAGGAAATTGCCTAATTTGCAAAATTTAAATTTTTTCTTCAAAAAACCAATAGATGTATGATTTTAATTTGATCAAAAGTTTATTCAATCAAAACAAGGATATGAAATAACTATTTTATATGATCAAAAGATTCTATAATCAAAGTGAAATAAAACTTTTTTCACAAAAAATAAGTAAGTTTTGCCAATCAGATGATTTCATTGATTTAGTGTACCATGTACATTATCAGGTATGCATGAACTTGCTGCTTTACTTGTCACATTGAAAACTTTTCATGATGGAAGGACCAAGATATCTGACTCCAATTTTAAGGCTAATTGAAGGATTTCATCTCTTGTTTTGTAAACCAGAATTAGGGGTTCCTTTTCAGTTTCTTATGCAAGAAGGGTTGA
Source organism: Thysanoteuthis rhombus (assembly GCA_963457665.1). Classification (NCBI taxonomy): domain Eukaryota; kingdom Metazoa; phylum Mollusca; class Cephalopoda; order Oegopsida; family Thysanoteuthidae; genus Thysanoteuthis; species Thysanoteuthis major. Next base: position 13,639,274 of record OY735233.1, read on the forward strand.
AATAGAATTGAGTGAAAATACTTTTGGTACCAAAACTGTGTCTTGGTCTTGATCACTACATTCTATGTTCTCTTTGAAGGATTTTGTTTGACTAATAAAGGACTGTGGCTTCTGTTTCTATACACAGATCAGTATCAAAAAAAGCCATGGGTTATCCAGGTGTAAAATGTAGCCCTTAGATACTCTGTTCCTTTGGTGAGAATAAAGTCATTATCAGATTAGTTTTCTCAGCAGTGTCTTCAATATTTTCTGAATCACATTTGTACTTTGTGAAGAATCTAAGATGATATTTTCTTCAGCTGCAATTAAATCTTTGACTCCAGTCCAAAACAGTCTTAATCTATGACCAAATCTTGATAACTTAATAGATGCGTTGCTAGTATCAAAGGACTGGAATCTGCGGCAAAGCCATGTTTTAACATTTGGTGGAGTGAGCACAGAAACAAGGTGCCAAAATACATACCAAATAATTTACATTCCGTTTATATTTTCATTTTACATTTGCGATTAAAGAAAGAGTGATAAGTACAGTTTGAAAAGTACATGGTTGTCATATTTCTTCTAAAATTAAAGCACAAATAAAAAAAAAAGTGGGTTTGTAGATCCACAGCACTCATTCTAATAGTACTATTTGATGACTCACATATTCTAATGGTACATTTGTTTTTATATTTTTGTATGACCATTGTCAGAGATTGTACTTTTTTATGAGCAAATTAGAAAGTAAACTATTTGCTTTCAATCCACTATTGTAACTGCAAATTTGTTATAATATCATTCTGTAACAACAGGAGTTTACTCTATAATGTATTCAAAATCAAGCATAATAAAAACACTCTTTATTTAATTGTTTAACAAACATGGAGAAAAAATTAGAAAAAACAAACTTTAGACATCAAAAACAAGAAATTATTATCTGATCAGACATTTTTCACTTACATTTGAGTTGTAGCTTTCCAGCACCATAATTGACATAAGAGTAAAATAAAAGAATAAGAAATTTCCACAAAATCAATAAATGTGAAAAATCATGAAAAAATAAGACAGAAGACTTCTTACTTATACCATATGAAAATACAAAATGAATTCTGGAACACTACGAAAGAAAGAAAGTCCATCTCTGAAAAAATAGAGAAAGATATTTACTCAAGTAATATTTTTGTGCTTTCCATCTATAAGACCTTAGTTTCCTCAGTTAATTTGTCAGTTTTAGAAAAAGATATTTTTAAGAGATTTTACTATATAAACTGGACCCTTAATTCCTACCATCCATATGAAAGTACAGCTTACATGAATAATCTTCCCATTGCTCTGAATTTATTTTCATCACTTGAATCCAAAGGCCAACTGTAAGATGCTTACATTCATGGCATTGGGTACAATTATGAAAAGTGTGCCGATATGCTATTAAACGTATCAGATCTGATAAAAATCCTCTTTTGGTGGAATTTCATGTCCCTGACTGTTTTTCTTTTGATCATAAGGAATTTATCAATTTCCGCTAGAATTGGATTGGGTTATCAAGCAATCATTTAGAACAAACACTCCAAAGATAACAGTTCTACTGGATAATGATAGGCTCTGATATGCTCATCATGATTTAGTAGACAACTCCTCTTGACCGAACTCTACTTTGGTCATCAGCTGATCACCTGTGATACACCTAGGTATTTCACTGCAAATTATATTTTTTCCTTGAGAAAGTCTAAAACAAAATTATATCAAAAAATTATATAGATTCATATACATTCATAATTGGAATTTTCAAATCAAAACTATTTGCCGATTTCCTAGTTAAATGTCCAAAATCAAAACTAATTTGTTGATTTTCTAGTTAAACCAATGCCACTCCCGCAAACCATTTTTCTTTTTACAGGTCATTCCTTTGGTAACATGGTCAATTCAAATTTTCTCAATATTGTGTTTTAATTTCAAATGTCAGGCAATGATGTAATCTTTTATTGTAAATATGATCTGGTCACTAAACATGTCCCTATTAGTGGGAGGTCAATGAAATGAAGTAATGGATCCACAAAGTTCTTCCAAGGCCATGTGATAAAGTAAAAAAATGAGAATCCACTTTTATCACGCAAGGGAATTAAAGAGTTAATGAAATTCTTGTGAGGGTGCCATCTTAAAAGAATATGTTCAGCAGTTGCTCCCTTTATACCCCCTCTGGCTACGCTACTGACTGGACTGAATGAAAGAAGTCATCAGAGTCATTTTGTCAAAGTAAACATTTCTCCCAGTCAGATGCCTTTGGTTTACTTCTGAGCTGTTTCTTAGTTTTTTCATGACTGGATGATTCAATGATTGTTTTACTAGTGAACATTGAACAATCCTCTTTGTGCCAAACAATATCATTTTCAGGAATTATTAGCACCCTATACAACAACACTATTCTGTGTGTCATTTCTTTTCATTCTCTCCTATGCAGCCATTTTAACAGAATTCATGCCATGGGAGGTTCCAAATGCAAGTTTTTCACTCATATGTTTGACTTATGCGACACTTTTCACAATCAGTGTCACTTATTGGTCTCCTCTGTGAGGAAAGAAGCTTCATTTTACATTATATCTAGAGCAACCAACACCAGCTATACAGCTATAAAATCTTGGATTTATGTCTAGGGATATTGGTATTTTGACACCAGCTGACTGCACCTTTCAATTATGCAATATTTGAACTTATCATACTTATTACACAGGGTATGTTGCTAATCTTACTATAATCCACCAAATGTCTGTCTATCAGCCAGTATGTGACAGGGTAAAAAATATTTGCAGTGATTCTCAGAAAAAAAATTTTCTCTTCAGCATCAGAACTAATAAACAGCAATTTTTTTCTGTGAACAATTGCAAATATTTATCTCTGTAAAAGATGGCAGGCTCCCGTCAAAATGCATCGAAATATTCCCACAGAATAATAAACAAATTTGAGATGTAACTTCTATCTCTTGAGTTTTTTTCATCAACATTCTGTCAGATCACTTCACATCCACTATATAAATATACATAACCAACCACCGATCAGACCATAGTGCCATGAGACAACATATAAATACATGCCTTTGGAAACCCGTATAAAGGATAAACTTGTAGATAACACATATATTATACAAGATGAACTGTAAAAAAAGCTCATGATTTTGGAAGCCTTAGTTATCAAAATGGATAAAATCTTCTTTGGTCAAGGTTAGGGAGTTTTGAGTGTAATTTGTGATTAAAACCGCTGCGAATCAAGTATTTACTTTTCCCAACACTCACCACAACATATCCACTCAATGATTGGGCAGCAATCCTACATTTATACATGCGTGGTTAAATAGGATGGACTAGGAAGGTCTTGATGGTTTTTTTAATTATCACTATCTCCCTATGTAAGAAACCCACAAGCTTAAATTCTTGTCATCTCAATAGTAACAGCGAATGAACACACGGATACAAAATAGCAGTTATTAAGAATTTTTTTGACAAGGCACATTTAATCTCCTGTTCCCCCGCACGACATTCTACCAAGACCTTTCCAACATGAAACAAATGTTGATAAATAACTGTTTTCATGACTATGCTGTTGACAAACAGATTAAACTGTTTCTAAGGAAATGCTATGATAACAGTGCAGACCGCGAAAACAAGAAAACTATAAACCTTTTCTACTGTAACAAAATACAACCAAATTACAAACAGGATGACTCTGCTATCAGACCAATAATACAACCATGCACCTCCACTTTATCTATGATAAAAAAAACTGCTAATCTTTTTAGTTGCAACAACATGTCTCAACAAAAATCTTTTTGTGGTAAGATCAACATGAGTTCTCCTGCCCTTTGGAGGACTGTGTCTGCAATCAAAAACAACCCATAAATGCATATATTGGATATACAACTAACACCTAATCTAGATGCCTAACTTACCATCAATCAGACCAAAGTGCCATAAGACAACACATAAATACACACATGCCTCTGGAAACCTCTATAAGAGATAAACTTGAAGATAATACTTATTATGCAAGATGTGAATTGGACACCCACTAAAAACCCATTTTTTCTAAACTCAATAAAGAATAAATATTTAAGTTTTCAGCCCTCTAGCTCCATTGGTGCAGCCTGTATGTGCAATATACATAGACAGCCAGCCAAACCAACTAAAACACTGAAGGAATCTATGTTGACAGTTGTGGTAACAGTATTGGTTGACAGATTCTAAAAGCTGGAGTTTTAAACCTATTTAAACAAAGTATGATATAGAACACTGATCACAGGGGTCCAGTGATAGGGTGCTCCCCTCCAGTTTGGTAGGCTGTGGTTCAATTAACCACTGAGCTATACCAAAGACTGAAAATGGTATTCAATAACTCTCCTCTTGGCATTCAGCCCAAGGATTGATGAATCTCTCCCTGAGGCTAAGGGGTTATGACCAAGTCATGGATATACTGGTTCTCATAAGATCACCCAAGTAAAGCAACAACTAGCCTTATCAATACCTAGATGATTGATCATTGAAGAATACCCGGTGCTGTTAGCAGAACAAAACTTCAACAGGCCTGGCAAGACGGAAGTGGGTCTTAATAACAATTGCTATGTATGCCTTACCTGCAATACCCTAGATAAGAGTATAAGTGAAAAATGATGATACGTATATACATATAATATTGGATGAGTTTTAGAAAACAATAAATCCATTTTGACCATTTTGCAGCCATATATCACTGATGCTACAGATTCTCCATTGTTGTGTTATCACAAAACATGCAGAGGAAACCATTCATTATAATCATATTAAATGTTTATTGTTATCAAAATCAATCAGTCCCATATATTTTATTTAAAATTTACTCTAATTATAGACAGTGCGATTACCTTATGATTAATAAGTGAAGTTTTGTGTTTGTTAAAAGATGCTGGAATAAGGTATACATAAATATTTTGAGATTTATATAACTGTTTATTACCTCTTTCAATGAAGTTGGAGAGGTATATGTATTCGATTGCATCTCTCCATCTGTTATCTGTCTGTCTGTCTGTCTGTCTGTCTCTGTCTGACTTTTCCCAAGATATCCCCAAAAGTATTTGATGAATTTCAATGAAATTCAGAGGAAAGGTGAGCAATAAGGTAAAAAAGAATCGGTTAAAATTTGTGGTAGATCCAGGAATTCTTTTTTGTTTGATAGGTATTTCATTTTTTTTTTTTTTCATATATTTATGTATATGCTCATGTCCATGTGATATCTCCAAAAGTTCTGAATGAATTTCAATGACATTTTGTAAAAGGGTGGACAAACAGAGCAGTGATTAAATTTGGGGGTAGATCAATACATAATTATACCGCCTGACGATGGTGTTGGCAGTGGTATGCGCTCTATGAGTGCTTTCTAGTTCAAAATGTTCTAATACATAGTTGTGTTGAATGAATATTCTTGAGATTTGTAAATAAATATGATCAACTGCATTATAGATGTTTTTGATGTGTTTGATGATATATCTCTGATGAATAATTATTACAAACTTTTGTCACAACATAGTCTGGGATCTGAAACCTGATTGTTGAACTTTTAGTGACAATAGCATTGGCAGAGGTAAGTGTTTTTTGAACGCTTTCTAGTCTTAATGTTTGCATCATGTATCTGATTGCCTCACAACTATAAAGTTGGTGCAATAAAAAAGTCCAAAGAACTACCAAGATCGTCCCCAAAATCAAAGACTTGTCATAAACAGAGAGGCTATGTAAACTCAATGTAGAGACGTTAGAATTCCACTATAACTGTGCTAATCTGTTGGAGGTCTACCATACTAAAAAAAAACATCCTTAACTTGAAACAAATCTGTCTCAGCTCTTTGTGTCTAGACAAGCACATTTTTACTGCATCCCTACCTGAAAAAAAAACCCGATGACATATTCAAAAACTCCGGATACATACATCCATAGGGGTTGGAAAGAATTTCTTCTCCACTTGAGTGACCAAATCAAATAATCCCAGTGAAAACACTATTTCCTCCAAATGGATCGATGCGTCAAAAACAATTTAATGAAGGATGTCAGCAATTCAAAATTCAACTATCAATTTTCATGTTCACATAGTCCCACCCTGTCTACCCTGGCAGGGCAAGACTGATTGGTGGACTGCATGTGGTTTTACGATGCTATTCAGCTGTCATTAAAAACTTATTTAAAGATATTGAAATGGTTTTCATTGATTTCACATAAAAACAGAGTAATTTTTATTAATTTTCATAAAGGAATCTCATCAGAGTATCTCAATTATAAAACTCTGTGATAAACAGTAAAGCTGCAAAAGGAAATCGTTTACAGTGTTGGCCTGAGGCATAAATGGACTAAGTGGCTGCTTAGGGCCCTGGGGCCAACAGACAATCCCCAAGAAGTGGTGGGGCCCCCAAATCAAAGTCTGCTTTGGGTTCTATAAGGCTTGGGCTGGCCCTGATCATATTTAAAATGAAAGATGTGCATCAAATTCAAGTAGCAACTCTCACTTTCTACCTTTTTATTGAACTACCTTTCTTTTCTCCCTTCCTACTCTCTCATTAAACTACCTTTTATTCCTCCCCCTCTCCCTTCCTTCCCTCTTATTAAATTACCAAATTTTCATTTCTCCCCTCTCCCTTCCTATCCTCTGAACTACTTTTCTTTACTCTCCTCTCTCTTCCCAGCCTTATTATAAGACCTACCTTTCTTTTCTCCCCTTTGCTTTCATACCCTCTTATCAAACTACCTTTCTTTTCTCCCCTCTCACTTCCCACTCTCTATTCTCCCTTCCTCTTCCAACCCTCTTATCATATTACCCAACTTTCTTTCTCCCCTTTCTCTCTGAGCTCCTATTAGACTACTCAGCTTCTCTTTCCCATCTCTCATTCCCACTCTCTTATAAAATCATGTAACTCTCTTTTCTTCCCTCTCCCTTCCTACCATGTCTGTCACACATAGTATCAGTAGCAGCTATCAGCCGAGCTCGGTGTGCACTTATGATAACCTTCAGCGAAGCAATAGGTCATGGGCTGGTAACTGTAATGTATACTCTCAAAACAAACAGGGAAAACACTTGAGAAAAATAGTGTAAACAGTTACCAGCTCTGAATATTAGCTCAAGAAACAGACGAAGAGCTAATGCCTAGTTGACAAAACAACAATGTAGATAAAAACGGGTCTGGTTAGTCACGTTACTAACGTCTTTTGGCAACATGCCATGTTGGGAGCGATCAATTGATAAGTTACTTCTCTCTCCTCTTGTTGGGAAATGATCATTAAAAATGGCTGAGTTTTCAAAAAAAACAAAAACAAAAAAAACGAGCATAGTTGTTGCTGAACACAAACAAAGGGATAAATTTACCAGATAACTTACATTATGAGTTGGACCCCCCATTAAAAAGTGTTTTTAAGTGAAATTTCCAAAAAACAAAAACATTTCCCCTCCTCATTGGGGGAAGTGCGTGCGCAAATTTTCAGGTTTTCAACGGTCAGAATTGGGCAAAGTCTGGATAGGTAGATACATGCATATAAATGTCAGAACACATGAATAACCAAAACATAACAACAGTGTCTAAACCGATCTGTAGTGGGTAGCAATGGATAACCACAATAACAAAATTACATGCATAACAGATGAGATACATGTGAAAAGGTGTGATTCCCCAAACTCCAGATGACCAACATCTTTTGGCAGCATCCAATATTTGGCATGAACAATTAAAAAATTTGAAAAAGGGTTAATCAATAAATAAGTAACTTATCTCACTTTTTGTTCAGTTGAGATCACTGAAAAAATTCGAATTTTCAAAAAACCAGAGTGACCAGTGACAAACACAAATTAATTTGGCCAATTTAGTATGAACTTTCATTGTAAATTGAACCCTCTATTAAAAAACTTATTTTGTTTGGGAATTTTAAAAAACAAAAAAAAAACACATTTTTCTAGACGTAATAAGGAGTAAATGTTGAAATTTTCAGACCTCTTTCTCGATTGGTGCAGCCTGCATAAGTGTTACATGCACAGCCAGCCATCCAGTCAGCCAATCAGACAATGAATATTTTTATATGAAAAGTATCAAATTAGATGTAACATGGATTTCAAGAGTTATAATGTTTTGATTTATTGATATTCAGATACTTGGTTAGGATTCTTTCTGTGAAATTTCTATGGCAGTCTAGCCAAGTTAGATTTTAGTAGGGCCTTCAATAGAATGAGAGAGGAAAGATTGAATCATAATTCAGCAAAATCTGAACCATTTTTTCAATGGTACATTACTTTTTCTATATCTAAAAACATGATATTTTGAGTTTTTACTGAAATGGTCCTCTGTTTTAATTAACAGAAAAGATGGTCCCTGAACAACCAATAGGTGAATTGATCTGGAATGCCCCTACATCATATTCATTCTGAAAATATATACTAGTTGTGTATGATATCATAGGTAGGACTTTCATTCAGTCTGATGATTTCATATATAGTGACATGGTAAATTCAGATAGTAGGGGAAAAAAGAAAATCAAACAATAATCAAAGTTGTATTTTAGTTCCAACTGCATTTAAACCCAGTATATGTACAAAGTCTACCCGGAAAATATTAAGTCATTTACTATTAAGGATAAGGAAAAAATGTCCTACCTATCCTATCGAGCCAAATCTGGACTTTAGGGTGACTGACAGACCTTGATGATACTAAGCGTCATAAAAAAACCCTGCTTGAGTTGTGAAGAATAAATAGGCTTGATCTTGAGAATGTAATGGTCACACTGTGCACAAGCTCACTCAGTAGCATCTCACAGGTGATTGAATAACCTCATGGGAGAATGTCTGTTCATGCATACACAGCTAGTTCCCCTTTGATTGGTTGTCAAGTTACATCAAGGCCATGTAACCAGTTCTTGAGATATTCAAAATGCCTGAATACTTTGTGGACAGACCTTGTATGCAAAATTTTGACTTTAATTAATTTAACTAATACTCCACAACTCCCTTGACACCTATGTAACTTTATTTATTTTCTGTACAAACAGATATAAAAATTATTTGATTAAGTGCAATTGAATTTGTATTTTGTTTCAATAAATCAATGGCCTAACTAATGTTTGATTAAAATTGCAACACCATGTTTGTTGTTTATAATTTTTAAATGACTCCAATGAAATTTTTGCTTTCTTCTTCAAAGTCTCAAATCATGTGACTCGACTGACTAATGGTGTTGCCCATTGAAAAACTTGTTGTTTGGATCTAACCAATCACAAACCTACATAGTCAATTTTGTATCTCAATTAGCAGGAAAAGTCAGTTGAGAAAAGAATGATTCGGAGGGAAGACACAAGAAACATCTTCTACCTGTTATGAGGAGAAAATATGATGAGGGAAAGATATGTGAATTAAATTCTCCAGTTGGAAAAGAAATGAACTCATGAATGGATATATAAGGCCCCTGTTGAGAAAAAACAACTAAAGAAGATGTAAATAAGAAATTGCCCAGTTATAGAAAGAATGAATCCATGATTGGATACACAACAGATATCGTCTTTATTGCATTTACTAAAAGATATGAAATAAAAAGACTCTGTTTAAAAAGTAGCATAATCTGAAGAATATGACAAAAGAAAAAAGCTTCTTTGAAGTCACGATGGGATTTCATCCATGAAGGATCTAAATTGTCTTGGTCACTTTTCAACTTATTCTGAAAGAGATCATCTCCTTTTATTGCAAGTTTTTATTGTAATCAACCTTTGAATTCTGGATCTATGAATGGGGGGCCTGAATCAGGTAAGTTGCAATTTTTTTCAATATTTGTGAGATCAGCAGATCATATCTAAACTAGGGTCCAACAATAGAACGTGAAAGTGTTTTTCTTTCTGAGTCTTATTTGTTACCTTTTTGACCGTTAGCATACTGGCTAAAATCATCAAGAGTAGTTTTACTATAAGCTAGTCTTGCTTGATGGTATAAAAGTTTTATTGGAAATAATCTTATACAGACTTAATGATTCAGTCAATAATGAAATATGTAATGCTTGGACACTGAATTTTACAATTTTTCACCCTAAATTTGTTTGAGCAAATTTTGGCATTCAGTCAGCATCATCATTTGCAATTCTTGTTCAGAAGAGATCAAGAAAGACTTCTTTGGCGTCTTCAAAGTTCAATCCTTGAAAGGTTTATTCTTCCACCCACAATGCATGGAAATTACCCAGTGATGTTTGAGTTATTGATTTAAGCTTGTTGTTGCTTGCATGTTTCATATTTGGCTCCTGCATCTGATCAGAATTTGGTCTCAAATTTCTTCTTTACTGGATAGCAAATTCTTCTCTCTGTTGGCCAGTCACACGCAGATATTTCCCAATTGGAAGGTTGAATGTTAAATTTCTGGTGGGTAGCCTTGAGCTGATCCTAATATCTTTCTCTTTGACCATCCCTTGTACTTCTTCTGATACGGGATTTGTTTCAAGAATCTTTCATTCTTCATTTTGAAAACATGTCCTGTCCATTGAAGTATGCAATGAAAATCATGGAAAAGGGATTTTCGGTGGTCAAGAATTAAGGTTGGTATTACTGACTGAATAGGTATAATGTAAATACATTGCGACAGATTTTACGAAACGAAAGCCTTGTTAATGATTCCACTATAAGAATGCATTGAAAATCAGGGAGAGAGGGATTATCAGTGGTCAGGAATTGAGGTAAGCATTACTGACAAGCAGAATTGGGCAGTAATTTTCAACCTTTTTCATCTCACAGCACAGTTAGCTAGACACGAAAAAGGTTGAGGCATACCATAAATATTTTAGGATGGATTTGATCATTTAAAAGAAAATGAATGATAATAATGTGTTCATAAGTTAAACAAACTAATAATTTATTAGTTTTATTACCAAAAGTACATTGTAAATCATGATTTTCAAAAGATTGTAAAAGTTGTGTATGTATTTGTTATAACTGCACATTGAAGTACCAGTGATGTCAAAATGTATTCAAATGTTATTTTCGTATCCATTCTGGGAACACTGTCCCACAGCCTCTGTTTGAGGGAGGTCAACCATTTCCAAAATTCATATAACACACCTATTGATGCTGGCTGTACATTAGTGTGCTGTGGCACATTGATTAAAAATAGAGCTTCAATATTTGTAATGTAAATGCATTGCTATGGATTTTACGATAGAATTTTGCATTGCAAATAATTCATGCATAGAAACGCATTATAAATGATTTCACATGGATTGAAAATTCCAGAAGAAAAGGATTGTCCGTGGTTAGGAATTAATGCAAGCCTTACCGATAGAATGGAGCTATTGTACGTATGATGTAGATGCAATGCTAGTGAATTTATTAGGCGAATGTATTGCTAATTAGGAAGAAAAGGATTTTCAGTGTCTAAAAAATAATACAACCACAACTGACAAATAGGGCTATTATATGTAAATTTATTGCTAATGATTTTATCATAGAAATACATTGAAAATTGGGAAGAATGACATTTTCAGGGGTCAGAAATAAATGCAAGCATTACAGACAGATTAGGTTATTATGTATAATTTTGAGGGTGATTTTTTAAAGAAATTACATTTTAGTTTTGATACATTTGATTAATTTTAATTTTTAAAGCTAGTCACAGAATTTTGTTGTTGAATTTTGGTATGAGCATTTATCTTACATGTTGATAATAATACCAACTCAGTGCTTTAGTTCTCTGTTTCATAAGTCAAAGTTGTACGCTTTATAAACATACTAGCTGGTGTTGTCCTGGGATCAAATAACTTCTTGTATACACCTGGACAGTCCACACACACTCCTGCATACAGTTTAGCATTATTTCACTGTCAATGTTATCAAATTTGAATTTGTGTTTCCTGGTCAATGCTAGAATTCCCTGCTAGTGCTTTTATATAAATCTTTGCTGTCAGTATGCAGCTGTTGACTTGTAGAAGTTTTTAAAGAATTGAACTAGTTATAGATCAAACTGATACCTAACTTCGCTGTCTTCAAAATTTGACACAGAATACAGAAAGTTCCTTCCTACCCAACCCAGTGAAGCTAAGTGTGGTCTGTTATTGATATCTAAAACTGTCTTTAAAAATAACTAAAATCAGCTTGATTTTTCCATTTTCAGCTAACTTATCAAAGAAAATAACTTTGAATGAAGGATCCAGAACAAATCAATTTTATTGCGCTTATCGCATTATCAGATTTAATCAGGTATCATAGATTTTCATTGAATAAATAGGAAAATAAATGGCCAGATCTAGTAAAAAAATTGCTAATCCTGCCAGTCTGCCTATTTTTGCCACTCCCTCATCAACATTCCCACCCAGGCCTACCAGGCAAATTTTTCTGTTTGCCCATTCCCTCCTCAACTTTCCCGCCCAGGCCTGCCTGTACATCTTTACCTTTTGCCCCCACTTTTATTAAAGGAGTGCACACAAATTAACATATGCTTGAACAAACAATGAAACAAACAAACATCTCACTCCTTAAATAGAGATAACAAACATATCATGTCAATGAATGAGAGCCTTTATGACAATGATCTTGAAACTGTGAAAACTCAAGGATCTCTTTTATGAAAGAACATATTCTTATCAGCATTTAATTTTAGACTTATCAATGAAATACAATAACAAGTAATTTTTTACCAAAGAAATCATATTTATTTGAATTCTAATGTATGGTACAGGTCTGTGCATGTTAAATATGCTTCTTGGTAGCTATGTGATGGACAGTGTTGATTATCTGCCACGAGACTTACAATGTCAGGTTTAGAGGGAACACTGCTGTGAATCCTCAAGCATTATTAGATAGACTTCCCCGCCGAGGGGTCCATGGACCCCAGTTTTGTACTCACTGCATTAAGACATTTGAAGAAACTTCTAAGATGAATGATATAATGCAGAAGGAATGTTGTATTCTATTGTTCTTATAGAATCACTTAAGCAATTTATCTTAATCTAGTCATAGGCTGATATGCCAGTCAAAGCTTCACCAGAACTCCATTACTCATTCATTTTCGGGTAGACATTTCATACTTTATTTGTTGCCAGCCTCTAACAAAGCTGAATGATTAAATTCAGAGTTGTCTGTTTCCTAGACTAGTTGATAAACAGGGCTCGAGAAACAAGTCTCCTCTACTGTTTACCTGTAGTGGGGTATAAAAGAGATGGATTCATGGGTTTCCGAAGTGAAGTGAACACAAACTGTCTCAGCTGGAGTTTGAACTTGGTTTGCCAGTTCTATTTTCCATGCAGCCAAAAGTTAGGCCTCCTGCACTTCCAGTAATCAGTGTGTCTACATTCATTTTCATAATATATCATTGATATATCTGGCCATTGTTGGAAATAATCATTTCACTCTGGCATAAAAGCAAATTCAGAATTACCTATTCATATTGAATATTTCCAGTTATTGAAGTTTTTGCATTATTTCCATTGGCAAAGGTCTTATCACTGCTCAATATCATACAAAGATGATTATTGATCACTGCTACCCACAACAGACCATTTTAAACACTGTTGCTGGGCTTTGATTATTCATGTGTTCTGTCATTTATATGTATCAATGTATCTATGTACCTGGACTTTGCCTGCCCCTGACTGTACATAGAAAAAATTTGAAAATTTGCACACATCCAACGAGTGAGAAAAACATTTTTTTGTTTTCTTGAAATTCTCTTCCCAAATAAGTTTTTAACTAGGTTTATTATGTAAGTTTTTGCTAAATTGATCTCATAATTTCTGCTTGGGCATGAATTTATGGTTCAAACTATATTGGTATTATTTCCTGCTAGGTAACTTAATTTTTCCATTACCACTGCTTAATTTACAAGGTAAAAAACATTCACAAGGTAGAAACATACATGGATGGCAGTGATTCATAATTTCCCTCGGATGATAAGGTTAGTTCTTTTAAGAATTGCCAATTTTGATGGAAAAAAGTACTGATCCCAGTAAGGGTTCACAAAATTTCAAACAAGCATAGGCAGTTTTCTGAAAATTTGTTCACTTTTTACTTCCCCCGAACTTCACCAACACCTGTGCTAAATGCTGCTGAGAATGCTGTAGTTCTTTTAGAAATTCCGAGAAGACATTTTCAACATACTCCTTCATTGTATCTCCAAGAGTCTCAGCAAGATCGTGATCCAGTGAATTCCCTGTCCATCTACCAAATCAATCTTTTCAGAAAAAAAATCAAACCTTCCCAGGTGCATTTCCTTCGTATTGAATATTTCTATTCATTGAGATTTTTTTTGTTGTTATTATTAGAAACTATCAGCCAAAACTGTCAACATAGTTTTTTTTCCAGTTTTTTAGTTGGTCTAGCTGGCTTGCTACTAAGGTATCATGTTTACAAGCTGCATCAATGGAGCTAAGAGGCTATACCTAGAAAAGATGTTTTCTTGTTTATTTAGTTCCCCCAAAAATGTTTTTAGTGGGAGATTCAATATATTATGAAGTTTATGCTCAATTAGTCAAATTAGTTTGTGTCTGGTAGCATTCAGGATTGTTTTTGTAAGTTCAGACTTTTTTAGTTATCACTGCCCCACAGAGGAAGTAATGTATTCATTGATCACCCCTTTTTCCAATTTTTCAATTGATCACTCCCAACACTGCTTACAATAAAAAAATGTTGGTCGCGTGACAGTTTCTATTGAGTGACAAAACAAACCTGTTGAATATTCTCATTCATTCAGCTTTTTGTAATTGTTGGGAAAGATCTGATCCCTACTTAGTGACAGCTGGCTCTGATTATGAATCACTGCTATCCACAACAGTTTAATCACTGTTGCTGGGTTTGGGCTATTCATGTGTTTTAATATTTATATGCATCTATATATCTATGGATCGATCTATCAAGACTTTGCCCAGCTTTTACTGTTCATAGTCGAAACTTGAAATTTTGCATATACACTCCTCGAAAAGAAAAAAAAAAAATACTGTACTCAGTAAGTAATGAATATATCAAGCCATTGCACTTCTGCATAATAAAACCCACAGAATTCAAAGTTTTTCAATATTGTTTCCCAAATTTATAACTGTAATCATTCTTTATAAGTGGTATCTTAAAAGATTTTATCTCAGATTTTAATTACTTATCTTTTGCTATACTTTTGTTTTTCACTTTTCTTAGAGGTGTCCTCATCTCTCTATAAGAAGCTCTGTTCATCTGTGAGTTGGTTGGTTGGTCAGCTGGCCAGTCTCCATTTTGTTTTTCAGCTGTTTCAAGTCAGATTTACTTAAAGCTTGGTAGAAAGGTGTCCCTTAATAAGATACTTCATCCTCATAAAAATCTTCCATTCAGGGTTACTTGATCTTACAATAATTGCACTTGAACTTCATGATTAAAAATCGATTCTATCAGCCTAGGGTCATGTGATCTGTCAATAATTGTGTTTGAACTTTACATTTTAAAATTGCTTTTATCAACTGTTTTGAGTCAGATTTACTTGAACTCAGTAGAGAGGTGTTTCTTGATAAGATGCTTCTTGTCTCAAAAAATCTTCCATCCAAAGTCACGTGATCTGTCAATACTGGCATTTAAACTTGATGTTTTAAAATCAATTCTCTAAGCTGTTTACGTCATATTTTCTTGAAACTTGATAGTAAGGTGTTGCTTGGTGAGATGCTTCTTATCCTAAAAATTCTCCCACTCAGGGTCACATGATCTGTCAGTAATGACATTTAAATTTTATAATTTCACCCATTTTAAGTCAGATTTACTTGAAACTTGATAGGAAGATATTGCTTGATAAAATGCTTCTCACCTAAAATCATCTTCTATCCAGGGTCATGTGATCTATCAATAATGGTGTTTAAACTTTAAAGTGGATGATTTATTGAACTTTTGTTTTTTGTTTTAGTAATCATTAACTGATTTTTATGTTTTAAATAAAATGGGTCCATCAATTGGAATGAGGTCAAAATCTCTGATATTTGATGTATCAGGGTTTTAGCAAATAATTTAATGTTTGCTGTCAGTATGATAAACGTGTAAACTCTTTTCTTTGCATTAAACAGAAAAGTCAATACTACAATGTAAAAGGTGCTTCATAATAAAATCAACTTCTTCACAAGCAACACCGAAACAAACTACCATCAATATTTTTCATTGATTTCCCAATGAAAGCCTTTATGAAATCTAACCTAGTTTTAAATGAGGGAACGAACATTACTTTGTTATGACATCTCATTTTCCAACATTGCCGACATTCTGTTCCTATAGTACTACATTAGGGTTAGGAATAGGATTGGGCTTAGGTTTAGGGGTAAGATTAAGGGCAGGGGTGTGGTTTATTTAAGGTGCTAGGGTTAAGCAACTCAGGACTACAATCATTGGAGTATGAGATGCAAAAATAAAGCAGTTCAACTAGCTCTATAGGAGGGACCACACTTCTTTTTAGCGACTGCTCTGTCTACCTTGTACCATAAGTCAGTATCATATGTATTAAAATAGTTGAATGGTAATAAGTAGTTGCTATTGTTCGATTTTTTAAATCAAGACCAGTTTGTAAATCACGAGCAAAATGAATTGAGCAGGTTTAGTCATTCATTCATTAGAAACCGTCCTCTGGCAGCATGCCTTCTTTGGGATGATCAACAAAAAAAATTGGAAAAAAGGTTGATCAATGTATAATTCACTTATCTCGCCTTTTGTTGGGTAGTGATCACTAAAAAGTTTGAATTTCCAAAAAACAAGCTGGACACAAAAAAAGAACCAATTTAACATAAACTTACAATGTAAATTGAACCTGCCACACGCAAAAAAAACTCTGAGTGGGTTAGGTTGGGTTGAGGGCATATTTGAGAAGAAAAACAACCTGTTTTTTCTAGACATAACAAGGAGAAAATATTGTAATTTTCAACTCTGCAGCTTCACTGGCGCACCCTGGATGCACAATATATATATAAATAGATAGATGGATAGATAGATAAATAGATAGCCAGACTCACCTCAAGATGAAGAAACATGTTTATGCTGACAATTTTGGCAGATGGTTTCGCAATAAGATTGGCAGATGACAAGGGAGCAAAGGGGATGAAAGAACTGTTGAGTAATATTAATATTATCAGACCCACTTTAAGATAGCATATACAATATTACTCAAGTAAACACTAAGGAATCATCATATACCTGTAACTTGCATAAATGAATCACTGTAGCCTATACAAGTACCAGAACTAATTATCTTGGAAATTATAAAAGATTATCAGTAAATATATATATACATTTATCTAAAATGATCTGAGGTATGCATCTTTTATCTAAAATAATAAAAAAACAGTAGAAGATTTGGTCACTGTTGGTCCAAAATGATTATAGAGATCCCAAAAGTACTTTTTTGAAAAACCAAATAAAGCATATTTCAAGATGGTGCCTAATGGTACACTCATGCAAATTTTCCATATCGTAGCTTCCAAAATATGACCAGGAGAGCCCAGACACACATGCACACAAGCAGAGAGAGAAGAATCTGTAGCCCTATTGGCTGGTTAGTTGGACAGGCCATTTGTGGAGCTACAATGTTTTGACATCATATAGATGATAAACACTGTGTCTGTTACACATAATATCAGTCGCAGATATCAGCTCCTCTCCCTCCGGACTCTCTTGTCAAACTACCTTAGATTTTCCCTTCCTTCCCCCTCCCTATTCTCTTATTAAACTACCTATCTCTCTTTTCTACCCTCTCCCTACCTACTCCAATTAAACTACCTAACTTTTTTCTCTCTTCTCTCTACCTACCGTGCTTGTAAAACTTATAGTATGAGTAGCAGCCATCAGCCGAGTCTGTTCTTGTACACTCATGATAACTGTCAGGGAAGCGCAGTATCAAAACTTCTTAGTATTTCTAATCCTTTTTTTCAAAGCAGCACAAAATTTTCTTCACTGACTTGAAGTATTTAATACCTGCTTTTCTTTTGAACATAACAAAGAGTAAATCTTTAAATTTCCAGCCCTCTAGCTCTGCTGGTGCAGCCTGTATCCACAACACATAGATGGTCAGCCAGATCCACTTAAGAACTGGAGAAACCTATAATGATGTTACAATAAAAGGCAAGACTTGATTAATCCCACATTTTATCAATTTTTCAATTTATCAACACCCAAATAAGGCATGCTGCCAAAAAATGTTGGTCATGCAACAGTTTCTATTGAGTGACTAACCAGACCTGTTCTAATTTTTAACTCGATGTCAAACTTTTCAATAAAACACATCAATTTGAAATGAAAAAAAATTTAAAGATGAAACGAAAAACTAATTAAAAAGAAGAAAAAAATTGACATTTAACAAAAAATATTTTTTCTGAAAATATTGTCTGTTCTCTGGCAAATGGCCAAATCAGAAACGACTCGGTAATTGTAAAAGTATCTTACTAAACAAAAATAAAATGTATTTTATATCCCAGATTAAAGCAATAATAAATTAATTAATCCAATAAATTATGAATTTTAACTCCAATGATTCCTATAATTTTATACTCCCTAATTCGGTCACCTATTTCTATTTGAGAGGGGCCAGGAAATTGCAATAAATTGAGTTACCTGCCCTTGTCCGTCAGATGTCGTTAGTTACTATTCATGGAGTCATGTTGTAAATATTGGAAGAAAGAGACATGGATACTTTGGAATAACCGTGCTACAGGTTTGTTTCTGTTGTGTCTTTTACAATATTTAAGCGTGCAAAGGTTTGACGAAGGCCTCATGCATTTCCCAGGACTTGACATTGGCCATGGCATGCACCGAATACGTCTCACGTAGGGGTTTTGTTGTAAAGGGTATTCGTCTGCATGCGCCCGACGACACTGACAGCTGATGGTAATGGCCACGAGAATAATCAAGTCTTTGACAACTTTTTACGTTTTTGATTATTTAGTAAAATTGAAATTGTGTTTAGCATTAGTTCCGGTGTTTTAGGGATTTATCCATTCAGCTTTTAATACCACATAACACTGACTAATCCTTTTCCCCCTATTCTCCTTAATCAGTTTTGGCCATAGGTGACCAGTGGGCGCGGCTTTCGCCTGAGTGATGCGATTTTTATTTATGATGGGACGACGCAATTCTTATTTAAAAAGATACACAACCTTTGCAGTAACCGAGAATGATTGTCGCCTTTATTAAAATAATAATCTGTCGGTTTTACAGACACCTTGAAGGATGATATCCCTCTCAAGTTTTCCTAAAAAAGAAAAAAATTCTACCGGCATGTCGATGATGAAATGATGGTGTTGTGTTACTGTTAACGATATTGGATATTCATAGATGTTTATATCAACAACCAGAATATATTTAAAATAATATTGACATTGTTTTACGTAACTTTATTTAAAATATTTATGTGTATATTTATTCATTGAGCCGACCACATACTTGGCTGTTTTGTAATGTAGTACAGATGTTGTAACAAAAATTTGGATCTTCAATTCGTTCTTTCTCAGTCACTTCACTTCGATCTGTTACGCAAAAAAATAGAAGATATTTCATTGTTCAGCAAGAAATCATATGAAGTTTTTGCCTAAAAAAAACACCACCACCAGATTCTGTGCATTTTAATCGTATTTCAGTTTGCTCTCTAAAAATAAACACTTTCAAACACATTCAATATTCTGTTACCATTTTTGTGTCATTGTCAGCATGTATGACAATTAGGATTTATCATTTCGGTTTGTTCGTCAATGCTATGAACTTTTGATATCCCCTTTTAAACTTCCTTGTGAATTCTTTAGAAAAATGTAAAATAAAAGGGTATTGACCCTGGAAATGGAAGATTTTCTCATTTTGGAATCTTAAACTTGGTACAAACGAAAATAAGTTAACTGTATAGGTAGTTAGTTCGTGTTAGTTCTCTGGCAAATAGCCAAAAATAAAAACAACCACGAACCATTTACGACACTTAGGTGCTTAACTTCGAAAGTTTTTTTTCTTCTCAATCTTTAATTTGATATTGTTGTTAATTGCTTTGTAACAGCGTAAATCAATTAAAATTTACAATGAAACAAGTTGATAATCCATTAATCATTTCCATGTTTTAAATTAAAGTGAAACTGGTCACTAAAAAAGTTTTCGTGTAACAACCCATCAATTCAATTTATCGGAAACGTATTGTAACAATTATCTCAATTTATTTTTGACTGGTATTTTATTTTATCTTGAATTTTCATTTGTCTTCCAACTCAAGCTGTCAGTCTACAGCTGTGAGTAAAACAATATTGTGAATCGGATTGGAAATTAGCGATAGTCTCCTGTGGGGACTCGAACTCGCGACCCCTGTGCCTCAAATAAAATTGAACTACGTTTCAACTTTTCAGTTGTTATAGATCTATCATGTTGCTATAGATGAACATTATTAAATAAAATGGGCTTAGTGTACGAAAAACGGTCTGAGAGAAGCAAAACCATTCATTACCAGTTACCAACCTTGACTAAAATTAGAAATTATCTATTTGCTTATGTTATATTGTGAGTGGATGATACTCTCTGCTGGCAGTACTTATTAGCTAATGGGTATTATTTAGGCATGTGTAAGCAAATATAATTGGGAGTTGTTGGGCCTTTCTTCTGTTTTACATTTGTCTATCTTTCCCATACCCCCTACCTCACCTGTCTACAGACAAGTAGGACCTCCTCCTTGAACTATCAATCGATTGTGTACGCATTTTGCGGTGTGCTATGTAAATGAAAACCTGCATCACTTCAGACCTCTTTTTTTCTTGTAGCTTCAGTTTTAGGGCAGGAGATACGGTTATCCCAATTTCATGACCGCCCCCGCAATACCGATATAGACCGTCAACGTACGCAACGCACGTGTTCTGGTAGTGGCACTCTCTTTTCCACGATTTGCAATGAATGACTTTTAACCATACGTTGTTTGTTTTTAGTTCCAATAGCAGTCGTCTTCTCAACGGCACCATTCAAACGTTCTTTCGCCTTTTTAAAAAAAAAAACTTACCTTCTTTCTGACCGGAATTTCCTTATTGATCTTTTTACAATTGAAAACTGGTGACAGATATACACGTGGACCGACTCTGTAAGAGAAAGAGTGGGAGTGCACGAGGGTGCATTGTATACAACATAAGAGTGAGTGAGTGAG
The DNA here is from genome assembly GCA_963457665.1 of Thysanoteuthis rhombus. Lineage (NCBI taxonomy): Eukaryota > Metazoa > Mollusca > Cephalopoda > Oegopsida > Thysanoteuthidae > Thysanoteuthis > Thysanoteuthis major. The sequence continues at coordinate 13,660,355 of OY735233.1, forward strand.
TTTGTGCACGTCTCTCTGTCAACAACTTTGTGTTCTCCACCTTCGCCTTATTAACATTTAACTTCTTGTTGTTGAAATATTGCTGGATGTGATAGTTTCTCCTCCAGTGTATATAATCTAAGCTCATTCAGAAAGAACTTGTTTATTCTCTGATATGAAATCTCGAGTCATTTCATAGAAACACGTTACCTTGTTGTATTTGCCGATTTTAATGAGAACGAAATTTTGAATCTACAGCACGTGTGCATATACTTACAGTGCACGCAGGTAGACACAAAATAGACTATCATATACAAATACACAAGTAGTGATGGAAATGGGTTTTGTTGAGTACACGTTAAGGCTTGGTTTCGAAACTAGGTTCACCTCAATGTTTCCATTAGTAGACAATAGACATTGAACATTCAAAAACCTGGAAATTGAGAAGTAGGTATACACCGTAACCCCCCCCCACTTCCATTCTTGTACACAAGTAAATGTCATATATGCTTACAAAATAACCCCAAGAATCCTCATTAACGTCTGCTTGCTTATTTTGTTATTTCTAGTTAGAAATCTCAACATGGATTCAAGAATACTATCATCATATTTGTCTTCTAGCTGGGCTGATGGAAATTCCATGGGTGTTGACAATTTAGCATTATTACCTCGCATATTTTTACATTCATAATTTTGATAAAGTAATTTATGACCCATGGAATGTATCTATATTAACAATAATAACATGCAAAGACTAATGAAATTTCATTATCGATCACTTTTGCTATCTTTCTCTGTTCGTGTGGTTTGCTATTTCTATAACTTAATTTTTAGGCTTCAGACTTGGTAAAGAGGAGTAATGAATAAATGAGATAGTATGGAAGTGAAAGGGAGTCCCATTCCCCTCCCATTCAAGCATAAGCACCATCTTCCCTCTCTAGCCTTTTCATTACTTTGCAAATGTTGATGGGAGAGTTAGGCAGTGAATGTTGAGTCGTTCGCTTTAACTCAAGCATGAGCTCCCTCTTTCATTCTTACTCTTGTTTATTGTATTAAAAGGGCAGGGAGGGAGAGAAAAGCAATGAGAGGTATGAGGATAATCAATGATAATTAGTGTAATGCTAGTACTTACAAAAAGCTAATAATAGTATAACTAGAAACTGCCTACCAATATTGTCAACATAGGTCTTTTTTCAGTTTTTAAGTTGGTCTTTCTATGTATGTATCGTACATACATGCCGTACCAATGGAGCTAGAAAGCTGAAAATTTGAACATTTACTAGAAAACACGGTTGTTTCATTTTTTAATATCCACCCACTTCAATAGATTTTTAGTGGGGATGTTCAGTTACCAATTTGTGTCCAGCAGTGCTAATGTTGTTTCCAGAAAATTCAAATGCTTTTAGTGATCACAGCCCAACAAAGAGTGAGACGTAATTCATTTATTGATCATCTTTTTTTAAAATTTTCTTATCAGTCATCACCAACATGGCATACTGCCTAAAGACTTTGATCATGAATGACCAACCAGACCTGTTATATTTATGGCTTTTAAGGAATTTATTTGTTCATATCAAATATTGTTTGCACTGTGTTATTGATACAAGACAGCAACATTTTCATACCATGTGCTTGCTGTTAATCTTATAGATAGTTTTGCTGGAATCAATGTTCAATGGATTGGTTGGTGTGTACAAAAAATTTATTTTCTACTAATTTTTTTCCTGTGATTTATGTATAGTTTTGAATTCAATATAGGGAATCAATGTTTTTTCAAGTAAAACTCGGTTAGCTACCTTGAGGAAATCTTTTGTGCCTACATTAATTCCCTTCATGTACTGGTTGCAAAATGTGTGTGTGTGTGTGTGTGTGTGTGTGTGTGTATGTACATGGCTCAGTGAACTATGGTTGTAATGCCGATGGATGGATAATCTTATTCACCTCTGTCATTGAAGTTGGAAGGAGAAGTGCTTTAAATTCTGTCTATTTGTTTGTCTACATAATATCTCCAGAAGTTCTTGATGAATTTCAGTGACATTTTGTGGGAGGGTAGGTCACAGAGCAAAGGATAATCGTTTGAATTTGGGGACGGATCAAGGGATTGGTTAAATGGAAAATTTAATGGGAATTGGTTGAATGAAATTTCTTCTGATTGAAATATTTTTTCATACATTTATGTATTCACGATATCTCCGAAAGTTCTCAATGAATTCCAATGAATTTTGTTTAACTCCCCACTTCTCTCTCTGTGTCTGTGTTATACTCCCCCCTCTCTGTGTGTTATACTCTCTTTCTTTCTGCTTTATCTCTCTCCCTCTTCTAAGTGTTTTATTTGTTCTTTTTCTCTTTCACCCTCTCTTTTCATTACAACTAAGCTGTTAGCTTGTTATGGAATCACTCTAGCTGATTAACACACAACTATTGATGTGGTTCTTTCTATCTTTTGTTTGATAGACCAATTTAATTTTTTCTAAAATTCTATCTAAGCTTGGTATGGAAGTATTAGTGACATGAATTGGATAGAATACTGCTGCTGTTGTTGTTGATGCTTATATATAAGTTAAGTATATTACTTTATTTTGGGAGAGTCTGGCATTGCCTGCTGACATAATGACCTCTTTCTCTTTTGTCAGGAACAAACAAGAAACCTTGCATTCTTTACTGTGTTAAGGCCATTCTTATCACAAAGAATTATCTTACAAGTGTTTTTTGTTTGAACTTGTCTTGAATTATATGTGTGAAGTGTGGCTATTAAATATCTAGGCCGGGCTCCTGTAAGTCCAACCACTGCACACATGTGCAAACCACATGGTATACATTGACCAATGGGTGAGCATAAACAACCCCTGGGAGCTTCAATCTGCTAGGGTTGTAAGTTTGCTGTCGAGTATTGCTTAAAGTAGATTTGTATTTCGCAGATGTCAGAAAAATGGTCAGTGCAAGGTTCAAGCAATTGAAGAAAATTTTTGGTAAAATGTTTTTGTATGCTAACTGAGGTTTATGGACATGTATTTGAGTGGCTCAAGAAATTGATGCATTGCTTAGTTTTCGAACTGACCATAATTACGACATGTTGGAGAAACATGTCTACTCCAAGTGGTATGTAATCGTGAACTGAAGTAGAGAGTGGATTGAAACTTTTGGGTGTTGTTTAAGATTGGTCAATGTATACTGTATGGTTTATCTGGGTATTTTGCCGATTGACGTTTTGTTGGGCGTATGTTTCGCTGAAGGATTTTTTTTTTACTTTTGGTTTTGCTTATGATTGCTTCTTATCTAAAAATATTTATAGTTCATGTTACAAAAAATATATTATTTTGATACATGTTTTCAGCATGAAGACTTGACAAATCACTTTATATGAAGGATAATGGCATTTTTCTGCATTTATGCTCGGTGTGGCTGCAGCTTGGGAAGGAATGAAAGATGCAAGACTCCTATCAGGATTAAAAATTGAACCATTACTTTTTTTCTTCGGTTGGACTGAAAATGTATTGATAGTCTTCAACCACACTTTATCTTGTCAATAAATCTACTTGAGATATTTCTATCAGCCTTCTGAAAAGGGTAACTCTGTAACATCTCATCTTTGACCCAGTATTCAAGTATCATCATCATCAGTCTTTCAACGTCCGTCGTTGGACATAGACCTTTCCCAGGATTTGCCACACTTCTCTATCATGGGCGTTGCGGAGCCAGTACTTTCTGAATTTATTTAGCTTGTTCCTCCATCTAATATTCTGCTGGCCTCGGTTGTGCATGTGATCTTGGGGGATCCATGTCGTGAGTCGCGATGTCCATTCAAGTATACATAGCATAAATCCACATAAAACATATCTTCACAAGAAATGCTGTTTAAAAATCAAATCTAATATTCAAGAGTAAAATGAAATATTTGATTAAAAAGTCCCCATTGGCCCTTGTATTGTAACATACAGAAATAAACTAAAAAATTGATTAAGAAGAAAACAGTCAAATGGCAACAAAATTAAGAACACAACCGAAAACAAGTAAAAATGAAAATATGTTTTTGTTTTACGGTCGATGATTTTAGTCATAGTGACAACCAATATCACTTTGTTTCATTGAGGCTCAAAGAAAGAATGTTATTGAAGAATTGAAACTTATAGCTGTCTGACTGATTTATCATTCTTGTACAAGACTAGCAGAAAACCCATCTGTGGGATTAGTTTTTTTTTTAGTTCCTGAGAGAGGTCTAATTTTTTGACTAGGTAGAATCTGTATCATTCTGCTTGTTCCCACTTGGGATAAAAAAAATCATGGATTTGAACTCTGTATTTGTTGAATCATAACTTATTTGAAAAGTCACCATCTTGAATTCTTGGATCACATTTAGTTTAAATATGTGGTGGGATGGTTAATGAGAATTTTTTTTTTTTCCCAAAACTTTACTTTAAATCTTTCCCCTTGGCCCATTGAGTATGTTTTCCAAGGCTGGTTTGGCAAATCCAACTTTTCCTATGTATGAATAAATGGAAATCAGATCATTGAAATTTTTTCCTTGAAATTCAAAACTTTTCACTTGAAAATCTTCCCCTAGGTCCAGTAAGTATGCATGCCAAATTTGGTTTGGCTGTGCCTATGTTTAAATGGTTTCTTTAGCATGACAGACGGTTCTCACTTATGGATATTTGTTGTATTTTATATACACAAGCTGCTTATTGTAAACATATTTGGACATGATTTATGAAATAACAATAACAATTACTGGCCGATAACATTTAGCAAGATGTATAAAACATAGGGAACAGTTTATTTATTATATGATTAAATTCACGAATATAAACTAGCTTACTTGATAAAAAATTGATATGAAATTGTTTATGATGAATGTATATATCTTTCATTGTATGTATGCGTGTGTCCCTATTGACTCAACAAAGCAGGAGTTGGTCCAGAACTTCACCTACTTTTGTGTCGTATCCTCTGATGCCAGGTTGGACAAGAAGAAAAATAGTCTTGCCAAGATGAAACAAAACTTATTGTGGACTGTATAAATGTGTTTGGAGTAACAAGTACTTCGGAAAAGAAACAAGTCTACAAAACCATTTTACTGGCTATTTCTCTTGTGTGAAGCTAAAAATGGGCCATTTATGCCACCCCGAATGCTTCCATCAGCATTGCCTTATTCTCAAAGTACATTTACACTGAATTTTTAGAGAGAGAGTTACTGTCACAAGTATTGAAGCTCAGCTTCAAATGGCTTATCTTTGCTGGGTTAGCAATGTAGCAAGCATGGAAGACTATAGTCTTTCAAAAGACTTCCTGTTCAACATACTGGTTTCTGAACTGGGGAGCTAGAGGGGTGCCACAGGAACATAGCTGGTTCCTAGTTATTGACTGACCTAGTATCTAGTCTCCATACATCTGACTGACTAACCTAGTTTTCAAAATCAGAAAAAAAACTATGTATTAACTAGATCAAAATTTGGTTCGGAATTGAGAAACATTACAAAATTGGTTCCTGTTCTTGGAATTTCTCAAGGCATTTTTTAGTTTTATTCTACCAAATCTTCTCTTGTTTATTTGTAAGACTTCATTTTTAGCTTTCTGTAAGTTTTTTTTGCCTAAAGCTAAATAGTTTGACTTGGTTTTTGACTGACCATTGACCTACTTTTGAAAGTTTTTTATTCCTAAAGATGACTGGACTACTAACTCAGCTGCTACCTAGTTTAAATGAAAAAAAAAAGACCAAAAAACTATGCACAGAATAGATAGAGAGATTCCTTGAAAAATAATCAAATCTCTTGTAGAAGTGACTTCTGCCTTTGATTGCTGACAGGGAGACATGAAGTCTTCCAAGCAACCTCTCTATCTGAAGGAAACTGCAGTACTAGAGCTGAAGAAAAGAGGCCATGATGTGAAATGAGTGCTCCCTTTTGTTGCCAGACCTTCTCCTACAGCTGCTGTAATGTGATTTGGAGATTACCAGTGGAAAAGTCCAAGGTTTTATCTCCACTGTAAACTTAGTGACACCCATTATCATAAATTCTAATTGTAGAAACAGTACTAACAACACTATCCTTGTAAAATTAAAAATATCTCCAAGAGTATAGATATAGAATGTATTAGAAACTGTCAACTAAAATTGTCAACATAGGTTTCTCCAGTTTTCAAGTTGGTTTGGCTGGCCATCCACATATCTATCATGTGTATAGGGTGCACTGATGGAGCTGAAAATTTACGATTTATTTTTGAAAAAAAACATTTTTTTCCAAAAAAGTCCCATTCAAACAGGTTTTTGATGCGGGTTCAATTTGTGATGTAAGTTCATGCTGAATTGATCCCTCAGTTTGTGTCTGGCAGCATTCATGCTTTTTAAAAAAAATTTAGACTTTTTGGTGATCACTGTCCAACAAAAGGTGAGAAAAGTAACTGATTCATTGCCAATCTTTTTCCAATTTTTTTAATTGATTGCCTGCAACCTGACACAAGACCAAAAGACGTTGGTCATGTGACTTTTTGTTTTGAGTGACTAACCAGACCTGTCATACTTCGTTAGTGTTTATTGGGAAATTAATTTGATATATTGTATCAAATGAATTGTGGAAAAATTAAATTGTGAAGATCGGAAGTTTTTATTTCCCTCCTTTTTGTGGTTAATTCTTTCTCGGGTTCTTCTTTTGCTGGAATTGTAATCCCGTCTCACATCACATAATGTTTTTGAACTTGTGGTATTTCCTCAATCCCTTGTAATCTCCTTAAGCAAGAGTCGATAAGCAATCTTCTTCTGGATTCTTTAATGTGTCATGTATTTAGCCTTCTGGAAGCCATTATGCTGTTTCCTTTTTCCTTTTTTGTTGTTGTGTAGTGGAGCTGAGATTTGATCTTTTATGGCAATTTTTTTCATGATCCTAATGTTTACATTCTGTTTGATGTTATTTTCCTTCGAGATAAATATTTGGTAGAGTTACTGGGACTTTTTCCTTAGTCCCCACCATATGATAACGGCCATAATTTTGAAATGGGGAAGCTTAGGAAGAAAAACAAAGATCAGGTTACATTTTTTTTTTTTTTTTTTTTTTCCTTTTGCCAAATAGGAATTCATTTTGTCTCATTAGTTTGAGGTAAAATTTAATGGCAATTTGATCTTGGAGAATCAAAATATTTCAACTTTTCTCTTGAAAGTTCAATCTTTTATTTCTTTCTAATTGAGCTCTGAACCAGTCAATTTGTCAGATTTCTCCAACTTCGCCCCCAAAAGCAGCTTTTGATCCTGAAAGTTTGAAATAGGAAAAAATTAGCAATATAGAGCTTAGCTTTTTGGAGCTTTTTTATTAGTCTCCGCCAGACCTAGATTTTCATAACCAGTGGAAAAATGTCAAGTTTATTGCATCGGTCCCCACCCACTAAGGATTAAGGTTTTTGTTTTCATTGCGGCAACTAACGAAACAGACCCATTTCTCCTTATGCTCTTAATGTTTCTGTTTTCTTTGTTATTTCATTTCGAGATAAGTATTTTGTAGAGCTACTTTCCTAGTTTATTTCATATAATCTGAAAAAATATTTATGAATGCATTATATTATTTGGAATGACCTCCTGTTGTTGCATGGAGAGTGAATCACTTGGCCTAGACAGCATAAATAAAATAAACTATTAAAAGGGATAAAACCATTATTTGGGCCTTTGCCTTTCCGTCAGGTTGTTCAGCTCAATGGTTAAAGGTGACTATACTGAAGCGGTTAGCTTATCAGTAGTAGGTTCAATTCCTGCTGCAGCCTCATTTTTTTCCAATTGTTTATTCTATGTTGCTCAGACTGAGTGACTCATTTTCTGTGAGATCTCATTTCAAATATAGTTTAAAATAACATAGGCATTCATATAAATATAATTTGATACTCCCAAAACAGGGCTATGGTAAAACAGCTGACAAACTTAAATAAAGAATGAGATTACAAGTACAATTAAAACTAAATTACATGAATAAGAACCAAAAATTACATGATGAATAATTATAAGACAACATGTTGAAATAACATGGATCAGATGAAAAGTGGTTTGTGTGACTAACGGTTATGGATACTTAGGGACTATGCATAAAAATTCGCTAGAATTTTTTTTTTTTTTTTTTTTTTGCATTACAGTATGAAAAATCTACTTGACAGGTATGTATGTGTGTGTGTATATATATATATATATATATATAGTACAAATCAGTAATTCAATATACAATGTATGATGGGTTTATTTCATAAAGTGCTCTATATACAAACATTGTGTTAGAGTAGAGCTCTTTTTTTAATTTTTTATTTTGTTGCATTACAGTATGAAAAAACTACTTGACAGGTGTGTGTGTGTATATATATATATATATATATATATATATATATATATATATATATATATTTATAGCTCTGATGGACAGAATCAAAAACTTGAGATACTACGAATTAAAAACTCAATATGCTATGAATGGAACAATCATAAAGAAGGGAGAAGTATAAGTAAGACAAGGCAGAGTTCTCCACCCAGAAAAAAAGATGCACCCAACAAGGTTCTTAAGAAGGATCTGCGTAAATCAAATCATTTGCCAGAAGCTCAAAAGGGCAGAAACATAAATGTGTTCGTGTAGCGAAGCTTTTATTTCACTGTAGTGCTACAATATAGAAGTATGAGTAAAACAAGGACAAAAAACACTGAAGGGAATTATATGTATTGCATAGACAGATATTGGGGGGAAAAACATGATTGAAGTGACACAAAAAGATTCTTGAAAAAGTTTTTTTAACGTTTTGTGTTAAAAGCTGTGAAACTTTTTGGGCATATAAACCTGTATGTATATATAGCACGGCTACTCTATCAGTTGCAGGTTTGATTCCTGCAGCAGTCCCTCTCTTTAATTATTTATTTGATTTATGTTGTCTAGGCCAAATAATAGATTCACTGTGTAAGAATATGAGATCATTTCAAATAGTTTAGATGTAATGCAATTTATAATAATTCTGTCAGATCATATATCCAATTCTTAATAACATAACTGTCGTGTTGGATGAAACAAATAGAGCAGATATAGACCATGAATAAGCAAAAATGAGAATTTGGAGTTGAAACATACACATATATATGTCAAAATGCAAAGAACTACGCCCATGGAATAATAGCCAAAAAATTTTGAGATGTAACACCTATCTCTTGAGTTTTTTTTACTTCACCTTCCAATTGTCATTTTCATCTACATTCTGTTGGATCACTTCACATCCACAATACAATCATTCATATATATATATATATATATATATATATATATATATATATATATATATATATATAGTAGAATGTGAATTTGCTACACAAACTAGCTCATGTTTCTGACCTCATCAGGCGAATCTTATTATTGATATATCATTATATTATGTTATACTGCTAGCCTGATCTGTACCACATATACTGTGTATATATATGTATATAATATATATAATTCGTATCAATGAATATAAAATAATAGCAACACACATACTAATAAATCAAAGGCAATGTAGATAATCCACTCCCATATCCATCATCTCTAAAACTTCCTATCACCATTTTCTACCTTCAAACATGCCCAAATAAATTAAAAATTAAGATTAATACTATCCACTAGAGCCGCATAGGATATCAACATGGGCAATAAAACCCAATGCCAAAATACCAAGGTGAAGATAAGAACATCTCTCAGGAAACTACTAAGCATCCTTGCAGAGATGACCCCTAGATCAAGTTCACATCCTTTGACAAAATGAAATACCCCTATCACACACTCACAAGATTTTTACCTAATTCCCCAAACTAGAATCCAAAAACATAGACAATCATTTGCCTGATGAGAGCAGAAACATGAGCTTGTTTGTGTAGCGAATCCACATTCTACTATTTATTTATATATACCTACTACTATTTAAATTTCAAATATCCTTATGAGAGGCAACGTGTTTAGTTCTTTGAAGTTCCGTGGAAGCATGCTCATTTGGCTTAGAATATTTGGAGGTTAACTGTTAGAAAGTTTGATGGAAAAAGTGATTCAAATTCTCCCTTATCTTATTTTGATGCTACACTATCTTGTGCCTAGAACTAAAAGAAGTAAAGAATCAAACTTGTTTGCCTTGCGTGCAAAGCTTACACTTTCCTTACCTCTTAACAATACTTAATCATAGCTACTATTACTAACACCCTGCACATAAGTAAATATTTGAATTCATTATAGAGAGGATAGGGCTTAGGTAATGGAATCAGATGCTAGTTAATTAATTAACCTAAGTCTTGATAATCCCTTCAACTAGGCTGTTTATTGACCCGAGTATAAGCTGGATTTCTGATTTTAGGCCATATTTTTTTCTTTTTCTTTTGTGAGAAAAAAACCTTAACTTATATTTGAGAGTTAGTACATTTTTACTGACTCGGTTTCCACTGTCTCCTTTGAAGTAATCCTTTTGCCTGCTGCTGTGTGCATACTAGCTTACAAAGGGTATTCCACTCAGAGGGAAGCAGCACAAGTCTGTACTACATGTAGTTAGCAAGTGCTGTTCAATTCTCTGATGTGAGATATGTATGTATGTATATATATATATATATATATATATCATCATCAGTCTTTTAACGTCCGTCATTGAAGATAAACCTTCCCCAGGATTAGCCACAATTCTCTATCATGGGGGGCGCGAAGCCAGTATTTTCTGAATTTGTCGTGTTCATCTTGTATTCTGTTGGCCTCGGTTTCACGTGTGATCTCTAAGGATCCATGTTGTGAGTTGTGATGTCCATTGGTTGTCTTTCATTCTTGCAACATGGCCTACCCATTGCCTTTTGAGTTTTTTTAATAGTTTCTATGATGTCTCGGACTCCTGTTCTCTTCCTGATATACTATGCTGTCTTGTGATCTCTCCATGTGAGGTTGGGCACGATTCTCTCATGTGCGCGTTACATGCTTCTCTGTTTGTATGTATATATATATATATATATATATATATATATATATATATATATATATAGGAAGGATCTGTGGTATATATACATACATATGGGAAAGGTCAGTGTAATATATGCATAGGAAGGATTAGAGTGCAATATATATATATACCTATAGGAAAGATCAGTGCATAATATATATATATATATATATATATATATATACATACATACGTATAGGAAAGATCAGTGCATAATATATATATATATATATATATATATATACGTACGTACGTACATACGTATAGAAAGGATCAGAGTAGGGAAAAAGGGTTCATATCAAAATGAACATTATCGCAATGAATAAAATGGAGGCCCTATTTCAACAAACGTTGTAAAAGATTCTTAAGAAAAAAAAAATGGCATTATCACAATATGACTTCATTTGAACAGTGACCATCTGAAGTTCTGTCATTCCTTCATTCATTTCTGACTGTGTGCCATACCTTTGTTGCTATCTAATCAATAAAGATGAAAGAAGGGTTTTGCGGGCAGCCCTGTGGAGTTCACATAAATGGATGTGGAGATCTGTTTCATCATTCTGAAGTTAGAAAGTGTAAGGTTGTTACATATGTAATGATGTATTTTGAATTGTAAGATGAAGGATGATATAGACCAGGGGCTTCTCAAAGTAGGGGTCGCCACCTCACTGCTGAAGGTCTTGTAAAGATAATTGGGGGTTGCAGAAAAATTCTAAAAATCTTCTTTCAATAAAGAGTAATTATCTCTGTAAAAAAAAAATGTACTCCTTCTTATGCTTATTGTAAAATTTCTTGATGCTTACTATTCATTTACTAGGAACCCACAACCTCAGCTACACCTTGTGGTAGTATCACAGCTCGTGCAATCGGTAAGCAAGTCATAACCTTCATTGATAATCAGTTTTTATTCACAACTCATCCTACTGAATTAACCACTCATTTTATTTTGTTCCATTTATATTAAAGACGCTGAGTCAACAGATCTGTATAAATTTGATTTCTAAATATCAAATGGAATATTTTTTCATCATCTCTACACATTCAAATATTTTAGTGTACTTATAGCCGGTTTACACTGTTTTAGAGCGTATGCACTTAAAATGATGGGGGATCTGCTTTCTAAGCAGGAATGGTTGAAGCTGTAGTCAGTGTAAGGTTGATTTTTGTAGTTCGATGTATACAAAGGTTTCTCTTTGGTCTTAAAGTCTCCAGTACCAAATTTCAGCTTAATCTGACAATCTAGGAGGCAATTTCATTGAAAGAGAGCGTAAATGGTGCAGCAATCACCTGTTTAATAGCTTCTAGTAGATCTGCTAAGAGAAAATACTATTTACATTATCAGTAGCTTGAGCAGCATTATGATTTTTTGAATTTGTATTTTAGAATTAGTTTAACTTCTTGGGTAAACACCATTGCTGTTGAGGGCCCGAAAACCCTTTAATGGAAAACTTGCCGTAGTGCAAGGTTGACATTTGTTGGATATATATTAGTCAGCACACAAGGCAGTGCAGTGTTGAGTTTGAAGTTTTTTTTTGTTTTTTTTTTATCAGAGTGATTCTTGAGAAATCTAAAATAAAAAAAATAAAAACATTTATAATCATCTGAATTTAGATACGAAATATCTACATTGGCAACACTGGAGAGAAGTAACCAAAATACTTTGAGACTGTAGTTTTGTGTGACTGACAAATTAGAATTTTACATGACAATTATGGCAGGTGGCTCCACACACCATAAAGTCCAGGCCCCTTCCAAACATCCACTTCTCTAGTATCAATAAATCTTTATTTATATAGAATCTGCAAGAAATGTAATTACATTTGTAAATCTTTTACTTGAGCATTGTTCTCTACGATGTAACAAAAAACAAAACACGTTTCAAGTGTAACAATTAATATTTTTTTTACTCTGACCTGAAAATAACTTTCTCGTCTAGACTTGAAAAATTCTTCTTTCTTAAAATCAGCTATATGGATTAAAAAAAAAAAATATAGCTCTGAACTAAAGACAATCTTTGTTTTAAACTGAAAAGAAATGAAACAAGTTTGGTCAATTACTTGGAAGAAACCATCACATGACCAACATCTCTTTGCAGCATGCTGTGTTGGGGGTGATCAATCAATAGATTACTTCTCTCACCTTTTGTTAGAAAAAAAAAGTCCTCCTGCCCTCTAGAAAAAAAACATAAATGTACCATACACTAACTCGGGGGGGGGGGATCAATTTAGCATAAACTTACATTGTAAATTGAACCTCCCCCATTGAAATCTCATTTTGGGGGAATTTTAAGAGAATTTTTTCTGAATTGAGTTGTAAATGTTTCAATCTAATGTCCTTTAGCTCCATTGGTATGTAGCCACACATGTATAAGTCACACATGTATAGATAGCCAGCCAGATCCACTAAAAAATTGAAGAAACCTTTGTTGACAGTTCTGGTTGATGGTTTCTAAAAACCTATATTGTAATGATCCGATTTCTGTATGTTTATCTTAACATAGTAAAAACAGCGTATTTCAGCAAGATTTTCATTAGTACATCTGTTATAACGTGGAAGTCAGGGTCCGTAATTTTCTCCTGTGTTGTAACTAATTTTCCATTTTTATAAACCTTGATTATAAGCTCCCCCCCCTCTAAGTTCTTCAAGACAGACCCTCAAATTTGTGCAGAAATGAAGAGAAAAAAGTCAGGTAAGGTGAGGCTAGTCCAGCAGGAAGACAGAAATAAATGTAATTTTGAAAAAAAAAAAAAAAATCATACCTAACTAGGAGGAACATTTTGGACAAACTTGGATACATATGTAGCGAGTGTCTAGAGTAGGAGTTTGACAATGTGTTTGTAATCTCTTTAGCTACAGCCCTCAAAAGAAGAAATCAAGTGAAGAATCACTCTACATTGGCAAACTTTTGGCAGAGCAAGCTCAATCTTCAAAAACAAGAAGATCCCACTAATCCTAAAAAGAAGGGTATACAACCAATGCATCCTCCCGATAGTCACTTATAGAACTGAAACATGGAACCTAATCAAGAGACAGACCCGTAAACTGAAAACCATGCACATGAAAGAATTATGCTCAACCTCACATAGGGAGACCACAAGACAGCGCAATATATCTGGGAGAAAATAGGAATCCGAGACATCTCAAAAAAATCTCAAATGGTCATGGGCTGGCCATGTTGCAAGGATGGCAAACAACCGATGGACTCACAACATGGATCCCCAGAGATCATATAAGTAACTGAGTCTAGCTGAGTATTAGATGGAGAGATAAACTAAACAAATTCAGACACTGCAGGCTCTGTGATGCTCACGGTAGAGAACAGCGGTGAATCCTGGGGAAGTATGTCCAACAATAGATGTTAAGAGACTGATGATGACACAAAAGGGAAATGAGCTATGATTCTCTTTGATTGATGATCATAATGTTTTGGTCTAATTCATTTCTTTTTGGAACCTGATTCATTATGGGTTTACCTATTTTTGTATTTAGCTATTATTTTGTGTCAAATTTAACATTTTGAAGATTGGGGTCCATGCTCAAACCAGGTTACAAGTGATTTCATGTTATATTGGGTCTACAGTGTACTTTACCTATAAATGCTTCAACTTTAACAATTTCCAGTCTAATTAGCAACTTAATGATTTGTGCTCACCTGATAATGATCGAATTTTTCAAGGGAGATTGATCCTAGTGTATCAAATGACAATTATAGAGTAGTTTCCCTTATTTATTTATCCATTAGCGAATAATGATTGTATGAATTCGTTAAATATGAAATACAAAGTGACTTGACATTGAGTTTAATGGCTGACAAAGGTGGCTGTTGACTCCATAAACATAAGTTCATAAACATGGGCGTCCTGACGTGTGCGTTTCATTCACAAGCATTGATATGTTCTGATGTTCGAGGAATACTTGACCACTGACCCTGATCTGACCTGGGTACATTGACCTGACACAGCACATTATCAATCTCCCCAAGCCCAAAGACAACAAGTTTCAATGATGTTGACTTTGAGATTATCATATTCTCCAGACACTGGGAGAATTTTTTTTCTCCCCTACCCCACCCTTGCGAGGGGAGTTCTATCTGCAATGTAAGTTTAAGCTAAATTGATCTCTTAGTTAGTATTCATCAGAATTCTCTCTTTATGTGTTGGCTCTTTGCACAGATCACATTGTTCATGGCAGAGAATTGAAATTTGCGTACGTACTCCTCTCAGGAGAGACAGGATGGCCAAATCAAAAATTCCAGAAAGAAAATAAACATGTTAGCCCAGGTTTCCTAACCTAGGGACTGCTGACCCCTGGAAGTTGATGAAGGGAGAAGGTGGCCGTTTCTGAATGTCAAAAATAAAGATTTTGTCTCTTTGCATTGTTAATTCAGCATGTTTCATGTTCTGGCACTGCAAAAAAAAGATGTTATTTTCATTCTCTGTTCTTTGTAATCAAAGGGAATGCAGGTTGCTATCGTACCAATGATTATTAGGGCAGTATGGACTATTTTGGTGGGGTGAAAGGCCTAATTTTCACGGCTAGACACTTTGTGGTGGTGATTCATAAATTCCCTCGGAACTCTTGTTTGCATTATGCTATTTATTGTGTAAAATAAATGCTCAAGCTACAAACTTATCCACGTACTAATGTATGCTATTTAGTGACAAGGAGTCTCTAGGTCAAACATTCAGTAAATATAGTTTCTGAAACCAGTATTTAGCCACACCTACAATTAATTATAAAACAAAGAGGTGCCAAAATCTGTAACAAGGCCACTAAAATTTCTTTATTGATTTATTCAAACTATTGTTTTCATCTTTGTTGGTATAGACATAACATTTCAACCATGCACAGTCCAGCCTTCATCAGGTGCCTATTTTATTCTTATTTTTGGCTGTCCATGCTTTGGGGATATCTATAATAGTTGATTCTTGTGTTATTTTACCCATATGATGCCTTTTGTGCTTGTTCCTTCTGAGCCACAGCATATATCAGCCATTCTCAACCATTTTTTAGACCAATGCCCCCTTAAGAGCTCCTCTCAGGTTCCAGAGCTCTCTGTCTAACAGGTACAAATGGATAGACAGAGATTCAAACATTGAGAATGGATGTCAAATCAGGTATTAAGTACCCTGGTGATTTTAGATAAGGCAGGAGTCATATTTTACGAATCATAAGCTTCATCTTGGTACTGAACCACATAAACTATGGAGATAGGGTATGAAGATATGGAACATTTAGTTACAGGTACGGGAAGTTTTCTCATCTGAAGTTATGAGAAAGTTGTCATTGAAATTATATGAACGATCATTATTTTTAGTGATTATTGAAAAACTCATTAAAACATGTTTTGGGTTATAAAACATTGTATTCAAAGAGAATGGTTATACAAGATATTTATGAAGTCATATTAGATAAAATTTGAAAATTGACAAAAGTAACCTGCTATAGCTATTTCTAACTCTAGCGTGAAACTTACCTGCGTGTGTCAATACCTGATTTGATGTGCAGGGTCATATTTATGGATTTCACTACCTGGTCAATGGATTGTACTACTGACCACCAGGTAATCCTTTTAACCAAGATTTAAATGCGTTTGGCTTCTTTTCCTAAGATGTTATAATTTGGAGCCTTTGAGTCTATCAAATAGTTTGTCATTTGTTATCACATTGAGTTTGTTCTGTTGTCACACTCCTAGAGTCGACTTAATTAACATGAATCCCTCAGGCATTGGAATTAAAGACTTTTGAATTTAAGACCTGAATGAAATAGAGAGAGGGGAAAAAGAAAGAATGATGCTATGTCGTCATCATCAAAACCAGTGATGTCATGATGACTTGAATAAGAGTTATGTATACAAAAACTGATGTTGAATTCACTCTTTTAACTTGGGTTGACTTTTATTACAGGAACTTATAATGAGGGGGTTGAAATGGGATACATAATTTTGGAATAATATTGAATAGAGAAATGAACTCTGTTTTATCTACATCTTAGATTTTAACCAAGCAAGGGAGTTCGACCCTACTGCAGCCAAGCTAGTTTTCATAATTTCTGTCTAATTTTTTTTTTTTTTTTTTTTTTTTTTTTTCAGACATGGAATTGTCATTAGATATTGATTTAAATCTTAACTAAAAGCTGTTGCCATTTTTTTTGTTTGTTTTGTTTCTGTCAAGCTAAAGCAAACATTTAAAATCAACAAAACCCTGCTATGATTTGTATGTCTGGCCTTGAGATGGGCAGGCAGATAGCATATCTGTTTGACCAACCTTACAGGGCTTGAAAACTTGGTGAAATTGAGTTATATGTTAGCATCTGACTAAGCGTTCAGCTGATTCCTACTTCAGCTGGCCTATCACTGCCTCTGTTTACATCTAGTATGTAGTACTGCACAAAGCCAAATGGAAGGAAATGGGTGACAGAAGATTGTTTAACACCAATCCATGATTTATCCATGCAAAAAATAATTGATCATGTCATTTCTGACGGGTAGAATCCTATGGACAGAGCATGTAAGAAATCAAGGTTTGAGGTGATTAAAAAGTATGAGGAAACTTGTTTCTAGCAATGAAAAAAAGACGGCTGAAATTTTCCGGACATATTATGAGGAAGGAAGGTTTGGGCAAATTTATTACTTTGATAGCTCATACAAGGCAAACGGAGCAAAGATAGGCAATGGGTAACCTACTTGATGGGTTCAAGCAGATGGATGAGAGAATGAATACCGGAAGGCGCAGATGAGAGGGCGTTGGTTAGAATGACAAGGGAGAGGAAGCTGTGGAGAGCCATGATTGCTCGCACCCTGAAGGAGTACGGCATATAAAAAAAGAAGAAAATGCTTGTCAATTCAAAATAATGTCAATTCCTCATCTAAAAAATGACGTAACATTTCTTGTTTCTTGCAATAAATTTTTGGCTTATTTCCAATATCAATTTCTTTATCCCCTCGTATCTACCCTTATATGTACCCTTTATTCTAGGAGTGGGTGGCTTATGCATATAGAAGATATTTACATAGATAAGCAGAAAATGTAAACACCAACTGCTGGCATTTTACTTCAGGTTCTGGTAGCCGAAAAAGTAATTTATTTCCTTTTTATTGCACAAAAAAGTTTTTGTTTATTTTTCTTTTTTGTAATTAAAATGTTGTTTGTAACTCCTATTCATTTATTTATAATTTTTTATCAATGTTGAAATGATGTGCGGAATATCTGTTTGATATACAAATGACAATTTCTGTGTGCTTCATTATTCGTGGTTTGCCAACCTTTTTTTTTTGTTTAGAGGGGGAGGGCAACTTGAGTCTAGCTCTTTAGTAACCCTCAACCAAAACTGTCAGCATCAATATAGGTTTCTTCAGATTTTAAATTGGTTTGGCTGGCTATGTATCATGCATACAGGTCCTATCAATAGTGCTGGAAGACTTTATATATCATCATTTATTCTTTATGATATCAAAAAAGAGGGTTTTTTGAGGGGGGGGGGTCTTCTTTTTCCCCTTAAAATTCACCCCAGAATTAGGGAGGTTCAATTTGATGCAATGTGAGTTTGTTGGCTTGATGCTCCAGTTTGTGCCCGGTAGCATTCATACTAATCTTTTGAAAAGTCAAACTTTTTTGTGATCACTTCTGAAAAAAAAATTGAGAGAGGTAACTTATTCATTGATCACCTCTTTTTCTAATTTTTCAATTGATCATCCCTAACAAAGCATGATGTCAAAAGATGATAGTTTCTATTGAATGACTAACCTGACCCGTTCATCATTTATTTGTAGTTTTTATCAATATTGAAGTGATGTCTGGAATATGTCTGATGTAGAAATGGCAATTTCTGTATTTTTTTTTTTTTTTTTCGACTCTCCATTTGGTTGTAGTATTAAAAATTGCAAATATTTAGTTTAAGATTCTCATTCTAACAAACAGAAAAACATATTTTAAACACTGCACGGCTGTTAAAGGCATTTACTAAGCTTGGCAGAAGGCCATCCTGTGACTGATACAGGTTTTTACTAAGCTCAGCTTATGCCTGTTATAGACATTTACTAAACCTGGCTTAGTCTGGAATACAGCAAACGCGTGACTGTTGTAAGCATTTACCAAGCTTAGCTTAGCTGGAAAAGAATTTATAAATTTTTTTGATTAGAAACTGTCAACCAAAACTGTCTACATAGGTTTCTTCAATTTTCAAGTTTGGCTGGTTATGTATATATCATGCAAACAGGCTGCACCTATGGAGCCAGAGGGCTGAAAATTTTAGCATTTATTCCTTATTTCCGGAAAATATATTCGAACATGAATAAAGAAATTGCCCTCACTAAATAGGTTTTTAGGGGAAGGGGAGTTCAATTTGCAATTTAATTTTATGCTAAATTGGTTGCTTATTGTGCATTCACACTTGTTTATTTTCAAAATTTTGTGATCACTACCTAACAAAAGATGAGTAGTAACTTATTCATTGACCCCCACCTTTTGTTTCAATTTTTCTTCTGTCTTATGTAGAATTGTTAATTTCTGTGTTTGTTTTTGTTTTTCCTTTTTCTTATTTTCCTTCATTTTTGATTGAGCAATCTATTATAATCCAATTCTGGCTTGCTAGCCCAGTCAGAACTCCACCAGAGCCCCATTATATGAATATTTTGGAAACCCCTTCCTTAACTCAATTCTTGCGAGCCTCTCCTGACACTGGATGAGGGGTTGGACTCTCCTGAATCGAATTTCCCTAAATTGGTTGCCAACCAAGGCTCAAGAGCCCAGTCTGTTCTGCTATTTCACCCATAGGTTGAGGGAGAAGTATTTGTGTATTTCCCAAGGGCTTAGTGTGAAGTAAACGCAAATTTTCTCAGGTGAAATCTGTACTTAGCTTGCTGATTCCATTTTCTTGCTGCTAACTATTAGGCCACCTCCCCCAATCCATTTTAAATTATCAAAGGTGCATGAATGAATTTTAAAAGAATTCTGTGAATCTTTAATAAATGTATGTACTGGACTTGCAGTATTCTCCGGAGTTTTTAAAAGTTTTTTAAATTTTTTTTTTATTTCATGAAAAGCTAGAAAGCATTCTGAGTACATACCTCTGTCAATGTTATTTTTAGGGGAAGTAATATGTATGGATCTGTCTGAAAATTTAATCACTTCTTTCATAGCTTACTTCCCACCTTTCAACAAAATTTCATTGAAGTTCATTGTGACCTTTTAGAGATCTTGTGTCAATGGATGTGAGCTGCTAGGGATATCATGTGGTATGGACAGATAACTATGATGTAGGGGAGGTAAATGTGCATAGACCTCCCCCTTTCTGAAATTAATCACATCTTTTGTAATCTTATTACTTACCCTTACACAAAATTTCATTGAAATTCTGTAAGAACTTTTGGAGATATTGTGTGGGCAGCCGTCCGGAAAGATGTGACTGAATGTATATTCCTCTTCAACTTCATTGGCTGAGGTAGAAAATTGTTTATTTAAAAGCTATTGCCTTCCTTTTCCCCATTATGGCCTTAGCAGAAATCTAAGTTTGAACTAGTATAATGAAACACTACCTTAGTTCTAAGGTAGAGCTGATTGAGTTCCTAGCATGCTATTGTCTGCATTCCCAGACACACTAACAGACATTTTGACCCAGTTTCCTTGAGTCACCATTGTTAATTGGTCCCTTTTACTCTATCCTCTATTATCTAGGTACTAATTTTAGCTTTCCTTGTCAAGCTTAGAGATATTTACTAAGCTTACCTGAGTGTGGTTTTGTTTTGTTTTGTTCATTCCTGCAGACTCCTTGAGGCTGCTTTGTGGTTTCAGTAGCTGTAGATATATATATACTTTTTCATGTATAGACAAGGACTCGTTCCTTGTTCTGTGTAAGAATTGTCTGTCCTCACCTCGAATATTATTTACAGGCCTGATCAAAATCTTTCAGAAAAAGTCCAATTAAGTTTGTACCAGAATTAATGTATGTAATCTTATCAACAGATTTGAACATGTGCGCATGGGGGAAAGCTTTGGTTAAGGAGGTAAAGGGCTTGATTTGCCAAAAATTTACATGGTTTTACCTAAAACTTTGCAGTGTTTCACCGGAATAATGGGGGGATCGTATGCCTATGGATGTAAATGATACTGAAAAAAATGAATTTTATTACACCACCATAACTGTCCTATGCATTGTGTAAGTATGATTACGATGTATGCTTGTGTGTGTGTATATATATATATATATATATATATATATATATATATATATATATATATATATATATATATATACTTTGTATATTTTTTTTTCACACTAGAATAACTGCTCTAATGTAGGTTTTGGTTTCAGTAGCATTAGGTTTCATGGTATGGAGTTACAAGCCTCACACTCAAGCTGTAGTTTTTTTCCACCATAATTATCTTCTCTTAGTTAGACTGCCTTACAGGGCTGAAGAGCTCTAACTGCTTTGCTGTTTACCCATTGGTGGGAGCAAGAGAAGTGGATTCATGCCTTTTCCTGGGGCACCAGTGTGAAGTGAATGGCCTTGTTCAATACTTGAACTCGGTTTGTCTATTTTACTCTGTGATTGTTATGCTACACCCTCTCCACTCAAGTTAAGAGTTAACCTTTCGATTCATCTAAAAAAAATTGAATGTCAATATCAAGGGAAATGACTCCTCATTAAAATGATTTTGTTTCAACCATTAGGTGAATTTATCATTTTTTTATTTTTTATTTTTGTTCAACTCAGAAGTGTTCCATTATTTTCAATTCTATTCATTGAAGAGTTCCAGTGTCAATTACAAGCAGCTCATGAATTTAAGAGTTTGAGAGCCACTGCAGGTCATTTGGAGGTCAAAAGTATTGACATGATGAATGGTAATCCAAAAGTGCAATATCGTGTGAATACGGTGGATGAATGAAAACTTCCCATCCAAGCTGTAACAATTTTTTCCTGGTGACCAAAGAAACACTCAGTCTTGCATTATTCTGATGGAATATTACATCTGCTCTCTTGACCAATTCTGAACACTTTTCATCCATTGCTGCTTTCTATTGTCTCAATTAGAATCAGTACTTGTTCAAATCAATCTTTTGATTTAGTGAAAGTTTTTGCTTTGACTAGAATATTATGACACTCATAGTTTTTTTTTTTATAGTCTCAAGGACTTATGGAGTGGTTTAGTCATCACTGATATAGAAAATAGAATTGGCAAACAGAGTTGAAGTTGCTTATGTTCACATTGCATTAATGCTCTTAGGACAGGCATGAATCCATTTTTCCCTTCAGCTATGGGTGAACAGCAGGTTAGTTGGGGCCCTTTAGCTCAGTAAAGCTGTCCATTTTAGGCATGGGGCTAGTGACTCCATCCTGTGAAACCTATTTGCTACTCAAACTGCTAAAGCAATATACAGCAAAAAAAAAAAAAACTCAATGACTGACCAAAACATTTCTAATATATGAAAATCATTTTTTTAATTCTTTTTTTTCCCCAGCATTTTCAGGATGTGTGTGTGTGTGTGTGTGTGTGTGTGTGTGTATATATATATATATATATATATATATATATATATATATGAGTTGATTGTGTCTGATCATTGTCAAAGATGATGATTCCTGGGGCGTTTGAACATATCAATGTTTATAAACAAAACATGCATGTCAGCACCCGCTCATATTTATGGGCTTTTGAAATGCAGACACTTCAGTTCATATTTCAAGAGTTAAAATAGAATAAGTTTGCATTCCTACAGATCATAATTCTTCTCAAAATCACAGCGAGATGTGTATTTGTGCTCGAGTTGGGAGAGCCAAAAAAGTTACCCTACGTCAGTTGGATGAAAAATTTTTACTAATTTTCCTATCTATGAATAAACTGATCTTCTGTGTGGTGTTTGGTTTGCACTTATATTATAGGAAATTGCTTTTGAGGCTAATGCCCCCCACCTTTCAATACCAATAGAAAAGGGCGTTGTATGTAATGCTATGTGAGATCAAGTTGAAATTGACGACCGTGTATAATTCAATATCAGACCTATATTTGTTCCAGATTCCATTTCAGAAATGAATTATTACAACTTCCCATTTCTTGAGTGTACTATCATCGATCAATAATTGTATGGTCTCATAAGTATACAATAGTGTGTGTCTGCACATGACATTTGGTACTACCATATACGCTGGTAGATGGACGTTTGATTTGAAAAAAAACAAAAAACTATGCAAATACTGGTCTGGTTAGCCACTCTACAGAAACTGTCATGTATTCAATGTCTTGGGCGTGATGAATCGTAAAAGAGGGTGATCAATGAATAAATTGCTTCTCTCGCCTTTTGTTGGGTGGATATCACTGAAAAAATCTGAATTTTTAAAAAATGAATGAATGGGATGCTACCAGTTACAAACTAAGTGACCAATTTGGCATTAATTTGCATTGTAAATTGAACCTTTTGCTAAAGACATATTGGGGGTGGGGATAAGAGATATTAAGGACTAAACGTTTAAATTTTCTGCCCTCTAGCTCCATCAGTGCAGCTTGTTTGCGTGATACATAGAAACATAGAAACAGCCAGTGACTTGAAATCTGAAGAAACCTATGGTGGCAGTTGACAGTTTCTGATTTCACCGTGTCCAATGTGCTGGTATTATGACTAGGAGTTGCATCTACTGAAGCTCGATCTGGACAGTTGTAGGGCTTGGATGAATTGCAGTGCGCGTTAGTTCTCCGAATCATTCATCTTATAGTCTGGCGTATACAGTAATTTCTTATATTCAAAACATTTTATGACACATTTATTGGCCTCTGTACATACATTCTGTAGCAATGTTAGATTAATGCCATTATTATCATTGCGTACATTTATGAAAAAACAAGAAATACTGGTTTGTTATGACGATCCTATCTTAAGATAAAAAAACTAATGATGAAAAACTACTGAATGGGGGAGAAAAAGAGTCAAAAAATGGATATTATTATATTTATATTTAGATTTCCAAGGTCTTTGAGGCATATGAAACTTTTCAAAGAGATGAGGAAGTATTAGTTTTTGTAAACAATTCACTTGTCTGCTTATCTATTTTCTCTGAAGAGTTTTTTGTGGATATTTGTTTTCTTATTCCATAGTTAGAAACCATCAATCAAAACTGTCGACATAAGTTTCTTTGGTTTTCAGTTGAATCAGGCTGATTGGCTATCTACTGAATAACTGTAGCCACCAAAGGTGGCGAAAGGTTCTTCCGTATGTGCATTGTTTTTTGTTTGTGTGTTCCAGTGTTCCTGACCATACCATTTAATCTACAGACTTTAAAATTGATATTGGTACTCCACTGGAACCTTTCTAAAAATGCCTTTTTTTGATTTTTGGAAAAAAGGCCTTTTCAAACTTTTTGTGGCCTCATTTTGATTGGTATGCTTTTATTAATTACATCTTGATTCACCGGATGTTCCGAGATGTTTTTTACTCTAAGATGTTTTCCAGTGGAAAAACGCCAGTGATGTCATAATTAGAATTTATTCTGACCATATTTATTCTTTGATTGATCGTACTGGTAGTACCAATGGAACTAGAGGGCTAAAAATTTGAACATATACTTTTTATTATGTCCAGAAATAATTTTTTTTTTTTTTTTAAATTTTTTTTTTTATTGGAAAATTCACCCCAAAGTTGCTTAATAGTGGAGGACGGATAATTTCCAATGTAAGTTCATGCTAAATTGATCCATTGGTTTTGTTTTTTTGTTGAAAATTCAGACTTTTCGGTGATCATGGTCCGTCAAAAGGTGAGAGTAGTAATTTGTTCATTGATCACCCCCTTTTTCAATTTTTTCATTGATCACCTCTCAACATGATTAGCTGCTAAAAGACATTAGACACCTGTTTCAGTTGAGTGACTAACCAGACCTATTTCTTCTCATTATTTTCTCGTCTTTCTTCTCTCCTCTCTCTCTCTTGTATAAAATAAAAATGTCACTGAAAAATGATATTGCTGCCTAAATTTCCCTAGAATACTAAAAGTCTGATTGTCTGTAACTTGTAAGTAGCCGAAATGGTGCATTGCAGCCAAGTTATTGAATTATGGTACCTTGAAAATGTGTTCGAAGACTTGAAGACTGCAAAAAAAAAAAGTCAAGATTGATTTGCGCCTAAATAGTAATAATATGGGGTCTGCTGCATGCTCATCTCTATATTATAATTACCGATTTTTTTTCTTTTTTTTTTTTTTTTTTTTTTTTCTTCCAAAGGAAGATAATTATAAAATGTCAATTATAGATTAGTCTTCCCCAATCCAGCTTCATTATTCTCTCATCAGATCGCTCTAATTTTCTCTCATAAGGTGACGCACTGGGATTGTCAACTCAATTACATCATTGGTGTTGAAAGATATCACAGTTGTTAAATAATGTATATTCTCTATTAGAAAAACAAGAACCGTATGTTCAATGATGCGTCCACTATCCACGTTAGTATTGTTAGTTGGAAGATGAGGATGGTTCATCTGGACCAAGTTTCATATCAGTCATACATGATATGGCTGGAGGAAATTGATACTGACATATAAAGACCTATCAAGCCCCATTTTTCTTTCATTGTTTATTCTATTTATGCTGTCTAGGCCAAGTGACACATTCTCCGTATAATGCCAGGAGGTCATTTCAAGTAGTTTCAAATGATATAATGCATTTATAATGATATATGTATATATTCTTTTCTATGCACACAATGCATACACCTTCTCTGTGTGTGTGTGTAATATTGAAGATAATGTTTTTTCATTTGAGTAGTTCTGTCTGTCTATGTGTGTGTATATATGCGTCTAGATGGCAGTTTGTCTCAAACTTCTCATTAAATATGACTAACCAACCAGCGATACTAATAATGGCCATAAAACACTTGAAAAAATATAGATAATAAAAAAAAACTCCTGAAAACTTTTTATGATTAGGTTTGAATAATGGTACATCTTGGCAGTTTTTTTAAAAAAGTGCTTAACCATTAGGACAGTTATTGAACCAGCTGAATTTGGACTTTTTGTTCTATTCTCCAAGATTATGGAAAGTATGCCATGATTACAAAATCTTGGTCAGAAGAATTGAATATATGGAGGTGGATCAAGCCTGTATGATGTTTGATCTAAGTCAGGCCTGCACAATTATTGAGAATAGTAAAACCTTCTTTACAAAAACTCTTTAAGTTCTAGCGTTGACTGCCCAGAATTAGAAACCATCAACCAAAAGTATCAACATAGGTTTCTTCAGTTTTCAAGTTGGTCTGATTGGCTATGTATCGTGCTTACAGGCTGTACCAATGGGGCCAGAAGGCTAAAAATTTATATATTTACTCTATCACATCTAGAAAAAAAATTTTCTTTTTTTCTATAGAAAATTCCCACTTAAATGATTTTTAGAGTGGTTTGGGTTGTTAATTTCCAATGAAAGTTTATGCTAAATTGTTTGTTTAGTTTGTTGCATTCATACTTGTTTTGAAAATTCAAACTTTTTTCTGATCACTGCCAAACAAAGTGCAAGAGAAGTGACTTATTTCTCGATCTCTTTTTTTTTTTTTTTTTTTTTTTTTTTTCTTCTAATTTTTTAATTGATTACCCTGAACATGGCTCTTTACCAAAAGATGTTGGTCATGTGACAGTTTTCTATTGAGTGAGTGAGCAGGCCTGTTTTTAAAAAAAATTTTTTTTTTGTCTTTCTTGAAGTTTTTGACACTTGTATTTCATCGATAAATCAGTTCTCTTCAAAATGAATTCAGTGGCTGATCATGTGCAGGAAATTCACAATCTTGTAAAAGCCTGACGTCATTTAACCAATGCTTCTAAATCGTCAGTGCATGTTCATGTGTTTCAGTGCCTTCGTAGTGTAATGCGCTGTATATTTAATTTTGCTTTTTAATGGATTCCATAAAGGAAGAGAAAAATAGAAACTGGAACAGCTTCCTGATAAGAGGAATAAAAACTCATTTATTGCTTCCAAAAACAAAATCTTGGGCTTTGTATGTCATGAAACTGTATCTGTTATGAAGGAATACAATTTGAGGTGGCAATTGGAAAATTAAGCATCCAATTCTTGCTAAATTATATCCAAATGAAAAGAGCATTATAGCATTCAGTTTGGTGAAAAAAATTTTGGCAAAGAACAACAAATTGTCAAGATATTAAGTACTGAAAGTACAATAGCTATTAAGATAAGCTTTCAAATTTTTGAGGAAATTTCTGCTGCTCAGAAATGTTACACAGAAGGACACTTTATAAAGTGTATGCTCATTGCTATATCAGGGGTTAGTCCAGAGAAAACTGGTATGTTTCAGAATGTCATTCTTCCATGCATGTCTGTACAGAAAAGAGTAATTTGCCAACTCAAGTGATCAGTTAAAGCAGAGGGTTGGAGAATGTTGCTCTAACTCTATAGGTATGGATGAATGCATGGATTGCCAAGATTCAGTCCAGCTTCTCTCTATTAGAGGTGTTGACAAGATTTTGTAGGTATGCAGTCTGTTTGTACAACTAGGAAAGATAACTCCATGGAGGTAATTAAGTGCATGAATGAGAAGTTGACCTACGATTTTACTTATTTAGTGGCCATTTGTCTTCCTTTTCATGCTATGCGAGGAAAAATATTGTAGCAGTTTCTTCTCTTCAAGAGTTCATTGGCAGACATATCACTACATATCATTGCTTTATACGTCAGCAGGTTTGGAATTTGAACATGTAATATCTTTGATTGTTTCCGTTTTGAGCTGCCTTCATTTTAGAGAACTGAATCATAGAACATGTCACTACTGGCCGAGTAATCCCACGGGAGAGGATCTGCTTACACATGTGTAGTGAAGTCTTCTCTGATTGGTTGCCAAGGCCGCAACGTAAGCTTTTGAGATATTCTGAATGACTGGATACTTTCCGGATACCTCTCCATGAGTATGCGGATACAATATCTGATAATATCATTGAGTGGGCTACAAGGAAATTAGTGGTTGCTTTGCCTTTCAGCATTGTTATAGTAATGATTTTAAATGAAACCATATTGAAAAGTTTGGGTTTCTTTTCAAGTAAATAATGTTGTGCTATATCATGCCATGTGAGTTCAAACACTAAGTGTTAAATATTATGAAGAAACCGCC
This sequence comes from Thysanoteuthis rhombus, assembly GCA_963457665.1. Lineage (NCBI taxonomy): Eukaryota > Metazoa > Mollusca > Cephalopoda > Oegopsida > Thysanoteuthidae > Thysanoteuthis > Thysanoteuthis major. The sequence goes on from OY735233.1 coordinate 13,688,371, forward strand.
AAGTGAAAAATGGATCCATATATTGGAAAAATAGGAGGTGTGAGCAAAGATTGGAGAGGATTTGGGGGTTATGTTTTGTGTTATTAAATGGTCAGATTGTGTGTATGTGTGTGTGTGTGTGTGTGTGCATGGTCATTTCTGAATGAGGGAATATTATTTGTTTATTGTTTTTTGTTTCAGAATTAATTTGGATAGGCGGGAGGATATGTTGAAAAATCCTGGTCTTTGTTTAATTATTATACATTCAAGTGTTATATTATATAGATACTCTTATTTGAAATGATCTCCCATCATCACACAGTTAATGTATCACTCCCATAGACAATATAAATAGAATAAACAATTGAAGAAAATGGAGCCTCTGCAGAAATCGAACCTGCAACCATTAGGGTAGCCGCTTCAACGTAGTGTTATGCTCACCATTGAGTTAAACAGCCACCAGTAATGCAAAGGCCCAAATAACTGTGTTCACTCCAAAATCTTATATATATATATATATATATTCATTCTTCTATTTATGAATATATATTTGCACCTGATTATCAATATATAAAATCAATTTGACAAGATGTTACATGATCTGCGATTTATTACATCTATTAAAAATATATTAATTAGTACTTGAAAGAAAATGATTGCTTACTCTAAGGTTGCTTTGTCTGAACCTGCACTTGTACCTTCGTTAGCTGAAATGATGTCCTCCCTTTGCCACCCTACCCCCAAAATGTGACAAAGAAAAGTGATGATCACTCCCAATAACTGACATGCAATTGACATGTTGGAACTTTTCAGATTAAGGTCTTGTTGGATCTGGACAAAACTCATTGTACCCATCACTTTTTTCATGTTGAATAAAGCCGAGATTGCATTAGTCTTAAATTAGCTGAATTCCCAGATGGATTATTTTCATCTTTCATTTCTAGAGACTGTAAACCAAAACTGTCAGCATAGGTTTCTTCAGTTTTTAAATAGGTCTGGCTGGCTTGCTGGCTATGTATGTATATATCACATTACAAACTACATCAATGGAGGTAAAGGGCTGAAAATTTAATCTGCATTATGTCTAGAAAAAGGTTGTTTTTTTTTTTTTTTTTTTTTTTTTTTTAAATCTCCCCACCCCTATCGGAATTTAGAGGAAGTTTAATTCAGTGTATATATTTGTATCTGGTGTTCATACATGCTTTTGAAAATAAAAACTAGTTAATCGATCTCAGGATCACAGAATTCCATGTTTTTAATCTATTTAGGGATAAATATCTGATTGTAGAAATGTGTCTTGTGCTTTTTGTTCTTCAAAATATGGAACATTTTGATAAAAGAATACTTTTCTTTACCCATTAAATGAGAATCAACGTTTTGATTTCATATACCATTTTCAAAATTTAGGCATTAAGCTCCTTAATGGGTTGGTCATGAAAATGTCAACACAACACTTGAGAAAAATTCTTCAAAAACTAATGAGTAATACTCCATCTGAGAATTCAGATAATCTAAAACTAATTCTACTGCTATTAGATAGAAACAGTATGGCATTAATAATCGGATGAGGGTAGGAGTCACGATATAACTTTAGATTTGACTTTGCCAAGCCATTGACCTCTTTTATTGAATTGGTTAGGACAACATCCATCTTGGACTTGGACATATTCACTGGATGTAAGTTCAGGTCTCTTTGTGACTTCTCTATTTCTGATTCATGTGGCTTGCTTTAGAGCAGTGGTATTCAATCTGTTTTGCAGAACCTTGGAGTTTTATGTGACCTTCAAAATCTCTCACTGCCCCTCCATGTTGAGCTTAAAAAGTTGAATTTGGGAAAAGTCAAAATTGGCAAAGTTTGAAAGTCTAATAAAAGGGTAAAATTGATCTAATATCAAAATCAACAGCCCTGATTAAGATGTTGCTGATAAAACCATTTAATGTGCTGGCCGCAGTTGCTTTTTCTTGATTAAGTTGTATTTTTCATCAATAAAATGAAGAAAAAAAAAAAGCCTCCCCCATCTCCCAATCACCTCATGGGATGTGCACACCCCTTATTAGGAATCACTGTATTTGATAGTATCTATCTAAAACACAGTATTAAAAAGTAGCAATAATATGATTAAAGAAATACTAATAAAAAATTATTCAAGTTTATTCTATATTCTCATTGTACTCTAGGTGAGCACCAGTTTGATGTGAATGCAAACTGTCTCATCCAAATTTTGAACCTGACTGTCTGATTACGTTTTCTATACTGCTAACCATTAGGCTACCTACAATTTAATTGAATCCATGGAGCTGAAACATGGAACATAACCAAAAGACTGACCTGCAAACTGAGGAGCATGTAATGTGCACATGAAAGAATCATGGCGAGATCATAAGACAGCACAATACATCTGGGAAAAACAGGAGTTGGAGACATCATAGAATCCATTAGAAAACTCAAATGGTGATGGGCTGGTCATGTTGCAAGAATGGCATGACTGGCAAATAACCGATGGACATTATGACTCACGACATGGATCCCCCAGTGATCACGTGCGCAACTGAGACTGGCAAAATATAAGATGGAAAGATTAACTTGACAAATTCAGAAAGTATTGGCTCTGCAACGCCCATGATTGAGAGATGTGGCAAATCCAACAACGGACGTTAAAAGACTGATGAATAATTAAAAAAAAAAAAAGCTTTGGAAATGAAGTCCGTTCTCTTTGATTGTTAAACGCTTCAAATCAAAAATCAATAAAGACGAAATTGGTTTGATATCAGAGATGCTATCTTGACACAAACAAAATAATTTTATGATTAAGCCCAAGGGAAATGAATATTGATGGTGAGATGCAGAGGGGCTTGATTATAAAATTTCAGTGCTGCTGCCATCACAGCCAAACGACTAGACATGGTATTCCATGATTGAGGCATGGGTTGTATGTTTGTCTCTTTCTATACCAGTTGGTATTCAATAGGTCATAACAGGGTTTCCCAACCTTTTTGTTCTTCCGTCTATACCTCTTGGGGATTCTGATAATTTCCTATCCTCCGTTAACAATTAAAGGTAAAAAAAATTGATGAAATTATTGATTTTTAACAAGAGCTCCATTTAATCTTCAGTGAAAGACGAGTCTTGTTAGTCACTTGATAGAAACCATCACATGACCAGTGTTCTTTTTTTTCAGCATACCATGTTGGGGGTGATCAATTGAAAAATTGGAAAAATGGTGATCAATGGGAAAGTTATTTCTCTCAACTATCAGTTGGGCAGTGATTATTGAAAATAGTCAGAATTAAAAAAAAAAAAAGTGCCAATGCTGCTGGACACAAACTAAAGGACTAAATCGGCATAAACTTGTTGCCACTTGAACCCATTGTAAAAACCTGTCGTTTCTATGTATAATAAGGATCAAATGTTCAAGTTTTCAACCCTCTAACTCCATTGGTGCTGTCTGTTTTTGCTATAAATTGATAGCTGTCCAGACCAACTTAAAAACTGAGGAAATCTATATTGATTTTTTTCCAATTATTTTGATTTTGATAAGAAATCTTTACTGAAAGATTCGGTATTTCAAATTCTTTCAGCTTCATAAAATTTTCAGTAATTGATTCATTGAATTTTTCAGTCTTAGATTGGAAAATGGTGAAGCCTTTTATTGGCAGCAAGTTCATCAATATGAAAGGAAACTTCCTATCCTTTATCTAACTACCTAACCTTTTTTTTCTCACTTCTCCTTTCCCGATGTGTGAATGTGTTACACACATAGTATCAGTAGCTGCCAACATCTGAGCCTGTCGTTGTACATGCATGATAGATGTCAGCAAAGCAATGGTTCAGAGACTTGTACTAGTGAACAGAACAAAATGTTTCAAATAACTCTTGATCAGTAATTCACATATTTTTTGCCTTGTAATACCATAAAAAAAAATTGATTATTTTTTAAAAGCCTTGGTTCATTTTTATGGTACAGTAACATGTGAGTGTGTGTATAATGGTTAAGTCATTGTTGATGTGTGTGTGTGTTATATAATAGAAGTGTGTGTGCATATATATATATATATGTGTGTATGTGCGTGTCTCAGTGTGTGTATATGCATGTATATGTGTGTGTGTGTGTGTCTCTCTCTCTCTCTATATATATATATATATTATATATATATATATGGGTGTATATATGATCATATGTGCGTGTGTATATATTTACTTTGTGTGCATGTATATATTTGTGTGTATATATGAGTGGTAGTGTGTGTGTGTATATATATATATGCGTGTGTATGTATATTTGTGTGTGTGTATATATATATAAAGGCGTGTATGTGAGAGTGTATGTATATATGTCTGTGTGTGTGTGTGTGTGTACAAAATTGATATTTTTGAGCATGCATGTATTGGTGTAAGTATATAGATGTTAGTGCTTATATGTACAGTGACTAAAAAACATTTGATAGAAGCTCAAATGATGTTATATGCTGTGGAAAAATGAGTTCTAAGGTTAGTGGAAAATAATTGTCCAATTCTCCAGTTGAATATGTTGTTAGAGAATTGATTTGGAGAAATTTTTTTCTTTGTAATTTTTATTCTTAAAGATGATATCATAAGTTGGTTTGGATGAAGTCGGAAATTGAAACTAACACAGCGGATTAGATATTCCTATGGGTGATGATTCAATAGAAATGACACAAAAAGCAAATCTTGTCTGTTGTTATACTTTTTAATCTCTCATTATTAAAAACGTTTTTAGGGTAATATACATTATTAAGTCTCGTTTCGAAAAATGAACATGTAGTATAAAATAATATCAATATGCAATGCACATAAAACCTTGTATAAAATGATAAATTACATGTATGGCATAAACTATATAAGAAAGGGAAGTGATGCTTGAACAACATTGCTGGGGTGACATGTTTATGCAACTGTTTTTTTTTTTTTTTAAATACCCTAAATGGTTACATGGTAAACAACTGATGATCCATACAGGAGACAATTTATACATTGTACAATAGTAACTAAGTATAGGGGGGAAACTAGGGAAAAAATAACTTTGACATAAACACTAGCAATGGCTTGTGAGATGAACATCTGACTCTTAATATTCTGCAGGTGCCCAAGTTGCTGTATGAAATACAAGTAAGCACACATAAATTCTGGCTCAAAGTATTAGCTGTTATTGCTAATGTCAATGCAAGTGTAAGTACCGATTACATTTACAGCTGCACAATTTTGATGTATGAATTTATATAAATGTACTAGAATATACCCCTTCAACATGGAGTTATTTATGTGTGGATTGACACTAACAAGCCTAAAGCTGTTTTATTAGGTAATTTGTTTCTAATAATTCGAGTATCCTAATTTCTTTTTTTTTTTTTTCCAAATCACAACTCCTCTCGAACTATACAATTTCAATGTAAAATCAACCAATGTGATCATCCCATTTGAGCACAGACAGGAATTTAAGCGAATAAATAAATAGAAAAACTGCATATAAGCTCATTATATGGTTAGATAATCATTACATCTTGAGTGTTAGCTGTTACTCCTGTTAATGTATTTGTAAGTCGTGATTTGATTGATCCATCGAATTTTGATATATAGATGAATATCAAGTTATTGAGTTTTTATTTATTCTTTAGAGCATCTTATGGTGCATAGAACTGCAAGTATTGTGCAGCAGTTTCAATGGCAAATAGTTTTTACAAAGTGAAGTTGCTAGCCCCATGCCTAAGTGTCCTACTTTACCCAGGCTGGGGACCAGCTATGGTGACTGCCAAACTGTTGTTTATTTTCTGTCAGAGTAACTTTCTCTTAGAAGGACTACTTTACAGGGCTGAAATCTTCCAACAACCTTGCTATTTACAGGAGAAGTGGATTCATGCCTCTTTAGAGCATTAGATGTTGCTAATAATGTCTGTATTTGTAAGTGCCAAGTCATCATCTTTGAGTGTCTATGAAAATTGGTCCCAAATTGTAAGCCATAGCATAATGGTGTGCCACAACTATCCCAAGAGAGCTGCTTAAATTTTTGCTGGCAAACCTGTAATTTGGGCCTTGAATGTGTCCAGTAAAAAGTATTATGTCTGTCCTGCTTCCACCGCAGAGTTGCTAATGTAGTGGTTTCATCACTAAATTTTATGAAATCTCAACCTCTTTAGCTGCAGATGAGAGGAAGAAGGGGTGACAAGTATGTCTATCAATATGCTGTCATAAAAGTTTTGTTCATTGACTACTGAAATGTTTTTGTTTAATTCATTTCATTTTTCAAGTTACATTAACTTACAGAATACTCCTTTATGCTTTAATTATGGCCTAAGATGTATTCATATTTTGATCGAGTAAAGAGTTGGTGTGCCGTGCAACTTGAATATATTTCTTAGTGTGCCATCATACAATAATGTTTGAGAATCACTCATCTATAAGAATGAATGCTCTGAAAGTGAAAGCAGAAAGCAGAGTTGCCATTTGGTATTTTCCAAAACCAAAATTGGGTAAATTTGGCTCTGAACAAAGCTTTTTGGCTATGTAAATAGAAATTTGGTACTGAAGGAAAATTTACAGAAGATAATCCCTTATACACAAATGATGTGATGCAACAAATACACATGAACAAAAGATATTCAAATATGTATTTTAGTCCATATTTCTCGTAAGCTTTTTTTGATGATGGACTTTAAGTTATCTGATTATCTTGATACTGAGGCTATTCAACTTGGTTCCAAGATCATAAATATTCGGTCTAGTATGACAAAAGACATCTGGCAACCCTGTCCAAAAGTAGAATAGAAGATGAACTATGGACTCTTTGCCTGTGTTGGCAGTTGAACAGTTGGTTCTGGAGAATAATGTTTGATAGCCTGGCAAGATGCCAGTGTAATGTTTATAGTAGAGAAATTATGCTGGATTATGGATTCCTGCAATTGAAGCATTTGTTGTATGCATGCTTTGATTTCTATTGTTAACAAGCGGCATTTATCTTGGCCAGGGACAAGCTTCTTGATTTAATAATCCTTTTCGTGTCGTTATAAGTCAGCTTTGGGATGTATTGAGGTTGTAGTTAGAGAACACGGAATCGATGATCATCATATTCTTGTAGAAACGCTGTCCTCTCATTGGTGCTGATATTATTAATGTACAGAGCATTTCCAGAAATGTGTGCATACTTTTTGTTAATAGCAACTCTGGTTATCATCTGAAAGTTGAACATCCATGTATATTTCTAGTTCAATGCAAATGGCCTCTTCTGAGGACATCTGCTTCTCGGCCTCTTGGCTTGGATCAAAGTGTAGTATCTGTTCTTTGATGCCTTGTGCAGAGAAGACGATCGTTGCTTTATTGGCCTTTGGCTGAGAAGTCGATCAGCCAAGGTGCTGGTGCAATGTCAATGAGTGTTAAGCATTTGGGGCCTGGGATTCGTCCCGGGTCTCACATTACCTGGCCCAGTCTGGGGGAAGCAGTTCACCCCAGGGCAGTGCCATCCCATTGCAGAAAAGGGATGGGTCGGGCAACCTTTGCGGAGACTGGTGCTATTTTTGCACTGCCCAAAATTTGGACCCCATTTCAAAAAGACCTTGTGTCAAATTTGTAGCAGTGGGGATACAAATAAATACATCGGCCTCTTGGCTAAGATCAAAGTGTAGTATCTGTTCTTCTCCGCCTTCGGGTGGAGAAGACGATCGGCCCTTTGTCGGCCTTCAGGCTGAGAAGTCGATCACGGTCCGGGATTGTCCCCATCCCGGAACCAAAGACCAGCATGCTCAGGGCTTGCCCTGAGAGCAAAGGCAGGATTCGTCCTGCAACAAAAGTCAAGCATGCCCTAATGACTCCGTGCAATAGCACGCTGAGAATTTAGGGATCCTTGAAACAAAGACCAGCTTGACCCGATTTCATGCGAAATCATGCGCATGGACTTGGGAAGCAAACTCTGCCTACACGTTTTCGGACGTGTGGGACCCCACTTTAATCTCGACCTCGTGTCAAATTTCGTAGTCGTGGGGATACGAATAAATAACATCAAAGTGTAGTATCTGTTCTTTGACACCCTCAAGCTGAGAAGTTGATCAATTTCCGGGACTGTCACCCATCCCAGAACCACTGACCAGCATGCTCAGGATACGTCCTGTAAATGAAGTCAAGCCTGCCCTAATAACTCTGTGAAAAATTTTAGCATCATTAAGCTATTCTGACTTTCTTTTCTTTTCCTTTCTTTTTTTTGGTTTTTTTTTGGTGGTCTTAATTTCTTACTTGTGCTGTGAAAAGTGTCTGAAAGGCTATACGTATCCGTACACGTATAGTGTTTGGTCCTTTTATAACCTTGCCCCCTCATCATCAGTCTGTTATTATCCGTTGTTAGACATGGACCTTCCTTAAGATTTGCCAGACCCCTCTATCATGGGCATTGCAGAGCAAGTACTTTCTGAATTTACCTAGCTCGTCATGCCATCTCACTCACTGTTGACCTCAGCCTTACACCTGATCTCTAGGGATTCACATTGTGAAACGTGATATCCAGCAGTTATCTAGCATACTTGCAACATGTCCAACCCATTGCCATTTGAGTTTTCCAACTTTCTATGATACTATGGGACAATAGCCTAGTGGATATAAGAAGAATTATCTAATATGATGGATCCCCTAGCAGAGATAGTATAGTTGAATAAAGGGTTTATTCCAGAAATCCAAAAATGTTACCACCATCAAATAAGATAGGCACCTGATAAAGATCAGAGGGTACAATGGCCGAAACATTTTCAATATCTGCCGACAAAAATTGTTGGAAAATGTTTTTGTACTATTGGGATAAAATACAAGTTTTCTGGTTTTTTTTTTTTTTTTCTCGGTTGTGTTCCTAGCAAATTACCAACTTAATAGCATGAATGATTTCTGAAGGGTGAATGTTGGTTGATGATGTATGCCTTTGCTTTTTCTTTTCCCCAAGGATATTGTTCTATGTAGGTTAACAATGGATGTATGAGCAATAATAATTTCAAATCTTCACTGATAAATCATTCAGAAGGAATATGATATTTTTAGGTCTTGTTGGTAAATAGTGCCAGGAGGAATACATATAGATGGATGTAGGTTACATTTAAACCTTGTAATCTTGATATGGGTATCCCCCCCTCATCCCGGCTCGATACGGGTATTCCCCCCCCCCTCCCGGCTCAATACAGGGTATCTTTCCCCACCCCCTCCTATGCCACTTTTTGCATTTACAAAAAAAGGCAAAAAGCGAGAACAGCGTTTATATTGCTGTGAGACTTGGAGCGCCCACCCTCTTCCTCTCTCTCAAACATACGACAACTCAGCCTAACATAGAATCATTGCAACTTTTGAATCTGGGAAATTTTTTCCATATGAATCAATGATGATTGCTTCTTTTGCCATTTCAGCTTACGAAAGGTTTCTGTTGGAATAGTCTACTTTCAGATAATGGGGAAACATGTACTATGAATTCTACATGACAAAAAAATGGGTCTGAGTTAAAATTCAGTGGGAACTGTCATGTGACCAATGTCTTTTGGCAGTATGTCATGTTAGGGGTAATCAATTATGAAAAATTGAAAAAAAGCAATGATCAATGATTAAGTTACTTCTCTTGCCTTTTGTTGACAAGGGATCGCAATAAAAGTCAATTTTCAAGTGTGAATGCTGCTGTTTAGCATAAACTTTGATCAGATTTGGTGACTGCACTACAATCTTATTTTGGCAGGGTTGGTAGTTGTAAAAGAAAAGTTTCTCTAGTTCTAATAAGGAATAAATGTTTTGATTTACAGCCATTGGTACGGATTGTACACATGCTACATACATATGTAGTCAGCCAGCCCAAGTTAAAAACTGAAGACACCTATGATGAATGTCTTTTTCTAATTGTCTATTTTTAATCTGAAAAAATGTTTTCAAATCTGTAGATGAAATGGACGCCATAGCTTGTAAAACTGTTCCAGACCTACGAGGGAGTGCTAGGTAACCAAAAGGAGAAAACACTTGGTGAGCATTGTTCAAACTCTGGTTGAGACAGTTTTGTTGACTTTGCGCTAATATCCTTTGGAAAGGTATGAATCCATCTCCCCTCTAGCTATGAGTAAAATAGCACAGCGTGGAGTGAGAGATGTCACTTCAGGTGCTTGTCACTTCCAATGCTTCTTCTGCTGAGTAAGTAGGAGTATAATATCTAGAACTCAAGTAGAAGACCACTGAGGTCGTTTTCAGTGTGAGGACATTATTTACTTACCTTAGAGTAGGTTTCTCCAAACTGTGTCGCTAATAATCTGTTTGTTGCAAAATGGTGATGATGTTGTTATTATTATTATTATTATTATTTGCAATCTCACGCCAGTTGCCTGGTGGTAATTATTATTATCATGACGATTATTATTATTATTATTATTATTATTATGACTATTATTATTATTATGACAATTATTATTATTATTGTGATGATTATGATTATTATGATGATTATTATTATTATTGTGATGATTATGATTATTATGATGATTATTACTATTATTATGACGATTATGATAATTATTATGATTATTATGATTATGAACAAGAATGTCTTTCAAAAGATACTTTTTTTGGCCAAGTGAACTGTTGGGATGACTGTTATAAATCATGCTAGCGGTCCACAATATACCTGGAAATCCATGTTTTTAAGTTTTTTTTACGCCCACTGACGATTGTGGTCCTGCAGGCATAAACTCATGTCAATCCAGCAACCTCTTTAATCTGGCAAACCACTTTAAAGAACTAAGAAAAAAAAAAAAATTGATTTCTAAGGTTATAGTGAACTGTGGTAACGACGCACTATTTTGATGACAACCACTGGCACATATTCGTGTTGGCCAGTAAAACTTGAGTAATGTGTTGCAAAAGATCTATTTATAAAAAGTGTGTCACCTATGCAAAAAGCTTGGAGAGCTCTGCTTTAGACATACAAAAATTGCTATGTTTAGATATTAGATCTTATAATTTGACATGTTTCCTCTTGTTAATAAGCTGAAAATAATTACCTGCCTTTGGGATTCAAATGTACTTGTAATATCTTTCTTTAGAGTCTAAATCTGTTGCTGCCTGTAAATGAAAAAAGGTCCTTTTAAGAATGGTTAGCCCTGGAAGCGGAACATTTTCTATTTCTTACCTCTGCCAACGAGTTTGGGAGAAGTATATATAGTTTTGCCCGTAAATGAGTACACCTGGCCCACTTATATTTTTTAATAGGTTATTTTACTTCTAAACCAAACATGGCAGGATTTTATTATTTCTAGTGGAACATTACTCAAGCTGAATGGATATTATCAAGCTTTTTTATGACCTAACTCTACAGCATTAAAACTATGAAGCCAAAAATATTTTTTGTAGGATTGTACTCATTTTTGGATGGCAATGTATTCATATTTTTGGCAAATTTCAATGCTTCAGAGTTTGGTCATGATTGATGTTTGATAATAGTTGTGTTAATCATGTAATGTTATGCTTGAAACAATAAAATCTTGCGATGTTTGGTTTAGAAGAAAAATTAACTTCCTATAGAAAATTGGTTGGGTGGATACTCATTTATGGTTGGTACTGTATATTTGCTGATGTTTATCTATCTGTCTACACAATATCTCTGAAAGTTCTCTATGAATTTCAAAAGCATTTTGGAGAAAAATGGGTTATGGATTAAGGAGGAATTGATCAAATTTGGGAGTAGATCCAGGAATTCTTTTTTTGATATCGAAAGTTTCACAGTTACTCTCCCTTCATCATAGCCATATATATAAATTTTTAGTTGATGTATAGCATTGGTAGAGATATGTACTCTGTGAATTCTTCCTTGTTTTCTTCTTTAAATATGCTGAAAATAATAATGTGCACTTGGGATTTAAATGTACTGGTGAGATATCTTTAAACTCTAAATCTGTTTCAGCCTGTAGATAAAAATATTCCATGAGGACTGCTTAGCCTTAATACTAGATACATTTTCTATTTTAGAACTTGAATTTTACCTGTTGCAAATTATATAACACTCTCTCAAAGAAAGTTGCCTAATGTTTACTGAAACGGAAAAAAGAATTGGCAGACTGAGTTTGAGTTTTGGCCAAAGTTATTCTTGTTCAAGTCACACTAATGTCCCTGGGAAAGGCATGAACCCACTCCTCCCTCCAGATATGGGTAAATAGCCAGGCATTTTAAGCCCTGTAAGCTGTTTAAGATTACTCCGATTAAAGAGAAAACTATAGCTTAGCAGTTGCACAGAGCTTGCCCCAAATGTGGGTAAAAAGAGGCAGGTTGAGTGTGGGGCTTGTAAATTCACCCCATGAAAACTTACTTGCCACTGAATCTTTAGGAGATTGGTTGTGACCCTATGCTCCACAAGAGTCAACAAGAGCACATTCTCTCTTTCATGATTGCATGTTCACATAAGGCATTCAACTAATATGTTTAAAAGAAAATGTGTACATTCATAGGAACTAGCATCATACCTGTCAAAAATAACAGAATTATGAGCTAGTGAATGGAATCAGTCAGATGTGCGCAGCTGTAAAGAAAACCTGTATATCAAATCAATTGTTGGGAGTGACACTTTTGTGCTATCTGGTAACACTGGTTTCTATCACCCACCCCCTCAATAAATGTCTTCAGGGACAAGTTGGTCCCTGTTTATTCCAGTCATGCAGTGCCAAATATGCACCCATGTCTAATTTCATTTGCAGATAATCAAAAGAGGTGTACTAATTAACTGTAATAAAGACTTCTGTTTCCTTTTCCATTATTTTCCTAGTCATGCTGTGCCAAATTAATGTCTAAATGTTGTTTTCTTGTCTTTTTGTGTTTGTTTGATCACAAATCCCGGTCATAAGGAAATTATGTAGATCTGTTATTCTCAAGTCTAAAGGAATGTAGTGAAATCCTTTTACTTGGGTTTTTTTCTTTTTGATTCATTCTTTTACTGTGCCTCCTTGAAGGAGTTCCAAATATTATTCTCTGTACACAATCTTGATGCTGTTAACATGACAACTGAATGTTACTTATTTACTGGATTTTTTCAGTTAGTGGTGGTGGGGGGGTTCTCAAAGAAAGATACAAAATCTGTACTGCTCAGTGTTCTTTTTGAGTAGCTTTCTGATTATTGAAAATGAGGGGCTGATTTGCCCATATTGTAGACCAACTTAACCTGAGATGAGGCAAGTTGGTCCCTGTGATTGTCATTTGGCCTGCTATGTGCCAAACTGAGTTGTGTTACAATAGTTTGCCATTTATTGATATCATAAATTTAGGAGATATGTTGATGCTTGGTTTAAACCATGAATGGTTGTTCTAACTCTATTGAAATATTCTCCACACTACTTTGAGTGATAGTACTGTGAAATATATATATATATATATATATATATTTATGTGTATGTGCAGTGGTGGACCAAGCAAAGGTAGAGGGTCGTCCAGCCCTGAGTGATATCAAAGTGTATGACTAAAAATTTTGCATTTAGTTTCTTGGCGTTTCTTTTTTCTAAAAAAAACATCTGTCCATACAATATTTCCAAAATGAAATTTTGTGAAGAGTTGGCAAGAGGGTAAAGAAGGGTTTGTTGAGTTATGGAGCAGATCGAGGAATATCTTTTTGTTGAGAGTCATTCCCCCCCCCATACATTTGGATATATGCTCATGAATGCCCACATATCTCCAGAAGTTCTTGAGATTTTTAGGCTTATGCTATCACATTCGATAATAAGGGAGAATCATGATGAATAATGAATACTATGAGGGCAAAAGATCTCTAAAATTTGAGGTATCCTGTGAAGAGAGCCAGTTCTGGAAGGAGACACCATGAGTTACTGTCCCATGTGACTCTAACCATAGGGCCACTAAGGTGTGCGTATGTTCTCTGAATATATGACCCCCCCCCATTCAAGTCATATTCTCATTCTCTCTACATACATATAGGAACATCCATAAGTTCATATCTTAATGATGAAAAAAAGCACTTATTTTACTCTAGAAATACTTTAGTTTTCAACATAATCCTCTTCCTTGTAAATTCACAGAACCGAACACTTCTCTATAGATCACATAGATCAAACGTTATACAGTGAAAATTTCAGATTAAAATAAAAATTCAGCCAATAAAATGGTCAGGCTATAGAGTTATTGATCCACTCGCATACTTATATGTATATTTGGAGTTGATGTTTATTCATTCTATTTGTTGAGGTTTCTCTGCCAGAACAGAGAATATTAAATATTCAAACATGAATTTGAGTCTGTTCTGTGTTAAACACTCATTCAGACTGATACTAAACTGTTTTGGTTACATTTTAAATTCTAATGTTAAAGTATTCAAAAATCGTACATATTTTTCTATTTTGTTAATAAGTCTATCCTTCGTACATTTATACTCATTCGATTTCTCATATTTGATAATACTTTTTTATTATTATCTATTTTATCTTTTATTTTATATAGATATTTTTAAAGATATATTTTCATTTTTATTGCTTATTGTTACTTCGATAAATTTTACAGTTAAATATATGTATATTCACCCAATTTGTTCGAAAGATTCTTATATGAATTTACTTCTGTGTCTAAATTTAGCCACTAATTCATTTGTCATATTCAGGATGTTATGTGAATTTTTGAATGATATTATTTGAGTTTTTTTCCTTTTTTTTTATCTATTTTTTTTTTTTTTTTCAACATGAATTGGATCATCTACATTGATTACTTGCTTGTGTTGCATGTTTTAATATAGACCATGATATATTTGGTGTTTCATTTTTATTTTCAATTCTTGTATACATTTGGATAATACTCTTTATGAGTGAATGAGAACCTCTGATTATTAAGTTTTTGTTTCCATTGCCATTGGATGCTCCAATATAAATTCTCATATCATTTTTTTTTGTTTGTTCTATAATTTCGAATGTAACTAGTAAAGTTCAGTACCGACTTGAATGTAGCCCTGGAGATATTCATGTTTTGATATTCGTTATTAAATATATATTAGAAATTGTCAACCAAAGCTGTCAACATCAACATTGGTTTCTTCAGTTTTTAAATTAGCTGGGCTCAATAAATATCAACGTATTTAATGTGCATAGAAGGCTTTAAGGCTGAAAATTGAAACTTTTTTCAAATTCTCCCCAAATAAGTTTTTAGTGGTAGGTTAAATTTATAATGTAGATTCTGTTAGCCAGTTTTTATACTTGTTTTTTAAAATTCGAACTTTTTCTGTGATCACCAACCAACAAAAGGCACGAGAATTAACATACTCATTGATCACTTTTTTTTTTTTTTTTTTTTTTTTTTTTTTTTTTTTTTAGATTTAAAAAAAAATCTTTAATTGATCACCCCAACACAACATACCAAAAGATGTTGGTCAGGTGATGTTTTTTATTGAGTGACTAACCAGACCTGTATATACATCTACTACTATGAATCTGATGAATTCTAAATGGCTGTGCTTAGAGGTTGAAAATTTGTCTCTGAGGATAACCTGACCCCAGGATTAACATTAAATAGGTGGGATCAACCTCAGGTTTTCAAAGGTCTATGTGATACATGGCACATGAGAAATCTATTTTCTCTCATTTCTCAATTGGTCAATGGAGACCTGATCATTGTTCGCAGCAATTTTTTTTTTTCTTCTTTTCACAAAGCTCTTACCCAAGATGAACTCTTTCAACTCTTGACATCCTGTACCGCACAATACCAAACACTTTCTTTAGACTGATTGCTAAGGAAGAGAGAGCTTTGCAATGTAAGGGAGATAATTCAAGTCACTTCCTCTATTGTTCATTCCTGGCCTGTAATGTTCACGCTCACTGTCGAGTATGCATTGCTCTGTTTCGATTAACATTTTCCCCAATTTTTTTTATGTGATCATTTTCCTTTGATAATGGCGGCTGGGTTCTTGACCGATGACTACTTTCTCAAAGATTCGATCAATGAATTATTGGTTAATAGGGCTATAAGGCTTGGAGATGACAATGAAGACCAGTGTGATGTCTGCTTCTTCAGTCCTCACGATTGACCTGTCTGACTTTGAAACAGTGGAATTTTTGTCAAAAATGGATAAAATTTCACTTTCAGAATGGTCAGATGTTGTGGATCCTGAGACTGCAGCCTTTACAGGTGCTGTTCATCCTAAAAATAATCGTTTGGGACTTGATGCCAATCCCGTTAAATATTTTTTTTTTTTTCAACTCCTGTCGGCTTTTATTGAAGTTTGCTGATCAATCAAACTTGTACGCAGGATAGAAGGGGGCTGTCAACTTTGTGCCCACCTGTAATTATTATCTGTTAATTTCTTCATAAATAAACTTCACAAACATCAGTGAAAAACATGTTCTATGTTTTTTTTTTTCTTCTGATGACTGTCTAATTGAATTTTACATATCACTAACAAACGCATCGCATATTTTTTCATTATTTCTATTGAGCACGTCTGTTTTAAAAAAAAAATATATGATTAATCAATAACCATGCGTGTGCAACATTATTTTTAACACAAATAACTACATCAAATTAAAAAACAAGTCTTTCCTACAATATTACCAATTTTCAAAACAATTGGTCCATTTGAATAAACAAACCGATTTTCAGCCTTGTTCTGCTTAATCATTATAGGATTAGGTTTTGAACTCAAAGAGTTGAAGGGCTCTGCTGCCCTACTATTTACCCATACTTGGGAGGGAGAAGTGGATTTTTATCTTTTCCAATGGCATTAGTGCAAAGTGAATACAAACTATCACAGCTGTACTTTGAATTTGATTAGTGATTTCCATCCTAGGTGCCTTCAGTAATTGGGCTACCAACACCTAATATAAAGCGTCTGTCTCCTATTCGAGTATAAATGCCAAATGACATAGTCCCAGTTTCCATAGCTTATGTCAATTTGGTGATCCTTGCAAGTTTCAAGTATGGTCAAGACCAGGACTTTATTCTTACAAGTTTATATGTCCACTATCTTTGGTAGGATGTGAAAACCATTTGAAAACTCTAATGGCAAAGGGCTGGTCATCTTGAATGAATGGCAGATGACTGATAGACATCACGACACACAGCATTGATCCCAAATGTGGAATCAAGGCTAGCAAAATATGATATGGTGAGATGAACTGGACAGGTTCCGAAAATATCAGCTCTGTGACGCCCACAACAGAGGGGTGTGGCAAATCCTCGGGAAGGTTTGCGTACAAACAACAGATGATAAGACTGATGATGAAAATCACCAGAGGGAGACCTCCATCCTGATTACCCAGTGTAGAGTTTAGCAATTAGTTAAGTGTACAGGGAAATCAGTCTGAATGGAAAGTTTTCCCCCCTTTTCACTTATACCAGGAATCACACCTGGGATCTTCTGAGCACAAGTCAGACATATTAATCATTGCACTCTCTGAGCAGTCCAACCCAAACCTTCTTAGTTGTTATTAGGTCATGCAGATTCATTTGTAAGAAAGGGAAAATCTTGTCTTCATCAACAAGCATTAATATGCCAGATATCTGAAGAGTGTTTTTTATTGCTCAGAATATTATTTTGCTGCCTATCAGGGCCAGCATATTTCAAATCTCATAGAGTTTGGATCTTTTTTTTCTTTTTTCCAAATTCAAAATATAAAATTATCAATTGACATTTTTACTAGTATCCTCATCTTAGTTATTATAGCTATATGTTTTGGCTTATTTACTTTTCCAGCCTTCTTAAAGTGTCTGTTTTAGTTGTTAGCCTTCTTTAAATTTCAAGCTGAACCCAGAAGGACACCAACTATGACACACACCTGGAAAAAGGCTGGAAAACGCAACAGCTGAAATGTTGTGACCCTAGTCTGAGTGAATCGATGTTTAATTATAATTCCTCATCTCAGGAAATTTAGATGACAGATGAAATCAATTTTGAAAACAAAATGAAAAAAACATTGTTCTTTTATGTACCTTGCTTCCCATTCATCAGTGTTTCAGCTTGTCCGTTCTGTAGCATTCAAACAACCCCAGGCTATGGTAGGGCCCTTAAGGCCAAGACTACCATTGTGATGGGAGTGGGAGCTCACTCTGGAGGCGTGTTCATGTGTATACCCATACATAAATTATATGTATTTAGCATTGATTACAAGAATAATTTTGTGTGCAGTTTGAAGTAGTTCCTACTTTTCCGATCTGGCTCTGCCTACAGCCAGCTCTGTCTGCTCCTACTGATGAATGTCAAAAAATCATCAATTAAAGATAACTTGATATAAGTTAGGATGAAGGTAAAAAGCCAGTCAAAATCAATAATAATGTGGTATTACTTTATCCATGTATAAATTTGAAAAAAAATCTATGTATTAAATGACTACTCGGTCTCAAATGTATACTTCAACTCGCATAGAATATCGGATGTAAGGAGTTAGGTTTAAGGTGTAAAATCAGCTTCTGCTTAACTATAAAATCCCCTGTGGCTAAATGGTTAAAAGTGGCCGGGCGTATACTGGACGCCTTCTGGCTAGAGGGTGTGAGTTTGATTTTCTCCATGGGATTGCTCTTTATTTTCTCTGATTCAATTGTTGCCTTAGAATTATGGTCCTATTTAGAGTTGTGGCAAAAAAGCAACTGAAAGTTAGAATGGAACGAAAAAGCTAGTCGAAAGTAATTATAAAAATAACTCGTATCATGACTTGGGAGAAGAATACAATTTTAATTAATGAGCAAATGATGATAGTCAGTCCTTAATATTCAATATTCATTTGCATTACTGTTGAAACAATATGACTAGATGTGAAATTGGACTCTTTTAACACTGGTCAACATCAAATTTTTATTAGGCATGTAATGTGGTGTACCATATGTAGTTTTGGATGATGATTCTGAAAATATAATCCGTTTTCTTGTATCACATCTAGTTTTCATGATGAGATGAAAGGTATATTTTAGCGTATAACCCCTATAAAACATCATGGGGGTCCAGAGCTCAATGTATTAGCTTCTCTCTCTTCATAGCATCTTCTTTGCATCTCATACATAGAACTTTTCAATGCAGAAAATCAAAATTATGATCACATATCTTGTTTTCATTCAACTGTTGCCTTTATTGCCTTGTACACAGTTAAACGGAAAACCGAAATTTTAATGGGGTGTCTACTATAAAGCTCAAATGCTATTATTGTCAGATCAAGTGACCCTGAATAGAAGTTGATTTTAGGTAAGAAGCATCCAATCAAGGAACACCTTTCTATCAAGTTCCAAGTAAATCTGACTTCAAACAGCGGAGAAAATTGATTTTAAAACAAAGTTTCAACAACATTGAGTCAAAGATTGTTATAAGAAGCATCCTATCAAAGAACTCCTTTCTTTCAAGTTTCAATTGAATCTAACAAAATAGCCAAGAAACAATATGAGAACATACTTACTGACTGACCAAGTCTCTTATAGAGAGGCAAGGACACCTCTAAAATTGAGACATGCTAGGGTGAAACACTCGAAATTTGTAATCTGTCGAAATTGATGTAAAAAAATTGTGTACAGCAACTTTGAAGTGAAAAAATTTGGATTTTGTTCTCCAGTGTAATTAATTTGATAGCAAAAAGACTTGTAATGAAGGATTACTTGAATAGTGTTGCTTTTTCAGTTTGAAATTCTTGTTATTCTTCATTTTGTGTGATTGTAGAATTGAAAGATGGTGAGGGCACAGAGAGAGGATGATTGAATAGAGGGGTATGGGAAGTGCAAAGAGGTTACACTCCAATGTCATTGTGCTACCAAGGCCAAAATAACTCTAACAAGAGATACAGCTGTAATAAATCTCTCAGAAGTTGGAATTAAAGATGGATTATTGGTCTGATAGATATTTGATAGCTTTTCCTGGTGGATTATACCAGGGAGGTTATTGACCAACCAAGATTGGAAATTTAGTTGGCAAAGTAATACATTGGTGTAGTTGTTTACCAAGTCTAGTTGAGTCAGACACAAGGCCTCTTATTGTTGGCTTATCTGAGGATCAAACTTGTAATCTAATAAAACGGCCTGTCAGACCAACTTGCCAATGACACTGTGAGTGGCTCATCGTATTTGCTAGTATATAAGACTGACATTTAATTTGAAAAGAAAAAGGAGAGGAGCTCGATATCGGGGGCTTGGATGAGTTGCAATAAGCAATAGTCCCCCAAGTACTGTTGTAAACCAATCATCTTATAGTCTGGTACATAGAGCAAAATTCATTGGTATCTCTACTCTAATCAATACTATTTCATAAGCATTTGTCCTCTCCTTTTAGGAGTTGCAGAGAACTTGGAAGTTTTGATGCTTAACCTGAATAAAAAAAGTTATTAAAGGCCTTTCTTTTAATTCTTTTTATGTTTAGAAATCTTAAACCCAAACTGTCACTACAGGTTTGTTTGGTTTTCAAGTTGAGCTAAAAAGTTATGGGTGTGCACTTTTTTAATTTTAAATTCAGGACACTTCCTTAGCTTTAGATTAAAAGGAAAATCAGAATTGAACAATGTATTTTTGAAATTAACTTAGCCATTCCAAAAGAAGGCTTGATGCAAACGCATGCTTTAATTTGTATCAAACTCCAATTGAAGTAATCTGTGTGTATGCACTTGACAAATGGCCATTGTACAAAGTTGACATTCGCCAGATATACTAGTCAACACAAGGCAGTGCAGTGTCAAGTTTGAAGTTATTCGGATCAGTGGTTCTTGAGAAATCTAATAAAATCAAAACACTTAAATTCATCAAAATTTAGATATAAAATATCTGAATTGGCAAATCTGAAGAGAAGTAAGCTAAAAAATTTTGTATAATGAAGAGAATATTATTTTACATGATAATTATGGCAGACTGCTCCATACACCTTGATGCTCGGCCCCTTTCAAACATGCACCTCTGAATTGGTTACCTTCCTACTACTGAATGAATTGAAATATGAATGAGATTGTCCTGATTTTCTCTCATTTCTGAAACTCAGATTCTGCTTCAAATCCTCAACCTTCATTTTTTGACAATTTTAACTCTTAAATATATTCTAGGCAAATCAGATAGTTATTCAGCGGATGTAAGTTTTGATTAAAGTTAACTCCTTGCATTTTTTGGTAACTTTTAGAATATTTTCTTTATTTCAATTCACTGGATAGTTCTTTTTTTTTTTTTCTAAATTTTATTCATGGAATAGTTCCACAGTGGTTACAAGCGGTCTATGAATTTTATAGTAAGAGCATTAAAATCTGGCTTTTGTGATTTATAAATGTCTTTATTTCTTTCTGTTAATTCTTTTCGGAAGTGCCCTATTAAACATTTTCCCTTAATTTCTGCGCGAGTAATTAACTTTGCTTTCTCACTTTTTTTCTCCTCCTGCTGTACAGTTATTAGTTAGATCCCCATTCTGATTTATTTTCAGGTCAGTCACTTTTTATATGAAGTTTCCTTTATGTTTGAACATATATTTTCTTTCATTCCATTTCAATTCCTTTCATTTTCTGTTGCTTTTCACGTTTCTTTCATTTTATTTCACACTTGCTCTTTTTTTTTCTGTCTCTTTTTGTTTCTTTCTCTCTCTTCCTGTGTCTTTTTGTTTCTTTCTCTCTCTTCCTGTGTCTTTTCGTTTCTCTCTCTCTCTTCCTGTGTCTTTTTGTTTCTCTCTCTCTTCCTGTGTCTTTTTGTTTCTCTCTCTCTTCCTGTGTCTTTTTGTTTCTCTGTCTCTTCCTGTGTCTTTTTGTTTCTCTGTCTCTTCCTGTGTCTTTTTGTTTCTCTCTCTCTTCCTGTGTCTTTTCGTTTCTCTCTCTCTTCCTGTGTCTTTTTGTTTCTCTCTCTCTTCCTGTGTCTTTTTGTTTCTCTCTCTCTTCCTGTGTCTTTTTGTTTCTCTCTCTCTTCCTGTGTCTTTTTGTTTCTCTCTCTCTTCATGTGTCTTTTTGTTTCTCTCTCTCTTCATGTGTCTTTTTGTTTCTCTCTCTCTTCCTGTGTCTTTTTGTTTCTCTCTCTCTTGCTGTGTCTTTTTGTTTCTCTCTCTCTTGCTGTGTCTTTTTGTTTCTCTCTCTCTTGCTGTGTCTTTTTGTTTCTCTCTCTCTTGCTGTGTCTTTTTGTTTCTCTCTCTCTTGCTGTGTCTTTTTGTTTCTCTCTCTCTTGCTGTGTCTTTTTGTTTCTCTCTCTCTTGCTGTGTCTTTTTGTTTCTCTCTCTCTTGCTGTGTCTTTTTGTTTCTCTCTCTCTTGCTGTGTCTTTTTGTTTCTCTCTCTCTTGCTGTGTCTTTTTGTTTCTCTCTCTCTTGCTGTGTCTTTTTGTTTCTCTCTCTCTTGCTGTGTCTTTTTGTTTCTCTCTCTCTTGCTGTGTCTTTTTGTTTCTCTCTCTCTTGCTGTGTCTTTTTGTTTCTCTCTCTCTTGCTGTGTCTTTTTGTTTCTCTCTCTCTTGCTGTGTCTTTTTGTTTCTCTCTCTCTTGCTGTGTCTTTTTGTTTCTCTCTCTCTTGCTGTGTCTTTTTGTTTCTCTCTCTCTTGCTGTGTCTTTTTGTTTCTCTCTCTCTTGCTGTGTCTTTTTGTTTCTCTCTCTCTTGCTGTGTCTTTTTGTTTCTCTCTCTCTTGCTGTGTCTTTTTGTTTCTCTCTCTCTTCCTGTGTCTTTTCGTTTCCCTCTCTCTCTCTCTTCCTGTGTCTTTTCGTTTCCCTCTCTTTCTCTTCCTGTATCTTTTCGTTTCCCTCTCTCTCTCTCTTCCTGTATCTTTTCGTTTCCCTCTCTCTCTCTCTTCCTGTGTCTTTTCGTTTCCCTCTCTCTCTTCCTGTGTCTTTTCGTTTCCCTCTCTCTCTTCCTGTGTCTTTTCGTTTCCCTCTCTCTCTTCCTGTGTCTTTTCGTTTCCCTCTCTCTCTCTTCCTGTGTCTTTTTGTTTCTCTCTCTCTCTCTTCCTGTGTCTTTTCATTTCCCTCTCTCTCTCTTCCTGTGTCTTTTCATTTCCCTCTCTCTCTCTTCCTGTGTCTTTTCGTTTCCCTCTCTCTCTCTCTTCCTGTGTCTTTTCGTTTCCCTCTCTCTCTCTCTTCCTGTGTCTTTTCGTTTCCCTCTCTCTCTCTTCCTGTATCTTTTCGTTTCCCTCTCTCTCTCTCTTCCTGTGTCTTTTCGTTTCCTTCTCTCTCTCTTCCTGTGTCTTTTCGTTTCCCTCTCTCTCTCTTCCTGTGTCTTTTCGTTTCCCTCTCTCTCTCTCTCTTCCTGTGTCTTTTCGTTTCCCTCTCTCTCTCTCTCTTCCTGTGTCTTTTCGTTTCCCTCTCTCTCTCTTCCTGTGTCTTTTCGTTTCCCTCTCTCTCTCTCTCTTCCTGTATCTTTTCGTTTCCCTCTCTCTCTCTCTCTTCCTGTGTCTTTTCGTTTCCCTCTCTCTCTCTTCCTGTGTCTTTTCGTTTCCCTCTCTCTCTCTCTCTTCCTGTGTCTTTTCGTTTCCCTCTCTCTCTCTCTCTTCCTGTATCTTTTCGTTTCCCTCTCTCTCTCTTCCTGTGTCTTTTCGTTTCCCTCTCTCTCTCTTCCTGTATCTTTTCGTTTCCCTCTCTCTCTCTCTCTTCCTGTGTCTTTTCGTTTCCCTCTCTCTCTCTTCCTGTGTCTTTTCGTTTCCCTCTCTCTCTCTCTCTTCCTGTGTCTTTTCGTTTCCCTCTCTCTCTCTCTCTTCCTGTGTCTTTTCGTTTCCCTCTCTCTCTCTCTCTTCCTGTGTCTTTTCGTTTCCCTCTCTCTCTCTCTCTTCCTGTGTCTTTTCGTTTCCCTCTCTCTCTCTCTCTTCCTGTGTCTTTTCGTTTCCCTCTCTCTCTCTCTCTTCCTGTGTCTTTTCGTTTCCCTCTCTCTCTCTCTCTTCCTGTGTCTTTTCGTTTCCCTCTCTCTCTCTCTCTTCCTGTGTCTTTTCGTTTCCCTCTCTCTCTCTCTTCCTGTGTCTTTTCGTTTCCCTCTCTCTCTCTCTCTCTCTTCCTGTGTCTTTTCGTTTCCCTCTCTCTCTCTCTCTCTCTCTCTTCCTGTGTTTTTTCGTTTCCCTCTCTCTCATTTTCATTTTGTCTGTTTGTTTATCTTTCTTTCTTTCATTTTCATTTTGTCTGTTTGTTTGTTTATCTTTCTCTTTCATTTTGTCTGTTTGTTTGTTTATCTTTCTCTTTCATTTTGTCTGTTTGTTTGTTTATCTTTCTCTTTCATTTTGTCTGTTTGTTTCTCTCTCTCTCTCATTTTCTTTTTTTCTGTTTGTTTTTCTCTCTCTCTCTCTCTCTCTCTCATTTTCTTTTTTTCTGTTTGTTTCTCTCTCTCTCCCTCTGTTCGTTCCTTTCATGTCTTGATTTCTTGATGCTTCCCTTCCATTGAATAACTCAATTAACTAATGTCTTTTCTATTACAAGAGCCGTTTTTAAGCCTCTTATCTTCACTTGATGTAGCTGTGCACTACGCAGGAATCTGTTATTTATTTTCAATTATATATATTTATTCCTATTAATCACTGCTACCCACAACAGAGTGGTTTGTACACTGTTGTTGGGTCTGGGTTATTAATGTGTTCTGACATTTATAAGTTTCTGTGTTGGACTTTGTCCAGCTGTACCCGTTCATAGTAGAAACTGGAAATTTTGCACTCACACTACCTACAGCGAGGAAAGGGTTTCATTTTGCTTTCTGAAAATTCCCTTCAAAATAGGTTTTCAGTGGCAGTGGTGGTGCAGTTTATCATGTAATTTTATGCCAAATCAGTCCTTTCATCTATGTTTGGCAGCATTCATAGTAGTTTTAAAAAGTCAAGAAAAGTTGTTCATTCAATTTTTTTTATTTTAAAAATTTCAATTGATCATCCCCAACACAGCCTGCTGCCTAAAGACATTGACCATTGAGTGACAAACCAGACCTTTGAAAAGAGAAAAAAAATCATATATTAATGTTTATACTGGTGAGCAAGCTCAACTTTCAAGAACCAGATGATCCCAATAATCCTGAAATGAAAAGTATACAACCAATGCATTCTCTTGATAGTCACTGATAGAGCTGAAACATGGAACCTAACCAAGAGACAGACCTACAAACTGAGAAGTATGTAACATGCGCATGAGGGAATCCTGCTCAACCTTACATGGAGAGATCACAACACAGTACAGTATACAAGGAAGAAAACAGGTGTCCGTGATATCATAGAAACAATTAAAAAACTTATATGGCAATGGGCAGGCCGTATTGCAAGAATGAAAGACAACCAATGGACATCACGTCTCATAACATCGATCCTCAGAGATCACTTGTGAAACCAAGGCTGACGGAATACAAGATGGAGAGATGAACTGGACAGATTCAGGAAATACTGACTCTGCGACACCCATGATAGAGAATTGTGTCGAATCCTGGGTAAAATCTATGTCCAACAACGGATGTTAAAAGACTGATGATGATGATGGTTGCATTTTCATCAAGGTAATATGGTTTTAGCTATCACTGCTGCTCAATTTACAAGGTAAAAAGAAGTAATGGATGGCGATGATTCATAATTTCCCTTTGAATGCTAGTTTTTAAAAAATATTTTTCATTATTTCACTCTGGATATATAATGGCTAATTTG
The DNA here is from genome assembly GCA_963457665.1 of Thysanoteuthis rhombus. NCBI lineage: Eukaryota > Metazoa > Mollusca > Cephalopoda > Oegopsida > Thysanoteuthidae > Thysanoteuthis > Thysanoteuthis major. Next base: position 13,713,846 of record OY735233.1, read on the forward strand.
GATCATAACCAGCACACCTTCTGAAGAAACATTGAAAATCAAAAAAAATAATTTGATAGCATTACTATAATTTCTTGTGCACTTAAAAGTGCATGAAAAATTGTTTTCTGGTTTTAATTACAGCCCACTTATTGAACTAAATTCTGTCTTAGTAGGACTTTAGTTTCAGTAAAACTATTTCTCTCCCACAGAGTTTATTATTTTATGTATTTAATCTACAAACTTACTTTGTATAGTTTTTTTTATACATCCCATTTGGAACATTTGGATGACGAAATGGACTGAAGTCCATAGTTCAACGATGATGTCAAAAAAAATTAATGCTGTCTCTAAATAATTTTGTCATTGCATTGTGTTTAAAAATATCAAAATTGTTATGTTTTATGTTGCTCTGCATTTGATTTGTTCAACCAAAATGAACCCAGAATTTTTTACGCATTTTCAAAATGAAAAATAAAGAAATAAGGGAGACTACTCTATTATCAGAATTCAATAATAATCACCATTTACAAATGTCATAGACAAAAAATATAGATAATTGCATTACATATTATATACTTTGTGTTCATTTTTGAGAGTTGAGTTGTTCATGAGGGAAGAGTGCTCGATATTAGGGGGTAAGGCATATGTAAACCTAGGCCGTATAGACAGAGAAATCAATGCACCATGATGACTCAAAGTTTCATGCTGCTGATCTATAGCAGTGAGTTAACAGTACTGATTGGAAGAAAAGAATAAACTCTTGGAAATACTCAAACTCAACTGCTGATGGGAAACCTGGTTAAGTGCACCAGCTGCTCTGCCATCTGAGCTATGAGAACTTGATGGCTTGGTAGAAGATCAAACCTAATCTCAAATATACTCTTCATCCTGTTCTCTCTGACACTATTTTGGTTGTTATACTGGTAGTATCAGTGAAGCAATTATCATTTTGTATTTTTTAAAGCTTTTATTAGATCAAGTATTGTAAACCATTATTACTAATAAATGCCCATTGCTTCGCAAACCGTACACCCTAAGGTGGTAAATATACACTCACAACAGAATAGCATTTTAGGTTTCTAATTTTTCAGTCTTTTTTTTTTCATTAACAAAATTAGGATACTTGATGTGATGAAAAACAGGAATCATGAGTTCAGCTGAAGGAAGATGAAGATGGTTCACTTGAAGATCTGGACCAACTTTCACATCAATCCAACATGATACAGCCATGAAAATTGATGTGCAGTATTTCTATTTGCGGTTGGAAGATGAGGATGGTTCACCTGTAGATCTGGACCAAGTTCCAGTCATATCATATTGGATTGATGTGAGAAAATTGATATTTAGCATTACTGGTTGTGGTAGTAGTAGGAAGATTGGGTTGGTTCCCCTAAAGGTCTAGACCTAGTTTTATATCGATCAAATGTGATATGGCTGAGAAATTTAACATATTAAGGATTGATTGACCAAAAAGTGTATAATAAGAGAATAGGGCGTGCCCGTTCAAATGGTTCATCCAGTTTCATGTAAAAATTTCAGGAAGTTTGAACTTGAAATTATGAGACATTGGTCTTTATTTATGATGTTAGGAAATCTGAAATATTGTTGTTAATCGTAATAGCAATCGAAACAGAATTTTTAAAAATTTGTTGACTCTTCATTTAATTATGATTTAATTTAATCTAGTTCAATGGGAAAATTTGTCAGGAAAAAACCTGATTTTCTCTCTCTCTCTCACTCGCTTATGTTCCAAAACCACTTTGAAATGATCAGAGACATATATTGTGGCATAAAAATGTCTCTTTTTATAGTCACAAAATATGTTCCTTTCAATACAGAATCAAACATTTCCTCACCACATATTGAGGATCACTGATCTGAATGACAAAGAACTTGACGCTGCAATGTCTGGTGCATGGACCAACATATTTGGCGGATATCAACTTCGTACAATGGCCAGTTCTCAAGTTATTGCGCTTGATGCATTGAGATTTCTCAAATTATAGTTAGGATGCGTGGATGCATAAAGAAAAAAACTCTCACCTCGTTTAGTTCTCTGATGGAATAGCATTCAAACATGCACGATTACAGACGTGGTAAAATTCTTTTGTTTTTATTTTCTCTTCTGCACTGTTGAGGCTGAAGGCTAATTGAATCTTTTTATTGAATTAATTACTTCTTTCCTCCTTTGTGAAAACAAGAAAATAAATTATTCATGCGCTCAGTCAATGCTGCTGATAACCAGGTCAGGTTTTGTTTCAACTAATTTAAAAAAAAAAGAAACTTTTTTATTAGTTTTACTTGCGTCAGTCATAATAACAAAAATAGCATTAAAAAAAAAACAAACTGTATGTTTAATGTTAATAGTAATTAGTAACACCTGTGAAAATTCCATGGTACAATTCAGGAATAGAACACACAGTAATTTGTATATGAGGTCTGTTTGGAAAGTGTCGAACCATTCTGAATATCTTCAAAACGATGATGTAACTTGGCTACCAATCAGAAAGGGCACTGACTACACTCTCCTGTAGGGTTACTCAGTTGGTAATGAGATGCCACTGAGTAAGCTGGTGAGCTTTGTGACTGTTATATTCATGATGACTGAGCCGCCTGCATCTCTTGTGTAGGTTTTTTGGCAAAACGTTGTATCACCCGGCTCTATTGGGGCTGATAGCTAATTGCATCCTATAACAGAATTAATTACTGCTTTCTTCCTTTGTTGAAATAAAAAGTTAATTATTCATCCACACGCTGTCAAAGCTGCTGATCAGGTCAGGTTTATGTTTTGTTTTCACTAATTAGAAAAAAAAAAGTATTCTATTGGTAGTAATACCTGCAGTCATAGCAACAAAAATGGTCTTTAAAAAAATCCATGATAACTGTAAGTAGTTACATCTGGAAAAATTCTGTTGTTTATCTCTGCAATTCAGGAATATATTATGAAGTATTAAGTTGTTACAAATGAAATGGTTTTCGAATAGTAAAACAAAGTTTGATATAAACAAAAAATGGTAAATATCCAATCAAAATATGACCCGTTTGAAGCAATGATCTTTTCATAACGGTCCTCTCACAATAATACATAATTTTTATTAAATTCTTTTTGTTTATTAAACTATGTTAGCTTATTTATCCCCTTCTGCCTTCCTATCCTCTTATTAAACTACCTAATTTTTTCTCCTCTCTTCCTTTCTACCCTCTTATTAGATTACCGTTCTTCTCTCCTTCTTATAGTATCAGTAGCAGCCATCAGCCAAGCCTGTCGTTTTACACTCATGATAGTAAAGTGATGAGTTCAAAATTTTGGAATTCTGCTCCCACTGCAGAAATAGGCGTGAGGAATCTTCTGAATCCCCAAAGGTATTCATCTATTTCATCTGTAGGTAAGGTGGTAATTAACTATTAGTAATAGTTGATATTAGAGAGTACAGGTAGCTTAGTATATAGCATGGTTCTATCATCATCATCATCATCATCATCATCATCATCATCATCATCAGTCTTTTAATGTCTATCGTTGGACCTAGACCTTCCCCAGGATTTGCCACACTTCTCTATCATGGGCGTCGCGGAGCCAGTACTTTCTGAATTTGTCTAGCTCGTCTTTCGAATATTCTGCCGGCCTCGGTTCTGCATGTGATCTCGGGGGAGTTCATGTCGTGAGTCACAATGTCCATTGGTTGTCTGCCATTCGTGCTACTGCTACATAGCCAGCCCACTGCCATTTGAGCTTCTTGATGTATTCTACAATGTCCCTGACGCTTGTCTTTTCCCGATTGTGCTGTGCTGTCTTGTGGCCTCTCAATGTGACACCTAGCATAATTTTCTTATGTGTACGTTGCATAGTTCTCAATTTGCGATGGCTCTATGCATAGGTATAAAGAGGCATATTGATACGTAGGAATAACAGGTTTAGTCTCTCAATGGTAACTGTCATGTGGCCTACGTCTTTTGGCAGGATGGCATGTTTGGGGTGGTGAATTAATACATTGGAAAAAGTGGTGATCAATGAATAAGTTACTTCTCTCACCTTTTGTTGGGTAGTAATCATAAATAATGTCTGAATTATAAAAACAAGCCTTTGGTGCCATCAGTAGGGCCTGTATGTGTGATATATAGATAGCCTGCTAGACAATCTTGAAACTTTTGACAATTTTGGTTGATGATGTCCATTGATGATAAGATACAGAGAGAGAGAGAATAGTGTAGCGAAGAGAGAGAGAGATGGAGAATAGTGTAGCGAAGAGAGAGAGAGATGGAGAATAGTGTAGCGAAGAGAGAGAGAGAGATGGAGAATAGTGTAGCGAAGAGAGAGAGAGATGGAGAATAGTGTAGCGAAGAGAGAGAGAGATGGAGAATAGTGTAGCGAAGAGAGAGAGAGATGGAGAATAGTGTAGCGAAGAGAGAGAGAGATGGAGAATAGTGTAGCGAAGAGAGAGAGAGATGGAGAATAGTGTAGCGAAGAGAGAGAGAGATGGAGAATAGTGTAGCGAAGAGAGAGAGAGAGATGGAGAATAGTGTAGCGAAGAGAGAGAGAGATGGAGAATAGTGTAGCGAAGAGAGAGAGAGAGATGGAGAATAGTGTAGCGAAGAGAGAGAGAGAGATGGAGAATAGTGTAGCGAAGAGAGAGAGAGAGATGGAGAATAGTGTAGCGAAGAGAGAGAGAGATGGAGAATAGTGTAGCGAAGAGAGAGAGAGATGGAGAATAGTGTAGCGAAGAGAGAGAGAGATGGAGAATAGTGTAGCGAAGAGAGAGAGAGATGGAGAATAGTGTAGCGAAGAGAGAGAGAGATGGAGAATAGTGTAGCGAAGAGAGAGAGAGATGGAGAATAGTGTAGCGAAGAGAGAGAGAGATGGAGAATAGTGTAGCGAAGAGAGAGAGAGATGGAGAATAGTGTAGCGAAGAGAGAGAGAGATGGAGAATAGTGTAGCGAAGAGAGAGAGAGATGGAGAATAGTGTAGCGAAGAGAGAGAGAGATGGAGAATAGTGTAGCGAAGAGAGAGAGAGATGGAGAATAGTGTAGCGAAGAGAGAGAGAGATGGAGAATAGTGTAGCGAAGAGAGAGAGAGATGGAGAATAGTGTAGCGAAGAGAGAGAGAGAGAGAGAGAGAGAGAGAGATGGAGAATAGTGTAGCGAAGAGAGAGAGAGAGAGAGAGAGAGAGATGGAGAATAGTGTAGCGAAGAGAGAGAGAGATGGAGAATAGTGTAGCGAAGAGAGAGAGAGATGGAGAATAGTGTAGCGAAGAGAGAGAGAGATGGAGAATAGTGTAGCGAAGAGAGAGAGAGATGGAGAATAGTGTAGCGAAGAGAGAGAGAGATGGAGAATAGTGTAGCGAAGAGAGAGAGAGATGGAGAATAGTGTAGCAAAGAGAGAGAGAGATGGAGAATAGTGTAGCAAAGAGAGAGAGAGAGATGGAGAATAGTGTAGCGAAGAGAGAGAGAGACGGAGAATAGTGTAGCGAAGAGAGAGAGAGAGATGGAGAATAGTGTAGCGAAGAGAGAGAGATGGAGAATAGTGTAGCGAAGAGAGAGAGAGAGATGGAGAATAGTGTAGCGAAGAGAGAGAGAGAGATGGAGAATAGTGTAGCGAAGAGAGAGAGAGAGATGGAGAATAGTGTAGCGAAGAGAGAGAGAGAGATGGAGAATAGTGTAGCGAAGAGAGAGAGAGAGATGGAGAATAGTGTAGCGAAGAGAGAGAGAGAGATGGAGAATAGTGTAGCGAAGAGAGAGAGAGAGATGGAGAATAGTGTAGCGAAGAGAGAGAGAGAGATGGAGAATAGTGTAGCGAAGAGAGAGAGAGAGATGGAGAATAGTGTAGCGAAGAGAGAGAGAGAGATGGAGAATAGTGTAGCGAAGAGAGAGAGAGAGATGGAGAATAGTGTAGCGAAGAGAGAGAGAGAGATGGAGAATAGTGTAGCGAAGAGAGAGAGAGAGAGATGGAGAATAGTGTAGCGAAGAGAGAGAGAGAGAGATGGAGAATAGTGTAGCGAAGAGAGAGAGAGAGAGATGGAGAATAGTGTAGCGAAGAGAGAGAGAGAGAGATGGAGAATAGTGTAGCGAAGAGAGAGAGAGAGAGATGGAGAATAGTGTAGCGAAGAGAGAGAGAGAGAGATGGAGAATAGTGTAGCGAAGAGAGAGAGAGAGAGATGGAGAATAGTGTAGCGAAGAGAGAGAGAGAGAGATGGAGAATAGTGTAGCGAAGAGAGAGAGAGAGAGATGGAGAATAGTGTAGCGAAGAGAGAGAGAGAGAGATGGAGAATAGTGTAGCGAAGAGAGAGAGAGAGAGATGGAGAATAGTGTAGCGAAGAGAGAGAGAGAGAGAGAGATGGAGAATAGTGTAGCAGAAAAAAATCATACTGAAAATCATCCCCAGAAAAAAATAATCAAAACAATTCCATTAAGTTATCAGATAGAAACTATTGGCTTTATTAACAAAATTATTTAAGAAATCTCATTGGTATCTATTGATAATACTAAGAATACATTTCTCTCTCTCTCTCTCTCATCGCTTCATTTTCTCCTGTGTGCTCGGTGTGCGGGTTCATTGTTATCAAATGGAAAAATAAAGTCACCACTAGAGTGCTTGTTTGACAATACGTTGGTAAGTAATCTTTTTAGCGATAGATAAAAGGAAAGAGGGACTATTAGTTTTGTTAATTGATTGCTGGAATGTTTTTTTATCTAATCTCTTCCCCCTTTGCAGTTGTTACTCCATTTCTTTCTGTGCATAACATTTCATAGAGATGAAAGACCTTTGGGAAATGCTGTTTTGAAAATTGTGATCCATGCTCAAACTGAGTTATAATGTGTTTACAGTGTATTTTAAAACTCTGCTCACTCTACAGAACTTGGTTTCAGCTATTGTTTAAACCCAAAACTCCTAGATAGGTACTCAAATTGAGAACTAATGTCAAGCAAGGATTAAGATAGTCTATATTGGATATACAGAGTTTACTAGCATGAAAAATGGAATTAGGGAACCGACTTTCAATTCCGGCTGAGGTTGCTTATATCTTTACTTTACTCTGATGCCCTTGGGAAAGGCACGATTCCACTTCTTACCACCAGCTGTGAGTAAGTAGCAAAGCAGTTGGAGTCCAGTAAGGTAGACCATCTAAGAGAATGAGAAAAAAAAATGGAGCCGAAAAGTTCAGTTTGGTAGTCGTCATTGCTGGCTCCAAGCTTAGTTGAGAAGTGGGGACGTTCGGTAACAGACCAGTACCCTAGCCTTGTAAAACCTGTATTTGCTATGGAAACAATGAATAAATCTTCTATGAATGAATCCCATATCATTCAAAATGGAGGCAAACATGGCCAAATGAGCTGTGTTGTATGAGAGGATGTATTAAGAACCGGCAACTAAAACTGTCAACATAAGTTTCTTGAGTTTTCATATTGGTCTGGCTGGTGTTTAGTGGGTGGGTGGGGGGTCGATTTGCAATCCAAGTTCATGATACATTGGTCACTTAGTGTTGTGCAGCATTCATAATTGTTTTTTTGAAAATTTACTGATCACTACCAAACAAAAAGCAAGAGAAGTAACTTATTCATTGATCACCCTTTTTTTCTTTCAATTTTTTAATTTATCAACCCCAACAGGGCATGCAGCCAAAAGACATGGTTAATGAAAATTTCTATTGAATGACTAACCAAGACCCCAAGACCTATAATTATTATCATATAATAAGTTTATGTGCAAATTTTTCTGTTTGTTTGCACTGAAATGGAATGATATCTTTGGTTGATTTACCTTCCTATCATGACGTATATGAATTATCTCATAGAAGCTCTGAAGACTTCATGTCTGATCATCACTCATTAAACCAGCAAGAGATGAGTTAGGACTTTGAAAAAAAATGGAAAGTAGGATACTAGAATCATTAAAAATTTATTACCCAATAAAATAGCTTCAGGCTCCTTGGTGCCTACCCATATATAAATAACCCCATCATTTTGGATAAGTATATTCTAGTTATTATCATATTGAGTAACATGGGATTGTTTCTCTTGGTTCCAGAGGATGATAATTTACTCTTTTTGCTTCTTCTACAAAGTAGTTCATAAATTGTGCACCTGCGTTTTAATTACTAAGTCAGATACTCAATGAGATTTAGCAGTGAGAAATATTGTACAGGCTGTACCTCCCTAACACTCCTGCTGCTATCTGGAAGTAGTGTATTCTTATAAAAACCTTTCGTAAGTCGAAATAGTGTAAAGTGAAGAAGCAATTACTATTAATATGCAAACATTTTTGTGTATTTTCAAAATGATGATTGTAAGTTTGGTTGAGTTGTCAGAGGTTTGGGTGGTGGGAGATTGTAGTATAGGAAATGGAAGAGGGTGTGTGCTGCTTCTGTAACAGCTTACTGCAAAACAAATGCTATCATTGCATTTTGTCCTTTTTCATTTTTACAAAAAAAAAAAAAAGTGCCTCAAAACAAGCTTCTGAAAAGTGACGGAGGATATCTTCATTCCAGATGGAATAATTTTGTTAATGGTGGGTCAAAAGAATAAATTTCCGTACTGACCAGCATCTTTTTGTTACACCTGGCCGCTAAAACCTGAAATTTGTTTGACGGTAGATCTTCAGCTGTTTCAAGAGGTGGTCGAATTATTGATCTTGTTATTGTTGTTTGTTTTACTGATTTAATTGATAAAAAAATGAGAGATGGTATGCACTACTTAGTTTCTCTGTCTGAGTCTCTCCCTCTGTCTCTCCCTGTCTATCAGTCTGTTTGTCTGTCTTTTCTCTCTCCTCTCTCACTCACTCACCCTTTCACCCTGTCCCCCATCAAATTAGTAGTACTAGTATTTAGTTTAATTGAATGATCTTATGCTTCGTCCCACTCAAACCAATGTCTCCCTACCAATGAGCTGTGAGAAATTATGGCACGCCTTGTCTAATTAATGGTTTCTTCATCCAAGAACCTTCGGTGAAGAATGCTTGGCAACCGACCACCTCACGACTTTGAGCCTAAATGGAACTGTTTTTGGTGAGGTTTCACTTGAGATGGTCTGATTAGCCGCAACTGTTCTTGTCAGTTTATTGAACTAGGAAGGAAGGCTTCTTTGACTGGAGGTCTTTGTGTAGGAAGGAGTGTGGGTGGGACAATAGAAATGTTTGTGTGTGTGTGTATGCAGAGACACGCATATAATCAGCACTAGCTTACATACGCTCATACAAGCTTGCATAGATATTTTATGCACATATTCATGTGTGTACAAATGTTATCTATTCTATAAATTGTATGAATGCTATGTATGTATAGTAAACGTGCACACATATAATACTTGTACATAAGTTTGCATTGATATTGTGTGTGTGTGTATATATATATATATATATATATATATATACCCTCTCATATTGGAGAAGAGAGGAATATTAATTTATACTTTGAAAGGAATAATAACGGATCTGATTCATCACTCAACAGAAACTGTCCTGTTTCCAATGTCTTTTGGCAGTATGCTGTGTTGGGGTTGGGATGATCAATTAAAAAGTTATTTCTGTCACATTTTATTGTGTGGTGATTTTTGAAAAAAAAGTCTGAATCAAAAAAAGAATGCTGCTGGATACAAACTATGGAATCAATGTACCATAAACTTACATTGCAAATTGACCTTCTTCCTCTGATAATCTATTTTGCGGAGAATCATTTTTTCTGAACATGATTGGGAGTAAATATTTAAATTTTCAGCCCTCTATCTTCATTGGTGCTGCCTATACTCATGATACATACATAGCCAGCAAGCAAAACTTGAAAACCGAAGAAACCTATGTTGCCAGTTTCTAATAAGAAGAATATAAAATAACAACTGAAAATTTTCAATATATTGTATATCTTTGTTGGTCAAAAATCAAATGTAAAAGAAAAGAATGTTCTGAGAGTTTTTTACCTTGAAATTTTGACCGAAGGAGATTAACAATATATTGAAAGTTTTCAGTTTTGTTGAATCATAATTTAAAAAATCGAAAGTCTTTTTTTTTCTCTTTCTTTTGTATAATAATAACAATAATAATAACCAAAAGAAATCCTTGGAAGGACTAGGACTATCTAGATGACAGCACTACTAATATTGAGGGGATTTGCTGTCACTCAATCTCAAGTGGCGTAAAAAGTTTATACAGGTGTCCCCAGTTATGATGCGGTTGTTATGCCCCCAAAACCACTGTATTTTAACCAAACCATGATAAACAGGGTTGCCAATTTAGCTATTTTGGAGCTAGAGCTAGATTGATATTTTGAGGTCTATAACCCACCTGCGTTGTAATACGAACCACGTTAGAAGGTGGGAGACCTGTATAATAGTCATAACATTAATAATGATAATAATGATACCCACCAGCAGTACTGTAGGATATCTTCAAGTAAAGTTGTATTATTCAGTGAATAATTAAAATTTGTAATTTCATTGCAGCTAATATTTCCACCTGATACACATCAGAATTAATGGAAAAATTTCCATTTACTGTTAACGGATTTAGCTCCGAAAGTTTTCCATAGAAGTTCTCGATAATAATTACCAGCCCCCAAGATGCATATGTCCTCCAAGTCCACTTGGTCAGCATATTTCAAAAGATACCAGGATGGTAAATAAATAAATTGCTGACTTTCATGCATCTCAACAGCTATGGTCTCAGACTACAAAATATTCTTTTATGCCTTCTGCTATACTTGATTCAGTTTTTAGAACCCGTCGACATAGCTTTCTTCAGATTCTGAATTGGTCTGGCTGGTTATGTATGCATGGTGCGTACAGACTGCAACAATGGAGCTAGTGTGCTGAAAATTCACACATTTACCCCTTGTTATGTGTAGAAGAGATTTGTTTTTTGAAAATTCCTCTATAAGTAGTTTAAAAAAACAAAACAAAACATTTTTTCTTTATTTTAAAAAAAGAATGCACTGAAAGGTGAAAGTGATTCATTCATTGATAAATGTGGCCAAAAGACATTTGTTTATGAGTGACTAACCTGATTTTTTTTTGTTTTTTTTTTTTGTTGGTATCTAAGTGCTTGCTTTGTGGAGGATGGTGTTGTGCCCAAGAGTGGATCTATGAAAAATAATACCTACGACAGTCACTAAAATTATGCCCCTGTTCAAACATCTGACATGATGATTCTCATATTTTAGAGAACTTTACCAATAATATCAACTCTACAATACAAGTGAATCTCATTAATCTTTTAATTAACAAGTTATGGCGATACATGAAAATTACAACTTCATCTTCCTTGTTTCCACTGATGCAAATCGGTGTATGACGTGCTCAAAGTCAATTTTATTCTGTTTCTCCTCTTAGTACACTCAGCCGAGCAAGATCACAGTCTGCCTTGATCCATGGAGGCTCTCAAGTATGAAAGTATTAGTTTTAACTTGCTGAATGATCTCTCAAGTTTCATGATCTTCTTACACAATGCTCTAAAACAGTATTTCCCAACCTGGGTTGCTAGCTAAATCCATTTCAGAGAGTGCTGGGAATGGCTTTAGGAATATTTTTTATAATTTAAAAAAATGTGCATAAATAAAATTAAGAACATAAAGATTATAATGGAATTAATAAATTTCAAGCTTGGCATTTTTATTGACATATGCCACTTTTTGTCAGTGATAGATTCTATAAAGAATGTACAAGCAATAAATTTAAATTGAACTTCACCTGCCTTTGAATAACCACTATAGAATATTTGAGGAGTGGTGCTAGCCGATTTGACTTGTCATTAAAGAGATGCTTGACTAACAAAAGGTTGGGAAACACTGGTCTAAAATGAAGAAATGGCATTGGAGAGGAACATTGAATATCATAGTTTTACTCAAAATACCTTGCTAGTTTTTGCATGTCTTATTGCCAGTTTGTACTCAGCGTTGGTACCATGAGGGGTGTTTTAAGCTCGGTATTTTTATCGAATATTCTACCTCTGCCTACAAAGTGGGAAAAACTATATATATTCCCTTGTGTCTGTCTGAGAACCTTTCAAGATATTGTGTAGACAATAAATTTCAATGAAATATTCTGGAAGGGTAGGTAATGGGATGAGGGAGAACTGGTTGAATTTTGTGGCAGATCCAGGAAAGTTTTTCTTCACTGTTTAATCCCGTGCAGTGTAGATACACACAAACCGGTTTTCAGTGGCGTAGGCAGAGGTTTGCTCTGAAGTTTATTCGTAGTTAAATAATCCAATCCTCTCCCTACTTCTTGACCATGAATACAAAGTCCGTCAGAACCACCCAGTTGAATTTGCTTATTTCATGATTGAGTCATTTAAAAAATTTTCAAATTTTTTTTAGTTATTATTAGAAACCATCATTTCTTCAGTTTTAATTTGGTCCGGCTGGTTATGTATGCATAACACATACATAAGCTAGAAGGCTGAAAATTTAAACATTTACACCTTTTGTCTAGAAAGTGTCCCCCCCCCCCCCGATTCCCCCATAATTAGTTTTTTTTAAGTGAGGGGGTAATGTAAGATTTATGCTTAATTGGACTTTTAGTTTGTGTCCGGTAGCATTCATGCTTGTTTTTTGAAAATTTGAAATTTTTTTTCTGTGATCACTGCCCTATAAAGGGCGAGAGAAATGAATGATTCATTGATCACTTTTTTTTCCCCAATTTTTTGATCGATCATATCAACATGGCACACTGCCTGCCAAAAGACGTTTCTCATGTGACGGTTTCCATTGAGTGACTAACCACACTGGTTATCATTATTCGCAATATTAGTGAACAACTTTTAGCCACCAAGGTGGTGGAAGGTTCTATCCCTTTTATATGTGCGTGTGTTTGTGTGTTCCAGTGCTCCTGGACATACTGTTTTGTCTATAGACCTGAAAATTGGCATCAGTACTTCACTAGACCCCCTTCTAGGAGTATTTTTCGTTTTCATTTTTATTTTTTTTCAATCTTTTGGGGTTTATTGATAAATTCTAGATTTCCCAGGATTTCTTTACTCTATTTTAGATGTTTTTCAGTGGAAAACACTGGTGATGTTGTAAATAGAATTTTTTTTGACCATATTTATTCTTCGATGGAATTTTTCTTCATGATTTCATATCTTGATGCTACAATTGTTCAGTTATTGACTATGATGTTGGTTTATTTATCTAAATTCTTTTTTTTTAAAATACTGTGAATAAATCCTTACATATCTACGTTTGCAATGTATTGAGAAATGGCTTACCCCAAAAGGTTTATCAACAACTAATTGATTCATCATAAGTGACCTTAAATTCAATTGATTTTTAAAAATGATTTTGATTTTCAAAAAAAAATTCTATGGTTATAAAGGTCAGGGGGTGGGAAGGGGAAAAATTAATCTAACATAAATATCAAATGCAAAGAAATTTAGAAAAAAAAAAAAATTATTCATTTCTATTATTAGATGAAGTATTATTGTAACCTAATATTTTATTTATTTTGTTTTGATAAAAACAATCAAAAATGATGATGATGATGGTAAAAATAAGTCAAAATGTTTTTTCATTTCATAAAAGATGGAGTTTCATTTTTATTTGCATGAATCAGAAACCTATATAGGGAGTTAAACTACAAGTTAATCAGTTACAGACTCTCTAGCAAGAAAGAAACTGATATTTAGAAATAAGGCTAGTATTTCATTAGACTTTTATTTTGCCATTTTAGGTTTTAAATTCTATTTAAACACATATATTAATATCTTCATGTGAATATAAGCTTATGGGTGAAAATTGAGACATACTCACCCTCATACATGTACTTACTCAAACACATTCAGGAATAATAAACATATCTATGAATATTGACATACTCTCACACCCACACGCTGCTGAGTTTTAGGCCTTCTACACAGTGGTACTGACTAAAAAATTTTATGCTAAATAAACCTTAAAAAGTGCACTAATGTTATGGCCATTTTCAAAAGTTAAAATAGCTAGAGAATAGCTAAAAATTGGTGGCGAAAAAAAGCAGTTAGTGATGAATTTCCATGCTGCCAAAACGAGAATCGCGCTAAATTTGCTCTCCTACTGACAGACAGACAGACAGACAGATTGATATAAACATGCCCAGCAACTCTCGCTTGGATAGCTGTACACTCCCACTTATCCCCTCCCCTAACTCAACCTTATATGAGCATATATATATTTCCAGTTCAAATTCTTTCATATGCTTATTAGAGTAAATATTCAAATATCTGTTCCCTCAAACACACTCACACACACACTCACACACACACACACACACACACACATTTTAATACACTTACACATACAGGAATACCTTGATAAGCATAGGCTTTGATAAAGTATGATTAAGGTATTGCTGTACAAATTAACGTTATTAAGTATAAGCTGACAAAAAAAAAAATCATATCAGATTATGATAACCCTGGTTTGGAAAAGTATGGAAAATTTTAAAATAAATTACCTGCATTAACTAAGGTATTTCTGCTTATGAGGTGCTACCCCAAATTTATTGAAACTGAAGGCGCAAAATGATTTCATCAAAGAAAGAGAAAAAAATGATTGAAAATAAAGTTCTTTATTTTCTGGTGGAGTGATTTTGTGAGATATGTAAAATGTTTTGCGAGTTGTGTGGGAAATGTTCGGTAACTTGACAGATGAAGTGATTGATCAATTGCCTCTGAATTCCCCAGATTTTTTTGTAACGCTTTGTATATTCTTACTTTACGTCTTATGTACAAACAAAAGCTGTTTTTTCTTTTATCAGAAACCGTTAACCAGAACTGTTAACATAGGCTTCTCCAGTTGGTCTGTGACTATGTATGTATGATACATACAAACCACACTAATTGAGCAAAAAGGCTGAAAATGTCAGCATTTACTTTCAATCATGTCTAGAAGAAAACAGTTCATCTGTTTGTTTCCCTACCCCAACCAGTAGGTTTTTTAGTGGGGCTTCAATATGCATAATTGCTAAATTCATCCCTTCGTTCATGCCCGGCAGTTGTTTTTTTTTTTTTTTTGATCCAGAAATTTTTTTTTTTTTTTTTTTTTTGATCACTGCCCAATAAAATGTGAGAGAAGTAAATTGTTCGTTGATCAACCCTCTGTCCAATTTTTAAATTGATCACCCCCATGATGGTATGCTGCCGGAAGACATTGTTCACATGATGGTTTCTATTGAGTGAATAACCAGACGGTTCAAAAAAAAAAAAAATTTTTTACATTTCTTTGTTGTTGTTTTCTTGAACTGTATATTTGTGTGGGAGTTTCTGAAGTGAAACAAATCAAGTGCTTATTCTATGAACAATCCTCTCTTGTGATGCTATTGCTTGTGATTTTGTGGCAGCCTTGTAGGCTGAGGCATGTACGTCAAAATTTGTACCAACTCCTCTTTTTGCATATCCAATACTGACCAGAAAAAAAAAAAGTTCGGAAGATTTTGCAAGTGCCGAAAAACACCCTAAAAAGTCATGGCTGTTGTTACGTCTAACTTTGCTCCAACTTCTATTCTGAATTAAGATGATTACTACAACTTGGGTATTATGTGTATATTATGAATAAAAAAAAATTCTAAAAATGCATATTTTTATTTTTTTATTTTTTTATTTTTTCAGTGAAAATTTATTCATTTATTACAATGAAATAAGCCTGTGCATATATGTATGTTAAATTTTCATGGATATATTAGACTTGTATATGTAGCTCAGTCAGTAAGAGACTCAACTACCAATCATTTGGTTGTAATTTCAAATCACTATAGGGTAATGTTAATTTTTACTAAAACTGATGAGGATTGCTCTTGTTATGGTAGGAAAACAGTCAACTCGAGGTTTGGACTGAAGTTTGACAAAATTACTTGGTCGTCGTTGTTGTTTATTCTTGTTGAATCCTTATGGAGCATAGGGCTGCAATCATTTTGCTGTGGTTTCAGTGGCAAGTAGATCTTGTATGTGGTGGAGTTGCTTGCCTCATGCCGAACCCTTCTCCCTTATCTGGCCTTGGGACCAGCTATGACAATTGCCAAGCTGTAGGTTTTTTCTGTCTAAGTAATCTTTTCTTAGTTGAATTGCCTTATAAGGTTAAAAGGTTTCAACTCGTATGCTATTCACCCATAGCTTGAGGAGTTGTGATTTTATGCCTTTCTCAAGGGCATTAGATTAAAGTGAATGCAAACTGCCTCAGCTGGAGTTCAAACTCTACTTGTCAATTCTATTTTTCATTCTGATAACTGTTAGGCCACCTGGGCCTCCCATTGATGTTGATATATCTGGGAACAGATCATGATTCATGATTTCCTATTAGGAATCTCTAACACTGCTACTCGTCTGATAAAGATTTTGAGGAAAAAGTAAAACAATGAGGAGTTGTTTGAAACTTCAGAGCACTTTGGCTTTTAAGAGAGATAGATCTAGCTTGAAATCAAACTACAATTGAAAAAAATCTATGTGTGCACACCATGATTACTTGACAATTAGCTGGTATACAAATTTGACATTCGCTAGATATATTAGTCAGCACACTGGGCATTGGAGTGTAAAGTTAGAAGTTTTTGTCAGTGGTTCTCTAGAAATCTATGCCCCGTGATCACTCGTCAACTGGTCATTGTATGATGTTGAAATTTGCCAGATATATTATTCAGTGCATAAGGCAGTCCACTGTCAAGTTTAGAGTTGTTTGAGTCAACGGTTCTCGTGAAATCTAATGAAAATATATAAAAATGAAGATCTTTCGTATTCTATCAATTATCTCCCTTCATTCCCGCTTTTTAGAATTATCTAGATTTAGATATAAAATGTTCAAATTGGCAACATTAGATAGAAGTGACTGAATACTTTGAAGCCATAGTTTTTTATGGAGGATGGAAAATAATTTTACATGACAATTATGGCAGACTGCTTCTCATGCCATGAAGTCTAGTCCCTTTCAAGCATGCACCTTTAGAATGGGCATTGCTCTAGTCTAATTAATTCTGCAATTTGTTTACATGATAAAAGTAGCAAGAATGAATTATGACATTGTGCAAGACTACAAGAAATTACTAATTTTTTTACTAGACTCAACAAAAATCTATAATGATCAGTTAATAAGGTGAGTTCACTGTCTATAATTCTGATTAAAATTTTGTTGATTAATGCATTTATTTATTAGAGAGCTTTGTGCTGTAGTTATTGTTCTTGTCTGCACTGATGTGAACCACGAAAAGAAAAATTGATTAAGATGATTAGTAATCGGTTACTATAAATATATCCAGTTCTGAGAGGCAGCTGGTGTATTGTTATAATTTAAATGTGCCTGGCTGGGTAATACACTGGATCAGGGGTTATTATATAATGAAATAATCAAAAGGAAGGAAAGAAGAAAAAAGTCTGCAGATGAATTAACCTATAGATTAAAATATGCAGAAATCGGAATGAATTGTCCCAGTGTATTCTCTCTGCGTATCTGTTTGTATTAGATAACCTCCTGGGAGTTTTAAACAGAATTCTTTATTCAATCCACTGGGATAAATTGTTCTCATTATGCTATCCATGCTAAAGGCTAGGGCATATTAACCACAGTGGAATAAAGTTAAGAATTATAGAGAATAACAGTAGAAAATAATGAGATTGAAAGAATTGGCACACATGCAATGCTCTAATAACTTCCACAGCAAGCCAAGCATAGAAATGAACACCGTATGGGAGCATTTAATTATTGACAATAGGTATTATGATTAAGGCTCCAAATCTCACTACTTAATCATCCTACGAGATAACGATGTAAAGGATAAAGGCGTTGGTTGAATGCACATAGAAGGTATATCCATAAAGTATCCAACCATTTAATATCAACAAAAATATAGCCCACTTAGTGCAATGGCGTCTCAGTTCCTTTCGAAGTACACTCCTGGGGACCTTAAACTGACATACCAAGGTGATGTGATACTTTATCAATAACCCTGCACGAGATATGAAGAATGACTCCTTCTGAATGAGATGGTCACACAGTATGCAAGCTCATTAGCAATATCGACTGAGTTACCCTTCGGGAGAGTGTTCATGCATGATTGGTTGCAAAGTTACATTGTGGTTGCACAACTATCTAGAGTTATTCAAAATGACTGAATATATTCCGGACAGACCTCGTATTTACTTGATGATTAGTTGTGAATTCAGTCCCTGGGTTAGGTAGTGAATGTTGTATACTCTGGTTTAGTGCATCACAAAAATGAATTGACAATTAATCTAGTCAGCTGATCCACGGAATGAAGACAATTTTCCCCTGTGGACTGAATAATATTGTAGACTGTGGAAAATGTCTTGAAGAGTAAAAGAGCTGACGTATTGTAATTCGATGAGGACAGCAGTTTGAATAGATTAATCTTGTCATCATTCACCAAATGTCTGTCTGTGTTAGCTCTCATCATTCTTGAGTTTTACAAAATTTTCTATGGTTAACAATGGAAAACTGCAGCATATCTTTAGCATATTAATTTTTGAAAATTGCCCTGAAAAAATAAGTGTTGGATTCTGCGTTTATGCTCACCTTGATAATAATGATGTGTTTTCCATCTATGTAATACTAAGATTAATGGATCTCCAAAATTGGCCACCTTAAGAATGCAAAAAAAATTTCTGAGCGATTTACATCACATGAAGAAATCAAAATACAGCACAATATATTAGTAAAAAAACAGGAGTCCAAGACATGATAGAATCCATCAGAAAACTCAAATTGCAATGGGCTAGTCATGTTGCAAGAATGGCAGACAACTGCTGGACATCATGACTCACTATGCGGATCTCCAGGGATCATGTGTGAAACTGGCTGGCTGAATATTAAACTGCGAGACGAATTAGACAAGTTGAGAAAAAATTGGCTCCATAACGCTCATGGTAGAGAGGTCTGGTGAATCCCATGGAAAGTCTATGTCCAACAACGAACACTGAAAGTCTGATGATGAATAATGGCGAAGGTCTGTATTTGTGCTCACCCTGATAAAAATCTCAATTATGCCTGTCTACATGATATTAAAAGTCTGATTCTGTATGTCTGTATGTGACGTGCAAGTAGCCTAACAGGAACATGGTAGCCAGATATATTAAATTGGAGTACCCTAAGATGTGCTAACTAGCAGTTGATTTGCAACTGAAGAATAATAGTGTGGTGTTTGCCTTTGTGCTGACCCTGATCTGATTTCCATCTATCTTTTTATCACTAAATGTTTGATAGCGTATATCTATATGTGACCCCCTAAGTAGCCGAATCTGTGCATTGTAGCCAGAAATATTGAATTGAGCCCCCCCCCCAAAAAAAACAGTTTTGATTCAGGCCTTCTGTTGGAACTATCAGTGTTTCAGCTAATGTTTATATGTTAATGGATTTTTAGGGTCAATAGGACATAAATACCTAGTTTTGTACGAAGGCAGTTTTGAAGAAGCCTGCATTTTCACATTTGAAGTCATCATGTTTAGTCAAGTGGCTGCTCTTGTAGATTCATCTCTCAATTTGAAAGAACTCCTCAAATCAAAACACCTGGAATGGAAATGAAAAGTAAGATCATTTATGATAGGTTAGGTCAGGTTAAGTTTGGCACAATACCACCTTTTAGTATTTATTTATTTGTGTTTGTTAAACATCCTAGAAGTATGGATTAGGAAGGAGTGACACGAAAATTAACTCACAAAAGTTATTGGAATTTTCTTTTTAGTTTACATTAAGTTAACAGTAGTCTTAGAACTAAATTCTTTGAAAGAAAGTTTTGTTATTGTGTGTTTACTGCAAAAGATTATTTTTTCAAGTATAGAAAATATATAAATATCTGAGAAAATTATATCATTTACCATTTTTTTTTCATTGCTCTTGTTTCATTCACCATTGGCAGTTGAACAAAGGTGCTGGTACTGTTGACGCCTCCCCCCCTCCTGTCAGCAAGTGGCCGGTGAGAACTAGATGAAGTAGCTAGCGGGTTAGTGCCCACGTGGAATGGAGGACTGAACGACCATCTAAGAATGGTAGTAGAATTTTAGATACACGGTGCTAATCCTTGAAGTTTGTTCGGAAATCCTCCTTTCAATGTTCTCTACTTCCATCTGGATTTGAATTCCGCATTTTCCATCTTCAAATCTTCATCCTGTTCTTGTGACTTCAACAAAGGGTTAAGTTCATCATAATGACTTTTCCTCAGACCTGCATGCATGCTGCGATGATGCTGAAATTCCCTCAAATTTTGGAGCCGTGGTGGAAACTCGTTTTCCATGTGGTTTTACAACACTCTCTTAATCTCTTGAATTTGCCAGGACAAGTTGTGTTCGCTGGTACAAGACCATACATGATGAATTCCCTGCAAGTAACTAGCTTCTCATCAGAGTCTAGTGGAATCAGTATCTATTCATTTTTTTAAAAACTTCCACTTCCACTTAGTGTCGTGAATCAGTGGAGTTGGCAAATCATATTATTTCATCCATTGATTTTTGTGATTTTCCTTTCTTTTACTCCTACAATCAATTTTTAGCTTGCTAGGCCCATCAAAGATTCACCAGAGCCATGTTAACCGTTGCTAGCCTCTCATAAAACTGGACAATGGGGTAATTTGAATTCAGTTTTGTTTCTGACCCAGATATGCCAACCAATGCTGAAGAGCAGTCTACCCTGCTATTTACCTATAGCTGGGGTAGGGGAGAAGAGACAGTCATGCCTTTTCCAAGGAAATTGATGATTTACTTTTTTCATTTATTTATTTGACTCAATATTCTCATCTTGTTAAGTGTTGTTGTCAAAAGCCTTCATATATTTTGTGCATGCAGTAACCTTCGAATGAAAGCAACTCCTTCATTTTAATCATAGTTGGTAGCATATCTGGTACTTAGATATTGACTTCTCTAATTGACCTAGTTTTGACACCTAACTGACTCCTGACCTAGTTTTTGAAAACCAAAATCAAAACCTGGTATAAATAAACTAATTCATAACTGGGTTTGGGTTGGGCATGACATAGATCCCCTGAGATCACATGCGCAACCGAGGCCAGCAGAATATTAGATGGAGAGATGAGCTAGACAGGAAGTACTGGCTCCGCGACGCCCATGATAGAGAAGTGTGGCGAATCCTGGAGAAGGTCTATGTCCAACAACGGACGTTAAAAGACTGATGATGAATGTATCTCATTTGTGTACTTGAAATTTCTCGCTTCCTTTCTTGCTTTTTTCCTCAAAATCCTATCTCATTTTTTTGATTTATACTTCCAGATAATGTGCAAGACCTTTACTATTTTAACAATAACTAGAGGCTTAATAGTTTGCCCTAATTTTGATCTGACTATTAACCTATTTTTTTTTTTCCATACCAAAATTTGACCTGGATATTGACCTATTTTTTCTCTTTTTCTTCTTTTTCTCCAATATAAAACTATCAGATATGGAAATTTGAGTCCTTAAGTCCTCTCAACTAATCTTCGTTAAATCTAATACTACCCAATCTTGAAACTATACCTGGAAGGAAGGCCAGTCTTAGTATTTGTGAGGATAATCCAAACAGTGTTACTTGGGTGAAATCAGATGAGAAATAGTCTCTGTTTAGTTTGAAGGTTTGTTGATATAAAACAATAGCTTATAATCGAATTTCACAGTTGCGGGTCACTCTTCAACAGGGATGAGCATGTACCTACCTTTTTGTAGCAGGCCAAATAATCATTATTTATTGAACCTTACTTTAAAAGAAAATCGAATGAAATAAACTCGAAATATTCAATTGATTCTGCATGACTATTATATAGAAGTCAATGTGCCTTATGATGAAGATCCTGTGAAATGTTAAGAGCTTTCTTACATTTACTTATTTCATAAGAGCAAGGAAAAAGAATGCTGTTCAAAACCTGTAACGTGGTTTACACAACTTTTAATAGCATTTGGTAACAGTTATTTCCATTAGGAAACAATTTGTTTCCAATTGATTAAAAAAAAAAAAGAATTATTTAAAGCTAAGAGTTTTAAAAGAGAAAAAAAGATTCTGAAAATGACACTGACCAGTTTTCTTGAGACTTGCTACATTTTTGCTTGTATCCAGGGAGTGTGTATCAATTCATGTTCACTGTATCAAATACGTAGAACATCAAATGTTGAGAAAAAAATGTTTTAGCTTCTTAAATTGAGAATGCGCTTTCTTGTGTCACTATTTTTTTCTAATTTCAAGAATTGATTTGGAAAACAGAAATGAGAAGTATTGTGATGTAAAACAGAAGAAAAAATATTCCTTTTTTTTTTTTTTTTTTTTTCCCACTTTCTATCCTATTATATGAATGGAACGAACCTGTTCAAATTAGGTCTGAACAAAAACCTTCTTAGCATTCATAGAACTGTTGACATTGTAGTTAAAAATGCAGTAAACTCTTGTTCTTTCAGGACTATTTAATGACGTATGTGTTCATATCCCCACAAGACGATTGTCGCAGATTAGATTGCAGTATTAGCTAGGTTTCAGTGCATTGTTCTAAAAACTGTTATAAGTAAACCTTTAAAATAATGCCATCAGAAGTGACACAGAAATCTGAAAAGAAATTTAAAAGAAAAGTTTTAGGAATTAATGATTAACTTAAAATATTCAAGAAAATGGTATGAGTTGTGAGAAGTACGTAAATTCAATTACGGACTTAAAAGGGTTATAATACGTAATTTTTGTCTATACTTTTTAGTTTTTCCTTATCAATAAACTTTGTAAAAATCCACCTGTGGTGACGGCAGTGTTAAATTCCCAATGATGCCATAGTAATGGGAATCGACTGTAACACCTTGGGAATTGAATTCACAAAATATTTTCAACTTAAACTAGCACTCTATTTTTAACTAAACTAACACTCTATTCAAGTAATGAATTTTGCTTTAACGAACTCGTGGCTCTATCTGAACTAAATTCAATGATTGCAGCAAACCTGTGGGTTATAATGAACTTTTGGCGTGATAACGCTCAAGTGATCTTCAAACAAATGAATACCAGAACAAATGAAGTGGTTAAAAACTATTGCGTTGAAATGTTTAAATGATCTGGTTTTTCAATACCAAAATAATTTATGCTGCCATAGTATAGGTGGTATGTATAAGAACCCAATTTACGTCGCTTATCTAGGATTACCAAATTTTGATTGTGGTGACTTTTTGATTTGAATTGAATTTTGTCTAAATTAAAACTATGTATTTATTTATTTTGTGAAAAAAAAAAGAAAGATGGGCACAAAGCACTGTCGGAAGATCAACAATAGCACATGACACTTTACACTCGCAGTTAGTGAAGACCCCCCCTCCAAAAAAAACTCTTTCAGATGAATCAAATTTGGGTTCCTGAAAACTTTATTGTGTCGAACTTTTTTATTTCTAAAATAGAACGAGAAGGAATTGAATTTCCTTTGGATTTACTGATTTAATGTTCATTAAATGCTGTGAACTACAGATTTGCTTCTTATTTACTGACCAAAGGGTCACCTTTGGGTATTTGGCTTTTACGACCTCCCTTATTAATTTTATTATTGCAATGATTTACTGTATTTTTTTTCTCCCTGTAATGCTCAAAATTTTAAACATTTACTCTTAATGTCTACAAAATCATTTCTTTTATTTTGGTGTGTGTGTGTGTATATGTGAGGAGGACTCAATTTGCAATTCAAGTTTATGCTTAATTGGCCCCTTCGTTTGTGTCTGGCTGCGTTCACGGTTTGAGAGAAAATTAGAATTTTTTTTCAAAGTTGTCCCAGCCCAACAAAACACGAAAGAATTTACTTCTTCATTGATCACTCCTATTTTCTAATTGATCATCCTTAATATGGTATTTTTCCAAAAGATGTTGGTTTCTATTGAGTGACCAACCAGACCGCTTTTTTTCCCCTGGTTAGCATTGCCTTTTTTCTTTCTGTCTCTTGCGTCAATAGTTGAAACCTCACCTGGGGCTCCATTTGATCTGTAAGCTGATTCTCTCTTGTCTCATTGCAATGATTTTTTTTAACCTTTCTTTCATTGAACGACTTTGAAGAAAGCAGACGAGAACTGTCTGATAAATATTATTTATGTTCCTCCCTGTAATATTAGTTTCTGTGAATCTGTCTTGTATATTTTTTCAAATTCTTTTTCTTCCCTTATCCAATTTTTGTTATGTACATTGATTTTTCTATTGGTTGTATTGTTTTACAGGTGCTTGTACTCCTGCAGCTGTCCAATCACGGTAAACTTGTGGAGTGGGCTCCACTATGCCTATGGAATTGGGAACAAAACAAGCCAAGGTAAAGGGATCTCAGGTGATATACAGACGACACAGAGGATTGCACAGGGACACACATTCCATTGCAAACATGAACCGTTACGATCTTGACCCAGATAGTATTTTGCCACCGGAAATCCGGTAAGTATAAAACACATCTAGTAGACAAGACCATGTTGTGATTTTTATACATATGCAAATGCTAGTTATTACCCATGAAAATATTGATGGTTATATTTGTATTTCATTGGATGTTTCTTTTTAAATTTTTTTTTTATTCTCCTAGAAAAAAAAACAAAAATCATATGCGAACATATTTATAAATGATGTGATGTATTCAGACAAGACCGGTAATTGCAAATATTCCCAATATTCTTTTGCCCAACGAAATATTTTGTGGTGAACAGATTTTGTCCAGTTTTTCCTTAATTCGGTGATAAGAGGTCCGTTAATAAGAGGGTTTACAATAAATGTATTTTAGTTAAAATTATCTACCCATGTTTCTTGCAGAGTTCAAACAGTTTCTTCACATTCTCCTGCATACCTGAAGACTCAGTAGTTCACTACTTCAAAGCTGTTTATAGAATGAATATATATTTAAATGTCTCATCAATTTCCTCTGAAGTTTTATTAAAAAGTGACTGAACTCTTTCAAGTGGAAGAGTCAATTGTTCAAGAAGATGGATAGGAAATATTTTTACCGGTAAAATTGTTACTTTTAAGTGGAAGAGTTCATTATAGCAGACAGAGGAACAGACAAAAAAAGTTACGTTGTTCATTATATAGATAGATGCATGTATATTTATTGGTGTATAATGTCATTTCTTGTACAATGTAATTCCCCAGTTTGGATGTGAAACAAAATATTGATGTATTTCATTTTCATTGTATAATTTAGTCTTGATGTTAGTATTCATGGAAAATATGAGAAACTGTTTTCATAGATTCTTTTATTTATTTTTATTCGATAAAGTGAATCATTATTTTAATTTTATGACTTCTTTTTACTTCACTGCTGTGGTGTAATCTGTCAGAGCAAAAGTTGCAATAAATTAAGATCAAGGTGAAAAGTATTCATAAAATAAAAAAAATATAAAAATAATGATTCATAATACTTAATTGTTTGTTTTTCAATACATTTTTTTAATTCATTCCTTTCCAGGAATAAATTGAAAAAATGTATTGAAAAACAAACAACCAGAAAATAAACAAACATGTCTGCCGATTGGATGAGTTTAAGGGTGTCATTTTGACTTGTGCCTTCTGAATCTCAGTAGCTCAATTGGTCAAGTAGGCAGATGTCAACTGTGCCCCCTCTGTAAAGGATGTAGGTTCAAATCTCACAAAAGGCTTATTTGTTATTGTCCGTTTGATACTCACTGCCGAAAGTGTAACCGGTTTATGCAAAAGTTGCAATAAACGGTGACTAATTAATCAAGATGAAGGTAAAAAGTGGCCAGGAAACAAAAAATAAAAATCAATTATCTGTTCGTGTGACTCATCATCTTATCAAAATGATTTCAGAAAGCCAGTGTAAATCCTGAACTGGATATTTTTTGCCACTTATGATTGGGTGAAGATGAGGCTTTTAGCCACAAAAAAACTTTCTGCCCAGCATATATGCAGAGTGAGCATTTATAAGTAAATTAGATTTGCAAATCATTTGAGCTTAGCAAAAGCAATCTTTTTTTGTAGATCGGCAATTTATGGGAGGTTCTATTTTAGAATGGCATCATTGTACATAGCAGTTACTTTATTGATACAAATAAACAAAATTGTATCATGTTTAATGCTTTATTTTATCTTTTGGTTCGGGGGCATACTTTCTTGCCTGATACTTCAACAAATATGGTCTGTATGTATGTACATGTGCATGTATATATATATATATATATATATATATATATATATATATATATATATATATATATATACTCTTACCATGGAGCTAAACTGCTGTTGGTTATACAAGGCCTATATAACTGTTTTCAGATTCTGAAACCCAGATTCTCAACTCGTTTATTCTTGTTCTATTTGCTTCTTTCAGCATGACGGTTATGTATTGAGAAATGGATAAACGTGATCCAACAGAATGATTATGAATTGTGTTATTCTAGAGAAAAAAACTTATCTGAAATGATTTCCCATTGTTACATGGTCAATGTATCATTCATCCTATGTAGATAATGTAGATAGAATAAACAATCAAAGGAAATGGGGCTGCTGTAGAAATTCAACCTGACACTGATCGGGTAGCTGCTTCTATTTACATTGCCTAGGATAAATGATAGTTGTTTACCGTGTAACTGTTTCATGGATTTTGAAAACAAAATAGTTATGATAACATGGCACCCCAGCAGTGTTGATCAAACACCATCTCCCTTTCAGCTATGTTTTGATATATAGCTTATATCATGCATGCACTTTGTCATTTTATGTGGGATTATGTGTATTGTATATTGATATTATTTCATGCTACGTATCATTTATCTTTTGAAACATATATATATATATATATACACGCACACACACACACACACACACACACACATATTTGATGAAAAGTAGCTCTTTATAAGAAATCTTTTTGATTTCCTGGTTAATTCCACTGAAAAGATTCACTGATATACAAAGGTTATGTATAACTTCCAATGAAGAGTTAATTTTCACCAATCCTATATGTTCACTCTACCATTTTCTAACTACGAAATGTTTGGCATTCTGTGAAATTAGAAATATATTTCAATATTGAGATGTTTTTCCCATCCTGGTGGAACTATTAGTGATGAAACTTATTGCATCAGTAAAAAAGAATTGGTAAAAAAGATTGCATTATGAACAAAATAGGAGCAACAATAACACTTCGTAATTGGAAGAAATCACCTAAAGATGACCAGAGAATAGAAAGGTCAAAATGAAGAGAAAATAACTTCAAAATATTCCCAGGGACGATGAGGATATTGTTTAAAAAAAAACCCAAAAAAAACGAAAAAAGATTGTCCATTGAATATCAACAACAGTTCTTTTTATATCTCAAACAAAACTTTAATGTTACTCTCTTGATATATTACTAATATTGTAGTCCCACTTTAAAACCTGGTTGGTCAGGTCCAAGAAAGACAACTGCGTTATAACTGGACTGCTGATAATCAGGTCACTAGAGCCAAGCAAGTTCACCAGTGAATTAAGTTTTGTTTCCATCTAAAAATTAAAGGATTTATACGTCAAACACTGTGTAATCATATTTTAATTGATTGCAAATTGTAGAAATTTAATATCTTTGTCATACTAAGTATGTCTTTTGATGAAATTATGTTTTAATTCATGGTTTTCCGGACTTGTGGGTGATATTATAGGACAAAATATTGGGGTCCAACTCTCATTTGCCTTATATCACAAACTGCACTGTATCGAGAAGCAATATAGTATGGTCTACTATTCAAATTCTGATATGTCCAGTTCACTAACAACTAAATTTCAACTTGACTTTGATAAATGGTAGGATAATATTGTTGTATAACCATGTAGAAAACATGTTTCCATTGTGACTCACAAATTCAAAGAAAAGCTATTTGCATCGTAATTTACATGCAGGTTTGAGGAGATTGCTTTTGTGAATTTATCAGCTCGTTGAAATCACAAGAACAGCCTCTGAAAAATAAAGATGAAAACAACTCTCAAAAACAAACGCTGGACAAAGATTAGAGAGTGGGTAAAAAAAAGAGGAGGGATGTTTAAAGGAAAATTTCCTCAACAAACTACAGGGATTAGCTTCATGTATCTAAAACTCTATTGTGGTTCAAGGTTGGTCCCACGTGGACACTAACCCACTTGCTAAAAAACGTTCAGCATTTGTTTTGCAGCAAACCATTATAGAGGCAGCACTCACCATCTTCCTCTTTCTTCTGCATCCCAGTCTCCTATACCTTCCACTACTGCAACCTCCAACATCTCATCTGTACATACCATCAACACAATTTTTGGGGTCTGGGAACGCTAAAATATTTGTAATAAGGGATAAAAATAAAGAAGAGAATACGACTGTATTTGAATAAGGAAATTCAGTGTACTTCTTAGTATATTTTTTTTCTTTTTATAACAATGAATTCAATTGACTAATGCTTCTTTGTTTTGTTATATTACAGGACTAGGCTTTACAGGTCTTTTGGACAGATTGAGAGAGAGTTTGAGAATCTCTACAGTGAAAATCTATCATGTAAGTACTATGATTGTTATGATGGGATATCTGTAACCTTTTCAGGATTGTGGCACTGGTGAATTTTTTTTCTATCACTTATCTTGCCAGATGCATTAAACATAACTCTTGCAGTAGAAATTTACTGAAGCTTTCTGCGGGGCATAAAATCAGTTTCCCTTTGAGATTTTCCGGGTAATGAAGCACAGATGTAGGTTAGATCTCGAATGTGTGGAGCCCACTTGTGGCGATTATTTTACTTTTTTTTTTCCTCTTGCTTCTCCTCCTCTTCCTCTATTTGCTTTTCAGGTTCATTCACTGTTTCCATTCACTCTCTTTTCCACCTCCTACTCCTTTTTTTCCTTCTCTTGTTTCTCCTCTGCCTCTCCTTTTTTTTCATATTTTCTCCTCTTCCTCTTTTCTTGCCTAGTGTCTTTTCCTCTTCCTCCTCCTTTTTTTTGCCTGTGTCTTTTCCTCTTCCTCCTCCTTTTTTTGCATGTGTCTTTTCCTCTTCCTCCTCTTTTTTTTGCTTGTGTCTCTTCCTCTTCCTCCTCCTTTTTTTTTGCTTGTGTCTTTTCCTCTTCCTCCTCCTTTTTTTGCATGTGTCTTTTCCTCTTCCTCCTCTTTTTTTTGCTTGTGTCTCTTCCTCTTCCTCCTCCTTTTTTTGCTTGTGTCTTTTCCTTTTCCTCCTCCTTTTTTTGCTTGTGTCTCTTCCTCTTCCTCCTCCTTTTTTTGCTTGTGTCTCTTCCTCTTCCTCCTCCTTTTTTTGCTTGTGTCTCTTCCTCTTCCTCCTCCTTTTTTTGCTTGTGTCTCTTCCTCTTCCTCCTCCTTTTTTTGCTTGTGTCTCTTCCTCTTCCTCCTCCTTTTTTTGCTTGTGTCTCTTCCTCTTCCTCCTCCTTTTTTTGCTTGTGTCTCTTCCTCTTCCTCCTCCTTTTTTTGCTTGTGTCTCTTCCTCTTCCTCCTCCTTTTTTTGCTTGTGTCTCTTCCTCCTCCTCCTCCTTTTTTTGCTTGTGTCTCTTCCTCCTCCTCTTTTCTTGCCTTGTGTCTCTTCCTCCCCCTTGTCTCCCACCTTGTCCCCCCCTTTGTTCTCTTGCTTTCTCTTTCTTTTTCTCTTGTTTCTTTCCCTCAAAGCTCCCTTTGAATTCTTCTACCCTTTTTTCCCTTATTTTTTTGTTTTCATTAATTCTCCTTAATGATATTGGGGTTGAAGAACCTTAACCATCAGAGATTGTGAAGGGTTCTATCCATTTTATATATGTGTGCTTATGTGTTTGTTTTTGTGGTCCAGCACTCTTGGCCATACCGTTTTGGTATCGCTTCTAAAAAATTTTTTTTTTCTTTTTTTAAAGCTTTTTTGACTTTTTAGGGGGGGCCCTTATTTTGTTTGTTTGAATGTTCCTACCCTCCAGGTCATACTACAGTCTTGAAAATTAGCATCAGTACTCCACTAGGCTCGTTCTGAGAACGATTCTTTTGATTTTGGGGGAAAAAAAAGCTTCTGTGACCCCTTTTTGACAGATTTTTCACATGACTTCCAATTTTGACGCTACGGTTGTACTGTGATGGTGAGTTTTTGATTTTGATAACTTTTTAAAAACCCATTCTCTTGTTCATTTCTGAAAACATTCTGATAGTTCATTGATTAAAATATAAAGAGTCATTAAAGTATTCTCTCGGGCATAAAATTATGGCAAGGAAAATGAATGAGAGTCTCTTATCGGAAAATCCAATTTATTTTTGGTGCACACTCCCCACAGAAAAGAAATCTGGTTTTATATGTAAAATTTCTCTCAAATGATTTAATTTATAGCATACAGCAAGCGTGAAAGATTCCATACACACATTATACTCCTGTTCTTAAATTGAATAGTGTGTATATATATATATATATATATATATATATATATATATATATATATATATATATATCTTAACAAGAAAAATTCAGACAGTTCATAATATCAAATTCTGTGTAAAACATAAAAAACACTGATGAAAATTACATAAATTACATTAAGGGATATTGGGAAATAATTGACTGGAATGACATAAATTTTTGGAAAAAAGGTTTTTTTTTTTTGTTTTTTTTTTTTATATATTCAGTGTTTGAAGCTGTAAAGCTTTCTAGCCCATTTTCTTCAATTGTTTATTCTATTTACGTTGTCTAGTTTGAGTGATGCATTAACCATGTAATGATGGGAAATCATTTCATATAAAAGTTTCTATATAATATAATGCAATTCTTAATCACACACAGACACGCATATGTGTGTGTATATATATGTATATATATATAAAGTTGGGTTTCTGTACTTTTCACATCCATGTCATAGCTGGTATTATGCATTAATTGTATGCTTGATGCTTTAAGCACATTCCTCAAAAGAGCAATGGTTGGGATAATTCTTGGAGAAAAAAAAGATCAACATGCATCAGAATGAGCACTAGAGTGAAGGATATCATACAAATAGTTGTACAAAAATGGAGATGGACTGAACACTTGTCAAGGAGAAATGACAACTGATGAAGCAAAAGACAAACTAATCAGTACCCATGAGTCAGTAAATGCAGTAGGAAAACACCAAATGCAAGGGATGAGATAAAAGAGGTTTGTCAGTAAGGCATGGCCAAGGTTAGAACAATCGCATTTGAGTTGAAGATAGGAATGGCTTATATGTTGGAGTATGGATTTGCTACACAAACACGTTCATGTTTCTGTCCTGTTTGGGCTTCCTTAGGTGAATGATTCGGTATATTTTAGGTTCTTGTTTGGGGGCGGGGCTCTATTTTTCTATTGTGGCATGAAATTGTTGATGTTGTTCAGCATGGACTGAAGATTATCAACAATGTCACGCAATGATATGATAGCAAGAGAAACATTGCAAGGTTCTAGTGACAACGAGGAATGGAATCCAAATTAAAATTGGCATCCCAGATGAAAAAGATGATGAACATAGAATTGCATCCTGGAAATAAAGTATCAAAGAAAGTATTACTTTCTATCACAGTCAACAACCATAGCGTCAAAATTTGAAGTCATGAGAAATAATTCAATTGAAAAATAGATGTGGTCCAAATAAATTGTATTAATGACATCACAAGTACTTTTTACAGGAAATTATTGAAAATGGGGTATAAAAAGACTTCTACATTCTGGAGAATCCAGATGTTATCAATGAACCCATGAAAATGAGGTGAAAAAAATTTTTTAGTAGGGAGTTTAAGGGAGTACTAATGCCAATTTTCAAGTCTGTAGACCAAATTTTATGGCAAGGAGCATTGGAATACAAATACATAAACAAACAAGGTGCATATAAAAAACCATACGGTTGTTGAATAATTTTTCCAATATTGTCATTAAATCGTATCTTGTTGGAAAATACTCTTTCTTCTATTAGTGAAATATCTATCTATCTATCTATTATATTTATCTATATCTATATCTATCTATCTATCTATATCTATATCTATCTATCTATATCTATCTATCTCTATCTATATCTATCTATATCTATATCTATATCTATCTATATCTATCTATATCTATCTATATCTATATCTATCTATCTATATCTATATCTATCTATCTCTATCTATCTATATCTATCTATCAACTAAAATATAGATTTGATCCTTTTAGTGGTTTAATTGATGTGACATTTTCCAAAATCTGATAAATTTCTAAGTTAATGATACTTCAGGGAATTCAAGCATTTTAATATGGGAGTGTTTTTTTGATAGTATTTCAATAACAATCCATTCCACCAATTGTTTGCTCCCTTTGTTGGTTGTCTGCTACACCCTCTTCTCATATTTGAAAGATTTACATGCATACAGCCTTTCTCGGAATTCCTCAATTCAAGAAAGAGTAAGCAACAATAACTACTTGTATTTTGAATGAATGACCTGATATTTCTCTATTGCTAATGGAAATTCTTCAATTCAGATTATTCAGACATCAGGGTTTTTATCCTTCGAAATATTTCTATATGGTTATTTAGTATCACTAGAATTGGATTTTGAGGTCAAGGCGGTTGGTTTGATTGTAGTTAAGCTCTTTGAAATTCAAGTCTCCGAACTGAGATGCATGTTTTTTGTATATAAAACCTGGTATTGTCAATAACAAACCTACTTAAGATGTAGCGGCAACGAATCCTGCAAAGCTCTTCACTGCTGTTTGCAAGGCTTAATCAAAGATTGTTAAATATGAAATATCTTTTTCTTTTTTATCAATTTTTTTTTATAGTAAGATGAAGGATAATATGGTTAACAAAAAAAGGTGAATATTTCATCAAATAAACTCTTGTAAAGTGATTACAAACTCAACTAGCATTCCAAGGGAAATCATGAATCATCACCATTAATATATGCTATGTAAGAGGTTATCAATTGATAAATTACTTCTCTTGCCTTTTGTTAGGCTGTGATCCCTAAAGAATGTCTGGATTTTCAAAAAAACTAATGGGTGCAAACTAGTGACCAATTTAGCATTAACTTATATTGCATTTTGTACCCCCTTCTACAAACCTATTTTGGAGGGGAATTATCTGAAAGCAAAAACATTTTCTCATTTCATTGTAAGGACTCTGTGTGTGTGTGTGTGTGTGTGTGTGTGTGTGTGTGTGTGTGTGTGTGTGTGTGTGTGTGTGTGTGCACGCCCAGACTTTCAAATTTTTACTATGAGTGGTAAGTAAGGACTAGGCAAAGTCCGGATAGATACATCTAGATGTCAGAACATATGAATAACCTTGACCCAACAACAGTGATTAAACTGGTCTGTTGTGAGTAGAGTTGATTGATAAAAATACAAATTAAGGCTTCACTATCACTGAACCTTTTATTATGGATATGTAGTTCAAAATGCTTTAAAAGATGATAATCTATTGGAGAAATGTCGGTTGAATATGGTGGATTCTGCCAGACTTCATATTCCGATTCTTTAAACTTGGACACAATCAGCTGATGGGGTATAGAGTCTTCCATTGTCATGAGGCATTTCCCAACTTTTTAACCTTTCCTATGGTCTTGAGATGCTGCGATATGGTCACTGTTGATCTTACATTTCTATCTATCTATCAGGCTGCTGTAATCAGTCTGTTCGAATGGTACAATAATAATGAAGAATTAATGATAAATCCTTCAGTAACTTTTTGCCCATCCTATGAATCATAGCATTCAGTATATAATCATATATATGTAAAGAAACAAGATAGATAGATGTCTGATGGCATAACTATCTGAGGTTTGGGCCTTTTGTACTTTACAAGTACAACCTTCCACACACCGAGGTTCATGGTAAAACAGCATCTGATCCCAAAAATAAAATCAAGCACATAACATTAGAATCCAAATTCAAATAATAGTAATAAAATCAAATTCTGTATAACACAGTACATCAACAGCGATCGAAAAATAACTGACTAGCATGACATAACATCGTAGATGCTTTGGAGCTGTATCAATTTTCCAAAAGAAAAAATTCTCTTCCAGCATTAATGTACAAACGCATTTATTTTATATATATATATATATATATATATATATATGTGTGTGTGTATATATATATATATATATATATATATATATATATATATATATAATCTCCCATTAGAATGTGATAATAATAGAGACATTTTCATTAAGAATTATATTTCTTCTGGCACCGGTGTTAACCAGGAACAAATCAAACAACTGACCAAATAAATGCATAACAAAAATGAGTTTTGTGCCAGACTCTAACCCACATTCATCAGGAAGCAATGTTGATGTGTCTACTTTACGAACTGAGCTAATGACACTGCTGGGAGGCAGGAGTCTGAGATAGCATACTTGAATTGTTTATCTCTCTACTCTTTGGTCGAGGGAAATATTTATTTATGTGTATATGTGTGTTTCCATTTCGCTAACCGTGTGTATATCATTCATCATCATCATCATCATCATCATCAGTCTTTTAATGCCCGTCGTTGGACATAGACCTTTCCCAGGATTTGCCACACTTCTCTATCATGGGTGTCGCGGAGCCACTATTTTCTGAATTTGTCTAGTTCATCTCTCCATCTAATATTCTGCTGGCCTCGGTTGCGCATGTGATCTCGGGGGATCCATGTCGTGAGTCGTGATGTCCATCGACTGTCTGCCATTCTTGCAACATGGCCAGCCCACCGCCATTTGAGATTTTTAATGGATTCTATGATGTCCCTGACTCTTGTCTTTTCTCGGATGTACTGTGCTGTTTTGTGGTCTCTCCATGTGAGGTAGCTTGAACTGTTTATGTCTGACAGGATATGATAATTGTGGAGACTCCCAAGACTACTTCCTGGTGGGTGTGGATGATGCCTATTTTCTTTATTGATTTACGTGGTTGGCTGTTTGATTTGTTACTGGTTAGCTCTAGTGCTGGATGAAGTGTGTTCCCTAATAAAGATGTCTCAACAAATATCACATGTATATGAAGATTGTAATTCCAAAATGCAATTAGCACATTTAAAAAAATAAGTGTACTCAAGTTAAAAAATCTAATTTGTGATTAGAATTTGTTATCTTATTGAAACCTTATAGACTGCATATTTATAAAAAGGTTTTAATAAGATAAAAAAAAGTTTGAATCCAGAATTTTATTTTCAATTTGATTGAACATATATATCTTTAAATGGCACTTGTCACATTTTGAAACCGTATTCTTCGTATGTATCTTTACTGTTCATGGGGTTTTCTTTATCTACGGTATTGGTGTTCAATTTAAAAAAAATAGATCGTAAATAGATAGATATTTACAAAATTGTGAATATCTATCTATGCATGTGTGTGTTGAAAACGGTTGGTTATGTTCACCAAGTTGAATAATTTGTCTTTAACAAAGCAACCTTTATTTGGACAATCAAATTCCTTCTTAGTATTGTTGATGTTGCTTTCGCTTTCATGATTCAGGCTATCTGTTGTATAATTTATGATAAGTTTCTTTTCTTTCAATGATACCAGGTAGTTGCTTTAATATACCAACTGGATCAGTACATTCCTTGGATCAAGATACATAGTTGATTTCATTCAGAACCTCCCGTTTCATATTTGCAAGTATGGTTAAATATGACTGACAAGGAAAGTTTTTTTCTCAACTTTCTTGTCAGTTTTTTCTTTTTTACGCACTACAGAATGTATGTCGGGTTTCTATGTATGCAATTATCATCCTAGTGATAGATCAGACTGAGTGTTTTCGACCATACATTCAGTTATTGTTGAGGTTGTGGAAAAACTGTCTAATCTGTTGTTCGTACAAAACCTGCATACATTGAAAAGAAAAACTGACAGAAAGATAGAAAATATTTTCCTTGTCTGTCATATTCAACCAGACTTGCATTAATGAAGGATTGCCGCCAAAATACACATTATATGTGATATATATACATACATATTTATTATCATTTAGGATTGAGTTATTTATTAGTGGAGAGCTTGATATTGGAGATAAGACATATGTATGTATATAGATATATTTAGAGAAATCATGGCATTCCGATTTAATGCAGTAATCTTCAGACCATATATATATATATATATGTATATATATATATATATATATATATATACACCTTACTTTTGAAAGTTTGCTCTCTCTCAATCTATCCCCTCTCTATCTATTTTCTCTATCTAAATACATATAGAGAAGATAGAGTGAATAGTCTCTCTATATCTCCATTATCTCTCTATCTATATCTCCATTCCTTCTCTATCTATATCTCCATTCCTTCTCTATCTATATCTCCATTCCCTCTCTATCTATATCTCCATTATCTCTCTATCTATATCTCCATTATCTCTCTATCTATATCTCCATTCTCTCTCTATCTATATCTCCATTCTCTCTCTATCTATATCTCCATTCTCTCTCTATCTATATCTCCATTATCTCTCTATCTATATCTCCATTCTCTCTCTATCTATATCTCCATTCTCTCTCTATCTATATCTCCATTCCCTCTCTATCTATATCTCCATTCCCTCTCTATCTATATCTCCATTCCCTCTCTATCTATATCTCCATTCCCTCTCTATCTATATCTCCATTCCCTCTCTATCTATATCTCCATTCCCTCTCTATCTATATCTCCATTCCTTCTCTATCTATATCTCCATTCCCTCTCTATCTATATCTCCATTCCCTCTCTATCTATATCTCCATTCCCTCTCTATCTATATCTCCATTCCCTCTCTATCTATATCTCCATTCCCTCTCTATCTATATCTCCATTCCCTCTCTATCTATATCTCCATTCCCTCTCTATCTATATCTCCATTCCCTCTCTATCTATATCTCCATTCCCTCTCTATCTATATCTCCATTCCCTCTCTCTCTATGACTCCTTTCTCTCTCTCTCTATGACTCCTTTCTCTCTCTCTCTATGACTCCTTTCTCTCTCTCTCTATGACTCCTTTCTCTCTCTCTCTATGACTCCTTTCTCTCTCTCTCTATGACTCCTTTCTCTCTCTCTCTATGACTCCTTTCTCTCTCTCTCTATGACTCCTTTCTCTCTCTCTCTATGACTCCTTTCTCTCTCTCTCTATGACTCCTTTCTCTCTCTCTCTATGACTCCTTTCTCTCTCTCTCTATGACTCCTTTCTCTCTCTCTCTATGACTCCTTTCTCTCTCTCTCTATGACTCCTTTCTCTCTCTCTCTATGACTCCTTTCTCTCTCTCTCTATGACTCCTTTCTCTCTCTCTCTATGACTCCTTTCTCTCTCTCTCTCTATGACTCCTTTCTCTCTCTCTCTATGACTCCTTTCTCTCTCTCTCTATGACTCCTTTCTCTCTCTCTCTATGACTCCTTTCTCTCTCTCTCTCTATGACTCCTTTCTCTCTCTCTCTATGTCTCTCTATTCTCTCTCTATCTATGTCTCTCTATTCTCTCTCTATCTATGTCTCTCTATTCTCTCTCTATCTATGTCTCTCTATTCTCTCTCTATCTATGTCTCTCTATTCACTCTCTATCTATGTCTCTCTATTCACTCTCTATCTATGTCTCTCTATTCACTCTCTATCTATGTCTCTCTATTCACTCTCTATCTATGTCTCTCTATTCACTCTCTATCTATGTCTCTCTATTCACTCTCTATCTATGTCTCTCTATTCACTCTCTATCTATGTCTCTCTATTCACTCTCTATCTATGTCTCTCTATTCACTCTCTATCTATGTCTCTCTATTCACTCTCTATCTATGTCTCTCTATTCACTCTCTATCTATGTCTCTCTATTCACTCTCTATCTATGTCTCTCTATTCACTCTCTATCTATGTCTCTCTATTCACTCTCTATCTATGTCTCTCTATTCACTCTCTATCTATGTCTCTATTTTCCTTATTGATTTATGTGGTTGGCTATCTATCATGTCTCTCTTTTCATCCCTCCCTCTCTCTCTCCATTTTCTATACCTGTCTTTATCCATCTCTCTCAAACAGAAAATTAACTTAATATATCTGTATCTATTTGTCTCCAGAAATTGCCCAATGGTCTGCACAATAGTTTTAAAATGAGGTGTGGTGTGTGCATGACCACGCCATTGCTCACCGACGTGGGATGATGAAAGTAAAATAAAATGTGTGTGCGCATGCACCTTGACGTTTGCCCATCATAAAAATAATTTAAATATTACTTGGCAAGAAAAAAAAGCCCATAAACAGTTGAGGGTGACAAATGAATTCAATGACTAATTGACTTTGACAGCTGATTCATCTTCCTTCTTCCTTCCTGTTCAGCCAGTCCTTTATGACCAGGGGAAGACGAACATGCACTCTTGATATTTAGATCAAAGACAAACAGACAAGTTTAGAGACAAGATGTCCAGTAAAAGACGATGATGTCAACTTAAAAGCAAAGGGAAGATGAAGGACAACTGGAGGGGAAAGAATACGAACAGTCAGTCTTTTGTAACAGAAACTGTCAACCAAAACTGTCACAAAAATTTTCTTCAGTTTTTAATTTGGTTTGGCTATATCATCATCATCATCATCATTAGTCTTTCAACGCCCGTCGTTGGACATAGACCTTCCCTAGGATTCGCCTCAATTCCCCATCATGGGCATCGTGGAGCCAGTATTTCCTGAATCTATCAAGTTCATCTCTCCATCTTGTGTTCTGTCGGCCTCGGTTTCTTATGTGATCTCTGGGGATCCATGTTGTGAGACGTGATATCAATCGGTTGTCTTTCATTCTTGCAACATGGCCTGCCCATTGCCATTTGAGTTTTTTAATAGTTTCTATGATGTCACGAACACCCGTTTTCTTCCTTATATACTGTGCTGTCTTGCGATCTCTCCATGTAAGGTTGAGCATGATTCTCTCATGCACACGTCGCATGCTTCTCATACTTCTCAGTTTGCAGGCCTGTCTCTTGGTTAGGGTCCATGTTTCAGCTCCATAAGTGACTATCGGGAGAATGAATTGGTTGTATACTCGTCTTTTTAGGATTATTGGGATCATCTGGTTCTTGAAAGTTGAGCTTGCTCTACCGAAGGCTTGCCATCCCAAAGTGATTCTTCACTTGATTTCCTCCTCTTTTGAGGGTCTCATAGAGGTCATGCAAAAGTTTGGAAAACCAACCCTAAATCATGTAAATAAGATTTTTTTTCAATTTAAAAAACTCCAACATCATCAGTCTCTTAATGTCTGTCGGTGGATATAAATCTTCCCCAGGATTTGCCACACTTCTCTGTCGTGGGCATTGCAGAGCCAGTACTTTCTGAGTTTGTCTAACTTGTCTCTCCATCTAATATTCTGCCGGCCTTGGTTGCACATGCGATGTTGTGAGTTGTGATGTCCATCAGTTGTCTGCCATTCTTGCAACATGGCCTGTCCATTGCCATTTGAGTTGATGGATTCTATGATATCACTGACTTTTGTCTTCTCCAGGATGTATTGTGCTGTCTTGTGGTCTCTCTATGTGAGTTTGAGCCTAATCCTCTCATGCGCGTGTTGCATGGTTCTCAATTTGCTGGTCTGTCTCTTGGTTAGGTTCCATGTTTCAGCTCCATAAGTGACTATTGGGAGGATGCATTAGTTGTATACCCTTCTTTTTAGGATTAATCGGATCTTCTTATTTTTGAAGGTTGAGCTTGTTCTGCCAAAGGCTTGCCATCCAAGAGTGATTGTTCACTTGATTTCTTCTTCTTTTGAGGGTTTCATGGAAATTTGTTGTCCTAAGTAGATGAAATAGTCTACTGTCTCCAGTTCTGTGTCTTAGTGTTTTTATCTCCGATGTGGTTGCTGCACATGATCTTCGTCTTGCTGGAGTTCATGTTTAGGCCAACTTTCTTGCTCTCTTCATTTAGTTTGTCTAGCATTAGTTGTAGGTCATGTAGGTTCTCTGCGAAAAGGGCAATGTCATCTGCAAATCTGAGGTTGCTCAGATATCTGCCGCCTATTTTGATTCCTTTATTCTCCCACTCTAGTCTCCTGAAGATCATCTCTAGGCGGGGTTTGAAGAGTTTGGATGAGCTGGTATCACCTTATCTTACTCCTTTTGGAGCTGAAAGGGTTCCGAGTCTTTATGTAGTCTAAAAAAAGGAGCTGCTGTGACTGTATATATGTTGCAGCACTTCGACATATACTGGATCTACACCTTGTAAAGTGATGGCCCCCATGACCTTAGGGATTTCCACTGAGTTGGAGGTCTTTTTGAAGTCGAATCACTGGCTTGACTCTGAGTATTGATGCTACAAAACTATTGCAGAGATCATCGTTGACTTTTTGTGTTGAAATCATCTTCCTGATGATCTA
The DNA here is from genome assembly GCA_963457665.1 of Thysanoteuthis rhombus. NCBI lineage: Eukaryota > Metazoa > Mollusca > Cephalopoda > Oegopsida > Thysanoteuthidae > Thysanoteuthis > Thysanoteuthis major. Next base: position 13,753,967 of record OY735233.1, read on the forward strand.
AGATGGTAATTTTCTTTAATGCAATCCTCCCTTATATTCCTAATATTCCACTGATCCCTTATTGGATTGAGGTCCTGTGAGTTTGGCGGCCATTCCAAGAGCACGATATCATGATCCTGGATCCATTTTTTACATATTCAGCAGTAAGGCATGCATTGTGTATACAGATTGCACTAATTGAGCTAGAGGGCTGAAAATTCACTCCTTATTATGCCTCAAAAAAGTTTTTTTGTGTTTAGAAAATCTCCTCCTCCCTAGATTTTTAGTACAAGTTTATGTCCTTTAGTTTGTGTCTTGCAGCAATAAAAGCCAAGAGAGGTAACTTTCATTGATCACCTCTTTTCCATTTTTTTAAATTGATTACCCCTACACGACCCTCTGCCAAAAGACATGGGTCACAAGATGCTTTCTAGTGACTGGCTAACTAGACCTGCTCTGTTCCTCAAATTGATTGTTAATCAATAGGTGTGTGGTATTTTTTTTTTTTTTTTTTGTATGTATCTACTCACAGTTGTGTAAACCCGGCAACCAATCCATAATGACCTTATTATGCATGTGTGAATGCTCTTTTGTGGGGTTACTCAGTCTGCAATGAGACATCATTGAGTGATCATGTGTACTTAATGACAATCAAATTTACTGTCACTGAGTGAGTCAATCTTCACATTCTGTGTAAAGTCGTTTCTGCAAAACATCATATTAACTAGGGTAGGATTTTCTAAAGGGAAACAACATATTTAGAAGCTAAAAGACGAGTCTGGTTAGTCACTCAAGAGGAACCATCACTAGACCGATGTCTTTTGGCTGCATGCTGTGTTGGGGATGATCAATTAAACAATTGGAAAAAGGGTTGATCAATGGATATGAGCTATATTAAGCACAAAGAGAGCAAGATTCAGCCATAAAATAGCTACATCAGCCCTGAAAATAACTTATGTGGCAACTCCAGTTATCAAGGTTCAGTTATAACATGGTTGTTTCCTTCTTGGAAATAACAGGGGACACCTGTACTGATTCATTTTGGTCATTATTTTTCTCAAGTATCATTTCCACTTACCATAACCTCCAAATGAGATGGAAGAGTGAAGTGCATTTTCCATTTATGAGCAGTGCGGTCCCTGGATACTATTAGGATCAGGTCCTGGTTGGGATGGAATTGAATTGAGTTTACAGAGCCTTGGTATCCCACATATTGCTGCATGGTCACCCCATATTCCATGCACTAAATTCTGGTGGTGTGATCTGAGAGGAAAGAAAAAGGGAAAAAAAGGCCTCAGCTTTAGAGTGGTCGGAGCAAAATAAGGAAAAATGGAGATTTTATCATCTAAAAGCTGTGGGCTCTAGTAGCTCAATTGGTAGAGCAGCTGTTGAACTTTGTTTTGAGGTTTGTTTTTCTTCAAATGAGATGTAAAAAAATGATACGAAAATAAACAAGATTTTTTTTTCTCTAGTTATACGAACAAAAGGTAACAACTGGTTTAGTTAGTAACTCAATAGAAACCGTCATGTGACCAACATCTTTTGGCGGCATGTCATGTTAGGGGGAATCAATTGAAAAAAATCAGCAAGAAAGGTGATCAATGAATAAATTACTTATCTCACCTTCTGTTGGATAGAGATCACTAGAAAAGTCTTTTTAAAAAACAATACAAATATGAATACTGCTGGACACAAACTAAGGGATCAATTTGGCATAAACTTGGATTGCTAATTGACCCCCCACCCATTAAAAACCTATTCAAGGGGGGAATTTAAAAAAAAAAAAAACCCAAAAACAGACCCATTAGAAAACTGGAGAAACCTCTGTTGACAGTTTTGGTCGATGGTTTCTGGTGCAGATGTCAACCGAGGAGCGAAGAGAGAGATGAATAGAAAGAAGAATGGAAAAAACATGACCTGTCATTCTGTCGTATATCTTTATCTTAAATTGATTTAATTTTGTAATCAATAGGTGTTCTCTTCTTTTGGTGTATTATCCACGCACAGTCTTGTGACAAAACCTATTGTCAAGCTTAGACAATCAATGAATTGAACATGACACATTTTCAATATTTCATTGTGTCATTACTATGTCTACCCAATGACGTTATTTATAGAAGCAAAAAAAAGTAGAAGACCGATCAGCAAATGTGTTAGTATGTCAGGATCAATATGTGTATCGTTTACCTAAAGATACTTATCTATACATCAGCATGTGTGCGTATCTGTTACTTGAAGATAAATATCTATCTATATGCATATAATCACCTGTTTGTGAATATGAAATATATATATATATATATATATATATATACACACACTCACACAGCACACACCACTGATGATGGAAAGAATCCCGAAACATGTATGGACAATTTACTTATAAGGATTAATAAACCTTACCTCCACACACCTCACTCCCAAGTCTGTCTCACTCTCTTCAGTACACATTATATATATATATATATATATATATATATATATATATATATATATAGTCAAATCACATTGAAAGGATTTGCCCCTACCTGATTATTAAATTTAAGCAACAGTGAACCTGATCAGTCCTCAGATGGGCGACCACTTAAAAGTACTAGATTCTGTAAACAAATTGTGTTGTTGAGTCAGACTAAGCAAAGGTCAGTAAATAAGTATATGTAGACAGTAGACATACATATCTGTGTAATATATATATCAGCTTCACAGCTGGACCAAGGCCTTTCCCACATCCTCCAGTGATTATGCTGATCTCTGTCATTCTTATCCAGTGGGTGCCAATCAGTTGACTTTTTGCTCTGTCTGTTGTCATCTCTTCTTGCTAAATGTCCAGCCCATCTCCATTTTTGTTGCTTAATTATTTATACGGTATCTTTCACTCTAGTCCTCTCTCAGGTCTATCTTAGTTCAATTTCTATCTCCTGAAGTTCTGCCTAGTGTTGCTCTTTCCATGGCTTCTGTGCTATCATAAGTTAATCCTCAGTTCTCTTAATTTCCATTTTTTGCATCCATTAACACACACACACATATATATATATATATATATATATATATATATATATATAAATAAATAACAAGGTCATAAGTTAATTTATTGTCTGTCTGTTAGTGCTCAATTGGATGATCTCATCGGTTGATTCACCTCCCTATTATGTCATCAAAAATTGTTTCAGAAACTGTCGAGACTCCATGTCTGATCATTACACATTAAAACAGCTTGAGATGAGTTGAGACTTGAAAAGAAAAATTAGGATATTTGAATTATTAAAAAGAAATTACCTAATAAAATAGCTTTAGGCTCCTTAGTCCTAGTCCATACATAAATAAACCTGTCATTTATGATGAGTGTTGGCTAGAACATTGTGTGTGTGTCTGTGTATTTAGGTAAGAGTCTTTTATTGATGACGTTTTGATTAAAGACTATAGATAAGGAATGTTTTTGAAAAAAAATCTTTCAGCTAACTTTTCTCATTCATGTATTAGAGAAGATGGTCCTTATCTGAACTTATACGTATACGTATGCATATGCATGCTTTTGTGCTGTTCGTAAGTTCATACCTTTTGAATAAGTTTTATTTGGGAATTCTTTAACTTTGGAATAATTTTTGTAGCCTTACAAAAAAGCTTTGTTGAAGCAATATTTTTGTAACACAAAAAAGTGACTTTTAAAAACATGTATACAAACAATTCATCCTCTGGATAGTCACTTATGGAGCTGAAACATGGAACCTAACCAAGAAACAGCCGCAAACTGAAAAGCATGCAACATGCGTATGGGAGAATCATGCTCAACTTCATATGGAGGGATCATAAGACAGCACAGTATATCAGGAAGAAACCAGGAGTCTGAGACATCAAAGAATATATAAGAAAACTTAAATGGCGATGGGCAGGTCACGTTGCAAGAATGGCTGACAACTGATGGACATCACGACTCACAACATGGATCCCCAGAGATCACATGCAAAACCGAGGCTGACAGAATACAAGATGGAGAGATGAACTGGACAAATTCAGAAAATACTGGCTCTGTGACGCCCATGATAGAGAAATGTGGCGGATTGTGATGAAGATCTATGTCCAACGACAGACGATAGAAGACTGATGATGATGAAAAAAAGTTTGTGGATACAGTTTTGTAGGCTTATTAGCCTGTGGTTGTATAGAAATCTTTTGGGTTTCTTTTTTCATATAAAAGCATCACTAGATGTAAACCAACCACGGGAACAAGCTGGCTTCCATAGAAGCTACTCAACCATTGACCACCTCCATTCTTCACAGTCAGATGATCTTCAAAAACATAGACTGAGAAAATAGAGGAATCAGAATAGACAGTGAATACTTTAGTAACCTCAGATTGGTAAACTACTTCGACTTTTTTGCTGAAGACTTTCATGACCTCTAAGTAATGCTAGACAAACTGAATGAAGAAAGTTGGTCTTCACATGAACTTCAGTAAAACAAATATCATGTATAATGAACATGTTGAAGACAGAGACACAGCAATCAAAATTGAAGGTGCATACCTGGAGGAAGTAGACCATTTCATCTACCTTGGACAATCCATCTTCCTGTAATTCTCAAAAGGAGAAATCAAGCAATAATCACTCTAGGATGTCAAGAAAATCCTGCTAGTGCAGAAAAAAAGATATACAATCAATGCATCTTCCTGACAGAGCTGAAACATGGAACCCAACTAAAAGATTAACTCTTCAACTGAGAACCATGCAATGTCCATAGGAGAGAATCATGTTCAACATCACATGGAGATCTCACAAGATATGAAAGAAAAAACAGGAGTCCAAGATATAAAATCCATAAAAAACTCAAATGGCAATGGGCTGGTTATGTTGCATGAATTGCAGACAGACGCTGGTCATTAAGACTCACAATGTGGATCCCCAGAGATCACATGTGAAACTATGATTGACAAAATATAAAATGGTGTAACAAAGTAGATAAGTTCAGAAAGTAATGGCTCTGTGATGCCTATGATAATGAGGTCCTGCTTGTCTTGGAGAAAGTCTGTACCCAATGACGGTTGCGAAAAGGTTGATGATGAGACTGAAGAGCGGCCACCAAAATACATAAGCTCAGTTTTTGAAATCCCGGAAAGTTTTTCCTCTGTCAGAGACCTCCTCTTGGTTGAACTGCCTTTCAGAGTTAAAGGGCTCCAAATGTGAGATACCTACTCATAGCTAGGAGAGGGGGACTGTAGATTCATGCCTTTCTCAAGGGCATTAGTGTGAAGTAAATGCAAGCAGCTTTTATTGAAATTTGAACTCTGTATGCTGATTACGTTTTCTATGCTGGTAACCACTATATTGCTTTGTATTTCCGGAGCTATTGAGATATTGAATCCTGATAATATTAGAAACTGTCAACCCACACTGTCAACATTGGTTTCTCCCTGATTGAGTTAGCGGGCTGATAATTCCAACATTTCTTCTTTATTATGATTAGAAAAAAAATTCTATTTTTAAATCCCCACCTCCAGGGTTCTAGTGGGGGTCCTAAAAATTCAGACTTTTTTTTTTTTATCACTGCCCAACAAAAGATGAGAGAAGTAGTTTATTCATTGATTGCTGCTTTTTCAAATTTTTCCATTGATCACCCCCAACATAGCATGCTTTCAAAAGATATTAATGTCATGATGATTTCTATTGAATGACTAACCCCAACCTTTTTGTATTGAGATTGGAAAACATATTAGTCTCTGTTGGATGAGTTTCCTTATGGATGGTTTGGGGGCTTTGAAGAGTACTTGTTAACTCACAATGTTGATGTATTGTAATATATTCAGTAGTGTGGCTTGACCTCATAAGATACACATCAATGTGAGCAGAGGTCCCACTTGGGTCATGTGAAGTGTGAAAATGAGGTTCTAGTCATGAATACATATAGAAAGAGTCACCTACTGGCCATTGAGGCAGATTTAGAAATTCGAGCAATCAGTCCGCAGAGATTGACATTAGGCCATGCAGATGCAAAGATGAATAGGAGCAGTCATTCATTTTCTCATTCTCTTTCTAACGTAAATTCTAAATAGAGAACTCAAAACCAAAAGTCTAAGGTTGTTTGAGTTGTATTTTGGTCGCCCTCCTACTTAGATTCATATGGTGAAGTGAGTGACTCCAATATGGCTGCTTGTCTCCCCGACATCTATTTTATAAATTGCAAGCTAGGAACTAGCCAAGACAGAAACTTGAGGTGTGTGAAGGCTGGGTAGGGACAGCTGATGCCATAGCCAGCATAAGGGCACTGCTTTACTGACTAATAAGATGACAATCACTGGCAAATGAAAAAGTATGAAGATGATGGTATTCCAAGTAGAAATAAGAGCTAGCATTCCAAAGGAAATTATGAACCACCACCACTCATATATGCTGCTTTTTACCTTGAAAATTATGCAGTAGTGGTGGGAAAATCAAGTTGCCTTGATGAAAATACTATCAGCAAGGTTTGTATCATAAATTTATGATCTAAGAAAAAAACCCAAAACATGGACAAAAACTAAGGGATCGATTTGTCTTAAACTTTGATTGTTAATCAAAGCCCCCTATAAAAAAACTAATTAAGGGTGGGAAAACAAGAAAACCATCTTTCCTACTCATTATGTGACGTGTGTGTGTGTGTGTGTGTGTGTAAAATTTCAAATTTCTATTAAAGGCTTGGCAAAATCTGGATAGATAAATAGATATATATAAATTTCAGAATGCAAGAATAATCCAAACTCAACAACAGTCTGTTGTGAGTAGCTGTGATTTAAAAAAAGAAAGAAAAAAAGTAGTTAAAAATGATGTTTCAAAAAAACAATAAATTGATGTGTGGGTTAAAGTATTTTCATTAAATTCGGTTTCTTTTAATCTTACGCTTGTGGGGTGGTGTAGACCTTTTGCATTATTCCATCCTTCCGTTTTAGTCTTCCTTATTTTACTTGAGCAACTTATTACAATTCACCTCCGGCTTACTTGGCCCATCAAAGCTTCACCAGACCCACATTAACTTTAATTTACATTTCATGAACATTTTCATTTCTCTGCCATACTCTCATAACACTGTATAAAGGGTTGTGCTTTTCTCAGTTTGAATTCAGAGTTGTCCATCTCCTGAACTAGTTCCAACCAAGGCAGAAGAGCCAAGTCTGCCCTGCTATTTAACCATAGCTAATGAATGAAGAGTTGTATTCATGCCTTTCCAAAGGTCATAATGTTAAGTGAACACACATTGTCTCAGTCTGCTAATTTTATTTTCTGTGCTCGTAACCTTTCGGCCACTTGCACCTCCCTAGTGGATTTTGTGACTGTTTTTATTGCAATATGTTCTACTAATGCCATTGTTTGTCTAATTGTGTCTTGTATGGAAATGAGATTATTCTCTTTGATCAGAGAAAGCAATTAAGTTCTTCAGATCCCAAGAGACAATTGCAAGATGCTATCATTAATTTCTACTTTGCAGTCCTGTTTATATGGGGAAATTTTTTGAGAAAAAAAAAAAGTTTTCCACTTGTACACTAGGTGTCATGGGGAGGTGGAGATAATGGTTGTGTTATTACATTAGTTCATTTATGTTCTCCTTCATTTTACCGGTGTAATTTATCATGGTTCACTTATGGCTTGCTAGGCCCATCAAAGCTCCACCAGGGCACTGACAAGAGTGCATTTTGGGAACATGTTTGTAACTCTGTCCTTTACCCATCTCTCACAATGTGAGGTTTGACTTTCCAAGTTTGTCTGCTTGGATAGTGTAACTAAGTTTGACTCCTGGTATGAGCGTTGAAAACTCCTCATTAGAACAAATTTCCTGGTGCACCTGTGTGATTAGGGTAGAGATATCCATTCAGTGGACTTGCATCCTGCAAAGGGATGGTCATAAAAGGTTGTTGGTCTTAACCTGAAACTTACAAGAATCAATAAGCTGATGCATGCAACAGGAACTGGGAGTCTATCACCGGTTGTCATACTCCATTGGGGGTTGCCTCTTGAGAGACAGGATGCTTCACCTCACTTTGGTCAGCTAGTCCTGTCAAAGCTTCACCAGAGCAGTGTTAAGCATGCATTTCAGGAAGATGTTCCTAACTCTATCCTTTATCTGTCTCTCTTGATGCTTTACGAGGGGTTGGACTTTCCAATTTTGAATTCAGAGTTGCTTATTTCCTCGACTGGGTGCCAACCAATACTGAAGAGCCCAATCTGCTCTGTGATTCTCCCATTGCTTGTGGGAGAAGAGTTGGAATATTGCCTTTCTTAAGGGCATTCATTTTCTGTGCTGGTAACCTACAGGCCACGTGCACATCTGTAGTAGGTTTTGTGACTGTTTTTTTTGCAATATGTTCTACTGATGGCATTGTTTGTCTGATTGTTTCTTGTTTAGAAATGAGATTATTCTGTTTGATCTGAGAAAGCAATTAAGTTCCTCAGATCCCAAGAGACAATTGCGAGATGCTCTCATTAATTTGTCCTTTTATTCTGTCCTGTTTTGCCCGTTCTGTTTCTATAGGAAAACGTCTCAAGTAAAATATTTGTTTTCTTCGTATTGCCAATCATGTTTTTCTCTTCATTATTTTTCTTCCATTATATAATACCAATAAAGAATTAGAGCAGAATAAATGACCCAAGCTTGCATGTTGAAAATTAGCTACAAGAAGATGAACTTTATCAATACTTATTTATGGTCTGTGTACTCAAATGTTAGTAAAAGGTCCATGTATAAAAACACAATGCTTATCTGTGTGTATATATATATATATATATATATATATATATATATATAGTGTTTGTGTGTGTAACCCTTCTAGGCAAGCACACACTCTACACTCTGATCTTAGAAAGAATTGCCTTGAGCAATACTCTCATCCTAGGCAGAGTGGTCAGATACTCTGATAGTGGGCAAAAGTGCTGGGCCATGTGTAAATAATCCCATTAGTTTTGACGGGTTCTATGCTACAAAATAGATAAAAGTAATCTCATCTGCTGATTCGTAAAAAGTGATATATGATCAATCTTTTTTGCTATTTGTCATTTGCTATCTTCGATTTTTATCAACCCGAAGGAGTTCATGAGATTCATTCCCTCTATCTTGTCTTTGGGCTTGTAACAGATGAGAAGTCTTGCTTGCTACATATTACTTGAATGTATGGCTGATATAATTATTTATGGTTTGACTTCCCCAGGTCCTTGAATTATTTTGTACAAGTGGTTGGGAAAGTCATGAACTCATAAACATTTGATCGAAGAGAAAAAAAAAAATAAGGAAGAAATCAATCTTTTATTGAAAAAGGAATTGTATTATGAACTAGTATTCAGGAATTAAAAGAAAAGATCTCCAATTATTAAAGCCATTAAAAAATACGTAGCCAGTAACTTTGGCATGAAGTAATTGTTAGTGTCATTCATACAAATATATATCTATGAATTGATTATTACCCATGAATGATGATTTCTTTTGGAAGAGAAATTTCATATATATATATATATATCTATATACGCCTGTATGTTACTGAGAAATGGATGTATGATCTGACAGAAGGATTATAAATTGCGTTTTCTTTTATAGAAACTCTTATCTGAAATGATTTCCCGTCATAACATGGTGAATGTATCATTTGGCCTACACAAGATAAATACAATAAGCAATTGAAGAAAATGGGGCTGTAGTAACATAATTGTTGCATTGAAAGAAAAAAATAGAGCAGATATAGACCATTAAGCAAAATGAAAATTTTGAGTTTAGACAGTCATTTGGACCTTTGCATCGCTTGCGATTGTTGAGCTTAATGGTAAGAGTAACGTTATGTTGTAGCGGCTACCCTATCAGTTTCATGTTCTCTTCCTCCAGCGGCCCTATTTTCTTTAATTGCTAATTCTAAATGGAATTTATAATCTTGTATAAAGTGGAGTCCGTAATGCATTTGGTAAATATATCTACACATTACCGACTACAACAGTTCCCTGAAGAAGGCTTGATGGTAAATGTTTTGACTGTGATAATCAAGATGAAGCCACTAAATCCTAGTCTTGAGTTGTCTGAATTTTCAAGATGAACCAATGTCAGTATTGCTTCCTTAAACATCATCTGCTGGTTAGCTTTTGTAACCTGATCCGTAAGGCACTGTCCATATAAGGATGACATATTTGTATTCAAATCTTGGTAGTAGCTCACTTTTTATTTCCAATTTATGCTACTTGCTTAATCCATGGTACAACGATCTGATGTCCAATCTCTGCAGAACCCCAAAACTGGTGAGAGCGTGTACCTCGATTTTCGAGTCAAAAAATCGCTTGAAACATTGTATTTGGAAGGTTAATGTAATTACTGCATCCTTCACTCTACATACATTTGCGAATCATTTGAAACATTTTTGTGTCCGCACAAAGATGGATTGAGACACTGATCAATCCAGCTGTTCCGGAGTGAAAAGGAGGCGGGTACACCATTAAGGTCTTAGCAACAGAACGCCAGGAGCAACATTACCAGAGTTACTTCCATTGCTTTTTTATAGTCGGAACAAAATTGGATACTGATGGAGATGTACTCAGAATAACCCATCTCATTTAATCTTGTTCACAAACAAAATGATTATGAAACTAGCTTGGAGGTCTGTGATAATTTTGATTCGTTGGATATCTTTCTTGAAACTGAGATAATTCTTTATAATTGATGGCACACCATTGATATTTGATGACAGTAGTTAATGTCCAGGGATAATGTTTTGGCAAATGGTCAGTTCACCCAGTTCAATGGGTTAATGATTATAAAATGTAAAATGACCTGAACTTTTGATAGAAATGGCCAACAGGTCTGGTTAGTCACTTAAAAGAAACTGTCACCTGACCAATGTATTTTGGCAGTATGTCTGATATCAGTAATGTTAAGTACGGACTTGTTTACTGCATATTTTAGGAAGTTGGAAGAAGTATTTACTCATGTTTGTCCACACAATATCTCCAAAAGTTCTCAATGAACTTCTATAATATTTTGTGGAAGAGTGGATCATGTATTGATTATTTTTTGTTGCTGATAAAGTGGATCTATATTTTATTTGTTGAGAGATTTCTTTCATATATGAAGACAATATCATAAAATATTGAAAGTAAAAATATGATTACTTCTGCTACAGTGTAGCTATGTATGAACTGATTTTCATTTAGTTTTTAGTTAGTGTATGACATTGGCAGAGTTTTGCACTCCCAGAATGCTTTCTAGTTTAAGTTAATACTTGGGTATAAGTGTGCCAAGCAATTCTGCGAAATTCTGTAATTACAGATATATCTTGATTAGTGAGGTTAATTTCTTCCAAAATTTTCCACACTGTTCAAAACTTGATATAATTTGATGAGTATTTTCTCAGCTTAGACTTAGTTTCATTAATTTGTATGGTAATAGTTTGACTGTGCTACACTAAAACCCACACAAGCAAAACTACACTATTCAAGGTATTCCTTTACTTTTTTGTTTAAAAACTTGAGGGTGTGTAAAGATAAAACAATATTTTTTAATGGCTCGGGAAAAGCATGAATCTATCTTCCCCCATTTCCAGCTATCGGTAAATAATAAGTCAGACTGGGTTCTCTCGTCTAGGAAACAGACAACATTACACATCAGGAGTGGTGCCACCCTTAAGGGGGTTAGATGCCAACTTTGATTTCCTTGCAGCCAAGCAGATGCCAAATGTATCCTTCCACTTTTCTTTGGACTACATCAGCAAGGTCAAAAGAGGAGATTCTGTTGATTGGGCACCCCAGGATCTCCATATACTTCACCCAGGCTTGTGCCCTGGAGAAGTCACTTAGGTGTCGTTCCATTGTCTAATTGAGATAGAAGTAGACCTTCTTCCTTATCCAGATATACTTTTTGGCATCCAACACTATATCATTCGTATGAATACAGGAAGACAGATGTTGGAATTAGCATCTTTCTTCCGTTTTGGATACCTGCCCTGCAGAATTGCTTATTCATTTTTACCACAATATTACTCTAAGAAACTGTCAACCATAGCTTTCTTCTGTTTTTTCCGTTGGTCTGGCTAGCTGGCTATGTTTATATGCATTATGCAGATGGGCTGAAGATTTGAACACATATCCCTTATTATGTCTGGAAGAAAAGCTCATTTTTGTTGTCCACCACCCCTAAATTGTTTTTTAGCAGGGGTTCAATTTGCAATATATGCTTATGCTAAATTGATCCCTTAATTTATATCTGACAGCATTCACGCTTGTTTTTCGAAAATTCAGACTTTTTAGTGATCATTGCCCAACAAAAGGTGAGAGAAGTAACTTGTTTAGTGATCACTCCTTTTACCAATTTTTTAATTGATAACCCCTACACAGTATGCAGTCAAAAGTCATTGGACACATGACTGTTTCTATCGAATGACTAACCAGACCTGTCTTTTCTTTTCTTTTTTAACCTTTTTTCCCTCTCTTTTTTTTTTCTTTCTGAACAAGCCTTTTCTTCCGTTTAGCTGAGTGCTCACACGCTAATTCCTTTGAAGCCGCTCCAAGAAATCTATATCTCATCTGATTGCCTTCTGTTAACGCTATCAGTTATGCAGATTCCTTTTTCTTTCTAATTTTTTAAACTTTTAATGAGGATCAGCTTTGAAGGCCCGAGGGGCATGTGTAGCAAAAATGAACTCAGTCTCTTGAAATTTTGATAGAGTGAGAATATATCTTGTACATATGTTACGGTAAGATGGTGAAGCTAGTGATTTAGTGAAATCTCAGACCATTTCAGTAATTATCTTGAAATAGTTTCACAATCAGTGTTGTAATGATTAACAAGGTTGTGATACTGACCATAAGTATTGTAATGAGTTTGATCCTCGCTAGGTTCCCCACTACTGTGGCCTTGTGTCAAACTAAGCTAAACTTAGTAAATATCAATTGTATTCTGCTTAATATTTACAGTGTATATATTATGCTGAATCAGTGAAATAGCCTGATTAGTAAAATTTCAACTTTGGAAAAGAAAAAAAAATATCGTTCTTATTTGATCAAAAGTCAATTTAATCCAAACAATAATATTGAACAATTGTTTTTTACGATCAAAAGTTTATGTTAGCGAAGTGGAATCCAAAAAATGAGTAAATTTTACCAATAGGATATTTCAAAGATAGGTATAACATATATGTAGTTTATTTTGATGCAAAGCCACAATAATTGGGTTCCCTGTGAGGATTGAACTCATCAAAGTAGTAATGATCAGTATCACAAGTTTTTTCAAGGAATTTCACTTAATCACAAGTTCTACTTTTTTTTATTGTAACTTATAAATAAGTTTTCCAAAACCATTAATTTCTAAAGAAGGATGAAACTAGCATATGAAGAAATGAAAGTTCATCAAAATCTGGTGCGAGAAGGAAGAAACAGTTCCAAGAATACAGGGAATAAAGTCTAAACTACTCAAAAATATTGAACCAAAAGTAGCACGAGTAAAGACTAAAGACTTTGTATTTATGGAGTTTATCAAAAGTGACTGTTTTCTTTTTTCCTGTCTGATTTTTGTTAGATGGGGTGTATTAATCATTATGTATGATCTATTTTCCTTGTCTTCTTGAAGAAATTTCCCAACATTGTGACTGTTTAATCTCTGGCTTTCATTTGGTATTTTTGGTTCTAGAGTCTAGAATCACTACTTGAAGTGTATACTTGGTTGAACTGGACACATCATATTCATTTATTTGTATATCCAGGTTTGGCTATTGAGGTACTTTCAAGTTTCCTTCTTTGCATTGGGTAATCCGCTTTTGCTTTTTTTGAGAAGTCTCTTATGATGAGAGGCTCTCAGATTCTATTGATATCAATGATCGGTTGGCTAATTGGTTTGACTGGAAGAAGCATCCTTCATAAAAGAACAGACAACACCCAGAGAGTATATGGCTGTAACATCGTGGGGAAATGACGGGGGAAAACAATACAACCATATACATATACATAATTTTCTTTTTTGTTGAACTCCTGTCCAAACCTGACTAAGTTCTTCTACCGCAACAAAAACAATCCTCACAAAATCACTATTTCCTTATCATGGTTTGAAATCACTATCAACTGATTTGTAGTTGCGTCTTTTACTGACTGTGCTAAATTGACAAGTCTTATATATCTAACAAAATTTATGCTAGAAATATGCAAAGGCTTATTCCATTCTGATAAATGATAACATTTATAAAATTAGCATTTCCCTAATGTGTTTGGTGGCTGGCTCTCTTACCAACTGAGCCAAACTTGCAAGTCTTGCATATCTATAAAAATTTGTGTTTCAGATACACAAGGGCATATTTAATTTTGATAAATACTATTATAAGAAATAGTATGTTTTTCTAATTTTTTACTTATCATATATGCATTAAAAAGTTGAAGTGATCTTCCTCATTTGGAGTAGAAGTGGCATTTGACCTTGCAGCGGCTAGGCTTGTCATTTTTCTTGTTAGATTTCTGTTCAATGTCTTTGAAAGTGATGTCTGTTTATAGTTTAATGTGTGGGAAATTTTTTGACTCTTAAGCTATACATCTAAACCCCTTGGACTTAGGTGCGGAACCATAGCCTGGTAATGGTTGGGATTAGTGATTTCTTTTTAGGGGTTTTATCGAGGGCAAAGTTCATGCAATAAGACCTTGAGATCTTTATGAACTCAAGGCGATAATCAGAGTTTTGTGCAAACATCCCACTTGGAATGTTTGCTGATATAGGATTCCTGTGTCAATCGCTGGCAGCTGAAGTTGGCTCATATGTAGAAGGCTACCAGTGGTGTAATTCTTATTTGAACAAAATTCTCAAACATTCTTATGTGTTCTAATTTTCAAAAGTATCCAGCTGTCATGAAAAGAAAGGAAGTATAGTGACTTTTGAGACACCTTATATATAGCATTGAGGAAAATTTTTACAATCTAGCTAATTCAGATCAGTTGTATGATCATTTGGTCATCTGATAATGTTTTGTTAGAAACCATATATATATATATATATATATATATATATATAGTGTCATCCACAGACAGCTGTTTCGTTGTATTACAACTCTTCAGTGTGGCTATAGACCTTCCATTATCCCATCCAGTACCACGAGGCAGGACCGAAACCCTCGCCTCAGATCTGGAGGCTGATATTCCACCTCTGAGCCACAGAACTGGACAGTCAGTAAGGCTGAATTTAAGTGATATATTTATTATAGGTTAAATTCCCCGTCCACCAGAGTGCTCTATTCCTATGGAAGATATATATGTATATATATATATATATATATATATATATATATATATATATATACACACACACACACACAGGAGTCAGAGACATCATAGAATCTTTTAGAAAACTTGGCAATGAGCAGGCCATGTTGCAAGAATGACAGACAACCGATGGACATCACAATTCACAAAATGGATCCCCAGAGATCACATGTGAAACCGAGGCCGACAAAGTACAAGATGGAGAGATGAACTAGACAAATTTAGAAAATACTGGCTCTGCGACGCCCATGATGGGGAAGTATGGCGAATCCTGGGGAAGGTCTATGTCCAAAGATGGACGTTAAAAAAACTGATGATGATGATGATATATGTGTGTATATATATATATATATATATATATATATATATATATATATATATATATATATATATATATATGTGTATACATATATGAATCATGACAGATAATTTTTGTCAATTTATCTATTTTAGTTTGCGAATGAGTTGTTTTTTCACTGATCGCAAGAACGAAAGAACTGTCCAAACGAGAAAAATTATTGGATAAGTTAAATTAGCAAAGATTATCCATCATGTTTAATGAAACTTGCTTGAAAAAAAAAATTCCTGCCAAAATATATATTGTTTATAATATACATACATACTTCTGCAGTTATTGCATTTGTGTACTTTTAAAATGCCAGATACTGATGTCATTTGATATTTGTTCCTTTTCGCTGATCACGTGAGCGAAGAATTGTTTCAGCACTCAGCAAATAACAAATATTCATTTTCAAGGTCACCAAGATTTTGTGCACTTAATAACTCTTAAAACCTGTGCCTCGTGTGTCTGTTCTTGTGTGACTAAAATTGACAATATCTGTGAAATTCGAGCACTGTCATAGTTACCTGCAGTGGTAGGACAAACTTTTTGCTTGTCAAATGAAGTTGCCTGCAAAGCGCTAAAAGGTTATTCTGTTCAGGCTAGAGCCTAAAATGGACAGTGGTCAAATCTTTAATTGGATACTGTGTGCAGCTGGCTATTTGTGTACGATGGCTGCAAAGGAAATCTATAAAACATTAAAAAAAAACACAGGATAAAACGTGTTTAGGCTGGACTTGATTTCTCAGCAACTACAAGGCAGAAGGGATTCATCGTACATCTTGCAACAACCTACACCTCTGGACATTGTACTGAGATAGAGTTGGCAATGCACCAAGAACTGTTGATCTGAAAAGTCAATTTGTTGACCATTTGATCTGCAAGCTTTTTTGCCATTTTGGAATGGTATAACTCGGCTTCTGAGTGCTGCCATGGGATGGCATATGCTTATAACCATTGAGAAATCCAATGCCTTTTTAGCCCATCTGGAGCTAGTTTCTGTGATTCTTGCGGTGCAAGAAATTGGAGTGCAAGTAAAATCTGTGATACCCAAGTGGGGGGATAAATTTAACATTCTGGCACTTTGCTCTATGATGGTTTTAATCAACTTGAAATATTGCAGATGTGATTAACTCACGCTCGTTCTAAGCTGCTGTCTGTACTTCTCCTGATTGACTCATACAATCTGTTTTCTTTAGTACACAGCTGATGCTTAAGAATGTTTTCCTGAGATTCAAAAAAAAAAGGAAGAAAATCTCTCAAAAAAAATGGCATTGATAGCTTTTAATATTTTCAACACATGTTTTGGTTACCTCTTCTGTGTGTAAACACCTACATGCATACCCTCACAACAGAGATGTGAATCTTTGTGTATGTAATATCTATTGATCTATATCTAGACTTATGAATATATGTGTGTGTATATGCATAAAAAAAAAGTTCCTGATGTATGAATATGTCTACCTATATGTATTTCTATTGATTGTATTTATTCACTTCCTACAAGAGCAAGATGTGACACAAGGTCGTTTTTTAATGTGGGTTTTCAGTGATGGGAATGGTGTAGATATAATTATATTGATGTTTGTGTGTGTGTGTGGAAAAATTTTTTTTCACATGTATGCATATAAATACCATGTATATTATCTTTCCACACATACAAATATATACATATATCCATAGCTCATATATATGAATCATTGTTCCCTGCATATATACTGGAACTAATTATCCCCCCACCCACCCCAAAAAAAGCAAAATATCTCTTATCTATAATTGTCTGAAAAATACAGGTACAAGATTTTGGTATTGTTCATTCAAAATTACTATACAGACCCCCAAAAGCACTCTTTGAAAAACCAAAAAATATTTTCGCCTAGTCGTGCAATTTCAAGGTTTTAGCCCCAAAAATGTGACCAGGAGCACCGAGCCACACACAGAGACACAGACTATCAAAAAGAGAAGTATCTTTTGCCCACTTGGCTGACATGTTGGGTAGGCTATGGTGATTTGAGATTATATATATATATATATATATATATATATATATATATATGTATATATTTCAGTAATGATGGAAAAAAAGAATTTATTTTATATAGAAAATATTTATTTTTCAGCATAATATCCTTCCTTGTCAATGCACTTAATTCACTGAATATCAATCACATAGATTTAACATACAGTGAAAATTTCAGATCTAAATTCATTTAATAACTAGGCTGCTGATTTATTGAACCACCCTTGTACATATACACCCCTCTATCCAGTATAAAAATCTGTATGCCCTTGTATTCGTGTATGTTATATATATATATAATCCATCTCCATTTCTATGTATACACATGCATAGATATGTGTACACCTATAGATTTATATGTATATTTACAAATGAAGTCTTCATTATCTATTCCTCTTGCACATTGCACATGAGGTTCATATTGGCTGAAGCTGCTTAACTTATAAATTCATCAAAGCAGACAAAACAAGTTGAATGTAATTAATTAATGACAGCTTCTCTTGCTCTGGACATTGCTACAGCTTTCAGAAGGAAGGTATTGGAAAATCTGTTCTTCACTCGCACACACACACACACAGTGGGGGAATCTATCTATATGACAAGCCTAGCTGCTGCAAGATCAGACTCAACACCTACTTCTATTCCAACTGAAGATGATTGCTGCGACTTTTGTATTGCATATATAATAAATAAATTCTTAGATATGTAAGACCTGTCAGTTTGGCTCAGTTGGTTGTGATTTAAAATCATGATTGAGAAATGTAAGTTTTATATATCAGTTTGATTTAACATGATGGGGTAGACCAGGGATCAGCAACTTATTTTTGTAATGGTCCTCTATCATGTATCATATCTTATATATAAAAATTTGCTCTTGAAACCTATAGTTTTCATTCTGCAAGTAAAAAAAAAAATTTCATTGGAATCTGCAGGTTATTTTTGGTAGAATTTTGAAATCTGGTTGTATTGACACGTCATGATTTGTCAGAAGTCCATGGACATGCTTACAGTAAATGAATTGTACAATGCAAAGCTTATTCAAGCCACAATCAAACGAATTGTCACAAAAGACTCTCTAAAAGTCATTAACTGCTCAATGGCCAACAAATTTATACAATTTGAAAATTTTTTTTCGAAAAGACTCGAGACCCACAATGAACACCTCAATGGCCCACCTATTGACACCTGGGGTAGAAAAACAATGAAGGGTTTACTCCCCTGAATTAGATGAAGGTGGTTCCTGTTCTTGTCGGGGGGGGGGGAGATAAAGTCAACTTCAGCTTGGATTGGAGTTTGAAAATAAACAATGATTTCATTTATTTCTTTGTCTATAACAGATAAAAATTTTATTGATGATAATATATCCTCCCCATAATTTGAAACAATGGACTCTTCCACTTTAATGAGTTCAGTCACTTTCTGATGAAATTTCAGATGAAATTGATATGAACATTTATTTACACTTTTAGCAGATATTAAAAGAAAGAAATGTCTAAAATTTCCAGAAAGTGCATGAACCAAGTTTGCATTGGATACATTCATTCTTGCGAAATGACTGAAGTTAAGTGACATTCCAAGCATAGGTGTACGAGCAAGGAATGGGGTGCGAATACCACCGTTTCCCCCCCTTCAGAAAGTAATTGGCTACTGCGGTTCATGATTCTTCATCATTAGAAACGGTGTGGGTATCTCTTAAAAGGTTTACTATTGGTATCCATATTTCTTGACCAAGACCTATTGAACCAATGCTGAACAGTTTGCATTATTGCAGTATTCATTCCAAATGCTTAGTTTATGTTAGCAACAGCTGGCTGGCAGCATTACATCCCTCTTTGAAATTGTCCTTCCAAAGTAGTCTAACTTCAAAATTAGCCACAACTCATGTTAAATCTCAAAACCCTTCAAATAACAAATTATTGATCTATTCACATGGGTTCTGTGAAGAAAAAAAATGCTTTTCTGTTAACCATCTTATCAGACTAATAGGAAAGGGCAGTTGTCCGTTAATGCTGATTATCTGGTATTACGGAATTGTGTGAAATAAAAAAAAGAAATAAACTAAAATAGCCAAAAAAATGCATATATGAGACAAGGCATAGATTTATATAACATTATAAGAGAATATAAAATAAATATAAATAAAAGAAATAAGACTAATTCTATTTACTGATAGCACAATATATTTTTTGGTAATACCAGTAATATTTCTTTGTTTGGAAGTCATTATTAGTGGTGACATAAGCGAGCACAATAAATCCAGAGGTCATAAAGGGAGTGTAATAATAAAACACTTATCTCCACTGAGAGTGTAAATAAAGAGGCAGTAGCGAGAGTCATAGAACAGTACTGATTCCAATTTCCTAATGAGACCAAAAACAGGCTATTTCAAGTATTCCTATGGCGGACAAAATATTTGCAATGAACAGATTTTGTCTGGTATTTCTGAAATCCTGCGGAAAGAGGTCCACAAATAAAAGTTTATTGTACATTAGTAAATCTTTCACTCTCGATGTTATTTTCTATAATTTAAAAAAATACATTTCCAGTGTAACAACCAAATGCTAAATTTGTTGGCATAAGATTTTTGTTTTTGTCTTAATTCACATTGAATCCACCACCATTGGCATGAAGCCTAGTATTTGATAGAAGTTAAACTGTTTATTTTGTTAGCAGACAAGTTTGATTTGAATGATAATTGTGGCAGACAAGTTTCATTTGAATGATTGTCTTCTGCATTTGTTGCAGCTGGGAAGAAATGTAGAAACACAGAAAGGTTTCTGTTCTTTTCATCGTCTTCACGCTGGAGAGAAATTTTGATGGAACCTAATTCCAAAGTTTACTGGCCTCAAATTAAAAACAAAGGAAGGTGTGTGTGTGTGTAAATATATATATATATATATATATATTTCATTTTATGGGTCACTACAGTCAGGCCAATATTTCTATGTTATGGACATTTTGTCAAGTAATCAGATGTTAAAATTGTATCTGATCATGTGACAAGATATCAATAGCATAGAAACATATTGACCTGACTGAAGTGACCTATATGATAAAATTTATGTATATACTCTATTTTATTGAATTTTTGTTATCAATTTCTCTTTTATGATCCTTTTCTAAAATATTGGGCACTGTATTTCCATACAAATAACGTATAAACAAAAACACACACACACACACACACACACATATGCGTATATATATATATATATATATATATATATATATATACCCACACATATGCATTATTATAATACATTGAGCACTTTTTATTTGATATGTTAAATTTCAAAATTTCAAATGCAGTACTTTTATTATTGAAGTTATTTTCAAATTAAGGAGTATTATTGATATTTGCACACACGCAATGTTTATATATTGAGGGAATGCTTTTGAACAGCCTTCCTCTCCTTTGTTTGGTAATGGAGCAATGTCCCCGATTTGTCTATTGGTAGCTGCCAATAAAGATTTCTTCTGTTTTCAAGTGAGTCTGACTTGCTGGCTATCTGTCATGTAAACAGGTTACCCCAATGGAGCTAGAGGGTTGAAAGTTTAAACATTTACTACTTATTACGTCTAGAAAAAACGTTTTTATGTTTTTTAAAAGAAAATCTTTTCAGTGGTGATGCTGTTTTTAAATCTGCTATGTAAGTTTTCACTGAAATGATCCCTTAGTTTGTTGCTTGTTTTCTGAAAATTCAGACATTCTTGGGGATCACTGCCAAACAAAAGATGAGAGCAGTAACTTATTCATTGTTAACCCTTTTTCCCAACAAGTTGTATATATTTATCTGAAATATCTTCACCCAGAGTATTGAGCACTATTGGAACAGAGACAGTATATCGATTAAAAGTGGAAATTTGGTCTATAGCAATGGTTAATCTTCGTTTCACTATGTTAGCTCATCAGATAGTTTATTTAGGCTTGCTTATCATTCATATCTTGTGAAATATTGCTTTCTCTTTGATTTGAAATGTGACAGTGGAGGCAAATTGCAATTATTCACCTTGCAACTCAGATTACATTACGAGGTATTGTACCCTTACAGTTATTAGCTGAATTTTCGCCATACAATGTTCTGTATGATTAATAGAGAAAAGTTTGGTTAAGTGCATTGACAGAGAAAGAGATTATGTTGAAAAAAAATGCTGTTCTTTATCATTGGGCTATGAAATTAATGACAAAGGCATGTACACACGCACGCACACACACACACACACAAGCTACCTCCTGTAATCTTGAGATGGGTTATTATCAATTTTGATTGATTTTTACCTTTATCTTAACTTTCAATTGCTTCTTATCACAACTTTAAATCTGGTTGTAATCCTATGGAAACGATTAAACAGTGTAATGAGAAAATAAAGAGCAAGCTCATGGTGAGAATCAAACTCACAACCTCTAGCTGCTGGGGGTCCAGTATACACCTGGCCACTTTTAACCATTCAGCCACAGGGACTTATCATTCTAAGAGTTGTTCAGACTATTGACCTCATCTTTTCCTCAATGTTTTGCTAGAACAATTATATTTGGTGATTATTTGTTTGAGCCAAGTTTCAGTTTGTGAATATTTTTGAAAAGAATGTTTTCAACACTTCTATTTTTCAAATGGTTGAACTCTTATTTGGATATAACCCCTGGAGAAGGCAGTAGAATGAATCAACAGAAATGTTGTGTTAAGAATACAAACAAGAAGTTCAATCATCCAAAAAACTCTTTGAATGCTGATGACCCTTCTTGAAACTATGGATTATTCCTCTATTTTTGTTTCTTAACCTTTACAACATTTATAGTATTTTCTTCTGACTTATCTGGAAACGATCATCGAAAAATCATTTTGAAAGTAGCTTCAACTCTTTCTTTGAAGATAATAAAATTGTATTTTTCTCCAGCACACCGTCACCTCCTTCATTAATCTAAACATCTTATCATATAATGTAAAATTTAAGAATTTGAAAAAAAATCAACAAACCCCAAAACCCCCCAAAACTGAAATGAGTCATTGTTTTTATTCCATTAATTAGTTAGACTTGATTTTTGTCAAACTCCAGAACAAACCTGGAATTGACTTTCTTTCCCTACTGTAACAAGAACAATCCTCACCAAATTTTTGGGAGTAAAAATTAACTTCCCCCGGAATGGAAATCATAACCAATTGATTAGTAGTCATATCTTTTACTGACTGAGCTAAATTGGCAAGTCTTTCATATATACCATACTATACTAGAAATATGCAAGGCTTATGAATACATTTATACTAGAAAAAACATTTTCATGATTTTCTAAATTTAGTATATCTACAATACAAAAAGTTGCAGTAATCACCTTCTGTCATAATAGGAGTGGGAGTGGAATTCTACTCTGCTGCAGAGAGGCTTGTTAATCTTTGTTTTTAAATCCTCTTGTATAGACTGATGTGTCCTTGGGCTTTCTTCTGGTATATAGTTGTGAATTGTCTTAGTGGTTCATTATATACCTGGAAATCATTTTTTTTCCTGCCGTATAACTTTCTTTATGTGATTTTCTCTTCCAGCTTGGTTTTCATTATCTAAATCCTGTCTGAGTTTTTGTTCTTGTAGCCATAAACTCTAGTTAATCTGGTAACTCTTTTGATTCAGCAAACTCCTTTAGTCTGGCAACTCCTTCAAAGGACAAAGAAAAAAATTGATTTCTAGAGTTATAGCGAACTGCTACTACGATTCACTATTTTGCCAACAACCAATGGTTCATCTCGTAGTTTGTTTCTTCTTTAGATTGTTTAAAGGTCCATGCTGTTCCCATGAATCATTGTTGCTTGAATGACTAACTACCTCTTCTGGTAAAAACAAAAAAGTGGCATTTGTGAGGTGAATTCTTGAAAGTGGGGATTCCTGTTCTGGTTTCAAATTTGATTCCAATTTCCTAATGAGACCAAAAACAAGCTTCAATTTGGATATTACTTTAGATGGAACCTCAGAAATGAATGTCTACAGCCTTAAACTATATCATTAGGCATACTAACAGCTGTGAATAGCTTTAGAAATCAGCATTTTAAGTCTTGGCTTTAAACCTAGGACAAAACATGGACCTCTGGCATTAATGACTATTTCAGCTTTGAGGCAGGCTATATATAATTTCTCATATGGGTTGGCCTGAAATATGGCCTTGGAATGTTATAGAAGCCAAGGGACAGCTGTTTGGAATATGCTGTTAACCCAGAATGTGAAAACTAGGACGGAAACTAATTTTGATATTTAAATTCAGGTCTTTGAGGATGAGTTTTATTAGTAACATGTGGTTTTCATTTTGTATTGAATTTTTGAATGGACTGAACTGCCGATTTATAATCAAATCAGTGTCCCTAAAGTAACCATTTATTTTAGAGATATACTGTGCAGGAATGAGTTTATTTAGTTACATGCTGGATAAAATGCATGAAATGTAATGAAATTAGAGAAAAGTTCAATAAAAAAGGCTCTAGGGATCAGCTTATTTGTGAATTATTTTGTGCACATTTGTCATCAATGATACGGGTCTGAAGAAAAAATTACAAAAATTGAGAAAATGTGATGCAATTGATTGGTTATAAATAACTAATTATTTAGAATTATCTAAAAAAAATAAATCTTTAATCTAAAATCATCTAAATAAAATCAGTGCAAAATTTAGGCATTGTTAGTCCAAAATCACCATTGGGCCCTCAAAAGCACTTAAAAAAAAAAAAAAAAAAAAATCTTTATAGATGGTGTCTAGTGGTATACTCAAGCAAATTCTCACGGTTATAGCCCAAAAATATAACCAGGAGCACCCAGAGAGACACAGACTAGCAAAGAAGAGAAAAAATTTCTTGGCTTGTTGGACAGGCTGGCTGTTTGTGAGACCATGGTGATAGAACTTCTCATTCACTTATGCCAATATAAGAATTATTTAAAACCTTTCCTATTTCTCCAGAAAAGATGGTTACTTTAGGGGCACCTTGTAAACTGCTTGGCAGCTTGACTCACAGAGTTCTTTATCAGCTGTCTACAGGCAGCAAGACTCAGAGACATCGTGATATCTCGTTCTTCTGATTGATAGAATTCCAAATATTCATCACCCCTGCCCTTCCGTGAGTATGTTGTGTATGTCATATGTTGTCATTTTTGTCACCTGATTCACTGATATTTTTTTCTTATTCTTGAAGTCATAAGGCTAGAATTTGAGGTTCTTGGAAAATTGGTGTTTTCTCTTTGTGTATATGTATGTGTGTTTGTGTGTGTGTGTGATCCTCAGAGTGGAAGAGTCTTGTCAAGTTCTCCCCACTGTTCTACCACTCTTGAATGATATGCATTCTTTTACAATGAGTTGGGAGAACCTGAACAAATATAATAGGAGTTGGTTATCTGTTCGTATTGAGGAACAGCTCTGTGGTTAAAACTAAGAACAAGGAATCACAGGGCCTTCAGTGTAATCCCTGTAGTATCAGCTGGAAGTTCACTTCGAGCCAAATATTGAGCTATTTCTAGAGACAGCAAATGAGTCACTGGGAAAGGCTGATAAGGAAAGTAGTGGTTTTATTAAAGGGCTTACATCTTTTTTTTTTTTTTTTCCCTCCCCTCAGTTATTTACTGGGAATGTTAGGATTGTTAACAGAAATATTAAACATAACAGGCCTGGTTAGTTACTCTGTAGAAACTGTCATGTGGCCAATGTCTCTTGGCAGCTTGGCATATTGGGGGTGATCAATTGAAGAGATAGAAAAAAAGGGAGAATCCGCGAATTAGTTACTTTGCTTGCCTTCAGTTGGACAGTGATTGCTAAAAAAGTTCGAATTTTCAGAAGACAAGTGTGACACATAAACCAAGGGATCAATTTAGCATTAAATTACATTGCCAAGTGAACCCCCACTAAAAACTTATCTGGGGAGAAAAATTGAAAAAAACAACCCAAATGTTTAATCTAGGAATAATGAGTGAATGTTTGAATTAGCAACCATATATCTTCTTTGGTGTATATAATATATATATATATATATATGTATGTATGTATGTATGTATGTATGTATATGTATGTATGTATATATATACACACATATATATATATATATATATATATATATATATATATATATATATATATAGTCAGCCAGCCAGCCAAACATAAAAGCTCAATAAACCTAGGTTGATAGTTTCCTGTACTTCAGGAAACACTCATCAAGGAGACAAACACAATTGATGATGATGATGATCATCATCATCATCAGTCTTTTAGCGTCCGTTGTTGGACATAGACCTTCCCCAGGATTTGCCACACTTCCCTATCATGGGCGTCACGGAGCCAGTACTTCCTGAACTTGTCTAACTCGTCTCTCCATATAAAATTTTTCTGGCCTCGGTTGCGCATGCGGTCTCGGGGGATCCATGTTGTGAGTCGTGATGTCCATCGATTGTCTGCCATTCTTGCAACATGGCCAGCCCACCGCCATTTGAGATTTTTAATGGATTCTATGATGTCCCTAATCTTGTCTTTTCTCGGATGTACTGTGCTGTTTTGTGGTCTCTCCATGTGAGGCCCAGCATTATTATTTCATGTGTGCGTTGCATGGTTCTCAATTTACGGGTCTGTCTCTCGGTTCAATTGATAAATGAATTTTAATCTGAAACAAGACTGGCTCCTGCATGGTCAATTACTTTTCCAACGTTCGTATTTTATGTATAATTGATGAACATTTTTTTTTTTTTTTTTTGCAAAAATGTATTTATTGATTAAAATAAAATAAGCCGGTGCGTATATGTATGATAAATATTAGCTAATATTTAAGACTTGTCAATTTAGTTCAGACAGTAAGACCATCTGGTGGCAATAAGTTGGTTGTGAGTTCAAATCCTGGTTCGGAAAGTGGGTTTTCTGTATAGGTTTTCACCCTTAATTTAGGTGGGGATTCTATTTGATCTTGTTAAAATAAACTCCAGACTTTGTACTGGAGTTTGACAATTTTTACTGATTATGTTTGATCTGGGATTGATGGTAATGTGTAGACTGCATTGACAATGAAGGAAATTATGTGTAAAATAAATGCTCCTTTTATCATTAGGCTATAGATTTCTTGATTTCACTTCATACACATACTCATGCTTAGTTTTTTTTTTTTTTTGTTTTCTTCTAGTTGTTGCTACCCATTATATTTAGTAATTATTATTACTGTTGGGCTTGTAATAAGCTACCGGCATGAGATTTATTTTTCATTTTTGTATGACTTTAGCCATGCTTTGGTGGTTTCAATGGTCAAGTGGATTTGCAGCTGTTTTTCTAGAGGGAGGGGGTTTCTTTATTACCTAATAATCAGTATTTTCAAGGTGCTTCTTTTTTAAGGAGTCTGATTGCCAGGTTAGAATTTTTATTGCTGAAACTTGCCCCTAACGAGCAGGGGAATTGCAAGTATTGAACTGCTGCCTCTAGGCTAGCTCAATTTCCAAATTTGATGCTCTTCCCATAATTCTATTGGCTAAGTCCTTGAGATAAGGTTTGGTTTATCTCCCCGTCTGGCCAAATCTGGCAACTCTGGTTTTGGCTCGTCTACTAATCATTTCTGAAGAAAATTTTTGGACCATTTTTTTCAAAAGGTTTTATCTACTCTCCCAAATTGTTTTGTATATCAGGACCTTTTTAAGCATAATATGAAGAATGAGTTTGTGTTAGATTAGATATTCTGCCAGTAAAAACAATAGTTGCTCAATAAGGTAGAGTAACTGCCATACATAGGCAGGCTTCCTGAGATAAATGAGATGTAAAAGTTCTAGTCTTATCTTGGGCTTATTTTTTATGTCTGATCCTTGATGTATACTGGTAGACTAAGTTTGAATTGTTGTGATGAAAAGCAACTAAAAGTAAGATGACAGAAATATTAGTCAAATATTAATGGTTGACAATGCTTCATCTAGTGAATAATAAATCAAGATGAAATTAAAAAGCACTTTGAAGGTTGTAGAAAAGCAAAGTGCACTGACTTTATATTAGTATCTTTATAATTGTAGAATATAATTTTGATAGAAAGACAATTCTATTCGCTGTATATTAGATAATGCGAAACTTGGAAAAAAACAAAATCAAATAAAAAAAAAAAATAAGTATTGGCAACAATTTGAGGATACAAAAATTACCAACTGCTGACAAGTCATTGAACAGTCAAGTATTGGGTTGTGTAGTGGCAGGCCAGTTAGTGTACCCATGCTTATCAATATCAATTGAAGAGTCTTCAATGAGCATGGGAAGTGAACTTCTTACTACAATTGAAGAAATGTATGTGGGTGTGCTTCATAAATATTTGACAACTGGTCATTGTACAGAGTTGGCATGCTCCAGATGTATTAATCAGCAGATAGGGCAGTCCTTGAGGTTGTCTGAATCAGCAATTCTTGAGAAATCTAATAAAAAGAAATTGAAAATCAAAGATATATCATTCTTAATAGTTTCTATGAATTACCTCCCTTGACATGCTCTTTTGAATTATCTATATTTAGGTATAAGATATCTAGATTTGCAACACTGGTGAGAAGTAACCATAATACTGCAAAGTCATGTTTTGTGTGATAGTTATAGCAGGCTGCTTTATACCATAAAGTACAGCTTTTCCAAAGATACACCTTTTTGAATGAGTACTGAACGACTATCAAAGGTTGTCTTATCCTATGTCTCACCTTTCTCTTGAATAAGGTGAACAGCAGAGTGTGTCTGATTCATTATCCTGATGAAATGATGGTACAAGGATGTACTGTACTAAACCACATGCTGCTATAGGCATTGTGATGGTTTGGCCAATGTTCTGCAGGGAAACATTGAGTTCTACCATTCATGAGGAAAGTATTTAGTGGTGTATTATCAACATCATTGAAAACCAGATGCATCCCTTCATGGCAACTGTCTTCTATGATGTATGTTGTACACTGTACGGGTTTTAAAGGAATGGATCTTGGAACATGAAATAAACTTCGGTGCGTTTTTGTGACCACAAAACTCCCCCTATCTTGATCCCTTTGAACACTTATGAGATGTGTTGAACCAATGAATTTGTTGTACCAAATCCCCACCACCTAACTAAAATAGCGAACATATAAATATATATATAAATATATTATTGTGTCATCCACAGACAGCTGTTTCGTTGTATTACAACTCTTCAGTATGGCTATAGACTGTCCATTATCCTATCCAGTACCATGAGGTAGAATTGAAACCTTAGCTTCAGACCCAGAGGCTGGTATCCTCCCTCTACTCCACGGAACTGGACGGTCAGTAAGGTCGAATTTTAAACGATATATTTATTTATGCATATATATTCCCGTCCACCAGAGTGTTCCATTCCATGTTGAAGAGCATTGCGTAAGCTTAAAGTGGACGAGTTACCTCACTTAAAGAGTGCTCAACTCTGAATAGGAGTGTTAATTATTGTGTCATCCACAGACAGCTGTTTCGTTGTATTACAACTCTTTGGTATATATGTGTGTATATATATTAATTAAGTTTAACAAATGAGGAGAAATTGGAGGAAGAAGTGAGGAAGGTCTGCCTGTCTTAGATATCATCATTGCACGTCCTGACTTTTACCATCACTTGAATATTGACCTCTGGGACTAGAGAGAAATATGTAAATTTCTCAACCATGTGTCAGGCTATACACATACGGAGTACATCACATATGTATTCATGCCTCTAACCCAGACATGCTTGTATTATTAATGTCATCTGAATAAAGTCAAATTCTCTTGCTCTAAATGTTAAATGAATCATTTTATTTTGGTTTTTTTTTTGTCTACCTCCCACTCCATCTTCTTTTTTACCTCATCCTTTCATGATAATCTACACTGGTATCTAATGTTCTTATTCTACTACAAGCGACTTTTTTCTGTCATGAGTTTTTTTTTTGTTGTTTTTCTCAGTGCAAGAACGAATTGAAACACTGAACGAACGTCTTGAATCTTACGCCAACTGCAGCATTGACAAGCCAGCGCCAGACATCACCGATGGCTCAGAGATGTCCGTTAAACCCAAACGATGTATGTATTCCATCCTTTTTTTTTTTTTTTTTTCCACCTCTCCCAACAAAGTTGGTAGAAGTATGTGTATTTTCTCATGTTTTTCAGTTTGTACACACACAATGTTTCCAAAAGTTCTCAATGAATATCAGTGATATTTTATTGAAGGGTCGGTCGTGGGTTAAGGGAGGACAGAATTCATTTGACTTGCACAGTTACATCCCCTGTATCATAGCTATGTATAAACTGATTTTCATTCTTTTAGTTGCTGTATGGCTGTGATAGCAAACATATGGAATATGTATTAGCAATGACATGCCGCAGACTTAGGTTTCAGGCAATGGCCTTTGAAAAGAAAAAAAACTTTTTTCATTTCCTTTTACTATCCTAGTTTCATAAGCATATTTTGAAATTCCAAGTTATCTTTTATCTAACTCCTAATTTTATAAATATAGTAGACAAATAGGCCACTTATCTATAAGCATTTATCTAAAACTAAAATATGTTTACATTTAAGTGACACACTGATGAAAGGATTACTAAAAAAAATAAAAATTCCGGTACACTGTGCTAAAAATGTTTGGTGTCACTGGTAAACGGTGTTGGCAGAGATACAGGCTCTCTGAGAGCGTACTAATTTCTTTAGTTAAGTATTTCTTTTGATTTTAAGAAGTCGTCCAGCAATTTCTCTTTTTATCCAAGTTTTTATCATTTTTAGCCAACATCCCCAAATTTGTTATTGTAGGTGGGATTTTTAATTCTTTATAGTCATTTAGGGTGATTTAGTTCCATGTTTTTTTTAACTATTTCAATGTCACTCACCTTCAAATCTTCGTCATAGAATTTCATTCACTTTAAATTTCCTTGTTTAAAACTGTCACCACAATTTTCTCCAGTTTTTAAGTTGTGTTAGCTGGCTTGCCATGTATAATGCATATGGATCGTAACCAATGGAGCTAGAGTCTGAAAATTTGAACATTTGCTCATCATATCTGGGAAAAAGTTGGGGGGGGGAATTATACCCTCCCAGTTTTTTTGTTTTTTTTCTAGGGGGTCGGTGTAAGTTTATGCTAAATTGTTTTTTTAGTGATCACTGTCCAACGGAAGGCGAGAGGAAGTAATTCATCAATTGGTCATCCCTTTTTCCATTTTTTTTAATTATTCCCCCTTTGCTGCTAAAAGGTGTTGGTTGCTTGATGGTTTCTATTGAGTGACCAACCTGATTTGTTTTTGAGCTTTTTTATCTCCTCTCTTGCACTTAATTTCATACATGATTCATTTTGTATCATAAGCAAAATTTTGAACATTAAAGGTAAAAGAAGGGTATACAACCAAAGTAACCTACACATTGTCACCTATAAAGCTGAAACATGGGAACTAACGAGAAGATTGACCCTTAAACTGAGAACCACGCAACGTGAACAGGAGAGAATCATGCTCAACCTCACATGGAGAGATCATGAGACAGCACAGTATATTAGGGGAAAGACAGGAGTCCGAAATCTCTCAGAAACAGAAAACTCAAATGGCAATGGGCTGGACATGTTGCAAGAATGACAGATACCTGCTGGACATAACAACTCACATCGTGGATCTCCGAAGATCATATGCCAACAGTAAGATAGTGTGACGAGCTAGATAAATTCAGAAAGTACTGTGTCCTCGATGCCAATGCTAGATAGGTCTGGTGAATCTTGGGGAAGGTCCATGTCCAACAATGGACGCTAAAAAGCTGATGATAGTGATGAAAGGAGTAATAAGAAATAACAGAAAATTCATAAGGATTCTTTTAGTTTCTATGAAGTTAGTGAACAAGTTTTAGAACACATGATTAGATTTTAGAAACAATGTTTTTTTATTATGTTTACCATTAAAATTATTTTCCAAGTCTAAAAAAAATAAAAAATATCTGAGAAAATCGTGTCATTCACTATTCTTTCATTGTTTTAGTTTCATTCATCTCCAAAATGATTGAATTCATTTTTGGGTGAATCATGCACTGGTCTAAAATCAGATCTAGTTGCTTATTCAAATCCCTTTTGCCTATATTTTCTGTAGATAGCACACTGAAATAGGATACAGACTGATAGTTCCACATTTATGTCATTGTTTGTTCACTAAGCTTGATTGTTGGGATAGTCCTTTTTTTCGGTTAGGTGATGATCAGGTTCGTTAAAGGGGTTAGCTGACAATTGAGTGAGTCTCTATTTATACCATCTGTTATAATGTCCAAAATAAAAAATGAAAAATATAGTGTTTTATTTGTAAATGGACGTGTTTTAATTTTTGAATTTTTTCTATTCATATATTCACTATTTTTTAAATTTTTCATTGATGAATACCCCACGTATAAATATTTTTTGCCTTTTTGATATTTGAATGAATTGTTTTCATATTTATACAGATGCTAAGTAGGTTTTACTCTTTACCTTCATCTTGAGTCAAGTTGTGAGAAAAAAAAGATGATACTGAGTAAATGTGTTTATATTTTGCATGCACTTGCACACGAGGTGCTACCCAAAAGCTTAGAGAATTAATACAGCATGTGTGAACTGAATTTAGTGCGGCTCTTGCACAGGACCCTAGATAATAATGCACACATGAAGTCCGTAGTCTCATGGTGAAAAGAAAAAAAAGGTCTTATTTTACGCAGAAAATATTTATTTTTCCACATATGCTACTCCTTTTTTAATGCACTTGATTCCAGGATGAATATCAATAATAAATAGATTGAACATTATGAAGTGAAAATTTCAGATCAGAATTCAGCTTTTAAGTATGTCAGGTAACAAACTCGTTGTTCCATCCTCATATATATATTTGTATATACATCCACACACGCACACACATACACACACATATATATATATATATATATATATATATATATATATATATGTATTTTTATTGGTGGTCCCTGAGTTAGGATAGGATTCTGTTCCAACTGCATCTCCGTAAGTTGTTCCTGATATAAGCTGAATACCTCCTGTAGTGAGTTGTACTAGTAGTGTCATTCAACATCAGTGTCTTTTTAAAAAAATCTGTTTTTCCTTTGTTTTGATCAAATTAACATGTTACAAGTTCTGCACATTTTTATTGTTGTTGAAAGCGCA
This sequence comes from Thysanoteuthis rhombus, assembly GCA_963457665.1. NCBI lineage: Eukaryota > Metazoa > Mollusca > Cephalopoda > Oegopsida > Thysanoteuthidae > Thysanoteuthis > Thysanoteuthis major. The sequence continues at coordinate 13,786,640 of OY735233.1, forward strand.
CAGAGGTACTTACTGATGCTCTTTATGCTTTAAAAGCTGCCAGACATACAACTACAAAAGCAGTCTTATTTACAGGATATTGTTGTTAAGCGGCTATTGCCTGAAGTAAGCTGAGATGAACCGGGGAATCCCCGGTGTGTGTGTATGTGCGTGTGTGTGTATATATTTGTGTGTGAAGCGATAGCACATCCGTTATCATATATCTAACATACAAAGTACGCATGTATTCGTTTATTTTATTAAGTTGTAAGTACAGCTTATTGTGACTGCTTTTGTGTGTATGTGTGTGTATGTATATATATATATATATATATATATATATATATATATATATATATATATAGGAGTGTGTCATAAATGCGTTGTATTATTTGAAGCTATTTTTAAAATGAGTATCCTGGTAAATGTATCATTTGGCGCAGACAGTGTAAAATAGAATAAATAATTGAAAAAAAATGTGCAGCTGCTGGAATCTAACCTGTGACCGATAGGTAGCCGTCTTGACGTGGCATTGCTCTTATAATTTAGCTGAACAGCCTGACAATAACAGTGGTGTCGTATCACGGGGGGGGGGGGGCTACCTATTGAATGCAGGTTTGATTCTTTCAGCTGCCTAATTTTCTTTATTGTTCATTCTATTTTATGTTTAGGTCAAATGATATTCCCTGTATAATAATGGGAGGTAATTTCAAATAGTTTTGAATAATGACTCCTTTAAAATTATCTCTGTTGTGTTAAACATCCATTTCTTGATGATATGTACCTGAGAATAATAACAATGATAAAATATACAACAAATGTGTGTATATGTATCAAGTAGATCTTAGTTAAAGAGTGTTTAATAACGTTAGTAGAGTGGTTATAAAATGAGTAAAGATTTTTTTCAGTGGCTCTTCACAAATTGTACATTCTGTTTCACTTGAGAGATTTTCAAATGAGCTATATATAATACACACACGCACATTCAATTATAATATCCTGCACACACACACTCATTTATATATATATATATATATATATATATATATATATAACAAGTTGACTGATCTAAGTGGTGAAAGCCAAAAAAGAGGATAAAGTTTAATAAAACAAAGACAAAATGTCAATGATGATATCCCGAAAAAGACAGTAAGAATAGACTGAAGCTTTTGAAGAAATTAAAAAATGCAATTATCTTGGTCAGGTGACAAATCTAATGAAAGACCACAGAAATTAAATGAGATGACACATAATGATTGGCTGGAAAGCATTTGGTATGAATACTGAAAAGCGAATCACCAATATACTTGGAACGTAAAGTATACAGTCAATGCATGATATCAGTGTGATGTACGGATGTGAAACCGGGAAACTTACAAAAAAAAAAAAGTTCAGAATAGCATAGGGAGTGATGGAAAGAACAATATTAGGAATAACTCTTAGTGATAGATGAGCATGGATTGGCGAGAGGACCAGGCTGAAGGATATCATATGAGTAATTATGGGAAGGGTTCATAGCAAGGAGGGAGGACAAATGGAGCAAAAGGCTAATCGTTGGACAGTAAACTCAGTAGGGAAAGACCAAACAAGATAATGAGATGAGATGGAAGAGTATTCTGGTAATACATGGCACTCACTCATCATGGAGCAAGATGGGAAAGGCCTTTGTCCAGCAGTGAACTTATAATGTCTGATGATAATGATTTCTGATCATAGTTGCCGTTTCACTCACTACCATGAATAATTCAATTTGAGCAAATTTAGTTTCTCTTTCCTTATTCACACACACTCACATTATGTATATATATATATAATATATATATAAAATGTGTATGAATTATAAATGGCGCTATATTATGTAGAAACTTACTTGAGATGATGTGTCATTACACGGTTAATATATCACTCAATTCAGACAACATTAATAGAATAAACAATTAGATAAAATGGGGATGCTGCAGGAATCGAACCTGCCACTGATAGGGTAGCTGCCATATGGGCTGTTGCATTACAGTTGACTGTTTAGCTTAATGATAAGAGCATTGCTATGTTGAAGTGGCTACCCTATCGGTGACAGGTTTGATTCCGGCAGCAGCCCCTTTTTCTTAAATTGCTTATTCTGTTTGCGTTGTCTAGGGCGAGTGATATATTTACCGTGACAGGAGATCATAAGTTTCTATGTAATATAACACAATCCATAATTCATTCTGTTGGACCAAATTTGTCCATTTCTCAATACATATATGTATATTGATATATGCAAGTACATCAATGAATTACTGTATGACATTGCTTATGGTCTAATCATGATGAAAGCACCAGTTCATATTTGAACACCAAAGATTTGCAATGGTGAGCCTGATCAGCACTTGGACGGGTAACCTCCCGGGAACACGAGGTATTCTAAGAATGTGATCTGGGACTCTGAGAACCACTGCAGGGAGTGCATTTGATTGGAAACAAAATGGTCATTTAATAGGTATCACATGACCAACATCTTTTGGCAGCGTGCTGCATTAGGGGTGATTAATTACAAAATTGGAAAGGGGAATGAATAAATTACTTCTCTTGCCTTTTGTTGGGTGATGGTTAATAAAAAGTCTAAATTTTCAAAAAATGAGCATGAACACTGTTGGACGGAAACTAAGTGACCAATTTAGCATGAGACATAACGAGGAGTAAATGTATGAATTTTCAGCCCTCTTGCTCCATCGGTTTGGTCTGCAAGTGTGACACATAAATAGACAGATAGATGAATACATAGATACATCCATGTTTTTTTAGACATAATAAGGAGTAAATGTTAGAATTTTGGCCCTCTAGCTCCATTGGTACATCTTGTATGTGTGCAACAAAGGGCTTGGTAGACAGACTGATAGATAGCCATCCAGACTCATCTAAAAATTGAAAAAACCTATGTTGATGGTTCCCAATAAAGTGAGAGGAGCTAAAAGAGTTCTGAAAAATTCTCCTCGTCTCGGTTGGGGGCATTTATATTCCGTTGATAAAATTAATGAATTCATAGATGAAATTGATAACGGACATAACTCAATTTGAAATAAATGTAATTTCCTTAAACTCCTCCAATTTGATTAATTCAAGCCAGGTTGATATTAGCTAAAACTACAAATTCCAGTGGACACAGCGGTTCTCATAAGATCACTGATGTTGGCAGCGTGCCGTGTTGGGCGTGATCAATTTGAAAAAATTGGAAAAAAAGATAAGCTATGAATAAGTTACTTCTCTTGCCTTTTGTTGGGGAGTGATCACTAGAAAAGTTTGGATTTAAAAAAAAACAAAAAAACAATCATGTATGCTGCCGGATGCAATCTGATCAACCAATTCAGCATAAACATACGTTGTAATTTGACCCCCCCCCAACCTATTTAGAGGGGAAATTTTCAAAAAGCAAAAATGAGGAATAGATGTGAAATTTTTCTACCCTCTCTGTGTGCTTGATAGATACTTAGCCAGCTTTCCAACCAAACCAACTTGAAAACTAAAGAAACCCATGTTGATTGTTTCTAATTATCTAAAGAACTCCTGCATAAAAAATGAATGTACAGCTAACGGCACATCTGGGTGTTAAAACTTCTTGTGTATTAAAAGTAACTATCCGTATTCTACAGTATACATGAAGATAGTTTTCTACAAATTTGTTCATTTTGGTAAATAGTCTAAGATACTTTATTTTTTCAGTCTCTTCTCACCCAACGGACATTTGATATTAGGAAAATATATATAATGGAAATCAGTTTCCTTGAAAAAATATTGATAACTTAGTTACCCTTTATGCTTATTTTTTCCATGAACTTTACATATCTTGATGTATCAAGGTTTTTTTTTTCACTTGTGTATAAAATTATGGGGTAACCTCTAACAGCCCCATCTGTAATCCTGGTGGAGAAAGGGCTGCAATGTGTTTTGGTAGCTGTAATAAGTGCCTCAACATACTGTAGGTGTAGATACTTGGTCTGTCCGGAGAGGTATCAAACCATTTAATATCAACAAAAAGGGCTTTTCTCTTCAAAAGTACTCTCCTTGGAATCTTCCACACTTCTCCCTGTGTCTCTTCCATTTTTCAGAACTATCTGCAAATTCCTCTTTTGGGATGACCATCAGCTGCCTCGTTGAATTCTCCTTAATCTTAACCCTGATCTGAAATCTTCTCCCATTTGATGTATATTTTAGCTTCATGAAAAGACAGAGCTTGCAGGGATCCAAATGTGGATGGGGTGGGGTGGTTGATGACAGACTCTGGTGATGTGATATTTTGCTAAAAAAGTTTTGCGTGAAGATGTGGAAGATTACCCCTCCCCCCAAAAAAAACTTATTATATAAGAGTAGTATAATTATCCTGCACACCTTCTGGGATAAGAATTCAATGTGAGCAGCTGCCTTTGGTAGCGGTAAAAAGTGCCACACACATAATGTAGGTATCTATAGGTTCCAATAACCATATTAACCATTATGGACCAGGATATTTTTGTGTGAAGTCATGTCAGTGAAACATCTGCTTAGCCACTCCCGGACAATCATTGCTTTCACTGCCTTTCACACTATCAACAAATTATCTTGAATCGCTCTTTGTCCAGGGTCTTCTGAGTCTTAGCTTATAATCAGATTGTGGATCGAGATAATTTACCTCTTTTGTAGAGAGTGATGAAAGCAATGATTGTCCAGGAGGCGCGAAGGAGATGCTTCACTGATATGACTTCAAACAAGTCTCAAGGGGTAAATATGCTTATTTGAACCTATAGATACATACTGTGTGTGGCACTTTTTCCCCTACCAAAACTCAGCCTTTCTCAACCAGAGTTCTATGAGGGGTTGTTTGGGCTTCCTAAAAAATTCCTTGTCAGCTGCTCCCGAAATTTGGAAATTTCTCTCAGGATATCTTGTGAAGATTTTGGTACCAAGACTTGTGTGTATAGGAATGTGAAATTGTGTAGCTATCTGAATCGGCCAAGCCTGGCACAGTCTCAGCTCACCATTAGACTAGAATAATATTCATCAATTTTCTGGTGTATGAAGATAATTTGTATACTTATGGGAATTTGGCTTTAGAAAGAGCATTATGAAATCTATATCTTCATGTATGATGTATAATTTGGCATTATATTTTCTTTAATATATCTTTCATTAAAAATGGCGGGTAAGAAACCATCTTTTTAATTTTTTACTAATCTTTTCTTATTTGAGTATAAGTGAATGGATCTCTGGTTTCAATGTATAAAGATACTTTCTCAAAGATAGAGAGTTTTTGAGGGTATCTCCTGGCATTTAATATTATCAGTGTAGTATTACAGTTCAATTTCATGGTTGAGTTGTATCTTCTTAGATGTCAATTTACAATTTAATTTTACCTTTAAATTCAGCATTTGCAGTTAGATGTTGTTGGTTGATATTAGTGCTCCATTGATGTCATTTGATGGTGTGAGCATTAGAGAATTTTTGTCTTTTCATTTGGAGGAGTTTTTCCATTGTCAAATGTATACAAGAAATCAATTAAAATAATTAGATAATCAATCAAGTAACTAATTATTGAATACATTTGATATAACAGAATTTAATGTTGAAATTGAATCGTAAAATAACATCATAGAAGACTCATTCTACCATGAAATTGAACTGTAACACTCTGGTATTGTAAATAGCAGAAGATACTGTTGAAAATGCTTTCTCTTATGTAAAAGTGTTTATATACATTGGAATCAGAGATTTGTTCACTTATGCAAAAATGAGAAAAGATTAGTAAAATATTAAAAAAGATGCTATTTGTCCGTTATTTATAATGATGTATAGGTATGCATACCTTCTGAAATTGACTCCTAGCCTTTTCAAGAGTAATCATTTAAGGTGCTTAATGCCTGAATTTAAACCCTTTTAAACAAAGGAGAGCAAGAAAGTCAGCCTACACATGAACTTCAGCAAAACAAAGATCATGTGCAACAACCACATCAGAAATAAGAACATTAAGATCAAAATTGAGGACACAGAACTGGAGAAAGTAGACCACTACATCTATCTAGGACAACAAATCTCCATGAGACCCTCAAAAGAAGAAGAAAATTAAATGAAAAATCATCCTAGGATGGCTAGCCTTTTGCAGAGCAAGCTCAACCTTCAGAAACAAGAACCCATTAATCCTAAAAAAAAAAATGCATCCTCCCAATAGACACTTATAGAGCTAAAACATGGAACCTAACCAAGAGACAGACCCGCAAATTGAGGACCATACAAAGTGCACATAGAAGAATTATGCTCAACCTCATGTGGCGAGATCGCAAGACAGCACAATACACCTGGGAGAAGACAGGAGTCAGGGACATCATAGAATCCATTGAAAAAACTCAAATGGTAATGGGCTGGCCATGTTGCTACAATGGCAGACAACTGATGGACATCGCGACTCACGGCATGGATCCCCACAGATCACATGCGCAACCAAATCTGGCAGAGTATTAGATGGATAGACAAACTAGACAAATTCAGAAAATACTGGCTCTGCTACGTCCATGATAGAGAAATGTGATGGATCCTAGGGAAGGTCAATGTCCAACAATGGATGTTAAGAGACTGATGATGATGAAACAACGGCCAAAATGATTTCCTTTAACATGTTCATCAAAGGCATTCAAGAATAAAAAGAAAATACACAAGATGGACCGATGCTTGTAAAAATTTGAAATTCTTAAATTTTTAAAAAAATTTGGGAACGATTTATACAGAAACGTTGAAGAACACTGAAACAAAGAAAAAAGAAATTATTTCCATTTTTGTGAGAAATTATTTCTGTTATCAAAATTATTAATCATCTTTTTAATTCATAGTTTTAATTTTTAAAAAAAATTTATTCATTTTATGAGATTAAGTATTGTAAATCCGTATTGATTTTTTTTACTACTATTCATCTTCATCTCAATTTTTTTTGTTCATTTCATCGCGACTAAATTTGGTCCGTTTTACTTTTGGAATAAGGTCCAAGTGAGAATCGAATTTCAGTAAACGTCTAATTACTCTTACCACTGAGCTACTGGAACTAGTAACAAGCGTGAGTTCAATTCAATTCTTTAAACTCATCCCCCATCCTGATCTCACCTACACCATATTTGTTTTTTTACTGGTAGTCCTCTATCAGTTAGCCAATTTAGTCGCAATAAAAAGCAACAAAAATTGAGATGGAAGATAAATAGGGTTTTAAAAAAAAAAAAAAAATTGATAAATATTATGTTAATTTTTATTCAATGTTTGACAAAAACTTATATTCAATCAAAAATTTTGCATGATTTTGAAGAACCAAAATCATGATGGAATACATTTGTCTCGTTAGACATTTATTCAGGGATTGTTGGAAAAGTCCAATCACTTTTCCTACATGTCCTTCCTGATAAATTGTGGACTAATTTCTGTGTGGGTTTCATGCTTTGATGTCATTGTCTACTGTTCTAAAAGCTAGGAACATATCATTCACTTCATTTCTCATAATCCCAGTAGACTTCCAAAGGAGATGTGCCAGATATATGTATTTCAGTAGTTATAGAACCCTTAGGACATTGATGGTGAACCTATGACACTCGGGTCAGCTGTGACATCCCAAAGCTTTTCAGGTGACGTCTGATGGACTTAGAAAGAAAAAAAAGAAAATTCAATTTCATTTTATTATCCTAGTGTCTTGAGTACATCTTCGAATTTCAAGTTATGTTTTATTAAACTCTTAATCTTATAAATATATTTGAAATATGGGCCTCTTATCTATTAGCATTTACCTAAAATTAAGATACATGTATAGATGCAAGTGACACTGAGATAATAGGATCATTTGGAAAATTGAAATTTCCGACACGTTCCATGTTTGTGATCACTGCCCTCGGACATATATATCCCAGGAGTCTCGAAAAGGGTTAAAGTGTGAATTAAACAATATGGTTATGTTTTCCCTAGGACATTTGTGGAAAGTGAATGCAAACAGTTGGCATATTTCATTTTATGTACTATTGATTATCAGACTACCTGTACCATTGTTGTTACACAAGTGAAAAAGGTGGTCTCTGTCTCTTAAAAGACTACTCCCATCGGAGTATTAATGGTTGGTGATGAAGTCTCAGTTTTCTTTGCATGCAAAGTTCAAGTCAGGTTTGGCTCTGGACTTTATTCTTATGTGTTCTTATCCATTGCCTTCACAGGATGCCTATCACACTGCTGAGGGTGTACTTGATCTGCTGCTGAGTGCACAGGGAAATTTGTCATAATAAAGAGTTTTCCTCACTATAAAGATATACTGGAATTGAATCTGGGACTTTGTGTGTATGAGGTATACGTGCTAACCATTACACTATCCCAGCATATGAAAACAACTGTACTTACTTGGAAAAATTTGAAATCATATCCCCACCCAAGAAATCAGTCCAGGGAAAGGAATGTAGGGTTAATCTAGAAACACCCACATTTTTCTGAGAAGAAACCTGATAGACACAAATGGTCTTGAAAAGTTCAAGGATTCTATAAAGGTTATGGCAAGGTTTAACAGTAGAGTGGCTAGCCAGAGCTGGTCATAAATCAATAACAAGATCACTATTAATGATAAGGATTGGTATAAAATAACATTTTCACCCATCAACTGGTGGCAAAAGTGATAGTCAATACTATTACAGGTTGAGTACCCTTCATCCAAAATGCCTGAGACCAGAAGTTTTTGGATTTTGGAAGTCTTGAATATATATAATGAGATGAATTGGGAATGGGGTCATGTAATGTTTGGGGAGTCATCTTGGGTTTACTTATGTGTTCATTTCCCATCAATCGAATAGTGTACAAAGTACAGTTTTTTTTTTTGTTTTCTCTTCATAATATAAAGAAAAAAGTTTTAAACTGGATTTTAAAATAATTTTATTTAATTTCTACTGTTGACCTGTAAAAGATTTGGATTCCGGAACATTTTGAGTTTCATAGTTTCGGGTTTTCAATACTTCATAGTTTTGGGATTACCATCAGCTGCCATGGGATACACAACCATTACTATAAGACTGAAATTTTAGTCATTTGCAGTTAATGGTTCAAGTTACTGTTTGTCAGATCTGTATTCAGCCCGGAAAGTGTCCGGCCACTTGATATTAAAAGAAATTGTTCACTTTTTCAAGGTACTCTCCTTGAAACCTGTACACTTTTCTATGCATCCTTCCACTTTTCAGAATAGTCTGCAAATTCTCCTTTTAGGATTACCATCAGCTGCCCTGTCGTGATGTCCTTAATCTAGTCCCCCGTCTGAAATCTCTATCTTGATGGTAATTTTAGCTTCGTGAAAAAGCCAGAGGTATATGGGAGCCAAATCTGGACTGTGGGGGCCTGGGTACTGACAGACCTAGGTGATGTGATATAGCAGAAGTTTAAAAAAAAAAAAAAAAGAAGCAAATATGTAACAGTAGCGTTATTATACTGTACATATTCTGGGATAAGTATTCAATAATAACTTATATCTATCCTCCATACAAGATGATGGGCTTTGATCCATAGTTGGTTGTCATTTCCATTTATAGTATCTATTGTAGACTTTTACTCTTGTGTAACCATTTACCTGTAACATGCGTCATAGGTAAATGACATTATTTTAGCCTTACCTCATGTCCTACTCTTTGTCCGCCTCTCCCGATGTGCTTCTATGGTTCTGAGATGCAGTACACTGCATTTGTACACTAAAATTAACTCTTAAATTCATAAAATTATTTGAGGAAATAACTCTTGATTTTAATCACCCACTTTTGACCATTAGACTGAAAAAATTTTCTTTCTTTTTCACTTTGCTGAAAAGTCTTATTATTTTTAATTCGATTCATTGAAGCGTATGGTTGTCAATACAAGCGGTTACAAGCAGTCTATGAATTTAAGACTAGAATGTGCTATGTCAATCAGTCTATGGAATATTGACATATATGCAGGTCTTCCTAGAAGTGGGAGAAAAGGAATAATAAAGAAATATAGTGAGTGGGGGAATCAGAATGAAAAAGTGATCAGGACATCATGTTGTATTTATTTTGTGTGTGTGTGTTCATATATATGTGTGTGTGTCCGCTGCAGGAATCAAACCTGCGACTGATAGAGTAGCTGCTTCAGTGTAGCATTGCTCTTAGCATTGAGCTAAACAGTCATCAGGTATTCAAAGGCCAAAATAACTGTCTAAAATCCCAATTCCCATTTTTGTTGATTCCCTGTCTATATCTGCTCTATTTGTTTCTTTCAACGGGACAAATATGTTATTAGGAAATGGATGTATGGTTCCGATGGAATGATTATAAATTGTGTTATATTGTATTGAAACTCTAATTTGAAATGATCCCCCGTTATTATATGGTGAATGTATCATTTGGCCTAGACAGCATGAATAGAATTTATGAAATTATTATACCCAGTTTCAACAACAAAATTGTTTTACCACATATGTATTATATTGCGTTATACTATATAACTCTATTTTCATTAATATTAAGCTTTGTATATTTAAAGACAACAACATATCTTTATATATATATAGTCTTTGTCTGGAGCCTAATGATGAAAAAAGCATTTATTTTACACAACAAATATCTATTTTTGATCATAATCTCCTTCCTTGTCAGTAGTGAATATTATTCATATTGTTTAAACATCCTACGATCTACAAATATTTCATATAATTCTTTACAGCAATGAAAATGTATCCCTCGACCTCCCAGACATTATTGATACAGGAGTCCCTGATCTGAATATTAAAAAATACTTCTATATTCTTCCATCAATTCAATTATTTTCTGGAGAGTAATTGGTTCTGCATACATGCAGAAAGATTGCTGAACCAAAAATAACCTTTTGAAAATGCCAAAAATAATCTTTGTCTATTCTTCTCCTGAATGTTGAAATATTTGGGTGAAAAATTGATTTTTAAAAGAAAAGTAGATACACTAGGGTGGCGCCCATTCCTAAAGTACATATTTGGAAGGGGCAGGACTCTATGGTGCATGTGGAGCAGCCTGCCATAATTGTCATGTGAAATGATTTTCTGTTCGTCAAACTATGGCTTCAAAGTATTCTGGTTATTTCTCTTCAGTGTTGTCAATTTAGATATTTTATATCCAAGTTCTAATCATTCTGAAGAGCGTAAGTCAAGGGAGTTGATTTATATAAACTGTGAAAAAAATATAATTTCTAATGTTTTATTTATTTTTTTTATTGGATTTCTCAAGAACCGCTAATCCAAAAGACTTCAAAGTTTATACTGCCTTATGTGCTGACTAATATATCTGGCAGACATCAACTTCATACAATGGCCTGTTGTTGAGTGATTGCATTGCCTACACACACATTCGACAGATTTGCTCAATTGTTGTTAGATTTGTCAAATTTTTCCTGCCCCTGAATTGGACTAGTTATTAATTGCCTTATTCGCATTTGGAGATGAATAAATGAGAAGAGAGCAAGAAAGTCTGCCTACACATGAACTTCAGCAAAACAAAGATCATATGCAACAACCACGTCAGAAATAAGAACATTAAGATCAAAATTGAGGACACAGAACTGGAAAAAGTAGACCACTATATCTACTTAGGATAATGAATCTCCAAAGACCCTCAAAAGAAGAAGAAATCAAGCGAAGAATTGCACTAGTATGCATCCATCTGATACTAACAAACTATTTGATCCTCATACAGTAATTGTTGTTACCATACAATGATATTAATAATCTTAATCTGATTGTCAGAAAAATTGTAAAAATTTCAGTCCAGTCCAAAGTGTATATGAACAATTCTTCTTACAATAGTCATACAGGCATATCTTGGAGATATTGGCGGTCAGGTTCAATTTCAGACCACTGTAATAAAGTGTCACACAAATTTGAGGAGTTTTCAGTGCATATGAAAATTGTGTTGACTATTCAAGATCTAGAATAGTATGGTTAATTTATTCTAAAATTTTGAATACTATCTGAAACCGGACTGTTTGAGGTCTTGTTTTAATTTTTTGCAGAGGTCGGCAAACTATGGCCTACAGGACAAATCCAGCGTGTGGCCTCATTTAATCCAGACCATTGATTTAATTGGATTTGTTATGTTGCATATGAACATTCTTTGTTGCCTTTATCCATCTGAGTTTTGTGAACTGTAATATTTAAAACAGAAAGATAAAGCAAAAGTCTAATTTGAGCAATGGCCTCAAATGACTCAATGTTATATAGTTAAAAATGTTTTATCTCTGCACGTTCTTATTTTTCAATCAATATACACAAAATTTGAAACACAATTTGACCATGTATTTTTCTCCCCCCCCCAAATTCCTTAGTTCCTCCCATTGATTGATAGTACATCGAAGTCTGTGGGTATATACTCCTATAATGAAAAACATTAAAGTAATTGAAAAAAAACAAACCGTTTACATAGCTTTGTATGATCAGTTTAATTTTATTTGCTTTGGCCTGCAAGACATAAAAACATTTCTAATCTGAACCCTGATTTAATGTGGTACTTTTTTCAGTTGAAACTCTGTTGCATTAATTTGTACAGCAATATCTTCATTGTACTAGATCAAAACCTGCACTAATCAAGGTATTCCTGTACTGAGGTATATGAAGTGTGCAATCGCATTAGGTCTCAAAAAATCTATGTATATACTTTAATTAAAATACTTCATTGCTGAAAAATGCTAATTATCATCTGAGCCTTCAGTGAATAGTAATCCTTCTGGTTGTGGAAGATCTTTCCTCGATCTTGTCTGATCAGGGTGGTGGGTTCTGAAAGTTGGGATGGTTGGGTATATCTTAAAATAAGATAACAATGAATGTTGCCATATTGATTGATTCTTCCTTTTACAAAAGATTTCAGCATTTGAACCAAAGCAGAACTTTTGATGTCGGTGCCAATCCTTATAAAACCCTGCCACAGCCTAATCAATGAAGTCTATATAACATTATTATTTCTTTCGACTAGTTTTTACATTCATCCTATTATTCACTTGCTTTTTTATCACAACCTTGTATCAGACCATAATCTTACGGCAATGATTAAACAGCATAGTCAGAAAATAGTGAATGAGTCCACAGTGAGAATCAAACTCCTACCTTCTCAGGTATATACTGGATTCCCTCTGTGCTAAAGGGTATGAGTTAGTCTCACTATGGGTTTATTCTTTATTTTCCAATTATACTGTTTAATCATTGTTGTAGGAATATGGCCTGATTCAAGGTTGTGTTAAAAAAAAGCAACTGAAAATTAGGATGAATGTAAAAACTGGTTAAAATTATTAATGTTGTTGCAATACTTTGTCCAAGAATAAAATTTGAAAAATCAACTATATTGTTGTATTATAAGTCTATATGATATTTTTAATCTTGTGCTCTCATCTTAACAGTGTTTGCCATATCTTAGCCAGGAGTAGATCCCATCTCTATCCTTCTTTACTCAGCTGTAAGAAGCAACTCTTCATCTGTTGAAGTTTTATCATGAGACTACAACACTTCATTCATATCTTCAGGTTTCACTTCTAATTCTAGTTTTCATGCAAATTCCACCACATCTGCAGTCACTTCCTCTACCAAGTCTTGAAAATCTCAATGAGATGGATTGACAAGATAATTTATTTATTTATTCATTTTTTTTTTTTTTTGTAAAACATTGGAGGATTTTCAGAGCCAGACTTGGCCACTCTATCTGTTTTGCTTGGTTTGTAAAAGTCAGCAAAAAAGATAATCAGACTTCTGTTAATACTGATGCTCCAGCTAAGCACTTTTCTTGGAGATCTTTGGACAAGGTCTTGTGCTTATCAGACTATTTTTTTTCCTTTTTTTTTCTTTTAGATACTCTGATGGGGAAATAAGTTGATGATCTTAGCTTAACCCATTAACTATGAATGATAGGAATTTTTGTGGTTACTGTTCTATGGCTAACTCAATAAAATTTCCGATTTATTGTGATTGATGGCAACTCTGTTCTATCTATGAGTCAGGGCTTTTATCTTGCAATGGGTAAGTATTGCTCCTCCCAACCTTCTGCAGCTAATGGGTTAATGTAATCTAATGAAATGTTGTATGATGTTGGAGTCTGGAGAAAGAAAAATGTATTGCCTCATTTATACGTAAGAGAAAGAATAAATATGATGCTTAAATCTTTACCCGGAGAGGAGCAATTAAAGAGACAGTTTGTGTGAAAATCAATTCTTGTACAAAATTTATGGCAAATGTTTTAAGAAACATTCAGTTTTATACATTTATATTAGTTGAAGGTTTATAAATCATTATTGGAACGAAGCCGAGATCTACTCACAGAACTCATTTGGAAAGGGGGGCAGCACCATTTTCAGTTTCTCCCAATGAAGTTGCCTCATGTATTTTCAGATTGAGCTGAAATTTGGCTCTGAAGACTTCTAGACCAAGGCACAACTTCTGTATACATTGAACTATAAAAAGAAGCTTTTATGTTAGCCACGGCTTCAACTATTATTGCTTAGAGAACTGATCCCCCACCGAGTGCAGAGACCCCAAAATAGTCTAAACTTTCTCTGAGTACGTTAAAAATTTGAATCTACAGAGATGATTGTAAATGTTCCCTTTCAAAATTTATTGTAGGTGCTAGAAATTGAATTTATGCCAATCCCTCATCTTCGTGACTATGTGAGCTGCAATACTACCACAACAAGGTGGAGCCAAAGTTGTGGGTGCTTAGTTATTTTTAATTTCATTACTACTACATCTTAATTTAGAAGTTGCTTGTTTGCTCACTACTTCAGTGTTATTGATCTGATTAAAAAAAAACCAGTTGTCATAAAAAGCAACTAATAAATTAAAAGGAAGATAAGGATTCAAAGATTTTTTTTTGGACGACGTGGTCGTAGGATTACAATCTGATTCAAAGTTGTGATAAAAAATCAACTGAAAATTAGAATGAAGATGAACATTGGACAAAACTGATAATAATGTTGCAATACTTCATCCAAGAATAAAATCAGTAAAAATAACCATAAGTTTGTATTGAAAGAAAGACTGCTTGGCCTCAATCATAAATATCATCAGCGTGGAATATTAGTTGTAAAGAGTTAGGTTTAAGGATTAAAATCAGCTCCTGTTTAACTATAAAGTCCCCATGGCTGAATGGTTAAAGCAGCCAGGCATATACTAGACTTCCTCTGGCTACAAGATGTGAGCCCGATTCTCACTGTGGGCTTGTTCTTTATCTTCCAATTGTGCTGCTTAATCATTGCCGTAGGATTACGGTCCGATTCAAGGTTGTGATATAAAAGCAATTGAAAATTAGGATGGAGAAAAACTATAGTCAATTTTAATGAGAATGAACTCCTTGTTGTTAGTGTTGTTTACAGAAAGTTTTAGCTGATCTATTCTGTGGCCTTCTTCAGGTGCACTATCCGAATGGTGGTTAACAATTTTTACAACGGTAGCAATGCTATAACCTAGGATTCCGGTGATATCTTTTTCTTCCTCAGTTAGACCTGGATTTCCATTCTTTGGCTCTGTTGAGCAGTGGAAGCCATTTTGGATTGAGGTCCTCACTTGTCTGACTTATTCCATCTGTCGACTTGTTAATGATCCTTCCCTAAACCATAGACAGGTGAAAAGTAGCCATAAAATCGAAAACAATGATCCTGTTTTTTGTTGTTGAAAATGACTGTTTAGATGCATTCTGTTTGCAGCTGTAGTTTTGAAGGGGTTGGGAGGAATCTGCGTTGTAAAATTATATTGATGGCCATTATTATCAATTTTTTTTATTAGTCGTGAATTTTTAGTATTTTTTTTTTTTTTTTCAACTTTTACTCAGTCGGACAATCTACTGCAGTGAGTAAACAGCGTGGATCAAAAACGAATAATTAAAGATAATGTTTGCATCTAAAGTTTGTTTAAATGAATGGTAAAAATAGTATTAATCATTTCTGAGACTGATGATACTTGAATGTTATATAATCATGTGGTTTCTTGGTTAATGAGGATGTATAGAATGAGACTGTTGGCTGCAGGGTAAAACTCCTCTTTAACTCCCATTCTGACTCTACTGCAACTTTTGTATTGTGTATATAATAAATGAAAAATGATAGAAAAATTATTATTTTTTTTTTGAATAAACGTATTTATCTATTTTGAATGAAATAAGCCTTTGCATATGTATGATAAATTATTTTCAATATCTAAGACTTGTTTATTTAGCTCAGCCAGTAAGACAATCAGATGGTTTAGAATTCAAATCAGGGTTGTGAATTTTACATATTGGTTTACTCTCCTAATTTTGGTGAGGCTTGTTGTTGTCGTTACTGTAGAAAATTGAAGTCAACTCCAGTTTTAGAATTTGATATGAGGATAGGTTGTTTTTTTTTCTGTTTTTGTTTTTTTTTCTGTTTTTATTTTTTTTTTTCTGTTTTTGTTTTTTTGTCTGTTTTTGTTTTTTTTTCTGTTTTTGTTTTTTTTTGGTATTGGGGACTAATGAAAAAAGTTGCGCATTTTTTGCTGAGGAAAAGAAAATAGAACAAAATCTTTTTAAAAATTCTTTTTGGCCTGCATACATGAAAATTATAGATGTTAGACTATGTTGGGGATTAACCAAAAAGACCCGAAAAATTGGCTTCAATGAAAGTTGTTTAAATCTGGGCAAAGGTTTCAGGTCACTCATCCTATAAAAAGTATAATTTCCTCCAAGACAAGGCATGGCTGTGTTTTCCCTCAATGACCAAAGTTCCTCATTGATATCAAATCTAATGATTTATGGTTCTTTCCTCTTAAAGAAAGCCTCAGTTGTATTCCCCAGTTATCATTAGAAATACACTGGTACATAGAAGTTAGTTTGTCTTTTGATAATGCATTGGGAGTAAGAGGAAGTAGCTATTACCGGACTCATGGTCGTAACTCAAATGTGGCTTCCGAACTGTGAAACCATAGATGTTAGTTTTTTGGTACAGACTAATAAAAATAAAAAAAACTTGAAAAATTTATTGTCTGTAAAAAATTGTTACAATCTGGTCAAAGGTCTCTGGTTGCTCAATCTATGAAATATATATAGTTATGCTTTTATGGTTCTTTCTTTTTGAAAGCCTCAGTTGTATTTTTCAAGTTGACATGAGTTAGTTATCATTTGAAATACACTAATACATTCAAGTTGGTCTATCTTTTGATAATTCCTCCAATGTAAGAGAAACATGGTTCTTTCAACATTTCTTGCCAGAGACTCTAAATGGTATTATTATGTTGAAGAGGGAAAGCAGTCAGATGAAATATGGTGTGGGCGCGAATGTACTTAAGGCAGTGCAAACAGTGCAGCTGCACAGGGCCCCAAGAATTCAGAGCCCCCACCTCCCCTATAAAAAAATGTACAATGTTTTTCAGTTTCAATTTGTTTGAGGATATAAGTTACATGGAGATTATTATTCCATAAAGGACTTTGTTAAATCAAACAACATAATTTCATGAATATTTCATTGAAAAAAAAAATTGCCCAGTACTAAGATAGAAAGCCCCTGAAGAAATGTTATGAATCCCATTAATGTAGAATTTAGTCTTGAATTTGAATATATATATATATATATATATATATATATATATATATATATAGTCTAGATGTTTTGAAATTATGTGTAAGGGTTTTATGTTACTGTATATCCCAGACACTAAGACGAATGGTTTGCAAGAGTATTTGAAGGATTACTGCTCACTGCAACTCATTTAAGCCCCATAAGTATCTATATTGAGCCTTGGTAGGCAACCCGTTTGTCATATTACCAGCATTTTAGTCACAGTATAATATTTGCACAGTTTTAAAGAAAAAGGTTAAATGACTGTCTTTATATCCTGGAATATGTGGTATTTGTATCATTTATGGCTAGTAATATTGTTGTGCTATTTATCTTATTTGTAGTAACCCATGGTAAAATTAACAGGGAAGGTACATAGTTATACCTCTAAAACATAATTGGTTTGGTTTTACATTTTTTAGTACTTCTGTCACTGGCCACTTGGGTTTATTTTTGTCTTGTTTTCATATTTCAATACATATTTATATAAGTTCTTAAAATGACACTATTTTCAGGTTGGAACAATATAAATGGCCATTTTGAATCACAAACTCTTCTTGAACACAATCAGTAACTGTTGCTGAGATACTGAATTGTAATATAACCTTAGAAAATTGAATTTTTCTTTGTTCTTTAAACAGGTTTCTGCTCAAGGGAAGTTGCCATGTTATAGAGGCTGCTGGATTAAAGTGTTAAAGTGTAATTGTTAAGTTAATACCATGAAGCTAGAGTTAATGCCTACAGGACTAGGATTGTCAGAAAACCTGGAGACAGGATTTAGTTAATGAAAGCCGGTGGAGAAAATTACATGGAAAATGTTATATGTTAGAAGGGGGAAAAAAATTGATTTCCAGGTATTAGGTGGACCTCTAAGGCAATTTGCGACTTGATTAGTTAGAGAAACCATTATCAGAATCTAAACGATGTTGCCAATAATATGGCAATTGGTTTATTCTGTCGCAATAAAAACTGGGGTCATGGGAATTGACAAACTGCTGGGAGGCATTTTCAACCTGATCCACATGAGTGTTCACCTGCTTGTGCGTATATGCATCTAAAACCTGGAAAAAATTGTAATCAGTAGGGGACAGGTCTCGCGAATCGCATGAATGTGGGTAGGACCTTGATGCCTTCCTGCATCATTTTTTACTTGGTGGTTTGTGATGTCTGAAATCTTGCATTGACGTGCAACAGAACAGGCCTTTTCCTGTTTATCACTGCTGGCAAAATCGTTCTAAATCACGACAATATGATGGTTTGATTAGGTTGCTAGAATCTGTAATAGATTATTCGATTACAACGTTGCCAAATGATCGGGAAGATATTTTTGTAAAGATTCAATTTGGTGAAGGTTGAGATGAGAGCAAGTTTGTTGGCCCAGAGAAAGCCACATTTGTGATTATCCTACTGACCTAATTTTCCATCAACAGTAAGTGTATGATCAAGTGGAAGGTCATTATTGAAATTAATTAACTATCAAACCGCGGAAAGTGTCAAACTGCGCAAGATGCTGATCTTTGGTCAAACCATGGAGTATTCTTCATTTTACCAATTGTCTTCTGACTGTTGGATTGGTTACCCGCAGCTTTGCAAATATTTGTTTCTGGATCAGCTTTCATGGCTGTCCTCGATCCTTCATTGTTGAGTGACGATCTGACCAAACTCATCCAGGAGATTCAGATCACAGAAACAAATTTAGGGAGCCTACAATGCATTGTCCATTTTGAAGTTGAATCCAACCCTAAAGGGCTGTATGTTGTAGGGGGCTTTGTCAGGGTAGTAGCGTAGCTTGAACTCGTGGTGCATTATGAAACTAAAATTGCATTACTCCTCTTCACTTCGATATAACATATAAAAAAACTCACAAGTAAAACTATCAAATGGCACCTGAAACAGGAAATGCTGAACTTACAATGATATATAGATGTATGCATATACTGAAGGTAACAATGTGAAAAGAACAATTGAAATGCAAAAACTGTCACTTGTTTTATTCAAACAATACTTCCAAACAAAACCTCTCATCAGTAATCTCCTTTATATTGGGTTGTTATGTGTTAAATATAATTTCTTTTGATTGTAAGAGGAAGGATGATAGAAACAAGAAGCGGTAAATATTTAATCAAAATATGACCCAATCGAAGCAATAACCTTTTTCCAACTATCCTCTAATGATAATGCCACCTTTATGATATTCTCTTGGTTTAGTGGTCTCAAATTCACTCAAAGCACAAATTATGGATTCCCTATTATTGAATCTTTTACTATGGATATGAAGTTTGAAATACTTGAAAAGATCATAATCTATTGGAAAGATGTCACATGAATATGGCAGATGCTGCAAGACTACATATTGTAATTCTCATAGCTTAGGCACAGTCAGCTGGTAGGTTTAGGGTCATCAGTGTCATGGAACTTTTCAGTCTGTGGGACTCATTTAGCCTTGAGATGACATGATATGACTGCTCTTAAAGTCCCCAGAAACTGCTAGAACCATTGTTGGTTGGTCATTTGCGATTGCTATTGATAATTCTCCATTAAGAATAGGTTTGAGCCTCCAGCGAAGTTTGTTATTGGTATCCATATTTCCTAACCTAACCCTATTGAGCCAACGATGGACATTTCACACTGTAGTAGTGTTTACTGTAAAGGCTTTGTTGATGTTATCAGTAGCTTGAGCAACATCATGTCCTAATTTGAAATCATATTAGAAAATGATTCTTTCGAGTTGGATAGATACCATTGCCTTTTAAGGACTAAAAACTCTTCAATAATGAAGAAATTATATCTCTGTTTGCATATTTTTTGCATATTTGATTTAATTAAGTTAGTAAATCAGGTCGAGAAAAAAAATTTGAATGCTAGTTCTAAAAATAGGCAGAACCTCCCCATTTAAAAAACTGATGAAGTGTCATCATCATCAATCTGTTAGTGTACGTCATTTGATATAGACCTTTCCCAAGATTCACTAGATCTCTCTATCATGGGTATCACGGAGCCAGTACTTCCTGAATCAATCTAGCTCATCATACCATCTTTCTTTTTGTTGGCCACAGCTTCGCACATGATCTCTGGGGATCCACGCTGTGAGATGTGATGTCAAGCGGTTGTCTGACATACTTGCAACATGTCCAGCCCATTACTATTTTAGTTTTCAAACAGTTCCTATGATGTTTTGGATTCCTGTCATTTTTATGATATACTGTGTTGTCTTATGGTCTCTCTGTGTGAGGTTGAGCATCATTCTCTCATGTAAATGTTGTATGGTCCTCAATTTGAGGGGTAATTTTTTTGTTAGGTTCCATGTTCTGCTCTGTATGTGACTCTCATTTGGATGTATTGATTGTATACCCTTCCTTTCAAGACAAGTAGGATTTTCTTGTTTTTGGAAGTCGAGCTTGCTCTACCGAAAGCTTGCCAACCTTGTGTGATTCTTCGCTTTATTTTTTCTCCTTTTGATCATTTCATGGTGACTTGTTTTCCTAGGTAGATGTAGTGGTCTACTTTCTCCACCTCTACATTTTTGATTTTGATCTTGTGTCTTTGTCCCAACATGTTTGTCGAACATAACATTTGTTTTGCTAAAGTTCATGTGGAGGCCAACTTTCTTGCTTATTTAGTTCATCTAAATCACTCCAATTCCTCGAACATCCATTTAACTCTGTGCTGGTACTAGGTTAAGCTCAGTGAATATCTACTTGTCTCTCTGTATTTATACACACTTACTGAGATACCTGGCATTACTGGGGAAAAATCTCTAAAAATGACAACACCGGGAAGCAAATGATATTTTGTAGAGATTTCATAGAAAAAAAACAAAATTTCATACCAATTGATGATTATAGAGATTCAAATTGTGCCTATATTTTATAATGTTTGGATTAGGATTAGGGTCAGATTTGGGTTATTGTTTTAGCACTGAGGAAAAGATATTTTTATTGTCATTTTAGAATATGATTCTTAAAAAGATTCTGCCAAACAGATAGGACGGTTTCCTATGACAAATGGAAATTGAAGGAGCAGTACAGCATCATAGCTACATTGTAAATAGAACTTCCTCTTCTAAAACCTTCAAATACATCTTTTCTTAGAACTGACGGCTTTCCGAAAAATTTGAAGGTCTATTAAATTGAAAGCACATAAAACTGAAAGAAAAAAGTAGGATTTTCTCCAATGGTCCGCCAATTGTGTTTACCATGTTTCTAACCACTGATGTATTGTAGCTCTCACTGATTTCTTTAGCACTAAAATAAGTTCTTATCATGTGAGCGCAAAGCCCCTCCCCCCTGCAACAAAATTTGATTGTTGTTTCTTGATAAAATACAGTCTTGATATGTGCATTGAAAGTAAATTGTGATATACTGATTTTGGATACTCTGTTATTTATCCTGTGTGATACCTCGCTGGTTGGGGCCAGTACACTTTCCTTGGCAGACCTGTACAAGCACTGCAACAAAGGGAAATTCGCATCCATGGTCACATATAATGAATGGAAATTGAGATTGCTATTTAGCATTATAGCCGCAATGCAAATAGAATCCCTCTTATAAAAACTTGAAAAATTTCCTTTCTCAAACCTACCAAATTTCCAGAAAGTTTCAAGAATGAATGGAAATACATGAAATTTAAGGAAAAATTCAAAATTTAGTACTTTACAAGATATGGGCACACCCAAAACTACATAAACTGAGAGGAAGAAAGAAATCTTTGTCTGAGTTTGAACTTGGCCTGCCAATTCTATTTTCTGAGATTTGGCTACTGAACCGTCATGACTTTGAAACTGTAAATCTTGCACCACCCCCCAAGTACGCACTTGTTTTCTGAGAGTATGAGTGCGGACTCTATAGAAAGTGCTGAACTTGTTTTTGTATATATGCTACACGCTATGACTTTGAAACAACGGATTACTGTTGAAAAAAAAAAAAAATTTTTTTTTAGCATTCGAGTACATTCAAACAGATAATGAAAAAACCTCCCCCAGATTACATTGATTCAAAATACACGTGTAGTTTGATTTCGTAGATCTCATTCTAATAGTGTTTGTAGAAATTTCAAATGAAAAAATACTTAAGAAAATTTTCTTGGAGTGCGAACGCAGACCCCATAGAAATCGAATAACTTGTTTTATGAAATTCTTCATAAAGATATATGCTATTTGCAAATTGTATGCTGCTAATTTCGGATGTGGTTAAAGTTAGGTTTTTCTCAATCTCGCTAATGATGTGGGGTCACTTCCTACAAAACTTCTGTGAATAAATACGTATTCACCCAATCTGCTTTTTCCTCATCATCTGGAAAAATTTTTGCTATAAATATATGAATTCATTGAGAAGTTTAGAAGTGCGTAAAGTTGCCCGAAATATTTGATGAAAGGTAAGCCCAGCCTATCAATATTTTTTCACGGAAACTGACTTCCACTCTATATTTTTTTTTCCTATTAAATGCCTTTTGGGTAAGAAGGAACCAAAAGAATTGTGTATTTTAGAATTGACCCAAATCGCAAATACGTAGAAATATATCTTCCGGTACACTGTAGAGTACTGATGATTACATATAGATCATAATATACATAAATTTTTGTATATCTTGTGTTATTAGCTGTATATATATTTGCATGTTGGAATTCATTAAGATATGAAAGTTATTCCAAGGGTTCATCCAGTCTAAAAAGGTTTAGAAAGGATGTACTAGTCAAAGTTTATTCAACTATTAATATATAGGATTAGTAATTCTAGATGTTTTTTCCTTTTTCTCTCTACGAAAAGGTTAACAAGAAAGAAATTAGAGGATCACCTGTTTCTTGAGTAACCTTCTCGGTGTTTTCCTTGTGTTACCCTCTCAGTGTTTCCCCTCGTGTTTCCGCACTGAGTAATTCTATAAATAAGTGTGTTTTCATATCGGCCCAAAAGTTTTGGAAGCAGAAGCTTGTTTTTTGTTTTTTCAAAAATGTTTTTGTTTTTTTTACTCTTGGCTCTCTGTCTGCATTTGTTGGCAAAATTCTAAACTATCATGTCTGCTATCAGAACTGGAAACAGACTAGACAAGCGTGACTGCTGCAGGGTCAAACTCCACTCCCACTTCTTTTCCAATTGTAGATGATTACTGAAAACTTCTTTATTGATGTATGAGTTTGGTTGATAAGAGAGTTGCCTACCAATCACTTGGTCGTGATTTCAAATTTCTGTAGGAACATGTTAATTTTATAAATGTATTTGATAATATAAAATCAAGGTCTCATCATTTTCACCTACCTCATCAAGATGTTTTGCGGGTGGCTTAAAAATATATGTAGATCTTCGATTACATACAGTAGGGCATAGTCTCTGAACACAAACAAAACTAGCATTCCTAGGGAAATTATGGATTGCCGCCACCCATATATGCTGCTTTTTACCATGTAAATTGTGCAGTGTGATGGTTGTAAAATTTAGTTACCTTGATGAAAATATTACCTGTATGGATTTAATCATCATAAATTTATGATTAACCCTCCCCATGTCTGGTTAGTCACTCAGTAGGGTTATCAATTTAAAAATACAAAAAAGGGGTGATCAATAAATAAATTACTTTTCTTGCCTTTGTCAATCGTTGATCACTAAAATGTACAAATTAAAAAAAAAAAACAGACATGAATGCTGCTTGATGCAAACTAAAGAACCAATTTAGCATCAACTTTCATTTTAAATTGAATCCACCAATAAAAATCTTGGCAGGGGTTGAGGGAGGGTTTTCAGAAAACAAGTCAAACATTTTCTGTACTCATTGAGATGTGTATGTGTAAGTATATAAGTAAGTGTTTTTTCTACGAACAATCAGGGCTAAGCGAAGCCCGGACTGATACATCTAAATTTCCGAACGCATGAATAAGCTAAACCCAGCAACAATAATTATACTTGTCTGTTGTGGGTAGTTGATGGACAAGTGTTTTTTTACGATTTTCACTCTCTGTTCCTATCATGGTTATTACACGGTATACATCTAAATTTCTACTAGTCCGAGTTGTTGTGTATCGAAAACTGTCATCATAAGTTTCTTCAGTTTTTAGGTTTTCTTTAAACTCTTTATTATGTCTGTGACCACTCCCTTTTAGGCGGGCATAAATTTGCCATGTAAGTTGAAACTAAATCGATCCCTCAGTTTGCGTCATGCTGCATTCATGTTTTCTTTTTTGAAAGTTCAGGCTTTTTTAGTGATTACTACCCATCAAAATGCAAGAGAAGTAACTTATTCATTTAACACATCTTTTTTCTATTTTTGAATTGATCACCCCCAATTTGGCATGCTACCGAAAGATATTAGTCATGTGATGGTTTCTATTGAGTAACTAACCAGACCTGTTATTTATGATACCTCTGTTCATTAACTATTTTGTACTAAGTATAATTT
Organism: Thysanoteuthis rhombus; assembly: GCA_963457665.1. Classification (NCBI taxonomy): domain Eukaryota; kingdom Metazoa; phylum Mollusca; class Cephalopoda; order Oegopsida; family Thysanoteuthidae; genus Thysanoteuthis; species Thysanoteuthis major. Next base: position 13,811,534 of record OY735233.1, read on the forward strand.
GTACACTTCATTCAGAGGTCATGTACAGGAAGTACAGAATACTGTCTAGTATCGATTTACCTTCCTCTGTGGTTAGGGTAGGCTTATGATAGAAGTGAGGTTCAGCCAGTGGGATGTTGAGTAAATTCTCAAGACACTTTGTGTTAGGTGGATGTTGTGATGAAATTTATTTCCTGTTGTAGGAGAGGTCGGTTATGTTAAAGGATGCTTGGTTTACTCATCAGCTGTGTGATTTCATCTTCTGCGTAATACCGACTTCTTTCTCTATACATTCATCATGTAGACAAACCATGGAACTTATTAAAAACTGTCACCTAAGGTTTCTCTAGTTTTTAAGTTGTTTGGCTGGCCACACTGATTGACCATTTACTCCTTATTATGTCAAGTAAAAAAAAAAGATTTTTTTTTTTTTTTGGAACCATCTCACCCCATAATAGGTTTTATAATTTGCAATGTAAATCCATGCTAAATTAGTCCATTAGTTTGTGTCCGGCTGCGTTTATGCTTGTTTTAAAAGAATATCTTCTAGTGATCACAGGCCAACAGATAGTGAGAGAAATAACTTATTCATTGATCACCCCTAACATGGTATTTTGCTAAAAGACATTAATCGGGTAATCATTTCTATTGAGGGACTTACCTAACCTGTTTTATTCCTCATAGTTACACAAACTCCTAGTTTTTCCCCTAGGAATCTTTATGGAATTGAATCAGCATAATTTAAAGTTTCCTACAGGAAGTTAATTAGGAGCTAAAATTTACAGCTTTTGTATAAACTTTTTGTTTCCTGGACCACACAGTACAGTGATATATTCTCGGTTCATGTATCATGCAAATAAACTAGCGTATTTGATTGCATATAAGATTCCTTTTTGGCTCAAAAGGTAAATGTAACCACTATAGTCCTGCCCAATATTGGTCTGAACTTGAGGAGAATAAAAAAAAACAAACCCCAAAACCTCAATGATAAATTAGAGGAATTCAGGGAAATGCATTTTTTTCTTGATATTTCCTGCTGAAATAAGTTGATGGGTGGGGTTATATGCTATCAGATACTAAATGAGGGGTGGTGAACCTATCGGAAGTGAAAACATTTTATTGGTTTGAAGGAGATATAATTTCATGTTGGTGATTTTTATAAAAAAAACCAAAACAAAAAAACACTTCATGTCAGGAAATTTGAAAGTATTTTTAAAATTTTTTATTTATTTATCTTTTAGAAGTTTTTCACCAATGTGGGCACAGGCTCTCAAAAAGGTCCGCCATCCCTGTTCTAAACTAAAAACACCGAGGACTTGGTATGAAAAACCAAAACAATCAGTCATTTTTTTAACCCTTTTCCTCAAAATATTTATAAGACTGGGATGGTAGTGTTAGAAATTGCTTACTGGAAGTAATAGATTTGGGATGGTCCTATTTGGGATTGGTTAGTGGATGTTATAAATCCATCATGAAGGAAAAACGCAATTAAGTATTGAAAGCATGGAGACTTGGCTCTCACATTATCTTCTAAAGTTAATGGTAATGCTTTATCTGAAAAAGGAAAACTAATTAGTTTTTATAGTAATGGCTTAAACACAGATTCTCAGATAGCTGATAGGAACAAAGAGAGTAATTATGATAGAAACAGTCAACCAAAACTGTCAAAATAGGTTTCTTCAGTTCTCAAGTTAGTCCTGCTGACTATATATCATGCGTACAGGCTATACCAATGAAGTGAAAATTTCAACATTTACTCTTTGTACCTAGAAAATACATTTGTATCAAAAAATTTTTTATCACCCCTTCCGTCAATAGGTTTTCAGTGGGGGTTGAATTTACTTCGTGAATACAATCCAAATTGATCCCTTAATTTGTGTCCAGCGGCATTCACACTTGTTCTAGGAAAATTAGGCCTTTTTTAGTGTTTACTGCCCAACGGAAAGTGAGAGAAGTAACTTATCCATTGATTACCCTTTTTTCCAATTTTTTAATTGATCATCCCAATACAGCATGCCGCCAAAAGATATTGATCTTGAGATGTTTCTTATTGACTAACCAGACCTGTTTTTATTTTTTAATTTTATTTTTATTTATTTTTATCTTCTTTACGATGGGTTAAATGAGATGATTAGATAGAGGCCTTTTTAAAAGTGTTATTTTTATCATTTATTTTTTATAATCACTAAGTTGATGACCTGCAGTCCCTGATGGCTGCTGCTTATGCTATAAGTGTGATACATGTGGTAGGAAAGGAGATGGGAGAATAGAAAGGTAGTTAATGAGGTTTGGAAGGGAGAAGAAGAGGGTAGAAAATAAAGTTAGGTAGTTTTTTGAGGGTAGGAAGAGAGAAGGCAATCATGTCTGATATCATAAGTGTGACAGACACAACTCTTACTGGAGCTATAGGTTCTTTGACCACACCTATTCCCCATACTTCTTGCTCACTCTTTCTTCCTTTTCACCCACAATTTCATTAGTTGCTTTATAACTGACTGACATGTACACACATTAACACACTGTCACTTTTGAACACACACACACACACACACACGCACACACACACACACCGTCACTTTTGCACGCACGCACACACACACACACACACACACACCGTCACTTTTGCACGCACGCACGCACATACACACAGTCACTTTTGTACACACCACACACTAACACACTGTCACTTTTGCACACACACACACACACACACACTGACACACTGTCACTTTTGAACACACACACACACTGACACACTGTCACTTTTGAACACACACACACACTGACACACTGTCACTTTTGCACACACACACACACTGACACACTGTCACTTTTGCACACACACACACACTGACACACTGTCACTTTTGAACACACACACACACTGACACACTGTCACTTTTGAACACACACACACACACACTGTCACTTTTGAACACACACACACACTGTCACTTTTGAACACACACACACACTGTCACTTTTGAACACACACACACACTGTCACTTTTGAACACACACACACACTGTCACTTTTGAACACACACACACACTGTCACTTTTGAACACACACACACACTGTCACTTTTGAACACACACACACACTGTCACTTTTGAACACACACACACACTGTCACTTTTGAACACACACACACACTGTCACTTTTGAACACACACACACACAGTCACTTTTGAACACACACACACACTGTCACTTTTGAACACACACACACACTGTCACTTTTGAACACACACACACACTGTCACTTTTGAACACACACACACACTGTCACTTTTGAACACACACACACACTGTCACTTTTGAACACACACACACACTGTCACTTTTGAACACACACACTCACTGTCACTTTTGAACACACACACACACTGACACACTGTCACTTTTGAACACACACACACACTGACACACTGTCACTTTTGAACACACACACAAACTGACACACTGTCACTTTTGCACACACCACACACACACACTGTCACTTTTGCACACACACACACACACACACACACACACACACACACACACCGTCACTTTTGCACACACACACACACACACACACTGTCACTTTTGCACACACACACACACACTGACACTTTTTCACACACACACACACACACACACACACACAAACACTGACACTTTTGCACACACACACTGACACACTGTCACTTTTGCACACACGCACACACACACACACACACACTGTCACTTTTGCACGCACGCACGCACATACACACAGTCACTTTTGTACACACCACACACTAACACACTGTCACTTTTGCACACACACACACACACACACTGACACACTGTCACTTTTGAACACACACACACACTGACACACTGTCACTTTTGAACACACACACACACTGACACACTGTCACTTTTGAACACACACACACACTGACACACTGACACACTGTCACTTTTGAACACACACACACACACACTGTCACTTTTGCACACACACACACACACTGACACTTTTGCACACACACACACACACACACACACACACAAACACTGACACTTTTGCACACACACACTGACACACTGTCACTTTTGCACACACACACACACACACTCACACATACATGAAGTAACCAAAAAGATCAGACATGTTTCAGAATATCCAAGTGGATGTCAAATGAATTGCAAAATCAGAATGTTTTTTCTTTAGACTTTGGGCCAAGTGCATTCACAAACATGCACTGGGCCATCTGCATACACACTCAAATGAGGTCAAATGGAAATGACCTTTGTATTGTCAACAACTTTGAGAAAAGTCATTAACATTTCAACTTCTATTCGGACAATCTAGTCTCTTTTTCCCACCCTTGATGTTATCAACACACCGGTTCCTGCAATACATTTTTCAGGAGTATAACTCAAGAGAAGAGGCAAACCTTCTCTCCAGGAGTAAAAAAAAGTGGTCATTAATATACCAACCGGATCTATTCATTTCAGCAGCGTCAGATATCTAGATGTGACCTTACTGCCAACAAGCACTCGCGTGATTCCAAACAATAAACACGGGAGTTCCCCAACACCTCAGTGGTTCTCATAGTCCCAGGTCATGTTCCCCCTGAGTGATCCTAGGTGTCCTCTATTCTTCTCATTTTCAATAGTCATGTTGTTATTTTTCATGTATTATACTTTCTACTATATGTTCCCTCCCTTATTATTATACTACTAATTACTAGTAGCAGTCTTGTTTCAAATGAAATTACCATTTTCTATTGGAGCTCTTTAGCGTTTGTTGCTTGCTCTTTTTTCTTTCCATCTGTGAACATGTCATGTGACTCTTTCAATCCTGCTATTCATATTATTATTTCCGTTACATGTATGTTAACTTCATTCACTGATCTCAGCTCTTCATACTGGCATTGTCTTCGAGATTGTTAGTTCAGGCAATATGAATTCTTTTAGAATAATGGTATTGGTTGCTGCTGAAAGGGTGTCAAGTCATTTTGAATGGAGAACCAACAATCGTGACACTATGGAGCTGCTTATGTAGTTCATCCAGTAAGTCAGGGTTTGGCAAACGGACTGAAATGTTTTGAAACGAGAACCAGAAGTTCAACAATGCAAAGAGGAAGAGGAGCAATTAGTCTTTCTTTGAGTCAACTGATTATCATACTTGCAAAATATTGCAATATGGAAACATTCTGTGATTATAATTTTCAATAAAAATTGTAAATGGCCATATTTGGTGTTTTGGGGCCGTTTTTGTTTTTTTTAAAGGCAAGAAGTTATGACATTGTTAGCAGCTGGTAATAATAAATTGATTCTTGGCAACACTAAAAAAACAAATGCTTGATACATCAAATCGCTAAATAAAAACACAAAATACCTTCATTCTGTTGGTCAAAATGACTAGGACTGATCGGGTCTTATAAAGAAATGTGGACACATCTAAAAAGATTTTAAAAATACTCATTGATTGATAGTACATAAGAGATTATCTATGTATATAATACTACAAGGAAAAACATTAAAGTGATTAAAAAAACAAACTTTCTCCATTTATTTAATTTTTTATTTGCCTTGGCCGGCAAGACATAAAAACATTCCTGATCGGGCCAGTTCCAAAAAAGTTAATCGACTCAAGCAGTAAGTTATTGGAGCATTTTAATGACCTGTTGATGTCCTTGTTTATCAGGATGTCAGTTTTGGGCAAAAAGTTATGGAATAATGCCCTTGGGGACTGTAATAGGCGGTTATCTGCAGTGAAATATGAAAAGTTCTTGGAGGATGGAATTCTCAAGTTGCATGAAAGGTAGCAGAACAAAAACAGTGAATATATTGTTTTGATAAAGTAGATGTGAAAAACAAGAAAAAAAACCTTTCAATTTTTATTTAATAAACCAAATAAATTTTTTGGCCAGCCTTATAAGGTTTGAATTTGTAACATACATCAAATAAATAGGTAGCTCATGTCATTATAAAAATACTTTGCCTTATCTCACTTCCTCTTCTTTTTTTTCTTTTATCAGTACCTCAATCTTGTCTGCTAAACACGGAATCAGGTATTGTTCATGCAAGCACACACATTGAGTTTTCTAGATATTTCATTGCTTATACAAGATTATAGATCTGCATTTCATGTCAAACTTTAGCACACTGTATTCTTTTTCAAGGGCACCAGGATTTTGTGCACGTAGTAACTTCAAAAGCCTGTAATATGTATTTTAAAAAAATTTATAACTGAAATTAACATTACAGCACCACCATGAAATTCAAACTTTATTTATTCTGCAATCAGTCGCCTGCTGTGGCAAAAGAAATGTTTCGTTTGGTGAACAAAGTCACCTTCAGAATGCTAAAAGTTAAAGATATGTTTTTGAAGAACATTGAATATCTGCCAATTTTATAAATCTTTTAAAAGCTAACAAAGTAATAATCCTCTCTGTTTTGACTGTAATAAATATGGTGATTAGACCTCAGTCCTTTCCTCTAACCATCAAGTTACACTAATGAGCACTTGAAACCAATGATGTACTTTCTGATAATGTTATAAAAGAGATGAGATATCAGGGAATAAATTGTTTCGGTTACTTATTTATTTTTGGAGATAAAAAAAAAGCTTTTATGATCACATGAATATTCATGTCTCAATTGTTTATTGCAAGTGAATCAGAAGAAATAATCTATTTGTCTTTCAAGTAGATTCTGATGAAAATGGTGTGCTTTTGTATTTTTTTCTGATTTGTTCAGTTTAATTAATAGTCAGATCATTGGACCTGAGATTGCAAGGTCCACTGTTAATTATTTGAATTGAGACCTGATGAGTCTATTGTCTACAACTTAGAGATGACATATTGCTGTGGGGGCAGGCAAATAGATATCTACTAATGTACCAAACTGACTGGTTCATTTTAGCAGCATGAGATGTACAGATATCATTCACAATGGTATCATTTGTATATCTTACATTGCTGGAATGTACTGATACTGCCTGTTTCAGACCTGTCAAGTTTCAATATTAAGAATGAGTTGGTATTGTATGACCACGCCCTTTTTTCCCCTGAGCACTAAGAGGCTAAAATTGCTTTTCAGATTATATCAGCTGCTGAAATGAAGTGTTGTCTAGAAGTCTATATAAAACATGTTCTGAAAGTTTTGTGTGCGATATTTAAAAAAAAAAATGTGAGTTTGTAAGTTGCAATTTCACTGTCGATACTGTCTCTGGATGTGGGCTGAAAGTTTACCTCTCTCATTGGAGATGAGATTTTTTAAAAAGAAATCTGAACCATTTTAATGAATCTGAATAAATCTAACACTCTTTATAAAATGCGTGAGTGTAAAAGTATCAAAATGTGTGTCTCACTTGGAATACGTGAAACTCGGAAGCAGGGTTCTCAATTTAGATTCCTTTTCTTTTTTATGTGTGTTTTTTTTTTTTTAAATTGGTGAGTTCAGTGTTGACAATTTCATGTTTTAAAATTCCAGTGTTGCCAATTAAGAGGCGGTGCTAATGGGGCCAGAGGGCTGAAAATGTAAACGTTTACTACTCCTTATATCATTGCGAACAAATATTCGAACATTTAACATGTATCCAATTATATGTAAACATCTACATCTGCTCATACAATCATCATAGCTTAATGATGAGCAAGGCATTTATTTTTCACTACAAATATTCATTTTTCAACATAATCTTCCTTGTCAATACACTCAATCCAATTAATCACAGAGATTAGATTATGCAGTGAATATTCCTAAATGAAATTTGGCTAATAACTGTGTCCAGCTATGGACATATTGATTCCACTTTGTATGTACAGGGTTGCCCATAAATGAGTACACCCCTTACCACTTTTTAAAGGAGAAATCAAGCCAAAGAATCACTCTAGGATGGCAACCCTTCGGTAGAGCAAGCTCAACCTTCGAGAACAAGAAGATCCTATTAGTCCTAAAAAGAAGGGTATACAACCAATGCATCCTCCCAATAGTCACCTATGGAGTTGAAAAATGGAACCTAACCACAAGACTAACCTGCTAACTGAGAACTATGCAATGTGCACATGAGAAAATCATACTCAACCTCACATGGAGAGATCATAAGACAGCACAATGTATCAGGAAGAAAATGGCAGTCAGGGACATCATAGAATCTATTAGAAAACTCAAATGGCAATGGGCTGGTCATGTTGCAAGAATGGCAGAAAACTGATGGACATTATGACTCACTACAAGGCTCCCCAGAGATCATATGCGCTATTGAGGCCGGCAGAAAACAAGATGGAAAGACAAACTAGACAAATCCAGAATGTATTGGCTCCACGATGCCAACAAAAGAGAGGTGTAGTGAATCCTGGGGAAAGTCTATGTCCAATGACATGATATTGAATTTTCTTTTAAATCAAACATACCAAGATTTTATTATTTCTAGCAGAGCATTATGCAGTCAAAAAGGAGATTGTAAGGTACTATTCATGACCAAACTCTATTGCATTGAAATTTTTTTTGCTGAAAATATTTAAGGTGTACTCGTGTTTCTGGCTTTAGAATTTTAATGCTGTAGAGTTTGGTCATGAGTAGTACCTTATAATATTCATTTTGATTGAGTAATTTCCTCTAGAAATGATAAAACACTGCTAAGTTTTGTTTTAGAATAGGTTGGGTCTGTATTCAATTATGGTCAATAGTATATGTATAACTATGTGTTTATCTATGGTCATTCTTTTGAATTTTCTTGCATGTAGAGATCAATGCTGATATGTGTTTGCTGAATAATAAACTCTAATATGTTGTGTTGTCAGCTTGGTCATTGCTGGTCAACTGTCATCCCTTTTGGCTGCCAGATCATTCAGAGTTGTTAGTCAAGTGGTTACCAATGGTTGTAATATACTAATGATAATGTATTGAATAATGCTTAAAGATGAATTGTTATTGGTGTTGTAGCAGGACTTCTTTTACTGTACGAATTTAACAGCTCAAAGATGAATGATCCTAAATTATTTGAATATTTGTATTGAATGAAGGACTGTAATTCAGTATTGTTCAGCAATCGTCATATAACCTATATGAGGGTGAAGCTCCTACTTTGGACGATCTTTCCCTGGAATGCATTTGAGTAAAATAAGAGCTCTTCCTGTGTTCTGCAATTCGCGTCTTTGATATCTTGCAATCAATTACGCTGCAGATCATTTCAAATTTCCGATCATCTATCAACAATTGTCGTTGTTGTCATCAGCTTTGATGTTGCTGGTAACTGTCAAGTATGTTCCTGATGCACTATTTCCACGGAGCCCCGTTGGCGGCCAGATCTATCTGAACTGCCAGCCAAGTGGTTGGGTTCTTTTCCTTCACACCCAAACTGCGACTGAAAGCTGCAATGGACTGACAGTTCTTATAACACTCCTCCTTTCAAGTCATCACAGGGAACTCCATATCAACTTAGGCTGGCTCATGAGCGTCCTATAAGGAAACCTTTCAAAATGCATATGTAGAACATGTCTTAGTCTTGTTCTGGTGATAACTACACTGAACAGAGGAGAAGGCTCGTGTCATAATGGTTATATAATACCATCAGTATCTCTGTGTGCACTGAAATTGCCTGACAACTGGCCATTGCATAAAGTTGACATTTGCCAGATATATTATTTTGCACACCAGGCAGTGCAGTGTTTAGTTTGAAATTGTTCAGATCAGTGATTCTCAAGAATCTATCTAATAAGAATAAATAAAAAATTAGAAATGATTGATTTTTCTTCATAGTTTCTTCAAATTAACTCCCTTGACTTAAGCTTTTTAGAATTTATCTAAGTTTAGATATAGAATATCTAGAATAGCAAACTGAAAAGAAGTTACCAAAATATTTTGAAGCTGTATTTTTGTATGATGGACAGAAAATTATCTTGCATGACAATTATGGCAGGCGGCTACACACATCATAAAGTCTAGATGCACCTTTGGAATGAGCACTTTCTGTTTTAGTAAATACGATTGATGTAGAAGTGAGTGTATGAAGAGATTTTCCAAAAGCGTTTTTTGTTTTTTGTCTTGTAGAGAAAGTCCGCCTTTTACTTATGCCGTGGGATGGGGGTTCTTTTTGCATGTATTTTGAAGGTTGTTATTTTGGGTTGGATTTTTTGTCTGGCTCTCTTTCAAGTTTAACCTTTTTGGATGGTGCTAAAAAATCTTTTCGTTTTCACTGAATTATATGAAATTGACTTATTTTTCTTCCCTTTTGTTCTCTTTACGAGAACAGGTAAAAATCTTTGCCTCTTTTGTTTCTTTTGATATCTTACCTGAAAAAAATAAAACGAACTTACTTTCTTTTTATTTCTGAAGAATAATCATTATTTATTTCTTAGCAAATCTCATTTAAAAGTAAATAATATCAACATTTCGTTTGAGGATCAATTAGAGTAAGTTTTGCTCAGTCCAATTTTCAGAGAGGAAAAAAAATGTAAAACAGGTCTGGTCAGTCGCTCAATAGAAACCGTCATGCAACCAAAGTCGTGATTAGGGTGATCAATGAATTAGCAAACTTCTCTCTCCTTTTATAGGGAATTGATCATTGAAGTCTGAATTAAAAAAAAAAAAAGAAGTGTGAAGGCTGTTGGATTGAAACTAAGGGACCAGTTTAGCATAAACTTACATTGCAAATTGAACCCCCTCCACTAAAAATCTTTTTAAGGGGGAATTTTTCACAAAACAAATAAAACATCTTTTTCTAGTCATCAGGAGTAAATGTTGAAAATTCCAGCCTTCCAGCTCCATTGGCCTGTAAGCATGATACATAGCCAGCTAGCATCATTTAAAAACTGGAGAAACCTATGTTGACAGTTTTGTTCAATTGTTCCTAACATTCTTACTGGTGGATCAATTGAAGTAGGTTTGGCTCAGTCCAATTATCAGAGAGAAAAAATATGTAAAATTTTTAGTTCTTATTCTTAGTTTTAGGAATGGTTTTGAATTACCTGGCTAGCTGGAATTGATATGTTAATACAGCAACAAATAAACTTATCTAGGATTGGATATTAACATAAGCTCATTAAGCCACAGCTTAGGGCATTTTATCTGCAGGGGCCTCAAAAAATTCAAATGGCATATGTTTTAAAGTTTTGTTAGACCTTCTGGTGTAATTTTTCAGCCAGGGGTCTCCAAGCTCCATATAGCGTAGGGAGGCAGTTTTTGACCAAATTTGAGGCTTGCACACCTTTTTAAGATTACAAAATTTTTCTCACACCCTTTAATTTTAAGACTGAAAACTTAAATAAAGTCAAAATTGGCTAAGTTAATTTTAAAACGTATAAATAACTAAATGTTAAATTTATCAGATGTCAAAATTAAGTCTGTATCAAGATATCAAATCACTATAACCCCACAACCAGCCAGCCAGCCAGTCAGCCAGTCACATTTTAGATAAAAGATCTAGTTTTTAAAGATAATTTCAGATCATTTCTAGATAATTCGTTTTGGTGCACATGTGGGTTTTGGTGATTCATCCATGTCAGTTACAGATATTACTAACGAAACTATTTAATGTGCTGGCTGCTTTTGCTCAATTAACCAAAATGCGTTGAGAAAAAAAAGTTTGTTTGCCACCCTCTTCACACACCCACAAAATTGTCTTACACATCACTGCAAGAATCACTGGCTTAGGGCCTAACCAAGTCTAATTCCGGCACTGACTGTATCTATATCAAATCTGTTCAAGTTGTCAGTTGTTCATGGAAACCTGTATGAGATCTCATTAGGGACTGTCAACCAAAACTGTCTTCATAGGTTCTTCCGGTTCATCAGCCAGTTTGACTATGTATGTATGTATCATGTGAAAAAGTCACATTGTGGTGCTAGAGGGCTGAAAATTTTAACATTTACTCGTTATTATGTACAGAAAAAGGTTTTTTTTTTTTCTTCTTTCAAAATTCCTCCCCCGAAATAGATTTTCAGTGGGAGGGGGGGGATCGATTTACAATGGAATTTTTTGCTAAATTGGTCTCTAGTTCTTGTCTGGCTACAATCACACTTTTTTTTTTTTTTTTTGTTGAAAATTCAGACTTTTTAGTGTCCAACAAAAGCCGAGAAGAGTACCTTTTCCATTGATCACCCCTATTTCTGAATTTTAATTGTTTACCACCAACACAGTATGCTGCTAAAAGACATTGGTCACATGATGGTTTCTATTGAGTGACTAACCTGACCTGTTTCTTACATTTTAGAAACAAAATATATATATTTTTTTTTTTCAGTTTTATATAGTCTTTGTTAACTTTTGACCTTGACTGAGTTGAATGCAGGAAAGGTGTAATGTGTTAGAGAATTAATTGGGCAAATTAATTTCAAGGTTTAACTTATTGTTCTAGAGTTAGAAATGACCATTTATGTTCCTCCAAACCCTACTTTTTTTGTTTGGCTGATCTTTTCCATATATTCAATAGATTGCAGTTTTCATACAGAATTCACAGGTCCACAGTTGTAAGACTAACATGTTTAGGTTGTTCATACTTTAATATACTTAGTCCATCAATCAAAGCGTGTATAACCCCAAAACATGAATAAAGTGATCTCAGCACCTCAGCTACTATATACCTCAAGTAGGTCAGTAAGCACATTATTGGTAGATAGATACTAGCCTTAATGGTTACCAAGCAATTAGTGAAAGCATAGCAAGATGTGATCAAGTGACAAGATACACTTTTATTTTGTTTTTAAACACTTAAGAATAAGAACTAAATAAATTTGACAGGGTGGTACTTTCTATCCCTGCGGTTCTTAGTTTTCATGTATGAACTAATTGACAAGATACACTTCTATTTTGTTTTTAAACTCTTAAGAATAAGAACTATATAAGTTCGACAGGGTGGTACTTCCTATCCCTGCCGTTATTAGTTCTCAAATATGAACTAACTCCTTGTTATTCCCTGCCACACATTTCTTTACTGTTTAAGTATTAGAAGTATTTAGTAATGGCAGGGATTTTTGCATCAAAATATTTCATCTACATGTTGCGGGGATTGTTTTTGCATTGAATAATTTCATCAATGTTTTGTGGAAGGAGGAGAGTTTTGACTCAAAACATTTCATTTATGTGTGGCTGGGGTAAAAAGTACTCCTGACAGTCTAGCTATTCTGCTTTAGCAAATATCTTTGTTTTACACCCTACCTTTTGGCAAACCCCATCCTACTTCACTCTCCTTCTCTAACCCGCTTCACAGTCCATAAGCCAATGGGTCTCAAACTTCATTATATGATGGTACACTAAAAAATATTTTTGACTTATGCAACATCATCTCTCTACTCCATTGAAATATGAATATAGATGTTCTTTATTTCTATTATTATTCGGACTATCCTCATCTTGGTTGTTTTTTATACAACGTTTCGACTGCTGTACTCTACGGCCTTCATCAGGTATCATCTGGTAGGTGTGGGGAAGTAACGAACCTACCAGATGATACCTGATGAAGGCTGTTGAGTACAACGGCTGAAACGTTGTATGAAAAACCAAGATGAGGATAGTCCAAATAATAATAGAAATAATAATAATACCTCATCGCAAAAATTCAGAGAAATAGATGTTTATGTATTTGATCATAATCAACATGATGTAAAAATTAAATAAATTAGACTGGAATATTTCAGCGTCTTGTGAAATCTAGTGATAAGACCACTAGATTGGCAATTATGTGACAGAAGCGGTGTGATGCTACCCCTGGACTACTACCCTTTGCTGGTTGGTGAAGTACCGGTAGTTGACTGGTCACTGTGGTCTCTGCTCTTAGTCACTACCACCTCACCCACATTATGTTCAGATCCGAGGGAGAGCAGCTATCAGATAAAGATTCTGCAGCTTAGGAACAAAAACCACCAGAGGTGTCACAAGTTGAAAATGAAGAATCAGCACTGGGTGTATAATATACAACAAGTTTATGTCAGTATATATACTGGGTGACAGGTCAAAGTTTATGCTGATGCGGTGAGGACACTATGGAATGACTATCAGTCTGTCTTTCAGGTTATCTACTTGATGTCTCTTGGTATGTCTATTTGTATAGCTTCAACAAAGCTCTAGAATCAAAACTGTAAGTCTTCTGGTGTCAGGACTCTTTGTAGTGGCAAAGGACTGTGGATTTCCCTGCAGTGTCCCGGCAGCTTCTCCCCGGATATTCGAAAATGACTGGCTTGTATGATGATTGGTTCCCTCTGTGTGTGGGGCTGATGGTTTGAAGAGATTATGATTAATTTTTTCCACTCCCAGCTGGTAAATCTGAAATTGTGCTGACTTAAATAATTTTCCCTTTTGCTTTCACCAAATTTGGGAATCCATAAATCTCCCTTAGGAGTAAGGCAGGGCTGATTCCCTCCAGGCAGAGTTAATTCCCATTGGCAATCAATTTTGCTTGATATCTGGTTATCAGAATATCGTCATCATTATTATTGTCTTTAACTAAGGCCAATATCTGGGTTACTTTGAGAACCCTTGGCCCCCCTTGAAGCCAAAATGGTTAATATCCTTCAAAAAATTTCTCCAAACTTGGGGATTCATAGATCTCTCTTGAAAATGTGATTAATCATACAACTCATTTCTGTCCAGGCCTCGCTTGCCCTACCCTTTTAGTATGTTCCTCCTGGGACCAACACAATACTCCTTCTGGATATGTTCAGAACTCGAAATATGTGTTTGAATATTTAGAAAATTTTTTATAGCGCACCAGGGAGATAGTTATGGCATGCTATTGTGAGAATCACTGCCCTAAGCTATATAAAGCTTAGAAATCTCTTGCTAGAAAATTATGCCTAAAGGTCTTATTAAACTTGAAAACAGTCTTTCAAGATCTTCTGAGTTTAGGAGTCAATTGTTGTGTTCAAGACATCCTATGTTTATGATAGAAGTTGAACTCTACTGCAAATATCTCCAACCTTTTTTCATGATACAAACCCCAAATATCACTGAAAAACTTAGAAAGAACCCTTAAACCTGATAGTAGAAGGAATATACAAGATGTACACATTTTTTCAGTGACTTAACATATTTTTAAATCTAAAGCATTTCATAGTAAAACGTTTGATTAGTGAAAATAGCATGCTGTAAATTAATTATGAAGGAAATACAAATGAACATAATTGTCTTATTTCATGCTTTTTGCAAATATGTACTGCATACATAAGTGCAAATCCGTATTTTATCGCAACAATTGTATTTTTTTTCACCTGACAATCTCTGGAGAACATGAATCGTTTCGACATTGTTCACAAAATGGAATTTTTGTCAAAAACAGAATGTTTTCTGTAGTATCAACAAGTTTTTCGTTATATTAACAATTTTGATAAAGCTTCTCTCTCAGATTCCACTGACAAACCCCATAGCAAATCCTCTTTTTCACAAAGCAAGAAAACTTTTTCATAAACCCTTTGGGTTTGCACCAACAGAAACCATCGACGTAAACTGTCAATAAATATTTCTTTGTTTTTGTGTAGGTTTGGCTATCTATGTATGTGTCGTGCCTGCAGGCAGCGTTAATAGAGCTTGAGGGCTGGAAATCTGAACATTTATTTCTTATGTGCAGAAGATGTTTTTTTTTTGTTTTTGAAAATTCCCTCCCAAAATTGTTTCTTCAATTGGAAGGTCCAATTCACTAGTATATCCAGAATGGGTCTCTTTGTTTGTGTCAGGCAGCATTCACGCTTGGTTTTGGGAAATTGCCCTACAATAGGTGAGAGACGTAACTTATTCATTGATCATCCCTTTTTTTCCAATTTTTAATTGATCACCCTTAACATGGCATGCTATTGAATGAGGTTGGTCATATGATGGTTTCTATTGAATGATTAACTAGATTTATCATCTTTTATTTTTTTTTATTACGTGATTTCGAGTAAGAGTACCATCTCTTTGTGATTGCGGCTTTGTAAGAGTACAGATGTCAGGTAACTCAGTGTCTATCAACACTGAAAACTGAATTGGCATGCTGAGTATGATTTCCAGCCGTTTCTTCTTGTTTTCTCTTAGCTCTAATGCTCTTGTGAAAGACATGAATCTACCCGAATATACACTAAATGGAGGTGTAAAGTAGCCTAATGGTTATCAGTCTGGAAAACAGAATTAGCAAACTAAGTTCAAATTCTGGCTACTTGTATTCACTTGGAGCGGAAGGCATGAATTCACATCCCTGTCCCTAAACCTTGACAAAATGTGAGCACTTGAATAAACTACTATTACCAAGCTACCTCCCAAGCAGTAGTAAGAGTAAAAAGCTGTTACACCCATTGTCGATCTTGACAAAGCCAGTTCAGTAGTAAGAGTAGCGAATGTAATAGACGGTTGGAGGAACTGTTTACCAGCTTGAACAAAAGACTCTGGGAAGTATATTTCTAAACGGCATACAAAGCTCATTAGATTATAGGTTCAAAAAGAAAAAAAAATGAAACTAAATGGATAGGTTACCTCTCTCACCTTTTGTTGGGCAGTGATCACTAAAAAAAAGTCTGAAAAAAAACAAGCTTGGATGCTGCTGGACACAAACAAAGAGACCAACTTATCATTTTCAAAAACAAAAGCTTTTTTTTTTTTTTTTTTTAAAGACAAAATAAGGAGTAAATGTTTGAATATTTGGCCCTTCTACTTCATTAGAATGGCCAAGACACTTGACAATGCCAACCAGTCTAACTTAGAGACTGAAGAAAGGTGTGTTGATTTTGACAGTTTTAGTTAACGGTTTCTAATTTCTTTAAAAAAAAAAATTACCTTGTTATGGACCATGAAAGGTAAAAATATTTTCCTCTCTTCTGTTCCCATTTGTAATTCACCATTAATAAATGGAACGTTTGAAGCAAACTTTTTGTTTCTTCTCTCCTGGTTAGTTCCTACCTAATATGCGTTTCTCCCACCTAGGCTGATCGATTTTCGTTCGCCTTTGAAGAATTTAAAAATCCAAGTAAAAAGAAACTCGAGCAAAGTCTCTCTCTCTCTACTGATGTATCAGTCGATCAATATGTAGTGAGCTTTAGTGTGATGATAGAGCAGGAACAGCTGCTTGGTGGTGTTGTTGGTAGTTTGATTTATTTACTGCTGCTGGGGAAAAGATGTTTGTGATTGGATTCTTGATTATTATTGGAAGGATAGCTTGAATCAATTGCCCTTGTACAGATTTCACATCTTCTTTTTTTGCCAGAGAAGATAACAAGTTTAGAATAACAATAACCTTGCGTCATCTCCCTCCCTTACTCTCCAAACCTTGTTATTCACAAAATTCTATGATTTTTCCCATTTGACGTTTGACAATGAGAGCAAACAGTCTCTTGAAATGTGTAATAGAAATAAATACAATTTAGTTTTCAAACTTTCGTATTTCCATAATGTCTATTAAATTCATCAAATATTCCCCCCACACACGTGTGTGTGTATATATATATATATATATATATATATATATATATATATATATATACATATATATATAAGATTAAGAAACGGATACATAATCCAACAGAAATAATTATAAATACATTATTACTTTGAAACTCTATTTGAAATGATCTGTGGATGCACCATTTGGCCTAGACAGCATGAATAGAATGACCAATTGAAGAAAAAATGAGGGTGCTGTAGGAATCAGACAAAATGAATGATCGAATGAAGCATTTATATGGGCCTTCGCATTACTGGTGGCTGTTTAGCTCAATGCTATGAGCAACGCTACGTCAAAGCGGCTACCTATCGATTCCTGCAGCAGCTCCATACTCCTTAATTATTTATTCCATTCATACTGTCTTGGCCAAATGATGCATTCACTGTGTAATAATAGGAGATCATTTCAAATAGAGTTTCAAAGTGATTAAATGCATTTTTATATATATATATATATATATATATATATATATATATATATATATATATTATTGTGTCATCCACAGACTGCTGTTTCGATGTATTACATCTCTTCAGTTTGGCAATAGACTTTTATTGCATCCAGTACCGCGAGGCAGAATTGAAACCCTCACATCGGACCCGGAACCCAGTATCCTACCTCTGGACTACGGAACTGGGTGGTCAGTGAGGCTGAATTTAAGCGATATATTCATTTTTACACAGAAACACCTCATCCACCAGTGTGCTCTATTCCTATGGAAGAACATTTCATAAGCTTACAATGGATGAGTTACCTCACTTAAAGAGTGCTCAACCCTGAATAGAGGAGTATCATATATATATATATATATATATATATATATATAAAACAAAATCATAGTCATATTTTTGCATTGACTGCATTTGAACTCTGTCTGTAGGAAAGCTTTAAATTTTTCTATCATTGCCCACTTCACTACTACTCCATCACCTCCACTGGTTAGCTATAGTCATTTTCAGTATTACAAATTGAATATTTATGTTGGAAGAAAATTTGACTATCATGTACCAACCAGATTTTGCAACATTCAAGTTGGAATTGGTTTAAGCTATTTTGTGCACCCAATCCATGCGGTGATCATCAGTGGTTAAGAAATAAGAGAAGTGTTACTGACAGGATAGGGCTCTTATATGTATTATTTTAATACATTGTTAATGATTTTACTATAGAAATTCATGGAAAATCTCATAGGAAAGGATTGTTAATGGTCAGTCATTACTGATTGTTTTATTGTCAGAATTAGTGTAATGTAATTTCCCAGGAAATTATTTTACTCTAGAAATTAATTAAAATTTGGAAGGAAGGGATTGTCAGTGGTCAGGAATTAAAACAAGCATCACTGACAGAATAGGGCTCTTACTGTATTTGTTCATGTAACATACAATCTTTTCGAGACCAGTTTTTAACCTAGAATTAGGGGCTCAAACATTAGATGAAGTATGCTTGTGAAATAGTAAAAATTTGGAGCCTTGGCTAATTTTGATCCCTGAATCACAGATTAAAAACTGATCTCGAAAAGGTTTCATTTTACACTAGTATGTATGGTATTAAAAACTGCCAGCACAGGTTTTTCAGTGGGTCTGGCTGGCTATGTATGTATATGTATATGACGTGTGTAGGCCTTATCAATGGAACTAGAGGGATGAAAATTTCAATATTTACTCCCTACTTTGTCTGGGAATTTTTTTTTCAGTTTTTGACCCTACCTCAAGGTTTATAGTTGAATGGGTTCAATTTATGATGTAAGCTTACACTAAGTTCATCTCTTAGTATGTGCCCGGCAGCATACACACTCGTATTTAAAAAAAAAATTCAGACTTTTTTTAGTGATCGCCACCCAACAAGAGGCAAGAGAAGTAATTTATTGATTCATTGATTCCCCTTTTTCCCCCAGTATCCTAATTGATCTCCCCCCAATGCAGCATGTTGCTTGAAGATGTTGTGACAGTTTCTATTAAGTCAATAACCAGACCAGTATGTATCAAGTTTTATATTGATGATGAGGTAAATTTTAAAAAAAAAGGAAGTTTCTATTCAATTCACTGAGTTCAATTATTTTTATTTTTTTTTCATTCCACTGTCAATACAAACTGTTCATGAATTTAGAAAAGTTGAATTCAATTACAAATGCCCTGGAAAATAGGATCATTCAAATTGAAGATGTTTATTCGGCCAAGGTGATCTTGCTTCCTATAATCTTCAATAACAAACCACTGAAAGTGCACGTGAAAGGCGGACAATTATCCTCTAACTCTAACAACCATAAACTGGAAACATTTACCAATAAGAAACCTCTTCCCCATCCACCAATCCTGAAGAATGAAAAAAAAATAGCTATTGTTTTCAAGTTAATCTCTAATTAAATAACATTACACTTTTTTCTTCCTCTTTTCTTCTTCCTCTTTTTCTTTGCTTCTTCTTCCTTTTTTTCTTTGCTTCTTCCTCTTTTTCTTTGCTTCTTCTTCTTCTTTTTCTTTGCTTCTTCTTCCTTTTTTTCTTTGCTTCTTCTTCCTCTTTTTCTTTGCTTCTTCTTCCTCTTTTTCTTTGCTTCTTCTTCCTCTTTTTCTTTGCTTCTTCTTCCTCTTTTTCTTTGCTTCTTCTTCCTCTTTTTCTTTGCTTCTTCTTCCTCTTTTTCTTTGCTTCTTCTTCCTCTTTTTCTTTGCTTCTTCTTCCTCTTTTTCTTTGCTTCTTCTTCCTCTTTTTCTTTGCTTCTTCTTCCTCTTTTTCTTTGCTTCTTCTTCCTTTTTTTCTTTGCTTCTTCTTCCTTTTTTTCTTTGCTTCTTCTTCCTCTTTTTCTTTGCTTCTTCTTCCTCTTTTTCTTTGCTTCTTCTTCCTCTTTTTCTTTGCTTCTTCTTCCTCTTTTTCTTTGCTTCTTCTTCCTTTTTTTCTTTGCTTCTTCTTCCTTTTTTTCTTTGCTTCTTCTTCCTTTTTTTCTTTGCTTCTTCTTCCTTTTTTTCTTTGCTTCTTCTTCCTTTTTTTCTTTGCTTCTTCTTTGCTTTATTCTTCTTTTCTCCTTATCATCCTTTATTCTTCTTTTCTCCTTCTCATCCTTCCTTTTTTTCTTCTTTTTTCCTCCTTCCTTTTTTTTCGTGTTGCCGCTGTGCTGCCGAATGTGACCCCCTCCCAAAATGCATGGGGGTGTGGCAGATGAATGCATGTAAAATAGTCGACTGAAGCTGCTCATGTTCTCTTCTCAATAATGCCCGTGGGGAGAGAGAGCATGAATCCACTAGTCCTCTAGCAGTTGGAACCCATTAATCCTATGAGGCAAACCATCTTGGGCAATGAGGCTTGCAAGCACATCTCATAAAACATTATCATCATCATCAGCATTTTAGTCTCCGTGTTTGGACATAGATCTTCTCCAGGATTTACCAGACCTCTCTACCATGGGCGTCGTGGAGCCAATACTTTCTGAAAGTTTATTTCATTACGCTATCGTATATTTTGTCAGCCATAGTTTTGCTTATGATATCTTGGGATCCATGTTGTGAGTTGTAATGTCCATTGGTTGTCTGCCATTCTTGCAACATGACCAGCCCATTGCTGTTTGAGTTTTTTTTTTGATTCCATGGTATCCTTGACTCTTGTTTTTATTCAAATATACTGTGCTATTTTGTGATCTCTCATGTGCATGTTGCATGGTTCTCAATTTGATGGTCGGTCTTTCGGTTAGGTTCCGTTTTTCAGCTCCATAGGTGACTATTGGGAGGATGCATTGGTTGTATAAAGTTCTTGAAACTAAAAGGAATTCCCTGTTTTTAAAGGTTGAACTTACTCTATAGAAAGCTTGCCATTCCAGAGAGATTCTTGATTTCTTCTGAGTTTTTCATAGAGATTCATTGTCCTACAGCCCTATGCTCCAGAAGGAGTATACAGAATGAAAATAAGGTTATCTTTAATTGATTTTCATTATGCCTGCTTTTTTTTTTTCTTTTTCCTTATTGCTGAATGCTGATAAGAAAATTTTCTATCTTTTCTGAAGAGGGTAATGCAATAATTCAAATAGAGGAAATAGTTGGAAAGATTATCAATTCTTGACTACTTTTGTTAGTTCTTTCATCTTTGAGTTTTTGGTTTTTAGTCACCAAGATAAAAAAAGCAACTGAAAAAATCTCAAGATTAGAATAAATACTAGCGAAAACTCAAGAATTAATGATTCTTCAGAATTTAGACGTTTTCAGATGTTTCTTTACTCTATTTTAGATGTTTTCCAGTGGAAAATGCATGATGTCATAATCAGAATTTATTCTGACTGTATATATTTTTTGATGGAATCTTTTTACATGACAATTTGACAGTTTTTCAATTATTGACTGCGATGGCGAGTATTCACTTCGGATTTATTAATGTTACATCATTTTATGTTTTCTTATTCATAAAGATAAAAAAATCTTCTTGTACTGAAATTCATTGTCCTTGGTAGATGTATGAGTCTGCTTTCTTCAACTCTGTATTTTCTATTCTGAACTGACAAAAAAAAAAGAGAATGTTGGAAAATGGTTTCTGCTACGTTTTCTCCAATAGGGGAGGATACTTCGATATCGATCTCATCACGGAGACCATTGATAATGTAGTGCATTCAATTTTCACAAGGCCAGAGGGTATGCCAATGAAATGTTATGGTAGGAATCCTTTCTACCGCTGAGTCAAACTCCTTTCTTACTTGGCTAAGACTTAGCTAAGCTGCCTATCAATCACTTGGTCATGATTTCAAGTCACAGTTGGGCAATGTTAATTTTATATACGGGTTTGCTTCAGTTTGGCGGATCAGACAGTCAGTGAAGAGTTTACTCCTCTAAATTAGGTGAGGATTGTTCTTGTTATGGAGGAAAAACAAAGTCAACTCCAACTTGGACTCTAGTTTGAGAATATCAAAGAATGGTTTCTGCAATGTTATCAATGGTAGAGGGTACTGTATTAGTAAGAAAGAGCAAGCAAGCTCATCCAAAGGACCACTACTACTTTAGTGAGTTCAACCCTCATTAAGCTGGAGGGTATGCAACTGTAATGTTATGATGAGAAAGAACCTGATGAAGGTGAGGAAATTAACCCCTTAACTCACAGGCTGCGTCTATAATGGTTAGTATATCTGCCTCACACAGAACTCCTGGGTTCAATTCTTTGCAGGAGCAAGGGAAATGCTGGTTTATCATGTTAGTAAAGAAAGTTGGATGGCTTTCTTTTAACAGAGGTAGTTGATTGATATTGGAGTAGCGAAGAATGTAAACAATAGGGAAGGCTTTGCGGATGATGAAAAATAGCAAATTGCTACTATTCTCTTCATGGTCACTGGCTAATCCAGTATTCATAAAGTGTAGGCCATGCCTCTTTCATGGGAAACTCTCTCATTGGATCACCGGAGGAAAGAAGAATTGTGGGTCGACCCGCTGCGACGGGATACCACATCAATTCATCATCATCAGTCTCTTAATGTCTGTCATTGGACATAGACCTTCCCCAGGATTTGCCACACTTCTCTATTGTGGGTGTTGCAGAGCCAGTACTTTCTGAGTTTGTTTAACTTGTCTCTCCATCTAATGTTCTGCCGGCCTTGGTTACACATGTGATCTCTGGTGATGTTGTGAGTTGCGATGTTCATCAGTTGTCTGCCATTCTCGCAACATGGCCAGCCCATTGCCATTTGAGTTTTCCAATGGACTCCATGATGTCTGTGACTCACATCATTTTTTGGATGTATTGTGCTGTCTTTTTGTCTCTCCATGTGAGGTTGAGCATAATTCTTTCATGTGCACGTTGCATGGTTTTTCAACTTTTTAATAGTTTTTTGGGGAAAAAATTTTTCAAACGAATATGACCTCAGCAGATCACTATTTTCTGCTAATTGTTTTCAAATAACTATTTCGAGAGAGTTTTCATCTTGAACCAGCTTGAGCTTGACCATTGCATTGTTTTTAAATGTCTCTTGGGCACCTTACTGTCTGGTTTTCACAGTCATAGATTATTATCCAAATCTAGGAGTTACAAGCTTATCTTTTTATTTAAGGTCACTCAGCAACCAGTTTCTGTGAAAAAGAACAAAACACCTATAGATTGTTATCTTTGTTGATTTGTAAATTTACAGAGATCAATATTTTGGAAAATTGAACTTACATATGTAGGCCGGTATGTATCTCTCACTCCTGCAGTGCAGTCAGATGCAGTGATATCTGCATTTTGTTACATAACCTTGGGATATACATGTCCCAGTTGTTTTGAAAAAGGTTAAAGAAAACTACCAGTTTTTTCAACTAAAATTGGGAGCTTGACTTTAATATATGATCATTAAAAAAACAAAACAAAACGGACACATGTAGAGGTTGTCCCTGAATTAGAACGGGATTCTATTCTGACCATAATTCGTTTCTGAGATACTGTATTTTGCGGCACAGTCACTCTGGAATATAGGACACAGCTTGTAAGGTTTTCGGTATATACCTTTTATAATTATTCTAAAGTTGTCCAGATTGTTGAAATAGAGCATTTTGTTGATACCAAATTTGACATGAAAGCTAACCTTCACCATGAAGTGCACTTGGTTACTTTGAGGGTCAAATTTTGAAAAAAAATATTGAGTCCTTTATGTGGCATTATATGATAAGTCCAATGCCACCCAGTGGTAATAATGTCTTGAAAAAAACCTGATTTTTGTCTTTTATTCAATAAAATTGAAATGTTACAATTTTCAGGTGGTTTTAATCAAAAATGTTGCCTTGCATGGAGGTATGCACTGATGCTCTTTGAAATCTTTTGGATGTATAAATGTAAAAGCTGACTACTAGTTTAAATAGAATATATTGCTCTTAAGTGGTTGTTGTGCAAAGTGAATGTAGATAAGGCCAGGAATCCCCTGCATGCATGCAAAGTGACTACACATCCATTATCTTGCATTAGCCCCACCAATATATCATCATTAGTACCCATATATTTGGTCATTTCTCAACAGTTGTTTGCAATGTTTCCTTGAATTTTTTGTAGTTAGTGTAGGCAAAAATCTTATGTTGTGCAATTTTTTTTTCCTTCAACAAAACTTTTTGAATCCAGCATACCGAATCAATATTCTTCCCATAAAATTTTGGTAAGCTATCTATAGAAATTGACATCTCTTGTGCAGACATTATTTTCCTTTGTCTACTAGTTGCAAAATGTGTATGTGTACAAACAGGCCCAACTTAAAGAGAACTATGATTGTAAGTGTGGGTCATCATAACTTGTCAGTCATATCTCTGGAACTAACACACACACACACACACACACATATATATATATATATATATATATATATATATATATATGTATATTCATATATATGAATGAATGAAAAATTGCATTCTCATGTGACTTCTCAAAATCACTGAATAATCATAAATATATGTAAATCTTTTTTTTTTTTTTTTTTTTTTTTTTTGTTGCTAGCGGCTAGCCAGATCTCACAGAAGATCAAGACGACTTACAAAGTGTCCACAAGTAAAATTGTATCCAGCTTCCGAACAACACCTACCGCATACAGCTTGGTTCGAGAATATACAGGTCACCGAGATGGAGTCTGGGAAGTCAGTGTGTCCAAGGCTGGACATCCAGTACTGGGCACAGCATCCGCAGGTAAGTTTGTTTCATATTTTTTTTTTTTTTTTTACCTTTCTGTGATTGTTAAGTGACCTCATGGATCTGACCTATAGTTGTTGGTTTGTAAAACCTTGGTGTTATAAGAAGACTAGAGATCTTTGTGACTGTTTGACAGTTGAATGAAACAAAATTACTACAACAATATTTATCTTTTTGTCTTCTGTACTTGAAAATTCTGAAGGTTGCATTATGTTCAGTCTTGAAAATGCCTTGATACGCTTGAAAAAAGACAAATGTCTTTGGAAAATTATAGTCTAAAACTATCTAAAGTGAAATATCTAAAGCCTGTAACCATTTGCGGGAGGGTTGACCAAATCTCCATTATATATAAGATGTCACCTGTCACTTATTTGGGAGGATATCAAGTCTCACTTGAGCATAAGTCTCATCTTTGCAAGAAGCGCATTTGTGAGAGAACCTCATCCCAGAAGCAAGAGACTTCAGCCAACATATCGTAAACAGTGAGTGATTCGTATCATTAGTGGTACATCAGTAAAGGGAGTTAAGGTTCAAGTAACCAGAAGTATTTTATTACCTTGTCAGATAAGACAAACACAAGGATACTTATTCAAAAATTGGACCAATCAGGATTACTTTGATACATTAGCAACATAGTAAATCACTATTGAATGATACTAAATATTTTGTTACTTGAACTAGAGACTAGCATTTTACCCAGTGGGTAGCTGGTGGTCACTCCTGAGCACATTCTTCAAGAGTGGCACCCTTTCAAAAATCTTTAGTTTGTAAGTTCCCTTATGTGAAAAATTGGATCATTATTTTTATTGGTATTTATTCTAAATGTAAAATAACACACTTTGTTCTGATGTAGATGCAATATACATTTATGAACTTTTTAAAATTGTGTTTTGATTTCAAGTGAATAAAAATGTAAAATTTGAAATCATATGGTATGTATCCTGGAGCCTTTGTTATGTGCTTACTCTCCCTACTTTTAGGACCTGGCTCTGTTCCTGGTCTTATCCATACCAATGAAAAAGGAAATCCTTCAGTCGAAAAGATGTTAAGTCCGGATTTTTGCTTTTGCTATGAGGGACTATGGTTATTTCTTTAAATGATTGTTTTTTTGCTGACAGAATTCATACTATTATACATTGATTCTTTCAGGCCTGTTTCCTCATCTTTGGTGTCTTTATCACAACAAAATAATACATACAACAAAGATGGGGAATCATCGGTGTGAAAGGATGGATGACATTGGTTATTTGTCGGATTTTGATCTGAAATTTTGCTCGTATAAAATTTGATTTATTCGATTAATATTCACCACTGAATTGAGTTTATTGACTAAAAGGAGACAAAACCATGTCATCTGTAACCAAAAACTAGGTGGGGATTCAGGGGTAATAGGAAGGGGGTCCGGACCACCTGCTTGGGCACAGTGTATAATTGAACTAAATAAAAAAAAAAAAAAGATTAAAATATAGCTCAAGATAAAAAAGTACGGCCATGAATGAAAATACCCGATAAACCCAAGAGTGAACCATGTTGATTACCACCTCCATGAGATCTTGGCATGTGTATAATGCACTGAAAAACATACTTTTATCATTGGTGGCTTTAGTTCAATCAGCAAGAGAGAAGAACTGAGAGACTGGTTAATCAGTCTTTCTGCTGCCAGCGGGCCAGTGCCCCGCCACTCTCCCTTCTCTGGAAACCAACCTTTGGCCCCCCCCCCCTAAGCTGACCAAGCTTTATCTTGTCATAATAAATCTACTAAAGACATTTCTATCATCCTTTTAGAGACTGAAAAAAAAAAAAACAGTTACTCTGTAATGTATCTTATTTTTTATCAACTCTGTATAAGTATAGTTCAAATATCATCATTATCATCAGTCTTTCAAAGGCCGTTGTTGGACATGGACCTTCCCCAGGATTCACCACTCCTCTCTGTCGTGGGCGTTGCGGAGTCGGTACTTTCTGAATTTGTTTAGCTTGTTTCTTCATCTAATAGTCTGCCGGTCTTGGTTGCACATGTGATCTCTGGGGATCCATGTTATGAGTCGTGTTGTCCATCGGTCATCCGCCATACTTGCAATATGGCCAGCCCATTGCCATTTGAGATTTTTAATGGATTCTATGATGTCCCTGACTCCTGTCTTCTTAGGAATGTACTGTGCTGTCTTGTGATCTCTCCACATGAAGCCCAGCTTAATTCTTTCATGTGCTCGTTGCATGGTTCTTAATTTGCGGATCTGTCTCTTGGTTAGGTTCCATGTTTCAGCTCCATAAGTGACTATAAGGAGGATACATTGGTTGTATACTCTTCTTTTTAGGATTAATGGGATCCTCTTGTTTTTGAAGGTTGAGCTTTCTCTGCCAAAGGCTTGCCATCCTAGAGTGATTGTTCACTTGATTTCTTCTTCTTTCACCCACACAAAAAGTAGAGTGTTATTTAAAAAAATGAAATAAAATATTCAAGAATAAAAATGAAGTATTCAATTAAATCCCCATCAGCCCTCATATTTAGGGGAACTTTGGAACATATTCTCAGCTGCTGCACAAAGGCCTTTAGGGGAGGGTGGTACGAATTGAGACATGTTCAGGTCCTGAAGATCATCACCAAAGTCATCAGTGTAGAAAGACCTGCTTGGAGAATATCTGTGGGCATCCTGAGCTAAGGGACTGGCAGCTGTTGGTGGAGGTTGAATATCACTTGAAGTTCCCCCAACTATGTGAAGATACCACCCTGCGACCAGACATTGTCCGTGTGTCGCAGTCAGCCAGGCAAGTTGCTGGAGCTGATGGGAAAATCAGCAGAAAGAGACTTGCAAAAGGAAACTTATTGGTGGTCAGCAGCTACCAGATAGTGGGATGGAAAGTGAGGTGCCTCCTGGTCACTTGATCTAGGAGATTCACAGTTTGGTTAGTGATTTGGGCATCAGGGGATTGAGAAAGAGGAGAGCCGTTTGGCAGAGTTTACTCCACAATGGATATAGCTCAGAAGAGCTGAGCCATGGTGTAGTTAGCCATCTGGACAAAAGCTTGGATCTGATCAGCTGTGGTTGGATCACTTCAAGGAGGGTATATGATGTTGAAAGACCCAAAACACCCACTGATTCCAGGCGCATAACTGTAGAAGTGTCTGGAAACATCCAGAGTCATCAGTATCAATATTTGTATGCAAACTAAGGATGTTTTTTTAAAAATTTTATCACACGGCCTTGGAAGAGCTCTCTGGACTTGTTACTTTGACAACTAACCTCCCTATATTTTGAACTATGTGTCTCGTACATCTTTTCATATTGCTTCATTTTGTTTTCAAAATGAAAGATAATTAAATGATAGACATGTTTTTGTTATGTTTGATTCTAGATTTATGAGACTGGCATAAAATTGAAAGGAACTTTTTTATTGTTTCAATTTTAGATGCAAAATAAAAGCGATTATGTACTTCCTTTATATCTTCCTTGTGCTTGACTTAATGTGCAATGAATTGAAAATCATTTGGTACTTGTCTTGACTGCTATCTCCCTAACTTTAGAACCTGTCTATGCCTATAAATATAATGACAACTTAGGAGTGGTAATCTACTAAATAGTATTGACTTTGTTCAATTGTTATTCCTAATAAATATTCTAACTTAGTCATGTTGAATTAGAAAGTCTTATATCAACATCATCTATCTCTCAACATCCATCATTGGATGTAGACCTTCCCCAGGATTCACCATACTTCTATATCTTGGGCGTCGCGGAGCCAGTGCTTTCTGAATTTGTCTAGCTCATCTCTCCATCTAATATTCTACTAGCCTTGGTTGCACATGTGATCTCTGGGGATCCATGTTGTGAGTCGCAATGTCCATTGGTTATCTACCATTCTTGCAACATGGCCAGCCCACTGCCATTTGAAATTTTTAATGGATTCTATGATATCCCTAACTCCTGTCCTCTCCCGTTTGTATTGTGCTGTCTTGTTGTCTCTCCATGTGTGGTTAAGCATAATTCTTTCTCACTTATAAATATAAAATGAACCTAAAAGTATCGAAAAACAAAAGATCATGCACTTATAAATAAAGCCATCCATGCTTGACATACAGAAGGGCACCCAACTACCAACCAAGACATCAATGACCTCCATAATTCTGTCCCCCCCCCCACTTTGCTCAACATCCTGGATCCTTCTCTGTCACTAAAGATTGATTCTCTCAGCCTCACATCTCAAGCCCTGACCACTGGGCCTAGCCCACACTTGTATATAATCAAGTCTTTTTGTGGAAGCATTTGTCCTCTTAATCAGACCCACTCCTGATACATCCCCACCCTGCAATCCCCCCACATCCTACCCTCCCTCTGAGAGGCAATTACTCATGTGAATAAATGAATGGATTGATGGTCTTGTGAGTTGAGGACAGTTCAGACTGAGTTTCAAGCTTTTGATTCACAAGAGGCTCCTAATAAATGGGGTCAGCTTCATCTGCTCTATTTGAGTACAGGCTGACCTGACACTGGGTGGAGATGGAAGAGGGCAGTCAGTCCCTGTCCAGCTTGACCTCACAAGATATCCTCATGGAGTGTATGACTACACACAAGGAATGTCTGCTTGGGGTGGGGAAAGATAAGCATATTTGGTTTACTGAATTGTATCTCTGGATCACTCAAGTTTCAAGATGATTATTCTTAAGTTAGTTAAAGGGAGAAAGTTTATGTTGGAATATGTTTGTATATATCTGTGTATACACCTCTTTTGTGTTTGCGGCTATATATATATATATATATATATATATATATATATATATATATATCTTTTTGCGTGTGTATGTCTATAAGTGTTCCCTAGCCCTCTGCTATTAAAATTTAACATCTGTGCAGTCAGTGGAATATACTGCATATTGCATTGTATGTGAGAATTCTAACTCACACACTTAATGGTAAAAATCAGTGACCGGAAGAAAGTCCTTGTGAATCAAAACATCATAGGAAAGTTAGTCCTAACTTTTTTCTTGGGTAAGAAAAGAGTATAAACGCCTCCATAATGCAATTTTTTTTCTAATTGTAAGATTAGTACACAGGTGCCAAAAGCTGCTCATGCTATAGAATAAATATCAAAAGATAATTCCTTAAAAGTAAGGAAATGTTAAGAATGGAATGATAATTCAGTATAGGTTAAGTATTAATTAAAAAAAAAAATTCAAGCAAAAGCCTTTCTGTTGAATGTACAAAGACGTATTAAACATAATGTTCATTCAAGCAAAAATGATGAAGCCTGGGTTTTTTCAAACTTTGTGAACTTAGAATTGACAGTCAATAAAAAATATCCAATTCAAATTTTTAAAACAATTCTTGGTGAAGTAAAATGTATAACAACTTGGCTTTTTATTTTATCTAAATAAAGCTTTTGCAGCTGTTACAGTTTGATTTTTACACTTGATCTGACATCTATGTGTCATCATCATTATCAGTCTTCTCAAGTCAGTCGTTGGACATAGACCTTCACCAGGATTTGCCACAATTTTCTATCATGGGTGTGGCGGATCCTGTATTTCCTGAATTTGTCTAATGGTTTGCATCTGTGTGTAATGGTTATCATACCAAACTGTCTGCCATGGGTTTAAATCACACCAAATCTTTGTTGTCAAATTTATAAATTGGTTTTGTTCTGTGCTACTCAGCTGTACAGACAAACAAACATGATGACAATGGTATTATATAAGTAGATATGATCATAAATTTGGTTATATTATATGGAAACTCTTATTTGAAATGATCTTCAGTTATTACATGTGAATGTATCATTTGGCTTAAACAGCATAAATAGAATAAACAATCAAAGAAAATGGAATCAAACCTGCAACTGATAGGGTAGCCGCTTCAACATAACAATGCTCTTCCAATTATCGCCGGTAATGCAAAGGTCAAAATAACTGCTTCAACTCCCAAATTCATAGCTACCCTGTTAGTTGCAGGTTTTATTCCTGCTACAGCCCCATTTTCTCTGATAGTTTATTCTATTTACATTGTCTCGGCCAAATGATTCATTCACTGTGTAATAATTGGAAATCATTTCAAATAAATGTTTATGATCATTCTGTCGGATCATATATCCATTTCTTGATAACATAAGTATATATCTATCTCTCTCTCTCTCCCTCTCTCCCTCCCCCTCTCCCCCTCCCCCTCTATCCCTCTGTCTATCTCTCCCTCTATCTCTCTCTCTCCCTCTATCTCTCTCTCTCCCTATCCCTCTCTCTCCCTATCTCTCCCTCTCTCTCCCTATCTCTCCCTCTCTCTCCCTATCTCTCCCTCTCCCTCTCCCTATCTCTCCCTCTCCCTATCTCTCCCTCTCCCTATCTCTCCCTCTCCCTCTGTCTATCTATCTATCTCTCCCTCTGTCTCTCTATCTATCTCTCCCTCTGTCTCTCTATCTATCTCTCCCTCTGTCTCTCTATCTATCTCTCCCTCTGTCTCTCTATCTATCTCTCCCTCTGTCTCTCTATCTATCTCACCCTCTGTCTATCTATCTCACCCTCTGTCTATCTATCTCACCCTCTGTCTATCTATCTCACCCTCTGTCTATCTATCTCACCCTCTGTCTATCTATCTCTCCCTCTGTCTATTTATCTCTCCCTCTGTCTGTCTGTCTATCTATCTCTCCCTCTGTCTGTCTGTCTGTCTATCTCGCCCTCTGTCTGTCTGTCTGTCTATCTCGCCCTCTGTCTGTCTGTCTATCTATCTCGCCCTCTGTCTGTCTGTCTATCTATCTCGCCCTCTGTCTGTCTGTCTGTCTATCTATCTCGCCCTCTGTCTGTCTGTCTATCTATCTATCTCGCCCTCTGTCTGTCTGTCTATCTATCTATCTCGCCCTCTGTCTGTCTGTCTATCTATCTATCTCGCCCTCTGTCTGTCTGTCTATCTATCTATCTCGCCCTCTGTCTGTCTGTCTATCTATCTATCTCGCCCTCTGTCTGTCTGTCTATCTATCTATCTCGCCCTCTGTCTGTCAGTCTATCTATCTATCTCGCCCTCTGTCTGTCTGTCTATCTATCTATCTCGCCCTCTGTCTGTCTGTCTATCTATCTATCTCTGTCTGTCTATCTATCTATCTATCTCTGTCTGTCTATCTATCTATCTATCTCTGTCTGTCTATCTATCTATCTATCTATCTCTGTCTGTCTATCTATCTATCTATCTCTGTCTGTCTGTCTATCTATCTATCTCTGTCTGTCTGTCTATCTATCTATCTCTGTCTGTCTGTCTATCTATCTATCTCTGTCTGTCTGTCTATCTATCTATCTATCTCTGTCTGTCTATCTATCTATCTATCTCTGTCTGTCTATCTATCTATCTATCTATCTCTGTCTGTCTATCTATCTATCTCTGTCTGTCTGTCTATCTATCTATCTCTGTCTGTCTGTCTATCTATCTCTGTCTGTCTGTCTATCTATCTATCTCTGTCTGTCTGTCTATCTATCTATCTATCTCTGTCTGTCTATCTATCTATCTATCTCTGTCTGTCTATCTATCTATCTATCTCTGTCTGTCTGTCTATCTATCTATCTCTGTCTGTCTGTCTATCTATCTATCTCTGTCTGTCTGTCTATCTATCTATCTCTGTCTGTCTGTCTATCTATCTCTGTCTGTCTGTCTATCTATCTCTGTCTGTCTGTCTATCTATCTCTGTCTGTCTGTCTATCTATCTCTGTCTGTCTGTCTATCTATCTCTGTCTGTCTGTCTGTCTGTCTATCTATCTCTGTCTGTCTGTCTGTCTATCTATCTCTGTCTGTCTGTCTATCTATCTATCTCTGTCTGTCTGTCTATCTATCTATCTATCTCTGTCTGTCTATCTATCTATCTATCTATCTCTGTCTGTCTGTCTATCTATCTATCTATCTATCTCTGTCTGTCTATCTATCTATCTATCTATCTCTGTCTGTCTATCTATCTATCTATCTATCTCTGTCTGTCTATCTATCTATCTATCTCTGTCTGTCTATCTATCTATCTATCTCTGTCTGTCTATCTATCTATCTCTGTCTGTCTATCTATCTATCTATCTCTGTCTATCTATCTATCTATCTATCTCTGTCTGTCTATCTCTCTCTATTTATATCTATCTCTCCCTCTGTCTATCTCTATCCATCTATCTGTACATATATTTATACGCACACACATATACATATATATATTTACACACACACGCACATATATATTCTTGTATGTGTATTTGTACAGACATACACTTAGAGGTATTTTCTTAGCTTAATCTTACTCATGGCCACAAGTGTAATACACCCAGTGAAGAACCAACCCCCTACTGTAGTTATGGTCTACAACAGTTGTGAAACTTCGAAAACTCAAGGACCCCTTCTGATTGAAATGTTATGGTGAACTTAGTTTTAGCATTTAGTTTTTAGACTGTAATCAATGAACTACTGTAATGAACAATTTTTGACTTTTAAAAACCATATTTATTCTAATTACATTTTTAAAATCCTCATATTTGGTACTGGTTCATGTACAATAATTATGTTTTTCGATAGCTGTGCGAGGATTGATGTAATGTAACGAGATTTGTAATTTCGAGTTCAGGGGCAAGGTTACTGTGTATACACTAGCATTATTTATTGGACCCCTATTTTGGAACTACTGGTCTATAAGATTAATTACACCTGAACATACATACTGTTCATTCTTAGCTGCACAGCTAGAGCCTTCAGTGATTAGTCTCCTATTTATAATACTGAACCATCAGATGCAGTGTAATATTTGGATACTTCCCCTTCCCGCCAAAACAAAAAGTAGTCAACTCCTATGATCTATATCAGGGTTTCTCTACCTTTTTTTTTTTTTTTACTGTCTCTCTTATTTGATTATTATTAAAATCATCCCTGTGCCCCTTAACACCTCTGCCCGACTTTTGCCCCTTTGAGAGCAATACTGCTCCACTGAGAATGACTGCTCTCATTCAATGATATGGTCGCCAACCACAGCAATACCAGCCACTAGTAGGTGATATAAGCTTTTAAGTGGGTGGTTGACCCATTACTGGGTTGCAAGGTATGTTTGTATTTGTCACAATGAAGTATTTTGAATTTAGAATATGCTATTTTTTTTTTGTTATGGCTAACAGTACATTATTACAAAAATTACCAGCCAAAACAACGGCTTTTGTTTTGATTATTGTCTTAATATTTGATAAATATGTTGTATATTTACTTTTTAGATCCTTTGTACTAGTCTTTGCAATGTGTATAGTTGCTCGATTTACTGGGAATTGAATCTTTACAATCATAGCCAATTTTAACAAATTCAGCCACTTTTATCCATTCAGAATAGCGTCAAGTGGCTAACTGGATTCGAAATAATAGTGGGTGGTACGGAAATTCTACCCTCACAAAAATCTGCAGGTGGCAAAAGAGGTTGGGTGACCACTGATATAATGCGTCCTGCCAGATAAATACTCACTTCAAGTAGCTTGATTCTACATCACTTGAAAAGGAGATTGTTTTTTTATTATTTCATGCCTTATCTTGGCTTAGCCAAAAAAATTTCATGATAAATTGTTTACAGAGGATATTTGGTACTTCAGGACAACCCACACGTTCTAACATAATGAAATGATATGATAAGAGAAGTAGATGATAAATGAAACAATTCAAGACAAATAAAAACATATTTTCTCATTCATTAAATGGGGGGTTATCCCCCCCCCCATTTCTTGATTATATCAATATAAGATGAAGGATTGCCTTTTTTGAAAGAAACATCCATTTGCGTGTGACAGTCTATCACCCCCCCCCCAAGTTTCATCCCTATGTCTTGCAGCTGTTGTGAATGACCAATCTTCATGATGGCCCAGTTCTTGCATATGAGTCTTGAAATGATAACAGTGTTTACAGAAATAACTGATCAATTTCCTTCTTCTGCATTTCCTATAATCTGCTGACCCCCCTTCTAATCTATGAGGTCTATACGGAAAATAACCAGTGATTTAATATTAACAAAAAAATAGCCTATCTTGGGCAATTGTACCTTAGTCCCTTCCAAGTACCCTGGGACCTTAACCAGCATCATTTCCACTTTCCTCTTTCCAAAAGAGTCTTCAAAGTCCACTTTTGGGATCACCATCAACTGCCTTGTGTTCTCCTTAATTTTGTTTACTGTTTGAAATCTCTTTGGGGAAAAGCTTGAAGTAGCACAGAACCTAATCTCGACTGTAAGTGGTCGACAGACCTGTGTGATGTGATGTGATGTTTTGCCAAAGTACATGTGATGGACTTAGCAACCCTCCAGGAGAGTGTCTGTTCATAAATGCACAATAAGGCCCTTTTTGATTGGTTATCAAGTTATATCAAAGTTGCATAACTGGTTCTCGAGATATTCAACATGGCTGGATACCATCCTATAGACTTCATATATGGAGTTGTTTTGCATATTTGACATACCATAAATAAGTTACTAGTGCTGTTGGTTGTTGACTTTATATTTCTTGTTACACTTATGTCCTTCCCAATTTTAGTTGATAAATCTATCCTGTTGTGTCTCATGACCAAACCTTCTTGACTGAAATATCTTAGTGCAGTCAACAGACTGGTATCACTGGTTAACAAAAGTGAACTTCTTTTTTTTTTTAAATCAAGGTTGCAGTACAACTTTTTTAGACCAATTTTTGATGCAGATCATGAATTTTGAGTCTGTTTCACTTTAACAAGTCCCAATTTTTTGCTACAGACACATTCTGTTTTCAGTTCATTCAATTCAAGGCAATATAGGCAGAGGTTAAATAAAAATGAAATTTGTATTAGTGAAAGATAAAAATTATTATGTACAGAGTGGTGCCAAAATTGCTAAGGGTTTGAAATGATCAATTTCTTTTATATTTCAATATTCTTTGTTTTCCTCTTTTCATATATATATATATATATATATATATATATATCGCTTAAATTCGGTCCTACTGACTGTCCAGTTCTGTGTACGGCAGGGGTAAAATGCCAGTCTCTGGGTCTGAAGCGAAGGTTTCGATTGTATGTTGTGATACTGGATGGGATATTGGATAGTCTATAGCCACACTAAAGAGTTGTAATACAACAAAACAGGTATCTGTGGATGACACAATTATTGATCATATATATATATGGATCCTTGGGAATTCACCGAGGACTATCCAAGGGCTGGAGAATATCATCCGAGAAGAAATAAGTGGTCTAAGACTAGATATCCTTTGAAATTCTATCTAAAATAAGAATTTGTGAAGTTCAAAATGGTGGGCATTCGAAAAAAACAATTTTCCATTCAAACGTTAATTAAATTTCCAATATTTATATATTTCACATGTAAAAAAACAGTTTTGAAAAATATTAAAACTATAAAGATATGAATATTTCAAACCCCTTCGTAAACTTTACGCCATCTGTTCTAAGATTTATAAAGAAGATTCCATGTAGAAGGACTAGCTAAAAACATTGAGCTTTGGACATCCTAAGGTCCTTTATAGGGATTACATGCAAAAATACTGCTTTCATCATCATGAAAGCTTGAAGTGATACTAGAAAACAAATAGCATTTTGGGAATCAGCTCACAGAACTACATAGAGTATATCACAGTACATACCTAATGGAAATTAGTTGT
Organism: Thysanoteuthis rhombus; assembly: GCA_963457665.1. Lineage (NCBI taxonomy): Eukaryota > Metazoa > Mollusca > Cephalopoda > Oegopsida > Thysanoteuthidae > Thysanoteuthis > Thysanoteuthis major. The sequence goes on from OY735233.1 coordinate 13,848,123, forward strand.
TGACCTGTGAATTCATTTTTTCTTACTAATCACAACAGGCTGATATTTGAAATTTTGTGGACCTTATTTACATCAGATGAAATGGACGTTTTCTTAGTCTTTTAATTTTCAATATCTTACTAATTCTTGAATTAAATTTGTTTTGATAAAATGGACTTCCAAAAAATTGTCCCTTCCACTCCCCGAAAGAATTAAAATAGGGATGGCTCTCGACAAAAGTAACTTTCGACTTGTAGGATGCAAGGTATATTTTTGAGAATTTGATTCTGGCAAAATAAGTCATCCATCTTAATGACCTCAGAGAAGCTGAATCTGTGCTTTGTACCCAGAGGTAATGAAATTGAGGTATCCCTCAAATGTGTTAACTTGAAGAAATCCCCCCCCCTCTAAAAATCTGAAGGATTCACAAAATTATGTAGGGTCTGCATTCAGGGGTCTCTTTTATAGGATTTTCAGCCGGAACATCATTTGTGAAGGCCACAATCTAGTATACTTGATACCTTAACTTTCTTGTCCTTGGCAAAGAAGAAATTTGTGGTTATGGGAAGATGAGTATCTTGTTTCAGGGTGGGGTTCAAATGGAAAAAAAACATTTTTACTAATGAATGTATGAAAAGTAAAAGAACCCAACAAATTGTCAAAAATAAGAAAGTATTCTGTGATCCATCATTTTTCACTAGCATTTGAGTCGTAGGGTTTTACCTCTGGAATTAACAAGAGTAAAGTGAAAAAAAGAATTGATTAAAGAAATTTACTTGAGAGATAATCAAATATTTTTTGTAATGAAAATAACAGATGTTTCATTATATTAGATGAAAAACACTAGGGAAATTTTTGTTTTTAATGTTACTTTATGATTATTTGGGATTAAATTTTTTAAATTTAGTTGTGATTTGGCTGAGTGGGATCCACTGGGAACCCTTTATCAAAATATCACCATAAATGAGACAGCACGAATTCAGTCCACACTTCTGGATCATGTAGCTATGATAAATAAACATTTGTACAATATTTGAAAAAAACATTATTATCAGACATAATGTTGTTTATTTTGAGGGAAGATAAATCTTTGGTCAATGGATTTTGAAAGATTCAAAACATTTATGTTCATGTTAGATGTTATTCTATTCAATACAGATGTGTGTGTGCTTTGTACCTCCTTTGTTTGAAAATTCCTGGTGGTAGGTCAAATTCTGAAGTCCAGTTTTTGCTGTTGACAGGTCAGAAAGCCAAAAACTTATTTGAGCAGACCAAACTTGGATAGTTTGAAAAAATTCATCAGAAAGGAAGGCAAGAGAGAGAGAGTGGGCTGAGAGAGAGGAATATTTTTTTCTCATGTCATACTGTCATATTATTTCTTTTTTTAAAAGAACAAATCTCGAAATGAAAAAATTCTTGAAAAAGAGCAAACAAGCAGAATATACAGTGAAGTAATGAAAGCAATTCACCTGTGTATTTATAATTTTTTCATTTTCCAATTGTATTACATTTTAGAGAACATTTTTTATTTTATTCTTGATGTAATGATTATTATTGTTTTGGACGTATTAGCTTGGATTAACTTGAAAAAATCAGTTGGGAACAAGTACTATTATCATAGAAAGATGTTGCCAAATGCAGTCAAAATTGTATAATCAATGTCGCAGGTTTCAAACCGAGTCTGTTCTTTTTCTTGTCTTGAAAACGCAGTGTATAACTCAAGGGAAGTAACTCTCGTGGAACCTCATTTTCAACTTATCACGCTTACCGAAATTAATTATGTTGCAGAAATAAAAATAAGAAGATAATGCATACACATGTGCACACAGAAATGAATGAGTGAAATTAGAAAAAAATAAAGATATGATAAATGAATAAAAACGAAAAATGACCATTTGTTTTAATTAGAAATAGTTTCGACTATTCATTGGAAAATTATGAATTTTAAATTATCTTGGATAACTGTCTGTCAGTAGTTATTTTATTCTCTCGGATTAACTCGAAGGCACATGGTTATGTTGCTTGGATCCATCTAAGATTGAAATCACGAGGATAAGTTTGCAAATATGTCAAGTCGTAGCGAAAATACGTTGGATATTACAAGTTTGTGAAATGGACAAAGGGAGGTAACTCTTATCTCAGAAGTAGATAACGCATTTGGCATATATGTATAACCTATATCAGTTGATATACTATGACCGTGGTGTAGTACGATAAGTTCATCTATTACTGCTGCATTGAGTTCGATCCTCCCTGGATGCCTCATATGTGACTTTATGCTAGACTAAGCGACGCTTGATGAATGGTTTTATAGAAATAACTGAGGTTTGTATTGTATTTTAGGTAAAAAAAAACTTCTCTAAATATTTCGGTAAGAATATTTTTTGCAATAAAAGTATAGCTTGATAATCATTAGAAACTATCAACGTAGGTTTCTTCAGTTTTTGAGCTAGTCTGGCTGGTTAGGTATGTATTACATGGATAAATATTCTTCAGGTCTAGAAAAATCTTGGCGCGGTAACGCGGGGCTGTCCATTTACTATATTCATGCTACATATATCCTTTAGTTTGTGCCTTGCAGTATTTATGCTTGTTATGTTTTTCATTTTCAATTTTTAAATTTTTAAAAAATTCAAACATTTTAGTGATCACTATCCAACAATTCTAATACTGAAGCTTCTTTTTTCTTTCTCTTAGATCACACCGCCAGAATTTGGTGCATCGAATCTGGGGTGACCATGCAGCAATATGTGGGACACCAAGGCTCTGTAAACTCAATTCGATTCCATCCCAACCAGGACCTGGCCCTGACAGCATCCGGGGACCGCACTGCTCATATATGGAAAATGCAGTTCACTCTCCCATCTCATTTGGAGGTCATGGTAAGTGAGAATAATACTTAAGAAAAAAAAAAAAAGACAGGCGTGAATTGAAACCCTTGTTGTTTCCAAGAAAACCAGCCAGGTTATAACCAATCCTTGTTAACCTGGGTTGCCAATTTAGCAATTTTTGGCCAAAATCTTGCTATTTAATGGTTGAATTTTGCTCTCTTAGAGCTAAGTCTAGCTCTTTTGGAACAAGATTTCTACTTTGGGGTCCACACTTCATCTGCATTATATCGCAAATGGCACCGTAACAAAGTGCGTCATCACAGGTTGGCCTGTATACGTCTAAGAACAATTGGAGAAATCATTTGTGTGTGTATGTTGATTACTTGACAACTGGCTGAAGTTGACTTTCGTCAAATAAATTTGTCAGTGTACAAGGCTGTGCAGTGTTGAGTTTGAAGTTTTTGATATATATATATATATATATATATATATATATTTTCCAAGGTTCCTATTACTTCTTGGACATATATATTCCAAGGTTCCGATAACTACTTGAACATATATATATATATATATATATATATTATATATATATATATATATATATTATATATATATATATATATATATATATTCCTAGGTTCCCATAAGCACTTGAACATATATATATATATATATATATATATATATATATATATATATATATATATGTTCTAAGGTTCCTATAACTACTTGAACATATATATATTCCAGTATATGTGTAGATCTTTTAGAAGTCTACTGGGATGTACGTGTTCCAAAAATGAAATAAATGTAATTTTCTTGGCTTTAACAACTGCATGCAATAACATCATCATGGTATGAAACACACGCAGAAAGCATTTGTTTTTAATATAATCTCTGTCAGTCCATTATATTGCCTTCTTCAGTTATAAAATCCATTAGGAAAGAGAGGGTACTCTTTTGTAAAAAAATACGGTACAACCTCCATAATTCTGAATCCTTTGAACCTGGTGAGTGTTGGATTTTGGAAAATTCTGGATGTAGAAGTTTCTCTGCCTGAGGCTTTGTATTCGCTTAATGCTATTTATAAAAAGCGATTTTTGGTTAAAAAATGATGACATTAGATAACTCAAAAAGTGCCGAATTATGAATTTTGATCTAAAAAGAAAAAATTGATTAGGATAGTGAAACAAAGATCTACTCACAGAATCCCTTTGACAAGGGCATCTGGACCATTCGTAGTTTCTTTCAACATTGTCTTATAGATTGTCGAATTAAGCTGAAATTCGCTACTGAAGACTTTTGAACCCAGGCACAACTTCTGTATCCATCGAACTATAAAAAGTGCGTTCACACTGGCTATTCCTGTTTAGAATATTGATCTTCCATCTTGCCTCATGGATTTTTGGATTGAGATGAAATTTGGTTCCGGAGATTTTTAGACCAAGGTATAAATTCTGTATACATTGAACTATAAAAAGTGTCCTTACACTGGTTTAGGAAACCGATACCCCCACTATTTAAATGCAGAGTCTCTAAAAGAGTCTGAACCAGCTCTAAGTACACTAAAATATTTGAATTTATAGAGATAATTGGAAAACATTCACTTAGAAATTATTATATTATAGGTGCTAAAAATCTGATTTTTACAAATCACTTGACTGCCAGTTTGAGATATATATATATATATATATATATATATATATATAGGAACTGTTATTATAGTGTTTGGTTTATTGTGTTTTGAATCGAACCTGATTTTCAGACCATATCAGACCATGGGGTTTTCATCTTATGAGATGTGGTACCAGTCTGTGTAGTCAAGTTCAAATTTGTCCTGAGATCTAGAGACCAACTTTGCAACCTTTTCGCGACAGTAGTTGCAAGGACTAAAAGAATTTTGGGTGTTTTCCTGCCCCTGTGTTCGCACGTGTGGTATCCCCATATTGAACTGACCTTGTGTCACACTCTGTTTTAGTGGGAGTTTGGACAAATAGGAAAATCTGATTTCCATTGAAGGTTATGTTTTGCTTACTGATTACATGAGCTGTGATACTACCACAACAAGGTGGAGCCAAAGATGTGGCTGTCTAGTTCAGTATTTCTATTATCTAATTAAAAGACTTTCACATATCATAATCCTGACAACTACAGGGTTCTATTTCATACTTGTGATTTTTTGGAAAGAAATGTATGACTGGCAAGACCAAAAAATCTGATGATTCAAAAAGTGAACCCCAGAGGTTTTCTGGATTTGGGAGACTCATGTTGGGGGTGGGGTTAGGGGTTTGTGCTGTTGTGGCAAACAGGAAAAGTTGGGAGTAAAGTACTAAGATGTAATAAACAAACCACATTATAGTTCATACTTGGGTTAATTACAAGCCACAATTTGTTTACTAATGAACAACCGTAGCTAACAGAAGTGGCGAAGGGTTCTATCCTTTTTTTATATGTGTATGTGTTTGTGTGTTTATGTTTTCCAGTACTCCTGGCCATACTGTTTTGTTTACAGATTTGAAAATCAGCATCAGTACTCCACTAAAACCCTTTTAAAAATTTAATTTTTTTTTTTTTTTTTTTTTTGAAAAAAAAACAAAAGCTTCTTTGACCTTTCTGAGGCCTTATTTTGACAGGTTTATTAACATCTAGATTCTGGGCAATCTAGATGTTTTTGTGTACTCTCTTTTAGAGGAAAACTTTAGTGATGTCATAAATAGAATTTAATCTATTCTTTGGGGTAATTTTATTTTTCTTTCTACACCAAATTTTGATGCTACGGTTGTTCATTTATTGACTGATGGTGAATTGTATTTTGTTTCATTCAGACTAATTTTCTCATCTTTTTTTCAAATCCCAATTCGATTTACTCTATCCCCTGTCCTTTCTCTCCCTTGTGTCTGCAGTGTTTTGGAATGTTTAACCTTGTCCTGAGAGAGCATGCACTTTCCCTTCGAGAACTGTTCACCCGAGACCTATGTATTGCACCTTTGATCTCTCAGTGAACAGGGTGAATTTTCTCTCCACTGCTCATATTTTAGGGGCCCTGTTTATGGTCTGCTCATTTTTGATTGCACTGTAAAACCTTTTTGTTGAATTTTTTCTGGGTAATAAGTGTTATTTTCTGATTGGTTATGTCTAAAAAGTATAGAAAAAAATTCCCCTTAAATTTTGCTTTTGCAACCAAGAAAAACGAAGTGGCTAAGTGTTAACGTCATCAGCGTACATCCAGTTCAAGAGTGTATTAAAAAACATGCAAAGAATTATGCTTTTCTCCTGCTTTCTTTGTTGATTTATTTATTATTTAGACTGCAATTCAAAGTATCAAAGTTTTGGGCTCTAAATATACTAACTTCATGTTACTCTGATTTTGATTTTTAAAAATGTAAACATAGTCTGCTTGAACCACCAGATGGAGAAAAATGGATTAAAAAATCAATAAAATGACAGTTATCAAAATCTTTAAATCAGTATAAACTGTCTGTCCGTCCTATATTTACAAACTATGCTAAATTTCAATTAAAATAATGAGAAAAATCTGCAAAGAAAGAAAAAAAACCTGATTTTTTCTGTTATTCCAATACACTCTGGAATAGGATTGTATGCTGTTGTAGTCAGACTTTGCCATTCTATTATGTATGGATATTTTTATCCTGGCTCTAAAAACAATATTTGAAGGTATTAATAATGATCATTTTCTATAACATTTTACACATGAGCAATCAGAAAATATCATTCACTACCCAGGAACAAGTATCGTGTTGCATAGTGTTATTGGTTCTCATGTGCTAACAATAACGACAAGGAAATTAGTTTGTTTGAAACAAAATACAATGATCACAACACCTTGCTTAAAAAGAAACTCCGATAGGAATTACCTCTTAACTCTTAAATTCATAAAAAGATTTGAATATCATTATCAAGGGAAATAAATTATGATTAAAAATATCCACATTTGACCATTTGGTGAATTAATTTTTTTTTAATTCAATTCACAGAAGAATTCCATTATTGTAAATTCTATTCATTAAAGAGATCCACTATCTATGAGAAGCGGTTAGGTTATAAGCGGTTCATGAATTTAAGAGTTAATTTTAGTTGTAGTGTTTGGAAAGCTATAAATGTTTTTTCTCCTTTCAGATGGGCAATAATAGAAATAGTTTCAGTTATTTCCGGTTATTGGCAAGTATATTCTGTTCTTTGAGGCACCACAAAAAAAGGGAATTAAAATAAATATCTAACTGATTTTGGCACCGTATATGTTGTGTATTTCGTACACAAGCAAACACAATCCAAAAGCAATAGCAATGTTTTTCCACTGTATCGTTCTTTTGCTTAAAGATCAACACCAATCACTACTCCTATTGGTCCTTTGTTCTCACAACTATTTTAGCTTGATTTATTTGGAAAGGTGACCTGGCATTGCCTGGAATTAAACAACTTTTGTTATAATTGAATCCTCTCTTATTTGAAGTTAAGAGATTAGATATTTTCTCATCCTGATGTTGGAGAATACATTCTTCAAATAGCAGATTTTGATTTAACTTTTATCTTGAGTTCTAAGCAAATATGCGGGACTCTGAGACAAATGGTTGACAAGTGTATTTGGAAGTCTTCCCAAATCAAAATTGCATTGTTCAAAGTCTTAATATACTTTGATGCTTTTCTGGTTTTTTTTCAGCTTAGTTACCTTGATTTGTACAGAAATAACCTAACTGTACCACATTGAAACCTGATCATTCAATTTATTCATAGTTTAGTTATCTTATCATTTAAACTATCATCAAATACAGTTATTCATTGAAATTGACAAGGCATAAAGGAACGAGCAGAATTCTAATGATGTCTCCACATAGTACTGAAAGAGGGACCATGGATATTTTTTTTCTACCACGATAATTGATTAAAAAAAAGATTAAATGACTTGAGCTAACTAGGGACAATTGATTAAAACAACAAAAGAATAAATGACGTCATCTGACTGAGGACATTAAAAATGAGTTATGGAGATATTGGACACATCTGGAAAGTATTTGGATTTAATCTAAAGTCTATTGTTTAAAAAATGTCCTCGAGGTCAGGGTATAAATTTTTAATCCTGTAAACCAGGGATCTCATTTTTTTTGACTGTGACCCAATTTAATTTTGTGTAATATCCTTATGACCCTCAGACATATAATGAACAATCCATTTTATCTTGAAGTTAGGCCATAAACTTGATACAAGTAAAAAAGAAAAAAGACCCCTTTACACTCTCAAAGTTGAAATGCAACCAAACTTGTGTTCGTTTCAAAGGCATAGATGTGTGGAATGTACTCGTCGTACTGTTTGATCAATGTGATTAATGTTCACCACTGAATTAAGTGCATTGTTAAGGAAGAAGATTATGTTGAAAACTCAATATTTGTTGTGTAAAATATATGCTTTTTTTCATTGTTCAGTGAGAAATATCCAGCATGAAACTTTGCAAACCACTTTTGACACATTTGATCAATCACAGAATCTTCTCCATAAATTGCAATTTTTTTTTTTTACCTTTCTTTAAATAAAAAGCATATTATTCAGAAAATGTTGCTTATTTTCTTTCTGCTCCAATGTTAGGCATATTTTTGTTTATGGATTCTATTTTGATGAAACTTATAACATCATTATTAATTTTGACTAGCTTTTTACTAGTCAGAGGGGTCCAGTATACACCTAGCTACTTTAAACCATTCAGCCACAGGGATTTTAAAGTTAAACAGAAGCTGATTTTACACCTTAAACCTAGCTCCTTACCACTGAAATTATTGCTAATTGTTTACATTGGAGACCTAGTAGTCTTTTAGTCTGAGAATATTTTTGATATTTTTTCAAATTTATGAAAGAAAGTTAGGATGGCGGTAAAAAAAATGAACAAAATTAATAATAATGTTGCAATACTTTGAGAATAAATCAAAAATATTCTTATATTAAAATTTCTCTAGTTTTGCACTCTATTATGCCAGCTGCTTTGATAAAATCAGAACTGAATTCTCCTGATGCCATCTGATGACAAAAACTGAATACTTTGGCTAACTTGATAACTGTAATACAGGTATACCATCTATTTTCTGGCACGTTTGGTTCCGGATTATCTATTCTACTAGACTAACAGAGATCACCGATTAATGATTTAATAACAGGTCTGGTTAGTCCCACAGTAGGAATGTCTTTTGGTGGCACAACGTGTTTGGGGAGGTGGGTGAGCAGTTGAAAAATTAGAAAAAGGGGTGATCAACAAACAAGATACTTCTCTTGCTTTTAGAGGGTAGTAATCACTGAGAAAAAGTCTGGATTTTCAAAAAGAAAAAAAAGCAGTGTAAATGCTGCCGGACACCAAGTTACCCTGACTGAAAGATAATTTTAAGTAAGAAGCGTCTTATCAAGGAACACCTTTCTATAAAGTTTCAAACAAATCTGGCTCTAAACAGTTTGAACGTCATTATTGCCAGATCCCGTGATAAAGGTAAAAAGTAGACATATAAATTTAAAATAACAATGATTTATAATATTTCATCTGATGAAAAATTTTAAAAGATGGAAAAACACTGAATTATTTGAATCTGAATTGATAGCTAATGCACCAAAACCAAAATGAAAACAAAGTAGTACTATTTATTAGAATGTCTGACATATTTGTGGTATTATCTTGCTGTGTAGCATATAGAGAAAATACTCTATTATACAAGTAACAAGAACCATAAGTTCAACAAGGTGTCCACTGTAAAGTTTAAACGTTATTATTGCCTGATTTCATGACTTTAAGTAAAAGATAATTATAGGTAAGAAAATTGAAAAAAAAATCTGTGTGCGCACGTGCACTGCAAATACTCTACCACTTACCATTGTATGAAGTTGACATTTGCCAGATATACTGGCCAGTACACAGTGTTGATTTAGAAGTTGTTTGAATCTGCGGTTCTCTAGAAATTTAACTAGAAAATAATTGAAAATCAAAGATTATGGATCTTTCTTCATAGTTTCTCAACTTATCTCCCTTGACCTCCACTGCGTAGAATTATCAAAATTTAGATTTGAAATATCAAAATACTTTATAGTTTCTCAACTTATCTCCCTTGACCTCCACTGTATAGCATTATCAAAATTTAGATTTGAAATATCAGAATACTTTAAAGCTGAAAATTCATTTGATGGATGGAAAATTGAATTACATGAAAGTTATGGCAGGCAACTCAACAAACCGTAAGGTCCAGCCCCTCCCAAAATGCTGCCCTAGCTTAACAAATACAGATATCATAGTACAGTTGATTGATCCATTTCGTATATTTCACACAGCTTCTGTATTGGAACACCGCGATAGAGTTTTCTCAACACCTCTACCTTTTTTTTGTATCGAAATGGACTTGTGTTTGTGCTTCTGACCATCACTGACACCTGCACTTTGCTTGGAAGTCATTACTAGGGGTAAATGTACACAAATTAAACCAGGAATTTTACAATATTGATGCAGCAGTAACAACCATTGCAACATAAACATTCAAGAAATGGCTCCGCACACCAAGTTACTGTAGTCATTCAGTGAACTAGTGTGTGAGCAATGAGAAATTTTAGTAATTTTGACTGGATTAAAAGATGTACCGGACCATCCATTGCTAGGAAATTGTTGGTGTATGTGTATTTGAAATTTATATGAAATTACTTCCCCCCCCCAATCTTCCTTACTACCGAAATCAGACTCATCTGGTGAATACTAATTTATATATATATATATATATATATATATATATATATATATATATATATATATATATATATACTAGCATATTCCTGTCCGAAATGACAGGGTTTTCAATTTATGGATTGGTACCAAAGAGCCTATAGCTATTTTATTAGGCAATTTGATTTCAATTGTTCAAGTATCCTAATTTCAAGTTAATTCATCTAAAGCTGTGTTAATGTATGAGCAGACATGAACTCCCAAGAGTTTCTTTGATGTAATTTCTATCGTTATGTCATAATAAGAAGGTAAATCAACCAATGGTATCCTCCCATTTGAGCGCTAACAAATGAATAAATCATTATATCGTTAGATTTGTTGATATGCACACTTATTTTGTTGATATAAAGAGTTCCAATCTGTTTTGTACTTCAGAAATCCTATTTGTCTGAAGACTTAATTGTTTATATGTTTGAGGATGCAAAGGCCCACATAACCGCTTTCAACACAAATTCTCATCTCGTTTATTCTTGGTCTATTCGCTTCTTTCAACAACCGTGTAATGACAGGAGATCATTTTGAATAAGTTTCTATATGATATTACACAATCTATAATTCATTCTGTTGAATCTGATTTATCCATCTCTTGATAGATAAGTGTTGCATTGAAAGAAGCGAAAAGACTTTGGATAAGTGAGATGAGAATTTGGGTTGAAAGCAGTTATTCGGGTCTTCATATTACTGACAGCTGTTTAGCTCAATGGGAAGACTATTGCTACATATTTAATGATATAAATACTTATTTTTTTTCAAAATGTGTTTCTTGTAGAAATCCCACTCGTCTGGTGAAGATGATCTGGAAGGTTCTGAGAAAGAAGAGCAATTAGATGGTAAGTATTTTAATTAGTTTGAATAACTTGATTAACTTCTGTTCATAAGTCCCATTTACTGGGTCTTCCCTGCTATCTGAATTTAAAATATTCTTATAAAAACCATCTGTAACCTGAAAAGGTATAAAGTGAAGGAGCATCACCATTAATTTATATGGGAAAATCTTTTGAGCATTCTGATTTACGAATTGGTGATATATATTGGGAATGACCAAACTTGCTTAGTACCAGAGCCAGGTATGATTAGGTAAGATGTTTGAGAGCTGCAAAACTAACAAAATTTATGTTTTTATTATATGAATAGAAACAAATACATGTATGCAATTCATTCATGTATATGGTTTTATAAACTGTTAATTCTTCACAGTAATCACTGAGCTCATATATGTAACTTATCTGATAATTGTTTTAGTCGTACTAAATCCTGTATTAGTATTCAATATATTCAGATATTTTTTCTATGAACATTAAACTTGAATTTCAATACAGTAGAGGTCACTGTTTGTACCTGGTATATAAATATAAAGGTTGAATTTTTTTCTTTCGTTTATTAACATTTTATATAAACTCTGATGAGAAAAAGGGCTTGGCCAACATATTTCCAAGGGCTGCACATTAAATATCAAAGAGATACAGTTTGTATATATATTGAGATTTTTTTTCTTTTTCCTCGTCTTTTTTTCCTAAATTTCAGTTTATCAACTCCTCGGCCTTCTGCGGATAAATTGTGAAGCTTAGCAGCAGAAATGAGGATAGTCTAAAGAAATAAAAAAAAAATCTCAAAATCAGTTCATCCCAAATTAAAACAGTCTTTTACTGAATTTTCAAAAATATTTTTCGTGACTTGAATTATCTATACAATGAGTTATCGCCCTTGGATAACTGGAGTTAACTCCCTTATTCATTTAAGCTATGTACAGGGTGTTCCGAAAAGAATGCTGCAGACTTTTCAACAACTTGTCTTTGAAACCTTTTAAACGAATAATTATTATACAATCATTTCAACTGCTATATACTGTTGTCTCTTGGTACAGTGTTGCCATGTGACTAGTCCTGTAGTGTAAAATTTACATCACATAAATTCTATTGGCTTATTCATAGTTGCATCTTTTATAAGATCTCCTGTATATAAACGAAATATGAAAAAAAAAAAAGAAATAAGGTCAATCACATCTTCATAATTTTGAATGAGAATAGATGATCTTTATCCAATGTTGATATGGAGAGGATGTTTGAAATTTTTTAGGTTTATTAGTGAAGTGATCGAATCAAGTCATTGTTCATTATGGTTCGTTATTGTCTATAACTTTGAGAAGAGTCATTAACCTTCCAACTTTTGTTCAGACTATCTAATCACTTCTCCTCATCTTTGATGTTGGTGCAATATTTCGGCCGATTTTTTCTACGGCCTTTTTCAGGTGCGACGTGTAATATCCATTAGGGAAGTGTGTCTCTTTTATTGGTGGTGCAAAGCAAAAGAAAAAAAAAATACATATTACATCCGTAGGAAGATATTCCTAAACCAAATCTACCTCCACCATTGTGATTCTTTAATTATTTTCCGTTTTCAATTTCTGTTGTTTATAAATGTTATTTAACCCATCATCTTTAAAATTCCTTATTAAATTCATATATTGATAGTTTGATTAGTATCCTATGTACTATTTTACTTGTTGAATATTATTTTCTACTTCTGGAAAACAATAAAAAACAAACGCTTTTGCGCGGCTATGTTAGCAGGGGAGATAATTCTCAAAAAATTATCAGGAGTTATGGTTCTTGTCTTCCGAAATAAAGTCAAGTAATTTGATATTGACTTCGAACTGAACATTGTTTTAAAGAATTTATCTAATTTCAAGGAATCTTCCGGTCACTTTTACTTAGCTGCAATTTACCTGTATTCAGACACATTGAATAGAAAAAAATGTTATGAGATGTAACTGGGCTATTCAACACTTATGTTTAGTTTTGTCTAGTTCGTGATGAAACTTTTAAAAATTAAGCTAGGAACAATTATATAATAATTCAGCCTTGGTTGGTCACCAGTCTACAAATTGACAACTCTGAACCCAAACTGGGTAAGTTGGAATCATATGTAGAACAAGCACCTCTGTAAAAAAAAAAAAAAAGTTTTGATATAGTTATGCATTTCGATAAAATTACAACTATTTATTTTTGTTTGATAAAAAGTTGATTAAATAAAATTTTGATTATATTAAAGCTACCTTTTTATTGATATAAGAAAAACATGTGATTAAAAAAAATAGTTCGGTTTGAAATAAAATGACAATGAATTTGTTCGCTTTTCTTTGAGTCTGCCGATGTGTCATGTGCTGTTATCCAGTGTAACCTTGGCATTTAAAATTTTCAAATGGATCTAATCTGGAGTGCTTATCTAACATATGATCCAAAAGTCTCACCCCTCACCCAGCATTGTGAGATGCTTGCAATGCACAAAGTAGGGAACATATTCCTGAAAACTGGATTTGATAGGACTCAGGTGAAGCTTTGATGGGCTTAGCAAGCCAGAAAGGATTACGGCAAATAGTTCAAGTAAATAAAAAACAGACAGATGAAATAACATGGATGACATCCTCCACACCTCCATAACACCTTGATTACAAGAGGAAGATTAAACAAAAAAAAATGACAGGTCAATAGAAACTGCCAATGTGACCAACATCTTTTGGCAGCATGTCATGTTGGGAGTGATTAAGAAATCAGAAAAAGGGATGATCAATGAATAAGTCACTTCTTTCACCTTTTGCTGGGCAGAGATCTTTAAAAAGTCTGAATTATCAAAAAACAAGTGTTCAAATACTGTTGGATGCAATCCAAGGGATCAGTTTAGCATAAATTAATATTGCAAATTGACCCCTCCCAAACATATTTTGCGGGTGGGGGGAATTAAGAGGAACGTTTTTTTCTTGACATAACAAATAAAAGTATATATATTTAGCCCTCTAGCTCCATGTGCATGATGCATACATATATAGCCAGTCAGCCAGACCAGCTTAAAAACTGAAGAAACCTATTGACAGCTTTGGTCGATAGTTTCTAATGAAACCAAACTGCTTAATGACATGAGTGTTGTCCCTCCTTCCCATGACACCTTGATAGATCAATAAGAAATAAAAATGAAACCATTTTCATATATCCTTCGTAATATTGTTGTTTCTTTGATTTTTCAGATAGCGCTGACCCTTCACAGGAAGCTGCTCTAGTCAAGACTCCAGCTGTTGAATTGACCGGTCACATGTGTGTTGTCATTGCAGCTGATTGGATGACAGGAGGGGAACAGGTGATCTCAGCCTCCTGGGATAGGACTGCCATACTGTATGATTCAGAATCGGGAGTACAGGTCAACACGCTTACAGGTAATTTGTGTGATTTTTTTTTTTTTTCCCTTTCTTAACAGACCTCATGAGTATCGACAATATTGAATATGAAGAGGTCTTACTGTGCCTGCATGAACAGACACTCTCCCATGGGGTAATGCAATCAGTTGAGAGATGCCATTGAGTGAGCTTATGTACGGTATAGGTAATATGCGTGATTTTTTTTCTTTTTCTTACTTTCTGGACAGACCTCACGAATATCAGCCATTTTTAATGTGAGGATGTCTAACTATGCATGCATGAACACTCTCCCTTGGGGTTATCCAATCTGTAGTGAGATGCAATTGAGTGAGCTTATGTATGGTACAGGTAATTTGTGCAATTTTTTTTTTTCCTTCTTTCTAGACAGACCTCATGAGTATTGACCATTTTGAACATGAAGAGGTCTTACTATGCATGTATGAACATACACTCTCCCATGGGGTTACCCAATCAGTGGTTAGATGCAATTGCGTGAGCTTACGTACAGTATGACTGTTGCATTGACAATAGCAGAGCCTGCCTATTCTTCATGTCTTGTATAGAATTAAAAAATTTTCTTTTCAAAAAAATCCATCATCCAGGTCTCTCGGTCCAGTCTTTGGGCCCGTACGACTTGTAGCTTTTTCTCAAAGAGATTTCAGACTGATTATGAGATTAAAAAAAAGCATGATGAGGCATCTGATGGTGATCCTGGAAGAAAAATTTGCTGACTGTTTTGAAAAGTGGAAGACACTGAGATAAGTGTGTGAGGTTACTGGAGGAGCACTTTGAAGGGGACTAAGGTGCCATTGCTTAAAGTACGCTAATTTTTTAATCACTTTAAAACAGCTTGATATTTTCTAGAGAGACCTTGTAATCATCATCATCATCATTATCATCATCAGCCTTTTAGTGTCTATCGTTAAACATAGACCTTCCCCAAGATTAACCAGACCTCTCTATCATGGACATCGCTGAAGCGGTACTTTCTGAATTTATCTGGCTCGTCAGGCCATCTTATTTTTTATCAGCCACACTTTTGCATAGGATCTCTTGGGATCCATGTTATAAGTTGTGATGTCCAGCGGTTGTCTGCCATTCTTGCAACATGTCCAGACAATTGCTATTTTTGTTTTCTGTTTCTATGATATCTTGGACTCCTGTCTTTTCTCTGATATACTATGCTGTCCTATGATCTCTCCATGTGAGGTGGAGCATGATTCTGTCATGTGCACGTTGCATGGTTCTCAATTTGCAGGCCAGTCTCTTGGTTAGGTTTCATGTTTTGGCCCCATAGGTGACTATAAGGAGGGTGCATTGGTTGCATGCCCTTCTTTTTAGGACTAGTGTGATTTGTATGTTCTTAAAAGTTGAGCTTGATCTACCAAAAACTTGCCAACCCCGTATGATTCTTTGCTTTATATTTCCTTCTTTTGATGACTTTGTAGAGATATGCTGTCCTAGGTAGATGTAAGGGGTCTACACTCCTGCGGAGTAACTACTGGGAAATCCTCAAATTGATTACTCTCAGCTTGTGTCTCCTGTTCATTTTTCTGCATCTCTTGCTTGGTTGAATAGAGGTTTTTGTAAAATTCATGGGTGTATTCAACAATTTGGTCACTATCTATTGTCAGTTTTCCAATTGCTTCAAGCACACTAGTTATCAGCTTTCTTTCTGTACTGAGAGATTTTCTTTTAAATACCCCAACCTTTTTTGAGAATGCTCTCAATGACTGGTGTTATGTATCTCCTTTCGTCTTCTCTTGGTTTTTTTGGATGGTTTTGCTCAGCTCTGTTGCTGCTATCTTTTTTCTATTGTTGTTGTTGGCTTAAGGTTCCTGCATCTTTTCATGAGACTCAGCAAGGAGTTCATATCTATTTTTCCGTTCCAGTTTGAATGATCGGATGAGTTCTTTTTGAACGGTAAGTGGTTGCAGTTCGGTGTTGAACATTTTTCTTGTATTCTATCTTGGTGTTGAGGGGTTGTCTTTCCTGTTTCTGGTTCATTTGGTATATTTGATTGGTGATAAAGTGAATGATGTCTCTTAGACCTTATCCAACCCATGCTGAAATAATCAAACAAATAGGGTTCTAGGAGTGGTCACTGTATAGGATCTTTTGATCAATTTTTCAATTAGTTTCTCTTTTATCTTAATTTCAGTTGCTTTTCATTCCAATTCTCAAATAGTCATTCTGTTGTTGTTAGGAAGCAAGCAGATTGGAAATAATGATTCTGGAGACTTAAACTTTTTTTTTTTTCCTTGATAAGCCTGTCTTAACTCTTTGAATGTCTGTGTACACTAGTGGCTGGTGTAGCGACCAGAGTAGCCAACTGAGAGCTTTCCCTGTTTTGGCAGTGTGAAAATCGCTAAATAAATGCAGGTATTTTAGCCATTTCTAGGCCTATTTTTGCACCTTTTGGTTGTTTTTTGGCTATTTTTGTCTACTTTCTTTTTATTTAGTGCTTTTCAGTAGTCAAACTAGCTTAAAGATATTTTTTAATTTGGCAACACTGATAGTGGCTGCTGACACTGCATTACTCATTACATCATGGAGACCTTCCAGCAACAGTCATTTGAATGTAATGATGAAGTTACTTCTGACTGCCTGATGCGTCACCATCTTTTTAAAAAAATTTTTCTACAAGTAGTAATATCATTTTTAATTTTCCAGTTGAAGCATTGTCAATAATTATTGATTTTTTTCAACTAGTATTTATTGCGTCTTAATTTCAATTGCTTTTCATTGCAACTCTCAGACTGTCATCAGTAAACAATATAGAGCGATGGTCTTAAGAGTTGTGATAAAAAGCAACTCGAATTACAATGAAAGAAAAATCAATAAAACTCAAATGATCCGCTGTCTTTTAATTTCTTTCCAAATTTCCTCATTAGAGCATTAATTTTTCTTTATTTCAACTGCCTTAAGATTGAATTATTACAAAAAGCAAAATCAATCTTCAAATACCACAAGAAATTTCTGTATGTGCTGGCAAATAAGTTGACACCTGAAGCCCTGCAAAATCTCTGTAAAACCAGAGGATGACTTATACGTAAAGTATAAAATGTGAACCTTTATCATAGATTGGTTAACAAGTGGAACTGCCTGCCTTACACTCACTTCTCAACATTCTACTCAATTCCCAAGACTAATATTTCCAACTAAAACTTATTTTTGATAAAATCTATTTACCATAAAAATTATACTAAAATAGGAAGTTTACCCTACAGGTGGTGCTAAAATAGAAATGATCACCACCACACGCCATTTTGAATAGCTTGTAGACTGTGAACACTGAAATCATCATCATCATCAAACTTTTAACGCTTGTTGTTAGACATGGACCTTCCCCAGGATTCACCACACTTCTCTATTGTGGGCGTCAAGGAGCCAATACTTTCTGAATTTGTCTAGTTTGTCTCTCTATCTTGTATTCTGCTGGCCTCGGTTGCTCAATTGATCTCTGGGGATCCATGTTGTGAGTCATGATGTCCATCGGTTGTCTGTCATTGTGAGTTTTCTGATAGATTCCATGATGTCTTGGACTCCTGTTTTCTCCCAGATATATCGTACTGTCTTGTGGTCTCTCCATGTGAAGTTGAGTATGATTCTCCCATATGCATGTTGCATGGTTTTCAGTTTGCGGGTCTATCTCTTGGTTAGGTTCCATGTTTCAACTCCATAAGTGACTATTAGGAGAATGCATTGGTTGTATACCCTTCCTTTTAGGATTGATGGGATTTTCTTGTTTTTGAAGGCTGACATAGCTCTGCTGAAGGTTAGCCATCCTAGAATGATTCATTGCTTGATTTCTTCTTCTTTTGAGGATTTCATGTAGAGTCGTTGTTTTAAGTAGACGTAGTTGTCTTCTTTCTCCAGTTTTGTGTCTTCGGTTTTAATCTTTGTGTTCTTATTTCCAATGTGGTTGTTGCAAATGACCTTAGTTTTGCTGAATTTCATGTGAAGGGCAACTTTCTTGCTATCTTCATTTTGAACGTCAATTCTTTTATTAAGAGCTGTTTTTCTTGGTGCTTTTACTTCTATCTTTGGGGGTCAAATTATACGGCGAAGATACGCCTAAATTTGAATTAACGCTTCAATATTTGTTGGTTCACTTATACAGAATGTTTATTTGGTTGATGCAAAAGTTTCAAGCATTTTTGACAAAATCTCCCGTTCATTGAAATCCATGCTTGATGTTAAATTGCCATCCATTGTCCGACTCTCTGGAGAAGTTCAAAATTTCAAATGAAACGTTAGCTACTAAAAAAGAATTTGAGATGCATTAATCAGCCTGTTTTGTTTTTTTTTTTCCAAATTGTCAACATCATCTTATTAGATATATATCTATTTTTCTATCATTAATTCATAGCATCAGTATTAAGTCATCAAATTACTTTCACTGGCTCTTTATGACCTAATGCCATATCTCAGCTAAGTTGTCTATTCCGTAATATTAGGTTGATGCAAAAGTTTCCAGCCTTTTTTAAAATTTTTAACATAATACTCTATTCATATTAATTCATTATCGAAATCATCAAAGTATTTTCCTTTGATTACATCTTAAAAGAATGTTTCTTTGGAATTTTCAACTGTGTCAAAAGTTGAGAGTTCTATGACTGCCAAAAAGTTTTTCGTTCAGATAAAATTTGAATCGAGTAATAGCATTCATAAAAAAAGAATGATAGAGAGAGTGGACGAAGAAAGAATGCTTTTTTTTTCTTTTCTTATCTCAAAATAAAACAGTGTAAAGTGAGAAAAAGCATTTTTGATTTAACAAGCCAAAAACATTTTTTAACATCCCATATTGTAAGTGTTGAATTATGACTTACAACCTATGAGGAACACAAATAGATATGTACTTCTAGGATATGAATGAAAATATAGCAAAACTTGAGAAAACCCGTCAGGGACAATTTTTCAGAGTCTCTTCTTTAATCTCTTACTAGCTTTACATTATTCTTTTTTCAATCAATTGGAGACAAATAGTTATTTTACAGAGAAAAATGCTGCCAAATGCTTTTGAAAATTGTGTAAACAATGTTGCAGGCTCTGCACAGTCTGTTCTTTTTCTTGATTGAGATATCGAAACTGTTGGAACCATCGACCATTCTGTTGGTGTTGCATTGAGTGAAACGCCTAACAAAGGCTGGAGAATGGATTGGGAACCAAAGAAATAACCGAGGTCAATTGTTCGGAAAAATCAGCTCGACAGAATTTTATTTTTATTTTCAAACTCAACCTGCTCTAGCAGAAGACAAGTTTAGGGGGCTCAAAGTGAGCATCAACTCAATACACAGTAGTTATGGTTTTTTGTAAGTAGCTCACTAACGTTATCACAGTGAGTTGCCTATTTTTTTAGTCTTTGGAAAGAGCAAATATTTTAAACTTTCAATGCAGATTGATTGGCTCCCCCTTCTCATTTTGAAGCTTGGCACAAGTGGTTGATGTTTTGGCCAAGGTCAAAAGTTAGAATTTTAAATGCTTTTTGTCAAAGCAAGGCCCTCCCCACTCGGAAAATTGGTGCCACTCTAATTTTACCTTGTCTCAGACTTGGCTTAACTGTAAGTATGTGATTTGTCGAGACACTCCTGTTGAGCCACTCAGTTGACAGTGAGATGCCATTGCGTGAACTTGTGTACTGTGTGACCATCGCATTGACTGAGTTCGTTGTTCTACATATCTTGTTCTGGTTTTATTTTGCAAAACGTCACATCATCCAGATCTGTCTGCCCCCTTTGCAGTCAAGATTTGCAACTTCTGACTTTTTGCCATTGGAAGGGGGGGAGATTTCAGACTGTGGATGAAATTAAGGAGAATGCACTGCAGCAACTGATGCTAATCCAGGAAGATGACTTAGCAGATTATTTTGTGAAAAGAATGCTTGGATACGTACGTGAGGTCCTGAGGGGAGTACTCTGTAGGGGACTTAAGCACCCCAAGTAAGCTTCTTTTTTTTCTTTTTAGAGTTAAATTCATGAACAGCTTGAACTCTGTAGTGAAATGCTTCAAAAATAGTGGAGCTCTTTTGTGATATGAATTGAAATAGAATTCCCCAAAAAGTCAAAGACCGCTAAGTGAGAAGATATATCTCCTTGATTCGGCACAAACTTTGCAAAAGAATCCTGAAATAATGATGACCCTGCAGACTGTCCAAATCTCACGTATTTAGGACTGAAAAATTCTCATGCATTTTATGAAAAGTGTTGGATTTATTAATTTGGTGTAGATTTCTGATAAAGATCTCATCTTAGATGGGAGAGCCCGTCTTCAGCAACAGTATCGATGGTGAAATGGGAATAAATCCTTATTTATTCTCGAATACATTCCCGATTGCCCAAAATTTGATCATTTCTTTCGGAGTGTATTGCCAACCCTTCCATAAAATTTAATTGAAATTTATGATGAACTTTTGAGATATCATGTTGACAGTGAGAAGTGTATACATGATAAATGTATGACCCCCCCCCCCGCCAAAAAAAATATCTTTTAGTTCAAAGAGAAATTCTGGATCCGTCTCAGAAATTTTCCCAACTCTTCCCTACTCAATAGTTCACCTTCCCAAAAAAGTGGATTGAAATTCATTGAGTACTTCTGGAGATCTCATATGACTGTATACATATACCTCTCCAACCTAGAATCTAAGATAGACCAAAAAATCTCTAAGTTTAGAATTCCTATGTTTACAGTCAAATTATGATCTGAAATTTAATGGAGTTGTGTCCGTAATTGATTCTAAAAAAAACTTTTTGAAAAAGTCTTTCCAAATTGATACCAGCTTTTAAATAACTTTTTTTCTTTTCTTTTGGGAACTTGGTATCGCTTTTAATAAGCAATGTCTGTCATTAATTTTATTGATGTACTTAAGCGAGAACAAGTTCTGTCTTCGATTTTTTTTTTTTTTTTCTTCCATTTTTAAGAGTATAATAATTTGAAAAGTGCACTTAATAGAGATGCTATGTTTATCTGATGAGGTCGGAAAGCTATAAAACAACCATTATACCTTTTCTCCGATCGAATTTCAAGTACTTCTTGGAATTTTCCACTTAGAGATGTGTTACAGAGTACATTGTATACTATTATGGACATTTTTTAACTATTTTTAAATTTTTGTTTGCATTGAAAATTCTCAATACGTGCCCAAGTAATAACTTGGATAGT
Source organism: Thysanoteuthis rhombus (assembly GCA_963457665.1). NCBI lineage: Eukaryota > Metazoa > Mollusca > Cephalopoda > Oegopsida > Thysanoteuthidae > Thysanoteuthis > Thysanoteuthis major. The sequence goes on from OY735233.1 coordinate 13,870,042, forward strand.
AAAAACCGACTTGATGTATTATTATTAACTTTTCTTACAAGTATTTCTTTCATCTTCGTTTGCGTGGCTTTTCATCCAAACTTGAAAACCAGTCATGGGAGGAGACTGAAATCAAGATTAAAAGAATACAAGTCAAAAAATCAATAATTGTTGACAATGCTTCATCCAATAACGATTCAAGCCTTAATGTATATCTTTGGTTCTAAAGATGTCAATGCTTACACATAAACTATTTTTTAGTGCCAAAATCATGTCTAGTAGAATTAAGCAATGTAATTGATGTATTAATAATATTATCCTGATTCTTATTATCTTTCTATTGATATAGCATGGTCAACCGTTATTGATTTTTGACGAGTATCCTCTTTCATCTTAGTTTTAGTTGATTTTCATTGTAACTCATGCAGACCGTCAGTTTACAGCAGTGAGTAAGTGAAAATTAGAAAATAAACAATTAACTCTTGATGAGACTCAAATTTGCACTCTTTTTTACCTCAGGGAAACTGCCGATGTACAGGACTGATCTACCAACTGGGCTACTTGAGCTCTCACAGCTGTCAGAATATCAAATCTAACTTGTGAACTCTTTTTTCCATCCTCCATATATTTTTTGGCTCCATATTCTTTGCCGCTCACTCACTGCATTAACTTGATGTTCTACAATGAAAAGCAGTTAAAATTAACATGATAGAAAATTTTAGTAAAAAACTAGTAATGGTAGACTTAGCTCTTAAATTTTTGGACTGCTTGTAGCCACTTGTATTGAACTATTCTGTGAATAGAAGTAAAAATAATTTACCATCACAGTCTATAGTTGAACAACCATTGCTTCAGAATTTTAACTCCTGTAAAAAAAATTGCATCGAGAAGTAAGGCCAGAATAAATTCTATTTACAACATCGCTTATAGAAGAGTCTGGAGTACTGATGCTAGTCTGTGAAGAAAATGGTATAACCATGAATGCTGGAACACAGAAACAAGCACACACACACACACACACACACCCACCCACACACACATATATTATTGTGTCACCCACAGACAGCTGCTTAATTGTATGACAACTTCTCAGTGTGGCTATAGACAATCCATTATCCCATCCAGTACCACGAGGTAGGATTGAAACATTAGCTTCAGACCCAGAGGCTGGTATCCTCTCTCTGCTCCACGGAACTGAATGGTCAGTAAGGTTGAATTTAAGTGATATATTCATTAACACATATATTCCCCATCCACCAGAGTGCTCCATTCCATGTTGGAAGAGCATTGCATAAGCTTACAATGAACGAGTTACCTCACTTGAAGGGTTCTCAACCCTGAATCGGTGAGTGTTATATGTATAAAATGTAAAGAAGGATGGAACTATTGCCATCTTTGATGGCTGTTGTTGTTCATTGGAACTCTTCTGTAAATTGAATAAAAAAAAAATCACCTAATGGTCAAAGGGTGATAATCATATTTATTTCCCTTGATAGATTTCATGAATTTAAGAGTTAATAAGTGTCTTTGATTCTGAGGATGCCCAAGTCTAGGCATGAACCTGTAGAGATAGAAATATTCACTGCAAGTTGGAAGTTATAAGCATGTATCCAGCTATAATTTGGTCAATGGTGCATTTGTCTGCTAGTCTTTTACGGAAATTTTTCTCTTGAAGATGTATAACTCAGTATATTGTATACTATTATGGATACTTTTGGGTGGTGTTATTACTTCGAGCTTTTTTTTTATTGCATTGAAAGTTTTCAGTACGTGCTGAAATCATGTCTTGTAGAAGAAAGCAATAGACTTACTGTATTAATATTGAAAATTTTTTTACCAATATTTCATTGATTCAGTTGCTTTTCATTTAAACAACTCGGACAATCAAGGATTCAAAAGAACTGGATATAAATGAAAGAAACTTGAAAAATTAATAATAATTGACAGTGCTTTATCTTATAAAAATTCAAGTGAATATCACTATTTGACCATTTCTAGCACCATTTTGGTGGTTTTTGAGGTTATTCTGGCTGGGTTTTTTTTTTGTTTTTTTTTCAAGCATTTTGTAGCAGTCAAACTAGTGCAAAATAATTTTTTTTCTCATGACTACACTGAGTTTCAGCCTTGGAAATATTTTGCGCTGAAACCCACGATTAAGTGATTAACCAGACCCATTTTTGTGTTGTCTTTAAATCTTATTAAATTGTTGATCTGGTGTTTCATTATCAAACTTCTATCATAAGAATAAAGCAACATTGAACATTTACATTTTAATGACACAATGTAACGAAAATCAGACAAACATTAAAGAAAATTGTTTGCTGAGATTCAAACAATGGGAGAGAGTGAAAAAAATGTCTCTGTTTCATTGATGAATTCTGATTAGAAATAAAATAAAACAGAACAGGTCTGGTTAATCACTCGGTGGAAACCGTCAAACAACCAATGTCTTCTGGCAGCATGTTGTGTTGGGGGTGATCAATTAGAAAAGTTGGAAAAGGGGTGATCAATTGATAAGTCACTCCTCTCATCTTTAGTGGGGTAGAGATCAATAAAAAAAGTCTGAATTTAAAAAGATAAAAAAATAAGTGGCCACAAATGAGGGTATGAATTTAGCATAAACTTACTCTGCAAAATGAACTTCCCCTTAAAAAAATATTTAGGGGGAGAACTTTGGGACCCCCCCCCCCAATCCTATTCTTCTAGACATGAGGAATGAATGTTAGAATTTTCAGCCTTCCTGCTCCATTGGTGCAGCCTGTGTGTGTGTGTGTAATACATACATACATACATACACACAGCCAGCCTGCCAGTAAAACTAAAGAAACCATTGTTGATAGTTTTGGTTGATGGTTTCTAAGAAGAAAGCGGAGATTCAAATTATTTTAGATGATTAAGGATGATTTAAAGTATAAAATATTTTTTTTTTTTTTTTAAAGTTTTCACAAAATTTTTCTTTTATTGATCTTCGAAAACAGTAATTTTAAATTAAATGTTATTTCACCCCCTGCCTCCCTTTGTTTACTAAACTTGTAAAATAAAAATAAAAGTTTTTCCATCTTTGATAGAATTTTTCTTGATGATTCATGCAATTTTGGAAAATCTTTTTATACTGAAATTTGTCTGTTTACTGCCCAAAACTAAAAGTGCTGTATCAAAGGAGTGCCTTGGAAAATAAATAAATAAATAAGTTTGTGGATTTTTCCAAGTATTGTCTAGCATACTTCATTTATTTCCATTTGGAATTCTGAGATTTGTATTGAAAGTTCCGACCAGGTCTAATTTTTAACAGGCCAAAATATATTTAACTCTTGAATTCATACTGAGAAAATAGAATGCCAATTTTGAGTTCTGATTGAAATTATCTTCCTCTGACCATTCGGTGATTGTTTTTTTATGAGAAATTGAAAGAAAAAAGAGTTCTACCATTTTCATGCCATTTAATTTTAGAGTTCCTCTGAATTTCAAGCAGTTTATGAATTTAAGAGTTGGATAAAAACAGGCTCATCTGTCTGATATTGACTCAGCTTAGTATGGCATAAGGCTAAATGTAGGGAAGGAATTGATCTACTTTTTCTTGCATCATGTTATATTTGTATTTTAGATTATCACTGAACCTTAACTCAGCTTGAAAACCATTATAATCTCTAAATTAGGCTAGAATTTTACCAAATGAGTGAAACAGTAATGATAGCCACAGTATAAACAATCAAGAGATGGCTTCATTTAAAAAATAGGATGTGTGGGATGACTGAGTTAACAATGGCTCCGATGATATCTCCTGCTTGCTAGAACTATTTTTGTTGACTTTGCACCAATGCCCTTGGGATAAGCCTGAATCCATCTCTCTTCTCAGCTATAGGGCAGGGTGACGTGACAGACATCACTGCACGTTTTTGTTACTTCTAAGTCTATATTCCACGTATTGTAAACAGGCCATAGTGGTATCATAATATGTGGGGCCTAAGCATGGATAGCTGAAGCTGTTGCCAGCGTAAGGGCACTACTTTTCATACAAAAATGCCATTTGTGACCACTAGTGAGAACTGCAAGAATTTCAAGTGTCCACTTGCATTTTTGTTAGTGTTTTGTCTTTCAGTGCTTTTTATGATGATCTTTATTGATAGCTTTCCTGGGTCACAATTGCTTGACACAAAGATCTTTGTTTTTCTCACAGTACTTTACTTCCTGTACTTCCCTGAGGTAACTAGGGGACCCAGTCTCTCGTCTTAGCAATGGTCTCAAGGGGACAGGTGGCACTAAAGGATAGTACAACTGTAAAACATGGGTAGCATTGAAAGTGTGAAAAGAAGTACTTGACCATCAGTTGTTGAAGAATCAAAGGTAGATCTATACAGATATATCTAGATTCACCTTCAACAGCCTTTTAGTTTTGTTGGATATAGACCTTTTCCAAGATTTGCTTGACCTCTCTCTCTCATGGGTGTTGTGGAGCCAATACTTGTTAAGTTCGTCATGCCACCTTATTTTTTGATTGTGACAATTTCACATGATTTCTTGGGATCCATATTGTGAGTTGTGATGTCCTGTGGTTGTCTGAGATTCTTGCAACATGACCAGCCCATTGTCATTCTAGTTTTTGAATGGATTCTATGATATCTATTACTCTCGTTTTTCTCTAATATACTGTGCTGTCTTGTGATCTCTCCACTCGATGTTGCACTATCCAAGGTCTTATAATTTTTTTTTCTCAGCTTAGACTTAGGTTTTATACCTTAAACGTACTAAATCAAAACCTGAACTAACCAAAACTGTACTATTCAAAGTATTCGTGTACTTGGTTGATGTAAAAGTTACCATACTTTCTGGCTGACAAACTTTTAAGTATTCGCTTCCAACACCATTTGTTTGAATTATTTTCCGAGAATGTATTGTCTTTGTTTTTTTCTCTTTTCCTCTAGTCAAATCATTTCAGTCGTGCATTTCTTTCCTCTCCTTCCTTACATAAGAAATTGCCGACAGCCACTTTTCTTCCTTGCTCTCTGAGACATCTTCATATCTATTATGGATGCGAAAACACTTTATGATGCTGGGTTTTTATTGTATTCTATTTTTGTTTCAAGTAATGCCAGGTTTTCATCTTTGGAAAACAATAATTTTGATGCACTGCTTCTAAATAAAAGCGTAAACAGACTCCCTCCACAACAAACAAATCAAAAAACTAAAAAGTCGAAAAACCTAAGCAAAAAATGGTGATAGATGTGTGTATGTGTGTGCGATAAAATCACACATTCTTCAGGTTGCCAATTTTTTAATGTCTTTTTTTTGTGTGTGTATATATATATATATATATATATATATATATATATATATATTTAAAAAAAATGTTTTTCTATCATTATTAGAAACCGTCAACCAAAACTGTCAACGTAGGTTACTTCAATTTTCGAGTTAGTATGGCTTGCTGGCTATGTATATATCATGTGTATAGGCTATAGGGCTGAAAATTTGATCATTTACTGCTCATTATATTTAGGAAAAAGTTTTTTTTAATTTTTGAAATTTTTAATCTAAGTGGGGGTTCAAATTTGTATCTAAGTCTACGCTAAATTGATCCCTTTTTTTGTATTCGGTATTCGCACTTCAAAACAAAAAAATTCAGACAATTTAAGTGATCAACAAAAGGCGAGAGAAATGAATTATTTGCCGATCTCCCATTTTTCCAATTCTTTTATTGATCACACCGAACATGGCCTGCTGCATAAAGTCATTGGTCACTTGACAGTTTCTGTTCGAGTGACTAACCAGACCTGTTTTTATCCCTCACCCTCTTGTCTTGGGTTTCCTTCAGTCCTGGTCTCTATGAAAAAAAAAAATCTGTATTCAGAAACAAAAAGATTGTTTTCTTATTTATCTATTTTTCTGTTCCGTTTTCCTTCTTTTTTTTTTTTTTACACTCTAGCTTTCAGGCACGGAGAGTTTCAGAATAAATATGTATTTTCTCATATATCTTTGTTATTGGAAGGAGCCTACTGCTGACAGGTTAGTAAGATCTAAGTAGGTACGACTCAAGAAAATACACCTGCATGAAAGCTCACTGGAACTAAGTAAGATTTTTTTTTTTTTCATTGAATTAGACTTATTGAGGCAAAAGAAATAGATTATTTTTTTGTTTTGTTTGGCTTGCTTATATACACGATTGCTATAAAACCTCTCGAACGCCAACTGGGAATCACACAGACAATGGAAAGACCAGTACTAGGAATAACTCTCTGAAAAAGATCAACAGATCCGAGAGGACCAGGGTGAAGGAGATCATAAAAAATAATGAAGCGACAAAAATGGAGATGTGCTGTGCACTTAGCAAAAAAAGAAGATAACAGATGGAGCCGATTGTTACCCAAGGAACAGTAGACGCAGTCGGAACAGATAAGACACAAGATGGAGAAATGTGATCGAGAAGTTTGCCTTTAATACATGACAAGTTAGCACAGCTGCGGTCATCATGGAAGGAGATGAGAAAGGTCTTTGTCTAGCAGTGGACTTATAACCGCTGATATATACACACACAGGCACACATATATATATATATATATATATATATATATATATATATATATGGTGTCCCAAAAGTCTTGCACCATGGAGAATTTATCAAATTGAAAATTTATCAAAGCTGATGCCTATTCCAAAAGTGCATATTTCGAAGGGGCTGGACTTTATGGTGTATGGAACAATCAGCCATAATCATCATGTAAAATAATTTTCAGTCTGTCATGAAACTACAGCTTTGAAAGTTTCAATTACTTCTCTTCAGTATTGTCAATTTAGATATTTTATATCTACATTTTGATCTATAAATTAAAATTAAGGCATTATACTCTTATCTATTCTACTAAAATGAAAAAAAAATCTTTTTCTCATACCTTTTTTTTTCTGATGAAAAAACAAATTGTGAAGAAAAAAGCAGTTGAATAAGTACAAAATAGAATATAATTCCCCAAACTGGGTTTGATAAAATTTAAAAAAAGCAAGACATAGTTTGTGATGTTGTTAATAGCAACAATCAAAAAAAATTATTAAAATGCTGTCATGTCATCTAATTCAATTTAATCTCATTCTACAGAAAGATCTGACTGAAAAAACATGATTCTCTCTTTCCATACTCACCAAACATTTTAGATTTGTGAACGCTGATTATGTAGTTGACAGATTTTGGCAAAAAACTATATCCCTATGAATTTTTGTTGTAAATCTAGCCCTCCTACCTCCCTTTGAAAAATGGTTTTGTTCAGTTCTGTCGCTTTGATCTTTCCTATCGTTGGAATTTCTTTGTTTCTTCGGAGAGTTTGCGTATGGTTTGTGAGCTCTTTGACTTGAATATATTGGCGATTCCAATTATGGAGGTTGTTACATAGTTGATGAGTTAGTTGATGTTTTCGTCTGGTTGGGTGAGGAGTTCATATCTATCGTTCAGTTCTCACTTCAATGATCGGGTGAGCCTTTTTTGTTTAGCTGAGAGGTTGCAGTTTGGTGAGGAATATCTTCCTACGTTCTATCTTGGTGTTAATTTAATTTTTCATCTTATCACTCTGTGGTCACTTCCTGCATTGACTTGATTTAGGACCTGAATATCCTTGATGGTGTTGCTTTTGTCTGCTGGGATGTAGTACATTTCATTCTTGGTTTCATGATTTGAACTCCTCCAAGTCCATTTTATTTTGGCTCTCATTTTGAAGGTGTTTGTGATTTTGAAGCCGTTTGCTGTTGTAAAATTACTAAGATCCAACCCCTCTCGTTCTGTATTTTATATCCATACTTGCCAACACATTTTTCATTACCTTGTCCTACTTGGGCATTGAAGTCTCCGATAATGATGTAGAAATATTTTTTGGTTTCTTGGAGTATGGAATTCAAGTTGTCGATCTACTCGTAGGTTGACTGAAGTGGGAGCATAAACTTGAATGATGTTCAGTTTGTACTTCTGGGTAGTCGATACTACTTGGCGGTGCTCATCACCATTTCAAATATCATGCGGCAGGTTGCACTGGGTTACATGATTCTGGTAGCAGGGATTGACCCCCGACCTAAACTTTTTATGATAGCTCTTAGTATTTGTGAAAGTCTGAATTGAAATCTCTGAAAGTATCTTAGGGATTGAATACATATTGAAAAGTTACATCAATAAAATTTGTTTCAGAAAATTGAAGCAGTTTAAAGTCTATTTGATATTTCTTTGTCAGTCGCAGTTTCGGATTGATATTCCCAGAGTTTTAGTAATGAGAATTTGAGTATGATTCAAAGATTACTCGAGCATAAATGGGCCATCTACACTTCTGGAAAGGTTTTTTTCCCCCGAGTGTTATGACGGGTCAGAGCAGTAACCTTTCCCCTTTTATCTTTGAGACATACTTCGACATCCCTCTTTTCCCTATATTTGCTGATATTCATTCACATGAACAGCTGGTCTAATGTTTACTTATATTTGATAAATACCAAAGTTCAGTTAAAAAATCTTCATTTATTTACATATATGCTTTTCTTTCTTTACTAAAATTGCAGAATTTAGTTTTGAAATACAGGTATCATTTGTTTAATGGCTGACACACCTATTGATGTTTATTGAATAAAACTACAGAAAAAAGTAGTTTTTAAGACAAAAGACTTCTTGTAGCCCCTCCCTCTATTGGAAAAATTTGATGTAGTGTCGAGATAGCATACACATACATGACCCTCAGAAAATGTAGGAAACTTGGATTCCAGTTGGTTAGAATTAATCAGCTTCTTTATACAACAAAATAAGTTTTTTTTCGCAAATCATCTCTTGTTAGAATATTGATTCCTACAACTTACCAATGCTGGATTTCTGTTAAGCTGCTTTCCTTCTAATTGTCTTGTTAAGAATCATCTAGTCTTATATATTGACTAAAATGTCAGGACTCTTTCTGAGTCAGAACTTGAAGGAAATAAGGGAGAGGTATGAACAGACCGATATCACCCACTTCAGTACTCACAGAATTAGACATTGATGGCTACAGATCTGTCCTTTTATAAGTACCTGCAAACATCACACCAACCACTCCCACACACACTCACACATATATATAATATAATATAATATATATATATAATATAATATAATATATATATATAATATAATATATATATATAATATAATATATATATATAATATAATATATATATATAATATAATATATATATATATAATATAATATATATATATATAATATAATATATATATATATAATATAATATATATATATATAATATAATATATATATATAATATAATATATATATATAATATAATATATATATATAATATAATATATATATATATATAATATAATATAATATATATAATATAATATATATAATATAATATATATAATATAATATATATATATAATATAATATATATATATATAATATAATATATATATATATATATAATATAATATATATATATATAATATAATATATATATATATAATATAATATAATATAATATATATATATGATATATATAATATATATATATATATACATATATATATATATATATAATATATACTCATAAGGTATCTGTAAAAATGAGTACATTTCTGCCTAGGATCAAAGTGTACTATCTGTGCACTCTGATGAAAGTTACAGATAGGGAAATGATGAACAAATTGAAATGTATTTTATCATTATTATTTTCATGCATTTTTATTCCCTTCTCCCGTGTCCTCGGTTTCATATTGTTTTGGTCTCTAGAATGAGAAAAGACCCCAAAACTTTCTCTTCTGATCGAGAAAAGAGGATTGCTTCCTCTTCCGTTTTTGTATCATTTTTTCAATTTTTTTCACTCTGTTGCTTCCAGTCATTGAAAGTATCAGCTTAAATATGTGTATTCTCATATATCTTTGTTATTGGTTAAAGCCAACTGGTGACAGGTTAGAAAGATTTAAGTAGGTATAACTCTAGAAACACACCTGCATGAAGCTCATCGGGGATAAGTGAGATTTTTTTCATTGAATTAGACTTATTGAGACAGTAGAAATGGATTGTTTTTGCTTTGTAGGGATTTCTTATATATGCAATTACGATATATATATATTTATATATATATCACAGACTTCACCATAGACAGAACAAAGTTCCACTCATTATGATGACCCAAAAGCAATCCTCTTCCTTGATTTCCATTTTAGCTTCCAAAGCAAAACATCTGATGCTAAATAAATTTTCTATGGAAACCTTTTAACCACGGAAAGGTACACACATACCAAACACTACTGGAGATGGGAACCTTTCCCAAAACATGTATAGCATACTAATAAATTAATTCATGGATTGATTAATCAATAAATTATATCTCCATATTCTTCTACTCTTGAGTTTGTCTCATTCCCTATTGTTCTCACACACACACACACACACATATATATATATATATATATATACATATATATATATATTAACTTCAGTTGTATGTATCGAGCACTCTATGAAATAAATCCATTACTTTTCGGAAGTGGCTTTATATTATTGATGTATTAATATATCAAGTTATACTGCTAGCCTGATTTGTACCGCATATTCTGTGTGTGTATATATATATATATATATATATATATATATATATATATATATATATATATACATAAACAATATGAGTACAATTTTCATTGGAAAATCGACATCTGAGAAATTTAAAAATCTAGCAAAAATCAGTGTATTATCTGATTATAATGATATTTTTGATACTTATTTATTAGGGGATAAATTTCCCCCCGAAATATTTTTTTCATTCCAAATATTGGTAAAGAAGAATTTTTCTCCATACGATTCCTACCCCACCTTTTACTATTGTTACGATCTATTTTATTTAGACATTGTTTTCATTGATTTTTACACATCTAACAGATAAATCTCTGGAGATATTAATTATGTTTACCTTTTTTTTAGAAAAGTGCTCAGAAACTGCTGTAATGGAAAAATGATGAAAAATCTTGAAAAAATATTGAGTAAAAAAAATTTTTCTTTCCAGATCAAAAACCTATATTATATTTAATCAAATAAGACTGAAAAAAATTGCAGAGAAGAGAAAAATATTTTCTTAATTTTTCTGTTTTTTAATTCATAAAGTAAGACTCCCTGTAGGAACAGAAGTCCAGAATATACGGACTCTGCTTCCCACAATCCAGAGGTCTGGCCAATCTTTGAGTAGGTCTGTGTCCAACTATTGACTCCAAGAGACTGATGATGCATATATGAATCACACCTCAGTCCTAATGTCAGAGTATCTGTATGCTCTGTCTACGATCAAAGTGTCTGAAGTGTAATCAAATCTGAAGAGAAACAAGGAAACAAATGAAAAAAAAAAAGATTGTCCTGTTCATTATATACACTGAGTGCAAAAATATCCCATACATTTTAAGAAGTTTATTTTCTTATACCTATACATCTTCAAAACTGACATTTGCTGTGTGCATTTGACTTTCTTAGAGTAATGGAAAACAATTCATGTTTTTATTTTATAAATAGATAAAGCATTTTTCTTGCGTCTGTATCTTAGTGACACGAAATTCCCCCAGGCACTAGCAAAGATTTTTTTCATTTTGTTATATAGACTTACTGAGACAGTAGAAACGGAATAATTTTTTGTCACAAAAATTGAAACCAAATTCTCCTGGAACTAACTTTCAGCATCTTTTTTAGTGAATTGTTGATGTCGACCTATTGAGACATCTGAAAAAAAAAAAAAAATGGTATAAGTTTTTATGTTGTTTTGTTCGGTGGCTAGCTTGCACTCATAAAGCCAGGATTGTAGGCAGCTCTATATTGAACTAAATATATTGAGATAAATAAATATACAGACAGAAAAAGTCACCCTGTTCATTGTATGTATGTATGTATTTATTTTTTTTTTACATGTCACAGTCAGTGACTCAATTTCCCCTGGAACTGAGATTTTCTTAATTCTTCAAGTAAACTCATTGAGATGTTTCTGTAAAGACAGGAGAAAGTTATACTATTGTTTGCATAACTTGTTCCTGAAACTAAGGACTGAAAGTAGCTTAATATTGAACTAAATTGGTAGCATCATATAAAGTTTAAATGGATATACCCTTTCTCTTTTTATTCTGGAAACATAAATACATTTTTATCTCAGGAATCAAATACATTTTTATCTTAGAAATCAATTTTTTCAATTATTATACTGAGTCGGCCAAATAGATATGTTTCTTCTCTTATTATTCAAGAAACATCAATATATCTTTATCATAGGAACCACATTTCTTGTGTCTAATTTTTATTGTGCAAGGTTGTCCAAATGTCACTTTTTGATTGCCTTTGACTTGATGAATTCAAGTACTGGATTTAACTAAAGATTTATGAGCAAAAAAATTTCTATACTTTTGTACTCTCCTCAGTATTCTATCTGATTTTAGTAATGCTGTTTTCTGGATGGTTTTAGTTCTTCCCTGGTTTCACAATTCTTCTGACCTCTTTGCAAAGTTCATCTGAACTGTTCAAAGTGTGTCAGTAATTGGTACTATTGTCACTTTCCTGTTCTACAAATTTTTAGAAATACAGGATAAGGCAAATGTCCCATTATGATCTTCTACTCCTGTTAGGATTTGAGCAATACTAAACAAAGCTTAGTAAATATTAGTACCTACCACAGTGCAATGATTTTTAAGCTTATCTCTTCTTCACATCCCTGATGTCAACGCAATAATCCAGCCCATTCATTCTCTGGTGTTCTCCTGGTATGAAATGTGAAATATCTCTTTCTTTCTCACCCCCTGCCACTTATTAATATTTTGATGCAAAAACTATCCCTACCATTTTTGATGGAATATTTCAATGCATAAACTCTCCCTGCCACTTCTTGGAATATTTCAATGCAAAAACTCTCCCTGTCACTTCTCGGAATATTTCAATGCAAAAACTCTCCCTGCCATGCATTAATGAAATATTTTTAGTGGCAGGTATAAAAAGTACCACCCATGGATTAATACTAGAAATGATAAACATTTTTTATTAGTTTACTCCACCCATACAATGCTGTTGAGGATGGTGAAACCTGTTACTCTCCATGTCATCAATGTTGCAATACTTGATGACATTATCAAACTAACTGATTAAGCTAATTAACCCATTTATTGCAGCAGGAGCAGCTGATATGCAGTGTTAAAATGAGGGGATAACGTTGATTATAGAGGAGGGTACAGTATAAGCTAAATAGTCCTTTTTCTCTGTATGCAATGGACCCTTCCACCTAAAGTTATGGACAGAGAAACATAGCAATATAGCAACTAGTAGAAAATGTTGCCTCTGACTAGAAGTGGAAAGGTTCATTCTGTGATTGATGGAAATATCTGTCAGTTGCAGTTGGGTCATCAAAACTGTACTGAGCTGATGAAAGGTTAGATCAATCATTTCATAATTCTAATAATTCGTAAATTAATCAGTTAAGCATGGAATTAAAACTAGAAAACAGAAAAAATATTGACACTATCGAACAATTTAATTAAGCAAATTAATTAAATTAATCAATTAAACATAGAATTAAAATGAAACAAAACAAAACAAAACAAAAAAAAGATTCTCTTATCATCAGAGTCCGAATAACCCTCATTATCTCCCAGAATGTCAACAACTGTCTTTGAATAGAAAAAAGAAACGTTGTGTGACTTCAACTAAAAAAATATTTTCTTATAGAGTTTGAGATTATTTTTATCTTCTTTTAATGATATCACTTCCAGACATGGAATCCTGGGTAATAGAATCACTTCCATGTTAATTAGGTTTACTCGAGGCAATAAAAAAACCTTTCAAGAATTGTATGCTGACTGTCAACTGCTGATTCTCTTCTTGATGGCACCATCATCTCCAAATGCAAAGGATGATCACTGATAGTTTTTCCTGACATGGTGGGTTCATCGTGCTTGTATTCTTTGATACTTTTCTACAAAGGCTTGTCATCATAACACGACATTGCGAACTGTTACGGAACTGCAGAGGGAAGTTTCATCATGTGCTACATATTCTCCGGACTTGGCATCTTCTGACCAACACTTGTTTAGCACTATACCACACTTCTGGTCTGGTCAGGTCAGTTGTTCCAATGTTCAAGATATCCAAATATTCCTTGAATCTGAACCGAAATTGCTTTTTTATGATGGAATACACAGTTTATCTGAAAGTTGGTTAAGGTCATAGAAAGTGGGTTTCTGTTTGGTGGCAGGGATAAACAAGGTGTTTGGAACTCCCTCTCACTCGTATCAGGCCTTCTCACCGAGGGCAAAGGGTTTTGAAATTTTTCAGCTTTATAGAGGCCAGTGATCAAAAGGTCACTATGAACAGTGGCAGCGTAAGACTGGTCACAGCTTAGCTCTCCCTAGTCCCTTATCTGATGGCCGACTCTCGTATACCTACGAATATATCTAATCCCTTGAAAAGTGGCAGTGGACACATGTGCGAGGAAAATATTCCGATGACAGCTAATGATGTTATGAATTTATATGAATATAAGATCTTGTCAGAAAATGTCAGAAACTTTTGCATCCATCTAATATATATATATATATATATATATATATATATATATACACACACGCATACACATATAAAGAAGCACTTAGTAATTAGTTTCAATCTTGTCTCCCATTGCTGCATAAAAAGATTTGTCGGACATTTTCTTTTTGAGGATATATGAAAAAAGAAATGTTGGACATCAGGAGTAATTTTCTCTTTTACGTGTCTAAAGCTTTCGTTGCTTCTTGAAACGAAGTTCTCCGGAATTAATAATTTTTTGACGAGTATTTCTTTCATCTTCATTGCTTTTCATTGCAACTACCCTGACTGTAGTGCAGATCAGAAATAATTACGATAAAGTAACAAAAAAAAATCTATCATTTTAGAAAAAAAAAAACAATTGTTCAATACTAGAACATTCTATTGGGTAATTTTTTTTCTCAGTAATTGGTTGGAAAGGTGTGATTGATGCTTTTCTTTGATGTAGATGAACATTAAAAGCATATATGTTGCTACTCGTTTTCTTCTCAGTGAATATACATACATATATACCTATACATAAGAGTGAGTGTGTATATATACACACACACACACCTATGTGTAGGTATATATGTGTTTGCATTATATATATGTATAGTAATCTGTGTGTTTGATGTTAGATAAAAGCTGCTGTTCAGAAAGAAAAAAAGATCTTGCTTATTGCCTTCTTGGAGACTTGTATATACAACAAAACTGAAGTGTAATTAGTTTCGATGTTCAATAGATCTTATTTGCTTTACAAAGAGTTCTTTGGATGATTGAACTCCTTCTTGTTGTTAATACAATGTTTCAGCAGATCCATTCTTCCACCTTCTTCATGTGTACTATCTGAATGTGCTGGTGATAGACAGACATTTCTTCTCCAATGGTAGCAACACTTATAACCTAGGATTCGTGTGGACAGCTCAAACAAGGACAGAGTTCAATCATCTGAAAAATTCTTTGAATGTTTATGACCCTTCTCAAAACTGTAGACAGTATCTTATTTGCTTTTGTTTGACGCCTTTTTTTTTTTTTTTTTAAAAATCCTGTTTCATACTAGTGTTGGTAAATTGAATTATCTTCTATAATCATTGTTCTAGGAAGTAGTAACAGTAAATGAATGTCCGATCCACCGTCAGCCTTGATAGGATCTATCTATCTATCTATCTATCTATCTATCTATATATCTATATATCTATCTATCTATCTATATATCTATATATCTATATATCTATCTATATATCTATCTATATATCTATATATCTATATATCTATCTATCTATCTATCTATCTATATATCTATCTATCTATATATCTATCTATCTATATATCTATATATCTATATATCTATATATCTATCTATATATCAGTATTCAGTATACTGTTTGTTCAACAAATATCAGATTGGTGTCTTATACAGAGGGAACTCAAAACACCTACCTTCTATGTAACTCTCTCTCTCACCATGAATAAATAAATATACATATATGTATATATATATCGAATGGAAAGTAAGTATTCAGGTTTTCATTATGAATATATCCTTCTTTAAAACATTTAAAAATGCTTTTTTTTCAAAACATTTTCATTTCAATCCTAATTCATAAAAAAGTCTCCTTCACTTTTGCCTCCTTGAACCGTGGGTTTCCCTTCAATTTACGCTTCTTAATGAATTATATATATATATATATATGTATGTGGGCAGAAAATAGGTTCCACTCTAGCATTATAGTTACATTGTAAATAGAACTCCCTACTAAAATACTTTGAAGATTATTTTGCATAACTTTTTGTTTTAAAACCTCTTCCCAGATTCATTGATTTGACATGCCAAATTTGGTAGGGCTGCATGCATGTTTAGGTACTTTTTAAAGAGTGACGGACAAACATACAGACATCTCTCACTTGTATATTATAGGACATTGAGTTTCATATATGTGAATTCCTGAATTCAATCTATTCATTATTTTTTTCTTATGAATCAGCATTGAAATATATTAAAAATGGATAAACAATTACTTGAGTAAAGGTTATAGATATGGAAAATAAAGCACATTTTTGATGGGTACTCTCCTAATATAGAAATATATGGATGCAGATTTCATTATTCTGTAATTTGATCTATTCTTTATTCCATTATGTTAGCATTAAAATATCTTAAAATCAGATAAACAAATACTTTCGTAAAGGTTATAGGCATAAATAATAGAGTACCATTCACGCATTGTATGGCGGAAAGATGAGATTGCAGGGAATTGTTTTTATTTTTCTAATTTTCATTTATTTATTCCCTGCTAATATTTCCACACTCCTCACCATTCGTCAATGCTGTGATAAGCTTTTGATTTGATTCCAAAGTGTTGGCAAAATTCCAGAATAATTCTTTTAATCTATTTTCAAATGTTATGCCTTGAACTTACTTTTCTCTGATTTTTTTTGTCTTCTCTTTTTCTTCTCCACTTCTTCATTACAAAAATTTTGTTATCTTGTAATAAACCTTTTTCCCGTCCATGAATGTGGGAAACTTTAATGCATTGATTTCATTTCGTATCTCTTATACATGACTTTAAAAAAAATGCGATTTCATAGAAAATGTTTTCAACGCTTTTTCTCTTCCTCCCAAACTCATGTTACTAAAATAGTTGGTATTGATTTTAAAACACTTTAGGCTTAAACAGGAACTGTTCATTTTTTTCTCTATCTTTTATCCTTCGCGTTGTTATCAAAATTGTCTATGTCCAATAAAAAGATTATGAATAATCATTAGTTCTCTTGTCTGAAAGAGATGTTTTGCTGATTTTATCAAATATTTTTGTGTTATCAAGAATTTAAAAAAAGATATTGGGCTTTTCTTTTCTTGTAAGTAAAGAAAGATGATTCTTCAAATTCTACAAGATTTGCTTTCTCAAACCTAAATTTAAGCCTGTCTGGTCACATTTCTAACAGAAGTTAGGTCATATAAATTTGATCATAATGATGAAGTGAATTATTTGCTAGCTGTTTATATAATGTGCTATATGATAGGATTTATCAATATCTAACAATTTCTCTTTCACTCTTTGTGTTCTTATTAAAATTGTCTGTGTCAGATAAAAAGATCATGAATATCAGTTCTTTGTACGAATGAATCACCGTAGCTCGCTTTTGTACCATAACTAATTATCTTGATAATTTTAGAAATAAAAAAAGAAGATATTTCATCTAAGATTATCTTATAAAAATACCCATGCAAAATTTGGGCAATGTTGATCCAAAATTACCATAGAGACCCAAAAAAGCACTAAGGGGTCACAAGAAGTTTTTAGATGGTGTCTAGTGGTGTACTCGTGCAAGGTTGTAGCCCCCAAAATATGACCAGGAGTACCAGGAAGCTCCTAAAGGGAAAAATCTGTAGCTCACTTTGTTGTTTGGGCAGTCCATTTGTCAAGCCATGATGATTCGATAATGAAGGTTTTCTGTTGATTTTCATGAAATTTTTTGTGTTATTCTCAGGAATTTTTCTCTGAAATTTTGTTTTTCTCTTTTTTAGTAAATAAAGATGAAAATATTTTCTAATTCTACAAGACTTTCTTCCTCAAACCTAAATCTTTGTCTCTTGGTTTGGACACAGCTTTAAAAGTAGAATTTAGGTGACATGAAGTTGGGCTGCGGTGATGAATTCTACCATTTTTGTCCATATTATCACCGGACATTTTCCATGAATTTCAATAACATTTTGTGGAAGGATGGGACATAGGCCAAGGTACAATTGATTAAATTTTTGGATGGATCCAGGGTTTCATTTCAATTGAGGGACATTTTCTTTGCCATCTTATCACCATGATGAGATTTTTACGACTTTTTGGGTGTAATAACTCTGTATTGACATCGTTACAATGATGTAAGCATAATTAGATGAGATAAATGGCTTTATAGTTGTGTTGTCTTCGTCAGATAAAAAGATTATTTATAAATCATTAGTTCTCTTGCTTGTAGATGTTTTGCTGATTTTATCAATTTCTTTGTGTTTCTCGGAAGAATTCATAAAAAAAAACCCTTTTTCTTTCCTCATAAATAAAGAATGATAATTCTTCAAATTCTACAATTTTTTCTTCTCAAACCTAAATTTTTGTTTCTTGGTCTTAAAACAGTTTTAGAAGTATCGGTTAAGTCACAGAGTCTTGTTTCATGAACAGAACATAAATTATTTGCTGTTTATGTAATTCCTGATATCACAGGTGGGATTTATTGAATATGCTTCTGACTAGAAGTGATATGTGAAAGTGGGATTCAGCATTTGATTTACAGAGAGTCTTTATGGAGGCAGCATGTACCCTATTCTCTCTCCTACATCCAGATCTCTTGTACCGCCTATGACCCCAACCTCTGATGACTTGGCTTCACATCATCACCATTTTTTGAGTCTGGGAACTGTCAGAAATTTGTTCTTTATGCCATTTTGGCTTGTGAAAGTTTTTTCTTTATAGGAATGCTTGATTTACTGGGTGTGGGAGAAACCTGTAAAAAATAAATACATGTAGGTAAATAAAATTATATTTTGTGATAATATTAAGTACAAAATTATTAGAAATTGTCAACCAAAACTGTCCTTGTAGATTTCTTCAGTTTTTAAGTTAGTCTTGGTGGTTATGTATATTCCATGTGTACAGGTCACCCCAATAGAGGTAGAGGGCTTAATTCTTCAACATTCACTCCTTTGAACCTCAAACTGAGAACCATGCAATTTACACAAGAGAGAATCGTGCTCAACTTCTTATGGAGAGATCACAAGATAGCACAATATATTAGGGAAAAGACAGGAGTCTGGGATATCATAGAATCCATTAGAAAATTAAAATGGCCATAGGCTAGTCATGTTGTAAGAATGGACATCACAACATGGATTCCTAGAGATCACATGTGAAAACTAGGCTGGCAGAATATAAGATGGCGTGATAAAAGTTTAGAAAGTATAAGCTTTGCGACGCCCATGATAGAAAGCTGTGGCAAATCCTAGGGAAGGTCTATGTCCAATGATGGACGATAAAAGACTGATGAAGATGTCAAGAAAAAGTTTTTTTTTTTTTTTTTACCCCTCCCCATGGGTTTTTAGTGAGTGGCTAGGTGGGTGGTTGATGTTTCCAATTAACAATGTAAGTTTATGCTAAATAGATCCCTTAGTTTGTGTCTGGCAGCATTCATGTTTGTTTTTTTAAAAGTCAAACCTTTTAGTGATCACGAAAGGTAAGAGAAATAACTCCTTCATTGATCACCCCTTTTACCAATTTTTAATTGACCATCCCCAAGTGGCAAAAAATGTTGATCATGTGACAGTTTCTATCAAGTGATAAACCAGACCTGTGTTAATAAGAATTAAGTATTTTGTTCATCCCTGTAGACTGCTTGTGGAGTATAGGGCTGCTTTGCAGTTTCAGTTGCAAATAGGTTTTCTGAGGTAGAGTGTTATCTTCATGGCCAAGATACTATTTATATGACTTGATATCGAGTACAAATATAAAATTAATGTTATAGATATTAAGTATATGAGTATTGTTATGAGTGCAGGCATCTCCTGTCATAATGCAGGTTTTGGGATCCAAGAAAGCCAACCTTGTTATAGCCAAACCACAATAACTAGACTTGCCAATTTAGCTATTTTGAACCCAGATTAATATTTTGGGGTCCACTACCAACACCATCATCATTATCAACTCTGTTCAGCGTGGCTTAATATTGAGCAACTACAATTCTGCAGAATCGGCCATTATCAATTCTCTTATTCTAATGTTTGTCTCTAAAACTGATCTTGCGTACATGGCTCACTTTCTAGCAAGCCCTATACCAGCATCTTTTGCTTTCTTGGTTTTGTCGATCTATTTTCATTGAAGAGGAAGCATTTTTCGATGAGGGTGTCTGGCTATTACGTGCTTTAATAAACTGTGTTATGATGGAGGACGCTTGCATCATGATATATATAAAGTAGAAATGCAAAAAGCATGAGATGGATTGTTTGATGTCTAACTGTACTTGAAAAAATTGAGAATATAAGTATTTACTTTCTTTTTTCTTATACATTCTTCTTTTTTTCCACTCTGTCAGGGCACCACCAAGAATTGACAGGTGTTTGCACCCATCCATCCCAGAGACTCGTGGTTACTTCATCAAAAGACACCACATTTAGATTGTGGGATATGAGAGACCCATCCTTGGAAGTCAATGTCTTTCAGGGCCACACCCAGTAAGTTGTTTTTTTATTCTTTCAACAATGCTGGCTTTTTTTTATCTGATTGTTTATGTTGTTTTTAGAAACCATCAATCAAGACTGTCAACATAGTTCAGTAGTCAAGTTGACCTGGCTGGCTATGCATCATCCGTATAGAATTTTTGGAGCTAAAGGGCTGAAAATTTTTAATCCTTCCCCCAAATACTTATCAACACTAGGTGCTGTTTGCTATGTGAGTTTATGCTAAATCGATCTTAGTTTGTTTCCACTTGTTTTTTGGACTTTCTTTTCTATTTAGTAATCACTGCCCAAGAAAAGGTGAAAGAAGTAACTTAATCATTGATCACTACCTTTTCCAAGTTTTTCAATTGATTACCCCGACATAGCATGCTGCCAAAAGATGTGCTAGTGATAGTTTCTATTGAGTGACTAACCAGACTTGTTTTTTCTTTTTTTGTTACTTTTGGGTTTTGTTTTTGAGTATGTATTCAGATCTCTTGGAATGGATACCTGCATATAGGAATATAATTATGATGTAGGAGACTTGCTCACAATAGTGTAATTGTTAGCATGCAGGTCAGTGTTTCAATTCCTGGTATGAGCAAAGAGTGTGGCAGAATCTTCATTAGGATAGATTTCCCTGTGCACCCAGCTACTGATTGAGTACACTCTAAGCTGTGTGATTAGGGAGGTATCCCTTTGGTGGACTTTACATCCTGCAAAAGGCGAGGGGGTGGGGTGGTCATAAAAACTTCTAGGAAAAAAATCCTGGTCTCAGTCTGAGTTGAAAATTGCAAGAAAACTGGAAAAACATCTCTAGCTGTTTATACTCCAATGGAAGTTTTCTTTTAATAGACGGATCTACCTACTTGCTGAGGATAAGCCTCATATTACTTTTTTTTTTTTTTTTTGTCTATGTGTTCTCTGTTTTTTGACAATACCAAGAGCTCTCTTTTACAAGGAGCTAATCAACAACTGGCTTTCTCAAGGAAGCCAATATAAGAGGCATAGGAATCCAACCTCGAAGTGTGTGGTATTCTAAGATATCTTGGAGAGGCTAACTCTAAATCATTCAGAGTGGCAAAAGAACTGGTGTTAAGTGCTTTCAATGTCAACGCATGAGTGCTGGAGAGTGCGCCATGCCAATGCTCAAAATCAACCTCTGACAGGTGACCACTTCATCTGCCCCGACAGTGTCAATGCTGCTAGTGGAAAGGACTAGACAGCCACCGTCCCTGCCACACCTGCCATCATCATTGAATTTGAAGTGTAGAGAAAGAGGAAAACCGTCAGATTCGTTGGCTCAGTCTAGTCCAGTCCTGTCCTGTCCTGTCAATTATGACAAAATATGAAAATGATTAACTGTAGGAATGTTTAGATTCATGCCTTAGCTAAAAACATTGAAGTGAAATGATGCAAATAGGAGTCAAGATTTGTAACTATTTTGTCATCTGATCATGATACCTTTTAAAATATTGAGGCACTTTATTTGAATTGTATTTGGCCTTTCAAGAATATCTTCTCGTTAGCATAGGGTGTATGATCACTTCCTCCAGAGGGAATATATTTTTATTACAAACTTCCAAGTGTTTTGTGCTGTATAAGAAACCATCCACTAATACCGTCGAGTAGGTTTCTTCAATTTTTAGGTGATTCTACCTGTTTGGCAATATATATACGTGTCATGTGTATGGGCAGCACCAGTAGAGTTAGAAGGCTGAAAATTTAAACCTTTACTCAACGTCTTCGAAAAAAAAATTGAAAAAAAAATTCTCCTCCAAATAAGCTTTTAGCGAGAGATTCTATTTACAATGTAAGTTTAGGCTAAATTGGTCTGTTTTTGTCAAGCAGTGTTCACATATGCCTTTAAAAGGAAATTTGAACTATTCAGTGATCACCGCTCAACAAAAGGCAAAAGAAGTAACTTATCCATTGATTGCTTCCTTTTCAAAATTTTTTTTTTGATGAGCAACACTTGGGTAAGTTTCTAAGTTTGCTTCCAGATGGAAAACCAACACTTCCTGGTTATGTTGCAGGGTGACTAACAAATAGCTTAATAGTTTAAAAGACATCATTCCGGTTCTGATTGCTAGTGGTATTCTATGACCATTACAAGCTAGCAAAACTTCAGTTATGTAGTCACATGATAGGTTCTATTGACTAAGACTATTTTCAAGAAAATCTTTTCCTGATTCAGCCCGGCCAGCACTTGAAACAAATAGCATATCTATATCTTACTGATCTAGGGTGTTAGCCAGAAATTTGATTTCTAGACTATTTTTATACGATTGGGAAGTTTTCTGCCTTATGGTATTTATTTTGTATTTAAAAAAGCCCCAAAAGTTGAAAATAGACTCAGTTTAATTGAGAAATTGGAATTAAGATTTTGTTAGGTATTAGCTGTTGAATGGCCTATGGGAATGCTGGCTGGCACTCTGCGATCTCAGGGACTGCTGACTTATCTAAACTTTTGTACTTATAATATACCTCCTGAGCTTCACTCTAGCCTTGTACGTCTTAAGAATAAGAAAATCTCAGGATTGTCGTATATGAGTGTGAGAACTTGAAACTTTCCACTGGGTCAACATTTATTATTTCTTAATTTAACAGCTCTGTTTTGATGTGCTTCCGATAATGAAAGCTAAACAGCCGTGGTATTTGTAAACTTTTAGTAATTTCATAGTGGTTCTGATTGTAACTCCCAGCATTTGAAAAGGTTTCATTTTCTCATATCTTCACCAATAGGCTATTAATCACCTCCTCACAATCCTTGGCAGAAATGTTTACAAAGATAAAATATGTTTTGTCTGTTAATTAAATATTGATTACCTGAAAGCATATTTTGGGAGTTGCTGGCAATCTTTGTATCATAAAATTTTATGGACAAAGTTCGTGGATAAATTGCTCAAGATTTATAAGAAGGAATTAAATGTTTTTATATGCTTTGTATGTCCGCAGAGTAAGGAAGGAAAACTGAAATATAAAATATTTAAGCTGTCACTCAGCATTCGTGGCAATCTAGCTATTTGAAACTGTCAACATATGTTTCTTCAGTTTTCAGGATGGTCTGGCTGTATGTATGCATATATGCATGTCATGTACAAGTGGCACCAATAGAGCCAGAGGGCTGGAAATAAAAACACTACCCTTTAGTATGCCTTCTTTCCCAAAATGAGTTTTCATTGGGATGTTCTTTTAACAATATAAGTCGATGCTAAATCGGTGCTTGGCAGTGTTCACACTTGTTTTAAAAGAACAAAACAATGAGACTTTTTTTTAGTGATCACTGCCCAAGAAAGGTGAGAGTACTTATGCATTGATCATCCCCTTTTCCAATTTTTTGATTGATCTTTCCCAACAAAGAATACTGCCAAATATGTTGAGTCTGTTGAATAACTAACCAGACCTGCTGTTAGTATTTTTCCAAATGGTTTATGATAATATAGTTCTTAATTCTACAAATTATTTGGACAAGTATCTCTCTCCTTGATACTAGTCTGAATAAGTCATACGATAATTAGAATACTTGCTGTCAAAACTTGAAATACTGGGGAAGGTCTGTATGCACTCCTAGAAATATTGTTATCAAAACAACAAAGATAAGAATACTAGTCAGAATAATTCATAGAATAAGGAAAATACTCTTTGGAACTTTAGACTAAAAGAAACCATCAACCAAAACTGTCAACATAGGTTTCTTCAGTTTTCGATTGGTCTGGCTATCTATCTATCTATCTATCTATATATATATATATATATATAGTCATGTGTACTGGTTGCATCAATGAAGCTAGAGGCCTAAAAATTTAAGTATTTTCTCCTCATCTCTAGAAAAAACATTTTTTTATCCCCCCCCCCGATTTTTAGTGGAGGGTTCAATTTTCAATCTAGGTTTATGCTAAGTTCGTGTTTAGTGGCATTCACGCTCAATTTTGAAAATTCAGAAAATTTTTAGTGATCACTGTCTAACAAAGGGTGAGAGGATCATTTTTTTTACTTGATCGCCCCTTTTTCCAATTTCTTTTCATTGATCACCCCCTATAACAGCATGCTGCCAAGAGTCATTGATCATGTGAAAGTTTCTATTGAGTGATTAACTAGATCTACAAAAAAGTTCTTCTTGCTAAAGCATTTGTTTACATGATAGAATCGGTATCCATTCATGTAAAGTTATTTGCAGTACATCATAAGTGAAGCTGATTTTTTTTGGACAGCATTTCTAATTTTTTTCTTCCTCTGTTGGAATTGTTTCAATTGTTCATCTTTTACATTGATCACCTCTTTCTCCAATTATTTAATTGATCAAACCTGCTTTTACAAGGTTCTTTTCGCTGAAAACGTGAGCTTTCACTATCGATTCTGTATATTTATTCACGTGCAGATATCTGCAGTATTTTATGCAATGCCGACTCTTTTTGACAGCATTTGTAATTCTTTTGCAAATGGATTGGAACTGTTTTAAAGTAATTCTAGATCTTTTTACTTTTTCTCTGCTTCAATTCATATTTTGATGGATGAATGGCAATTGGTGAACCCGATCGTTCGAAACACAAATAATAGAAAATGCCCTCTTGCCAAAATAAAAGTGATTACAGACACGTGCGAGTGTGTGTATATTGCAGCTTGTTAACAAGATGATTGGACACAGAATGAACGCCAGATGCCAGAAACCTGATCTTGACAAACATAAGAAGTATATTAGGTATATTTATCCTTTCGGCTAAATTGGCAGGTTTACAAGTTATGTGATACAATTGAAAGATTTGTTCAAAAGTTGAGACCCTTTTCTTTACATTCTTTACTGGTTTGATATAATTCTCTTTGCTATTTTTTTTGTTTTTTTGTTATTGAGACTTTTATCTAGTTCTCTTTCCTTTTGTCTTGTCTCCAAAGCTGATATAGGATATTTTTTACTGCTGCTGATTTAACATGAATGATCTGTGTAATGGGAACAGAAATCTACTTATATAATACATTAATTTATACGCTATGTTTTTTGTTAGTTAAACCACAAGGGGAATAATTTTCATATTTGTGCAAGAGTTACTTCTCTTAGAAGACTGTGTAATTAGTTCATTATTTGTAAGAGAAAGATGATTGTGCACAATAATATTTGAAATCTGTGACAATTTCTCCTCCCTTTATATTCTAATCTTTTATGTAATTGCAATTGCAAAATTACTTGAAGATTTCCATAGTTTTTTGAATGCGAGGATGAATTAGTTATGTTCGATACAACACCAATCTAATACAATACTTCACTGGTGGGACCGCTGGAAATTCCACCAATGTTGACAACTAAGATATCATCAGGTGTATATTTCTACAATTATTGTATATAATTTTGTTCAAATAATTTATGACCTATAGAATGTATCTGTATTAAACTATATGAAACTAATATATCTGTTATCATTATTGATTACTTCTGCTATCTTTCTGTATTCCTATGATCTACTTCTACTATAGCAATTTTTCGGCTACAGACAATGAATGGCAGTCATAGTGAAGTGTCCTTTTAGCTCCCATCAAAGCATAAGCACTCTCTCCCATTTTTAACATTGTTGATGATTGGGGAGGATGGATAAAAATGATGAAAGATATGAGAGGGATATAAATTTTATTTCTGTATACTTTATTTCATGCAGACAGTAATTGACTCCTTGCTTTCTTTACCCACTTTGTTAACAGTGAAAAGAGAACGGGAGTAATAAAACTCAAGAACATGTTGTAACAAATAAATCAACAAGGAGATGCCAGAAAAGAAATGAATAATAATCAGAAAGCTTAATGGTTGAACAAACAAACAAAATAATGTATTGGATTTTTTGTAGGTCAGTGATTTTCTTTGTTCAGTTACGACTGCTGAATTACATCTCGGACATCTTTAGTTTTGGTTTTTGAGTTTTTGAGATGTTGGTTGGAGAAAAATAATGATGAGTTGAGCCAGGGGTGAAGTTTCCTCAGTCAAACAATAATCCATTTTGTCTGACCACCATCAACCTCACGGATGGGTAGGAATATTTCAATGCCCCCCTTACTGTTGTTTTGGCTTCTACTGATGCTGTCTGCTTGTTGCTAGCTAGTTGTTTTTCTTTTTTTTTTTCAATATTTTCTTGGTCGAAGCTCTACGATCATATGTATACATCTGTACAACCAATGATCTTTTATGCTCAGACCCGATATTACAAATGCTGCTAGACAATTTTATTATCATCTCATTTGTCTAAAAATATAAGTATAAAATTGAAAAAATATTTAATAGGCAATAAAAAAAAAAGAAGCTAACCCTGTTGATATGAAATACTTACATAGTACTTGTCAAAAATTATGGGATTATCTATATAAAAATTGGCTCTTCTCCCTTGGATCAAAGTATCTGTCAAGGATCAGTGTTACTCCCGGATCCTATGCCTTGGATTACGATGTAGTATCTGTGCCTGTAATCTAGCTCATTCTTAGCCAACTAGTGTATATGCAATGATGGCTTATTGCAAAACAAATGCTGAATGCTTTTTTTTTTTTTTTTTTTTTGTAAAAATGAAATAGTGGTGTAAAGCAAACTTTTGAAAAGTGGGTAAATAAGTGTTTTTTGTCCATGTATATGTGCATATCAATGCATGTTAATATTTGTGTATGTGTATGAGCATATGCAAGCTTGCCTTTATTCATGTATGTGTTTGTATCTACATATGTATAAATGTGTGTGTGTGTGTGTGTGTGCATATGCAAGCTTGCCTTTATTCATATATGTGTTTGTATCTACATATGTATAAATGTGTGTGTGTGTGTGCATATGCAAGCTTGCCTTTATTCATGTATGTGTTTGTATCTACATATGTATAAATGTGTGTGTGTGTGCATATGCAAGCTTGCCTTTATTCATATATGTGTTTGTATCTACATATGTATAAATGTGTGTGTGTGTGTGTGCATATGCAAGCTTGCCTTTATTCATGTATGTGTTTGTATCTACATATGTATAAATGTGTGTGTGTGTGTGTGCATATGCAAGCTTGCCTTTATTCATATATGTGTTTGTATCTACATATGTATAAATGTGTGTGTGTGTGTGCATATGCAAGCTTGCCTTTATTCATATATGTGTTTGTATCTACATATGTATAAATGTGTGTGTGTGTGTGTGCATATGCAAGCTTGCCTTTATTCATATATGTGTTTGTATCTACATATGTATAAATGTGTGTGTGTGTGTGTGTGTGTGTGCATATGCAAGTTCGTATTTATGTATGCGTATAACATTTTTGATACATACATATATGTATATTATCTAAGAAAAGCACAAGCGATTGAATTTTACAGGTATCTTTTTCTGTTTTTCCTCATGTCTGTCTTTAAATCTCTTATTTTACGACGTTTTTATTTTCTCTATCAGAAAATAGTTTCAATTTGAAATGAAACTTATCTCTTTTTCTGAACACTTCAGTCTAATGAGGCTTCCTTGTCGACCTTTGAGCTGAAGACAGAAATCAAATGAAAATGTTAATTTAAAAAAAAAAAATTGTTTGTTTCAAGTTGTGTAATTCCCTCAACACTTTCTCCTGTTTCTTTATTCCTGTAAACTAGTGATTCTGTATGTGGGATGCAAGCCCAACAAGGAGATAATATGAATAGATCCAGGGGCTATTTGGAATTGGGATATGAAGAGCAAAATGAGTTCTATTGCTCAAAGCTGAGCTGTTTTGAGGCTTATCTGATCATTCCTGAATTTATCATCATCGGTCTTTTATCGTCTGTCTTTGGATGTAAACTTTCCCCAGGATTTGCCAGACCTCTCTATTTTGGGTATCATGGTGCCAATACTCTCAGAACATATCGAGTTTGTCTCGCCATCTCATATTCTATTGGCCTCAATTCTGCATTTGGAGACTACCTAATTGTGGGCTTATTTCTGTCAGAGTACCCTCCCCTTAGTAAGACTGCCTTAAAGGGCTGGAAGGCTCCAACTGCCCTAAAATTTCCCCATATCTGGGGGAGGAGTGAATCTATACCTTTCCCAAGGGCATTAATACAAAGTGAACATGAACAGCCTTGGCTGGAACTTGAATTCTGTCTGCCAATTCTGCTTTCTGTGCTGCCAACTGTTATGCAACTCTGCACCTCCCACCTTATATACGTGATGTGTATGTGTGAGTATATATATATGATTATGAATTGCATTACATTGTATTGAAATTTTTATTTAAAATGATTTCACATTATTACACAATGAATATATCATTTGGCTGAGACAACGTAAATAGAATAAACAATTAAAGAAAATGGGTCTGCTGCCAAAAATAGATCAGTGCAATATGAAGCAATCTATAATCATTCTGTCGGATCATGTATCCATTTCTTTGTAATATATGTATAGTTTAAATGCTTTATAGCTTTAAACATGGAAAAAAACTTTTTCAAAATCTTTCCGTGTCTCTTCAGTCACTTATTTCTGTATAGCTGTCAATAGAATTTGTGTAATATTCTTCAGTGTTTTTTTTGTTATTATGGTACAATGTATAAATCTTCTCCTGTTGGGATCACTGTTAGTTTACCATGTAACTGTTTCCGGATTTTAAAAGCAAAACACACACACATATATATATATATATATATATATATATATACACGTGTGTATGTATTACGAATCTACAATATGTATGCTTCATATTGTCAAGATTCTTCAGTCTTTTTTAGCAATTTTGTTAATTTTATCACCATAATTAAGTTAATTATACCTTATAACTCCCCCCCCTTCCCTCAATCTCTTTTGACACCTTATTATCCGATTAAAGAGACTTTGCCGCTGTCTTATCTGAATAATATCACGGCTGTCCTAATGCAGTTAGTTGCATTCTTTTCTCTGGTTTACCTAGACAAGTTGAAGCAATTATCAACTTGTTTTGCTGATTATAACCTTTTCTTTCTTTCTTTTTTTTCCCACCTGAAGTTTCTAATCAACATTGTCTTGCGGAAACATTGTTTGTTTTCTTTGATTACACAAAATGGCATTGTAAATCAAGTTGAAATGATTAGGCTTATTCAAGATTGTGGCACGAATTACGATTCATTGGAGATGCTAAATACACATGTACACCTACACCAGAAATACACGCATGCACACATTTATGTATGTGGTATGTGTGTATATGGTTGTAAGTGTATATGTGTGCCTATTTTTTAGTTTTCATGAAAGTGGAAGGGAAAGATTAAGAAAAAAAAACCCTAAAAGGCTCTCCGAGAACATAAAACCTCAGCCTGCCCCATTTTCATCAAAAACTGACTGAAAATCGGTTCGCAAATAGTTACGAATAGGGAGGGGGTCACTGTAAAAAATTTTTTTGATCCACCCCCAAATTCAATCGGTTCTCCCTTAGCCAATGACCTAACCTTTAATAAAATGTCCTCGGAATTCATTGAGAACTTTTGGGGATACTGTATTGATAAACATAAGTATAAAACAAATGTTTGACAAAAAAAATGATGTATATTGCTCTATAAAAAAAATTACTCAGATCTGTCTCAAAAATCTATTGTCTTTTGCCCAACCTTCAAAAGAAGTTGATTCAAATTCATTGAGAACTTTTAGAGATGGACAGATCTATAGAATGACATGGGTGTTTCCTCTCAATTTACAATTAAAAAAAAACAAGCCCAGATAGTCCTCTGAGAAACCCCAGATAGTCCTCTGAGAAACCCCAGATAGTCCTCTGAGAACCCCAGATAGTCCTCTGAGAAACCCCAGATAGTCCTCCGAGAAACCCCAGATAGTCCTCCGAGAAACCCCAGATAGTCCTCCGAGAAACCCCAGATAGTCCTCCGAGAAACCCCAGATAGTCCTCCGAGAAACCCCAGATAGTCCTCCGAGAAACCCCAGATTGTCCTCTGAGAAACCCCAGATTGTCCTCTGAGAAACCCCAGATTGTCCTCTGAGAAACCCCAGATTGTCCTCTGAGAAACCCCAGATTGTCCTCTGAGAAACCCCAGATTGTCCTCTGAGAAACCCCAGATTGTCCTCTGAGAAACCCCAGATTGTCCTCCGAGAAACCCCAGATTGTCCTCCGAGAAACCCCAGATTGTCCTCCGAGAAACCCCAGATTGTCCTCCGAGAAACCCCAGATTGTCCTCCGAGAAACCCCAGATTGTCCTCCGAGAAACCCCAGATTGTCCTCCGAGAAACCCCAGATTGTCCTCCGAGAAACCCCAGATTGTCCTCCGAGAAACCCCAGATTGTCCTCCGAAGAACCTTGATCGTAGAAGAACTACCAAATGAATAATTTAAAGGTGTATAATGTGATAAAAACTAAACTAATCATTAATTCAATACTTCAATTTCAATGTACGCTGTATTACTTCAATTTCATAGTCAGTTTTGGGAATGTAAGTTTCACAGAAATTTAGTATTACTAACTTCTCTTCTGTTATAAATTTCTGTCCTCTATAAATTCTCCTCCTTTGTTATGAATTCATTTTCATTTTTTTCTGCTGATGAATTCAAAAAATTTGCAGGCAGAAACTCTTACAGAAAAATCTCTATTTCTTTATTTCTGTATCTTATACCTACATACTTTTCATGTTTCTTCTATGCAAAAAATTTGCATTAAATAATTGTTTTCTGGCGTACATATTCAGTTTTAACTAACCTTTGCATTTTGACTGGAAAGATACTTCTACTTGACAATTTATTCAAAAACAAAGGTTAAATTTTTATTTATTTTTGGTGTGCATAAAAACATGACTTAGAGTAAATTTACATTAAAGAATTCCTTCCTTTACACAGGCATATGCAACGGGTCAAAAGTGTGACCCCCTCAACAGTTAATGGGATTAATACATGTGTAAGTAACCTCAACCAAGTTTGGCAGCCATGGTCTTTGACCGGGGTCAATGCTCTTTCATCATTCTCACTTGGTGAGCAGTCTCACTAAGAGGAGAATGCATCTTGAGTTTGTGTCTAGCTGATTAAAGTTGGCCATGGACAAATACGTACATTAATCCTCTGATAATAGAATGCACCCATTTCAAGGAACTCCTGCTTAACAAACTATTACCTTAATGCAACTATCAATGAAGTGAATACTTACACTTTCATTTTTTGTGGTAGGTGTACCCAGACACGGTTAAGAACCCAGCTGTCATGAAATAACAGAATTGAAAATCCTGAAATCTAGCATGGCATTGAAGAACCCAGAGCTGGGTTCCAAGACAGAAGACAGAAGGAAAGACATAAGCCTATTCTAACTCAATTGGCAGATCTAAATAGAGGGAAAGAAAGAAAACAGAAAAAAAAGCTTCTACAACATAGAAATGAATAGATTTGTACAATTACTTCTGCTAAAAACAGTAACTGTACAGCTAACAAGGCTTTCATCATCTGATGACTGTGGGGTCAGGCACGATTTTTCAAAGCAAAACAAACTGATCGCCTAATTGATTTAACATTGACGTGTTCTTGCCAGTCAGGTAACCGCAGGGTCTTTACTGGTGATTTTCAGATTAGGAACGTTCGAAATAACTCTGCGGGAAAAGAAATTAATGAGTGATTCTAGATCTTCTCAAGATAAGTGATGTCTGAGTTGTAGGTGCTTCATAATCTGGTGCTTATCAATGGTGAAGGCTTGACATTTCAGATTCTGTGGATTCAAGTACGCAGACAATGATTTTGTGGATTTCTTTTTCTGTAAGAAGTGATGGATAAAAACTTTTCATAAAAACACTCTCAGTATTTTTAAAGTTCTTGATAACAGCTTGATTTAAAAAAAAAACCAAAAAAACTATTGCCCTGAGATCTCTAGATAAGGTGAACCTAGATTTATATATAGTGCATGCACACACACACACATATATATATACGAATACATTGCTTTTTGTCAATATCAGTTTTGTCTAAAATCTTTTCAGTCTACTGGCATTTTAGTCTACATGCATGTGACTGAAAAAGCACTTGAGTTTATATACACTTACCAGAGGGTTTTTATTTGCCCCGTTTCCTCCCTTGGCAGCTGAAAAAAATTGATGTCCTCATGCTGTAATGAAACATTTGGTAATTAAAAAGGTATAAAAAAATGTTAAATTTAGAAATTCACCAAAATCTACTGTTTTAAATCAAGGAAAATATCTAAAAAAAAATCAAAACAAAATTGAGCCAAAAGTTCAATGAGGCATCCACTGTAGAGTGTAAACACCATTATTGTCAGATCAAGTGACCCTGAGTGGAGGTGTTTTCTAGGTAAGAAGCATCTTATCAAGGGATACATTTTATATTAAATTTCAAGTAAATCTGACTGAAAACAGCTGAGAAACGACAGGGGACCTATTGATGGATGGATGGACGAGCAGAGCATTTTATATTGATTTATGGACATTAGGGCTCTTACGAAAATGTTGTATTTATTGATCAAGATTATATATAATGTTTATAAAAAAGACTTATTTCATGAAAAGTGAAGTGAGCTTATCAGTATTACATTCTAGGAAACTGATTTCCATTTTATGTACTCTTTATATCAGATCTCCTTTGGGTGAGGGAAGACTTGGAAAAAAAAAAGTTTATTTCAGTGTTGATGTCAATGAGCAAATATATAGAAATCTATCTTTTTGTACATCATAAGATATCTATAGTTACTTTGAGATTATCGTACATATAAATTTTTGAACACGCTGTGTTGTAAACAGCACATTCAATACTCTTATGCAAGGGTTTCTTGAGGTATGAAAGTTATTTCTAGGTTTTCTCCAGCTTTTAAAAAATTGGAAAACTATATTGTTTTCAAGGAAACCCGACTTCTATTTTACATTTTTTATATTATATCACTTTTGGGTGAGAGGAGACTGGAAAGATGAAATATATAGGGTGTTCACCAAAATCAATAAATATGTAGAAAACCATCTCATACACTGTAGAATACTGATAATTACTTTTAGATTAGAATATATATAAATTCTCAAACACACTGATGTGTTGTTAGCTATATATTTTATGTGAGGGGTCCTTGGAATATGAAAGCTATTTCAACTGTTCCTCCAGCCTAAAAAAAGTCTGCATTGAAGACTAAAAAAAAAGAACTGATTTCTTTTAAATAATATCTTTACTTTAGTTCAAAATATGTACTCCCACCGCTGTCATTTTTCTAATGAGATTTCATATCCTAATGTTATAGCTTGATTTTTTTTTTGTAAGTATTTGGCTAATGATATAAACTGTCAACATAGGTTTCTTCAATTTTTAAGTGGGTTTGGCTGGCTGGCTGGCTGGCTGGTTGGTTATCTATTCATGTGTCAAATGTACAGGCTGTGCCAGTCGAACTAAAGGGCTGACAATTTAACCATTTACTCCTTATGTCTAGAAGAAATGTTTTTGAAAATAACCCACCCAAAAGGATTTCAGTGGGGGAGGGTTCAATTTGTGATGAAAGTTTATGTGAAATTTGTCCCTTATGTGTTTGGCAGTATTCATGCTTGTTTTTAGAAAATTAACTTTTTTTTTAGTGATCACTGCCAACAAAAGACGATAGTAATTTATTCATTGATCACCCCAAACATGGCATGCTGTCAAAAGATATTGGTCACATGATTGTTTGTTTTGATTGATCTACCACTAAGTTGCACATGTTTGTTAAGTAAATTTTGAATATGTAGTATAGGAATCATGAAAATGAATTATAGACTTTCCATTATCCCATCCAGTACCGTGAGGCAGGATTGAAACCTTCACTTCAGACCCGGAGGCCGATATCTTATCTCTGGCCTACGGAACTGGACGATCAATCAGGGTGAATTTAAGCAATATAATCATTCATGCAGAAATTCTCGATCCACCAGGGTGCTCTATTCCTATGGAAGAGCAATTGCATAAGCTTACAATGGATGAGTTACCTCATTTAAAGAGTGCTCAACCCTAGATAGAGGAGCATTAATTATTGTGTCATCCACACACAGCTGTTTCGATGTATTACATCTCTTCAGTGTGGCTATAGACTTTCCATTATCCAATCCTATATATATATGCATATATATATATATATATGCAGCCTATAAAAAAAAATCTCCTACTAAACTGGACAAGCATTTATAGTTTACCAAGTTTCAGTTCTAAAAATAGACGGCTGTTTGATAAAAACATGTTTACATATATACAATATATATTACTAATCTATATGTATAAATACCAGTGTCACCAAGTTGGTTTGAATATATGTTCGTCTGTTCATGTCTAAGAGTCATGGTGGAAACAGAAGAATGATATTTACACCTGCTTCAAGTTTCCCCACCTGTGTATTTTTCTGCCTCTCTAGCTGGCTACTGCTGTGTGTTGCCCCCCCCCCCACCCCCCGTCTCACCCTGTTTCTACTGGTCAGCTCTACTCTAGATAATACACTAGTTTGCGTACATTGGGTGGGTTGGGGATTGCCATGCTGATGGAAAAGAAATAGTGTACACCAGTGGGTGGTTGGAAAGAGGGAAAGTTGGTAAATTAAAGAAGAGGAAAATGATTGTTTGAAAAGTAGAACTAATTTTGTTTTTGCTTGATTTAGTTACGAAACTAAATGGAAAATAACTTTTGTGGGTGCAAAATCCTTATCACAAACCACATGAAATTATTGAATTATCTGATAAATGAGATCATTCATGCATGAATAACTTATACAAATACATATATGTAGTTAGTGCTGTGTAAAAACCTGGAATAGGACCTAAAATCCTGGATTCACACTTCATTATAAAGAATGTCATTCTCAAAGGATTACGTAATAAGTGCCCTTATACTAAAATATATATTTGTATAATCATCCATGCTTGAATGATCCTGTTATTTTTGATGGGGACTACACTAGTATATAAATATAAAATCTGTACTATCAGAGAATTTTGTCCACTCTATAACAACCATAAAAACACATTTAGTTAAGAAAGCGAAAAGTTCAACCCAAATC
Organism: Thysanoteuthis rhombus; assembly: GCA_963457665.1. Classification (NCBI taxonomy): domain Eukaryota; kingdom Metazoa; phylum Mollusca; class Cephalopoda; order Oegopsida; family Thysanoteuthidae; genus Thysanoteuthis; species Thysanoteuthis major. Next base: position 13,905,690 of record OY735233.1, read on the forward strand.
ATTGCTAGTGATGAATAAAATATGAAAACGTCTAATCATTAAGAGGTAAGTAAGTCCTTTGTCCTACCTTGAAATGACCTTCAAAAACCTAGACTGGGAAAACAAAAGAATCAGAATAGACGGTAAATACTTAAGTAATCTCAGAATCGCAGACAATATCATCCTTTTTGCAGAGAACCTCCAGGACCTCCAACTAGTGCTATATGTACTGAATGAAACAAAGCAAGAAAGTTGGCCTCCCCATGAATTTCAGCAAAACAAAGGTTATGTACAACGAATGTGTCAGAAGTAAGCACACAACGATTGAAATCTAAAATGCAAAACTGGACAAAGAAGACCACTGCATCTACCTTGGACAACGATTCTCCCTGAGACCCTCAAAAGAAGAAGAAATCAAGTGAAGTATCTCTCTAGGATGGCAAACCTTTGGCAGAGCAAGCTCAACCTTCAAGAACAAGAAAATCCCATTAGTCCTAAAAAAGAAGAGTATACAACTGATGCATCTCGATGTATCGAGCACTTTGAGATAAACCCATCATACATTGGACATGGTATTATATCATATTGCACCCTTGATTTATATTGTGTACTGTATACATATATGTGTTGACTGAATTGTTTACCTGAATTATGAGCAAGTATGGCTTGCTAAAGAGGTTAAATGGATCGGCTAACAGGTGTTTGAGTAATGTGTGTGTGTGTGGGGGGGGGGCTAGAAACGAGCTCGCACTGCTTTATGAAATTCCTCTCTGAATAGGTAAAGACATGTGATAAACATTTACTAGAATAAGTAAAGATATGGCTTATTCTTCATCATCCTTGACAGATAGAAGCTAGGATTTGAGATGTGTGTGTGTGTACATACATACATACATACATATATATATATATATATATATATATATATATATATATATATGCATATTCTCATGTAGTCAGTTGACTAAGAATTTGTAGGTGTGTATTCACATATGAAAATTGCTTTCTTGTTTCTCTAAGTTTACTTTCCCGTGGTACATTTTCAATTACTTCAGATGTTTATGCATTCTTCATGAAAATCCTGGAAATAGTTTTACATTATTAAAGATATAAAGTGGATAAAATTTTTAACTTTGATGTAATGACTTTCTTCTTTACTTTATGCTCTTCACAGAAATGGTTTCTGGGTAGGCGGGGAGATGGAGTACTTTCTTTTTTTTTTGGTAGTGGGAGGGGACTTTTACAATCTGTCACTGGAAAAATAAAGAGGAATCTGTGAACTATTCTGACTTTTGGGAATATCCAATTCTAAACCTAGGAAAGAACATATACATTGAAATATGTATATATATATATATATATATATATATATATATATATAAATTGGGTGTGATTTGTAAATATGATTAATTTCTGAAATAGTATCTGTGCTGTTGTTTTTCTATTTTTTTTGTTATGTTATGTTTTCAAAATTTTCTCATGGGAGCCAATTCAATTTTCGAAAACTTTCCAATGTCTGTTTTATTGTAAACACTGGCATAGTACCTGTCAAAATTGACAGGAATATTTATGTATTGATCAGCAGTATTGCATAGAGACAGAGTATTTGTCTGCTCTGCATGGGATCAAAGTATTGCTTGCAAACCCACTTCTTAGGATCAGAGTGTAGTACCTCTGTACCTTGTATAGGATTCAAGTGTTACCTGCAGAACTTCTACCTAGGATTAGAGTAGTATATGGCCATTCAATGAAAAGTGTTCCATACTAGAATTATATATACCTGTTAATTCCTGTGGAAAAGAAATGGATATATTTGAATTTTATGAGATTATTCTTTTGAAGAAATAAATTCCAGTTTATCAGACCATCAATTGTGGGAGATCCACATTTATTTATATTTTCAGTATCTATACCAGACTGTTCATTATATATAAAGATGGCCGATGGTAGAGCGTAGTCTAGATGGCCGATGGTAGAGCGTAGTCTAGATGGCCGATGGTAGAGCGTAGTCTAGATGGCCGATGGCAGGGCGTGGTCTGGATGGCCGATGGCAGGGCGTGGTCTGGATGGCAGATAGGAGAGTCTGGTATAGATGGATAGATATAGAGAGAAATATATGAAGACGTCATCACGACGTCAGGATCAAAATCGACAGGTTACCACCTGGGTACAAAGAGAATATGAAAAAGTACTTTTCAAAGTATATAAAACAGCAGAGAAACCAATTTAGATGAGAACATATGAAAGATTAAGCTTAGAAACCTATTATATACTTATATATATATAATATACTATATGAATATACATAGCATTTTCTATGTATATTAGCAGATCAATTTCTTTGATTTTCAAAGGCAGTTTTCATCAAGATACGATCAGTAAATACGTATGTTCACATATTTAGAGGAGATGAAAGACGAAAAAAAACAAAACATCTTGTTTCCATGAAGCCATTGTATCCTGACACTAATATTATTGAATTTATCCTTGAAGAAAAGATTGTATTTGAAGGAAAGGTTTTTAGCTTTCGTTTTTTTTTTTGTCATAGAAGTACAAATGATATTAACTTCTGTACATCCATTTCAAATATCTATGTGCCTCTAAAACCATATCTATAATACTTGGAAAAATGAACGTTGGGTGTTTGCACCACAAAGAGCAATTTAAATAGGCCGGTGGGGGGGGGGGCACAATTTTGAATCTGGGTGTGAAGAGTTAAGTCAACCTTGTTGATTCTACATTAGTAGTATTGTATAATTAGGAATGATTAGGTTCAGCCTCAACAGTTGAGGCTTGACTAATTCATTCCTAATTATGCAATTCTATTAATTCCTAATTTCACAATACTATTAATTACTGATTAACTAAATTTAATTTGTACCTTATGCTCAAAACAAAAATCCATCAAGTTATCATGAAACCTTTAACAGTGTGGTTTTGAACATATATATACACACAATGAAAAGCAAGAACAATGCAGAGCTCTGAATTTGTTTTATATATGTATATGTAATGAATCACAGGAACTTGCTGTGCTCTGAATCAGAGTCACCCTATCTGATGTTTTTTTATTCAGACATAAAAAGGCAGAAAAAATAGTCTGTTCATGGAGTTGGACATAGGTTATGTATTCAATTATATTTGTCAGTTTTTCTACAAAATATCTCCAAAAGTTCTCAATGAATTTTAATGATATTTCGTGAAAGGGTGGGCCATAGGCCGAGGCAATTGATTCGATTTTAGGGCGGGTACAGGAATTTTCTGGCTATTTTGTCAACATTATGAGACAGGACAAATTTTTGGCTTTTTGGATGTAATAAAGCAATAATGACTTCATCACAATAACATCTTCAAATTGGGAGTGTAGTGCAATGACAAATAATCTGTTTATATAAATACCAGTGTCATAGAATTTGTTGGTATGTTTGTTTATTCACATCAAAGAGTCACGGTGGGAGCCAGAGAATGATTTCTACTACACCAGTTTCAAGTCTCCCCATCTTCTGGTTGGTTGGTTGGTGGGAAGTAGAAGTGTACAGTTGTGGCTGGTTGGAAAAAGGGGCAGAGTAGATGGAAAATTTGAGGAAAAGAAAAAACGTTTTTTCGAACCATGCAGTGTACACAAGAGAGAATCTTGCTCAACCTCACATAGGGAGATCATAAGACAGCACAGTATATTAGGGAAAAAACAGGTCGAAGACATCATAGAAACCATTCAGAAACTCAAATGGCATGTTGCAAGAATGACAAACAACAAATGGACATCACGACTCACAACGTGGATCAAATGTGGAACTGAGGTCGGCAGAATATGAGATGGCGAGACGAAATGGACAAGTTCAAAAAATATTGGCTTCTATGATACAGAGGTGCGGCGAATCAAGGGGAAAGGTCAATGTCTCAGAATAAATGATAAAAGACTGATGATGATGATGATGCTAGTTTTAAATAATGAACAATTACTAGCTCTTGTCATAGCATAATTTTGATCTGTAACCTGATAATTCAATGTCTGTGATAATGGTGTTGGCAGAGATATGCACTCTTTGATTGCTTCCTAATTCCATGAGTCTGTTAGAATTGTTTCTTTAAAGTTTACTGTGTCACTTACCTTTGCAAGTTGCTTTGCTTATTTATGATGTGGTTGTAGTCTTATCTCATTTTCATCGGATACAGTCAAAGCACTTGTTAGAAATTGATGATCAAAACTTTCAGCATTGGTTTCTTTAGCTTTCAAGTGGGTCCGTCCAGCTGGATATGCATGTAATAATCATGAACACAGGCTACACCTATGGAGCTAGAAGGCTGCGAATTTTGAAATTTACTCCTGATATCTTGAAAAAAAACCTACGTGTAAAAAAAAAAAAAAAAAAAAAAAAAAAAAAAAAAAAAAAATCTCTCCTTACTCCTTAAAAGAGGGGTATACAACCAATATATCCTACCGATAGTCAACTATGATGCTGAAACATGGAATGTAACCAAAAAAATGACCCTCAAACTGAAAACAATGCAACTTGTACTCGAGAGAATCATGTTCAGCATCACATGTAGAGATTATAAGACAGCACAGTATATTAGAGAAGAGACAGGAGTTAGAAAACTCAAATGACAATGGGTTGGACAAGAATGGCAGACAACCAGTGAACATCAAGACTCACAACATGGATCCCCAGAGATCATATGTGAAATTGTGGCCAACAGAAAGTAAGATAGCATGATGAGCTAGATAAGTTCAGAAAGTACTGGCTCCCCGATGCCTATGATAGAGAAGTCTGGCGAATCTTGAAAGAGGTTTATGTCTAAGGACGGACACTAAAAGTCTGGCGATGATGATGTAATAGGTTTTCTGTTGGGAGGCTGAATTTGCAATGTAAGTTTATGCTAAATTGGTTCCTTAGTTTATGTCAGAAAGCATTCATGCTTTTTTTTGAAAATTCTTATTTAGTGATCGGTGCCCAACAAGAAGTGATAGGGATATTTTATTCATCAATTGCTCCATTTTCCGTTTTTTTTTTTTCAATTGATCATTCCCCGACGCAGCGTGCTGCTTTCTATAGGATGATTTTCTAATTTTTTTAATTGATCACTCCCAACATGTAATGTCAAAGGATGTTGGTCACGTGACTGTTTCTATTCAGTGACTAACTGTACATGTTTCTTTAAAGTTTACTGTGTCACCTACGTATGCAAGGTGCGCTTCTTTTTTTAAAAAATTTTTATGTGGTGGTTTTTATTTCTTTTATTCATTTTCCTCTGATTGTGGTCGACTAGCTTGTATATTAGAATGTTTTGAATTATCTTTCCATTATTTTTTTTTTCTCTTTCTACTCACTTTCTTCAACTCCTAAGAGGTAAGAATATACAGAAGAGCGAGGTTCTGAATTTTCGCTTTTCGGTTGAAAAGGGAAACTAGTTGAAAGTAATCAAAAATATTACGTGTCTAACCAAGAAGATTGGATTTCTTTTCATACATTCAGTTATTTACTATTTGCGCATTGCTTTTTTTCTTTTTTCTTTTTTTCCCTTTTACGATCTCTTCAAGCCTGAGTACCATTTTTGAAAGATAAGACTTTTACATTGTTAAATTACTTCCCAAGACTTTCATTGAACAACTCAATTTTGAAATACTCAAAAACCATTCTCCTCTTGAATGATTCAGTGTGTGTGTATATATATATATATATATATATATATATATATATATATATATATATATATATATATAAAACATACTGAGTCACATATATGAATGTATATGTATTTAATGTAAATAAGCTGTATGTATATTTATATATAAATATCTATGCAGATATAGTTATTTATATGTGCATATGTATTTATGTACATATATATAAGCATATCTGTGTGTGTGTGTATATATATTTATATATATATATGATTGCATGTATGAATGCAAAACGTATATCAGTATACATACATATGCTCAAAGACCTATAACATTACAACAACAAGAATATTGTAAAAACTAGAATAAAAAGTTAATTCAAAAAAATCTTGTGTAACGAATGAAAATTTGGGGTACTACAAATTAAAAACTCAATACGCTACGAATGGAATAATAATAAACAAAAAAGAAAAAGAAGTGTAAGTAAAATTAGGTGGAGTTTTCCACCCAGAAAATAAACACACCTCCCAATAACCAAGTAAGGATCCAAATAGATCGAATCAATTACCTGGAGAAGCCCAAAAGGTCAGAAACGTGTTTGTATAGTGAATCCATTTTTTCACCATACATACATATAAATTATGTTAGTGAAATATATACGTCAAGTTGTGTATGCGTGTGTGTGTGTGTGTGTATATATATATATATATATATATATATATATATATATATATATATATATATATATATAGGATAATAGGGTGGTAAATTCTGAAATAAGGGTTGAATAAATTTAAGAAAAGTGTAAAAAAGGAAAGCCAAACTTTTGTGTGTATATATATATATATATATATATATATATATATATAAAATACTTGTAGGTAAATAATTATCACTCACACCATTTCTCCCAAATATATAAACAACTGTAAAGCCCTGTTACCTTGTCTAATCTGATGAGTTGGGTTTATCGAAACGAGAGTTTATCATTGTCATAGACAAAATTTGTGTATGTAATCAATATATATATATATATATATATATATATATATACATTTCACTTGAAGAAAAAATTTTGATGTCAGTTTCTTTTTTGCGACTTTTCCAATTTCCTACATTTCCATTGAGAATTTTAAATGCATCACCTACTCCTGATTAATCATGTTTACCTACTTATCTGAGAATGAAACTGACGTAGGGTTCATGGTTACACTTTACTGAAATGCCTGTACAAGGTTTGTGTGGAAAGTAATCAGCCATTTTGAATAACTCAAAAACCGGTTGCACACTCAATGTAATATGGCAAACAATCATAGGAGACCTTACTGTGTATTCTTGAACTGACATTCACCCATGGGGTTACTCAGTTGGCTGCAAGATACCATACAGTGAGCTTATGCACTGTTTGATGGTCACATTCACAAGGATAAACGAGTCCTTATTCATGACTTGTGGAGGAATTTTTAGGAAAACATAGCATTACTGTTGTTCTACTTACCCCAATACTGTATAGCAGTTTGAATGGCATCATGTCCTAATTCAAAATTGTACTTGAATATTAGTCTAACATCTAGAATAGACACCATTGCTGTTAAAAAGTCTCAAAAGCCTTGACTAGTAATGAAATAATTCTCTATGGTGTTGAATTTGCCAAAAAATGCAATTTCATTAGTTGCTATCTTTTTAGTGGAACAAAAATTTAAAACTGCAGTTATTAGCAGATGCATAATGAAACATGAAAGAGAAGAAAGTTTTATACTTGTTTTTGAAAGAAAAAAATCCTTATGATATGCTTGTTTTGTCTAACACTCATCAGAGGATGAATCGTCAGAAAAATGTTCGTATGTACTGCGTATCTTGAATATGTTTGTCTGCTGTTTGGTACAACATTTTTTCAAATTTATTCTAATTGTTTCTTCACAAAACATTTAAACATTTTTCTGACAAGTCATCCCCCTGTGAGTGTCAGACTAAACAAACTTATAAGGATTTATTAAAAAAAACAAAAAACACAGATAACTTAGAAACTTTTTCCTTTTCTTTCATGTTTTATTATGCTTCCGCTAATTACGGCAACATAAGTAAATCTTTCACTTTTAGCATAGTTCTCCATGAAGTAAAAAAACGAAAACAAACCACCATTTTATATGGAACAACCTAATTTTTATCTTAAGGTTAAACAAACTCTCACCATCTTAGGGAATTAAGATAAGAAGATTAATTTGTAATTAAAGCATTTCTTCTTTTAGGTGAACATAATCTGATAACAATAATACTCACCTGTATTGGATCTTTTTTTTTTTGTTGATTTTATTTCATTTCACTCAGTAAACTTAGCTATATTGTTTTTTTAGTGTTTTAAAAAATTTTTCTTTTTGGGGTCAGGTTGTAGTGTTTTGTCTTTTCCTATTGACTCCTTGTGGAGTATAGGGCCTCAGATACTCTACTGCGGTTTCAGTAGCTAGTAAGTTTTTACCGAGTGGAGTTGCTCGCCTCATAACCAATCCACCTCTTCTACCCAAGCTTTGGAATAGCTATGGCCGACTACCAATCCATAGGTTTTTCTTGTCAATCTCTTAGATGGACTACCTTACAGGGTCAAAGGGCTGCAACTTGTTATTTACTTGTAGCTGGGACCAGAAGTTGGTTCATGCTTTTCCGAAGGGCATCTGTATAAAGTTGATGCAAACAGCCTTGCCAAAACTTTCTCTGCTCACAAAATATGAGAGAAGTAACTTATTTATTGATCATCCCTCTTTCCAATTTTTGAATTGATCATCCCCAACACGGCATGCTGCAGAAGATGGTCATGTGATGGTTTCTATTGAGTGACTAACCAGACCTGATTACTTTAAAAAAAAATTTTTCCTTCAGTGAACCTAACTATACTGGCAATTACCATTGTCTTTCTGGTGGCCTCTTTGAAATTTTGGTTTGTAGGTTAAGAAAATGTCTTGATATACTTGACATTTGAAGATTTCTGACTGATTCTATCTGATTAATAGTGTTAAGAGAAATGACATTTGGGGTTCTTGAAGAGAGACAAACTGGCACCAAACTTGACACTCCTTTTAGAACATGATTGGCATCTTCTCTTGACCTTTGACCCTTCACATTTACACAAAGCTAAATATTTAAATCTTGGTCATCACTGAATTGGCTTCTACAAGATGTTTCTCTATCATCCTTTATAATCGTATATATTATTATCAACAATGGCAGATCCAGCCTGTAAATCTGAGGCTTTCCCAAAATTTGAAAGTCGAAAAATGCTATAGAACTATCATCTAAATTTTGGGAAATAAATATTTTTCCTTTTTGATTATGCCGCTGTCTTAAATTCATTTGATTATTTATTTCACTTTTAATTTTTGTATCATCATGATTTTTACACATATGAAAGATAAGTCCATGGAAATATAAATTCACTACCTCTATAAAAAAAATATTTGCTGAAGTAATGATTAGTAGAATTTATTTTTATGGGCCTCTGCCACCTGAAGGAAAAAAAAGCAACGGTTGTCATGGGTTGAAATTAAAAGAAAATTGTGAATAAAAATCTTAGAAAAATTCTGAGGGTCTTTTGGAAGACACTCTTGATCCGTCCCTGATCAATTTATTGTAATTCTATGAATATCTCTGGTTACTGTATACGTCTTGTCTTTTGTAAAATATGAGAGTGCATTGTGAAGGGTCATATGAACAGTGTGTTTCTGACACTTTGACGAGAGATTGGTAACGCCTCTGCAATTGTATCTCTTTCTGGAACTCCTATCAAATATTGTTTGGTAGGCATTCCAGAAAGAGAATGATAAACTAATTGTAAGTAGGAGCATTTAAAAACTTTCATTTTCACCAAAGGGCAATTTGCATAGATGATAACTTTCATGGAGGACTGTAACTTTCAACGTGCGAATTTACAGTAACAATAAAATACTCTCTAAATTCATGTCATCATTATCATGATCATCAGTCTTTTAATGTCCGTCGTTGGACATAGACCTTCCCTATGAATTCATGTAGGCAGAAATAAATATTAACTCTTGAATTCATTTAAAAAAAAAAAAAATTGAATCTAGCACCTAGATGCTACACTTTGATCTTATGCAGAGCACACAGGTACTCTGATCCATAGATAGATAATCCAATCATTTTTTATATGTAATATACTGGTTCATAGAATAATGAAGCTAACTTTAAGTTCTCCAAATTTTATTCATGGTTGAAGTATTGTTACAATATCATTAATATTGACTAGCTTTTTACCTTCATCCTAACTTTCAGTTGCTATTTATCAAAACTTTGAATGTAATCGAATGGCACTGATTAAACAGCGTAACCGGAAAATGAAGAGTAAGCCCACGGTGGAAATTGAAGTCACACCCTCTAGCCAGAGTTGGTCCAGTATATGCCTGGCTGCTTTTTACCATTTAGCCACGGATCTTTACAGTTAAATGGAAGCTGAATTTACTTCTTAAACTCAAGTCCTTACTGCTGATATTCTACGCTGTTGTTCATTATCGAGATCTAGCAGTCTTTTAATACGATATTATGATAAAAATAATCTTTTATTATTTTAATTTCAAATTCTATTCCTGAGTGAAGAGATCATATGTGAAATTGTGGCCGGCTAAATATTAGATAGCATGACAAACTAGACAAGTTGAAAAAGTATTGGCTCTATGATGCCCATGATAGAGAGATCTACCAAATGTCCAACGATGGTTGCTAAAAGACTGATGATAATATGTATTCTCTCAGGTTTGTCCGTAGAATATCTCAAAGTTCTCATTGAATTTCTATCAAATTTTGTAGAAGAATGGACAAATGGGCTAGAGGAGAATTAAATTTTGGAGCAGACCCAGAAATTATTTTTTTTCTCCTATATTAAGACTATAGTTCAAAATATAGAAAAGTGAAACATAGTTATCTCCCTTATATCGTTGATATATATGAACTGATTATCATTCTGTTTTTAGTCAGTCTATGGCATTGGCAGAGATACGTGTTCTCTGAGTGTTTTCAAGTTTTCTCTCTAAACCTTACAGTCTAATCAAGTTAAGCTTACTCCGAAATTCTTTATCGGCTTAAGAAAGCTTTGACTCTCAAAATCCTCATACCGAGATAAGTCTTCGTGTGTGGATGTAGAAAATCTGACTAGATGATGATAATGATTGACAATACAAAAATAATCTGAGACTTGTATCAATAAATCTCAAAATGAAAAGGAAAGTTTCAATGCATTTCGCCGGTGTTATCAAGCGTCTTCAGGAAGAAATGGAATACAGATGAGGTATATACAATCTAATATGTAGATGAAGGTTATAGATTATGCCAGCCTCATGTTGGTAAGAGGAAACTAGTAAGTACGTGAAGAACCTGGATGTTACTTGGAAAAAAAAGTCTGTAAAGAGCTGAAAAGCACTGTTACTGTATTGATTTGGCATTTGATGAATAAACTTGATGGAGAATCAAATGTGGTTAGTGTTTTGGAGGTAGTTTGAATAAAAGCTGCCCAAAGTCTTCAAAGAAATAACATTGTGGTTCCTTTGCTTTGAGATGGATGCTGACAAGTTGTATTTTGCTGGAGTCCTTTCAAATTCCTTGAGGCAGGTGAATGTTTTAGATGTTTGACTGCCTCTTGGGATTGTTCTCTTCTGCAAAGGCTTTTGGAGCCCATGCCAAAATGTTCCCTTACTTCAACTTCCACCCTCTAATTTACTTCCTCTCCCCACCTCTTTTTCTTCCTGATTTTAACATCTTTCTTTGATTTTCTTTCCCTTTCTCCATTCTTCTTTTCCTCTTCCATTGTTCTTTCCCTTCCTTCTTTTCTTTCTTTTTTTCCTTCATTCTTTCCCTTTGTTCACTCATTTTTTCTTTTGACCCTTTCTTATTTCTGTCCCCTTCTTTTCTTTCCTTTCTTTTTTTCTTTCTCTTTGTTTGTACTTTATATTTTTATTCCCATCTCTTCTTTCTCTCCTTTTCTTTCCTTCTTTTTCTTTCTCACCTTCTTTTTCTTTCTCACCTTCTCTTTCTTTCTCACCTTCTCTTTCTTTCTCACCTTCTCTTTCTTTCTCACCTTCTCTTTCTTTCTCACCTTCTCTTTCTTTCTCACCTTCTCTTTCTTTCTCACCTTCTCTTTCTTTCTCACCTTCTCTTTCTTTCTCACCTTCTCTTTCTTTCTCACCTTCTCTTTCTTTCTCACCTTCTCTTTCTTTCTCACCTTCTCTTTCTTTCTCACCTTCTCTTTCTTTCACACCTCCGTTCTCTTTCTCACCTACTTGATTTTTTTTGTTTGTTTCTTCATTCACTCCATATATTCCTCCCTTCTTTCACTTTCACAGGTAAGGCATGAATCCCGATTGCCCCCCTTGTTATAGGTAAAATAGTGCAGCGTGAAGTGACACCACTTCAGGTGCTTGTTGCCGCCAAGTCTTTTTCACACATAACAAAATGGCCGAGTAAGTAGGAGTGTGATATGTGTAGCTTAAGCAGGGACGGCTGAAGCCATAGTAAGCATAAGGGCACTACTTACTTTTTTATGGTGTTCACTAATGAATTATATATTTCATCAATAAATTCTTGTGAGAGATTTTCTGATTACTTTTCTCTTGGTTGTTTTAATCAGTTGTCAAAAGATTAATCTCTGTTTTTTATTTAACTCTTTTCAGAGCCGTGACATCATCTGTGTTTGCTGGGTCGGAGAAAGTGGTTTCTGGAAGTGATGACCGGACAGTCAAGGTTTGGGATTTAAAAAATATGAGCTCTCCTATTGTGACCATTCGAACAGATTCGGCCGTCAATCGGTAAGAAACAAATTAACTAAATCTCTTATTAGTTTTTGGCTGAATCAGTATCAGTGATGATCTGTAGAATTTAATGAAAATATCCATATCACGCATCTACAAGAACTACTAATATGACTAAAATAGTAGCCTGCTGGTGTACTAGACCGATTACCTAAAAATTCAACTGAATCAAATAGATCTTTTATCTAATATAATCAGCGCAAGATTTGGTCATTGTAGTCCAAAGTGACCCTAGAGACCCACAAAAAAACAATTTTTTTTTTTGTGGTGGGGAAGCATTTACAGGTTGTGCCTATCGGTGTACTCATGCTAATTTTTAAGGTTATAGCTCAAACAGATGAGCAAAGAGAGAAGAATTCGTTATCCACTTGGCTGGTTGGTCTAGCCGTTTGTTTGGGCTGTGGTGATTCAATACTAGATAACCTTGTTAGACCAGGCGTAATTTCTGAAAATGTGCATATTTAAAGTGCCGAAGGAAGATTGTGTAAATTTATGTGCGTGGTGCTGAATCCTAATCTGCTGTTTGCTCCAGCTCAAGAATGGCCGACAATTCCTGAAAATTGAAAAATCAAAGATAACTGCTGCCACTGAGCTTAATGCATTTATGTCCATATTTTTGGGACGAAACAAGGTAGAAACATGAATGAAATGTGCTTTTATAGGTTTTCATTCGAGGGGAACCATGCCATAATTTGTTTTTAGATTGAATATGCTGAAGCTGGATATAAATTTCTCTGTGCGGACAAAGGTGACCCAATGAATATTTTACAAACTATCTGGTACAATTGCTTAATCTAATTTTCTGTTTTTATTTTCATTCTTTGTACTGTGGGTAGAGTACAGTACAGTAGATTCTGCCTCAGTCATGCACATTGGGATCATGAATTTCAATCCTTCTAAGGCAACGTTGTTTTTTCTTTCTGATGTATCGAGGACCTTTAAAATATCTGTGCCAAATTATCATTCTCACCTGATCAGTTAAATACTAAAATATTGCAAATAATATGTAGATTTTCATTAGATGTTTGAAGGAAATACTTTGGCTGATGGCTGCTATGGATACTAAAAGTGTAATGGGAATTGTAAGTAAAGAGAAAATCAAGTTCAATTTGAGGGTATGAAAGGTGAGAGGGAGAAAAGAAAGTTAGTCTATTAAGAGAATGGAAAGAGAAAGGAGTTGATGGCTGCTACCTATAAAATGTTTTGTAGACACAGCTCTTATATATATGAATATATAATAAAAGGTTACCCTAGTTTGTATTCAAGTGTATGAGATAAACCTGACAAAACCATGTTCGCTATGCATTATAGCAGTTAATAAATATTTGTCTGTAATAAAATGTCCATGTGTGGCCGAAAACATAATCTAGTTATATATACTTTGAATGTCATTAAAGATGTAAAAGAGAGTGACATACTAGCAGCCTTACCTGGTTTATGTACCTGTGCCATAACGCATACAAAATTTTGAGTAGCACTGGTATGAGCAGGGACCGGAAGCATGTTTATGTCAAATTATTTTTCTCACATGATCAGTATAATAAAAATAAAATCTGAGGGTATTCACAGTACATGGTGCTAATTTGGAACAGCCTTTCTAAAGATATACTAACAACACCGAGTGTGAACATATTCAAAGAGAGGATGGATTAGCTGTGGAGAAATCATCCGATTTTCTAAAACCACAAAGCTATGATTACTAGTGTCTTAAGCAAAGGAGTGACCTAACCCTGTGAAAAGAACAAGTGCTATGAATGATATGTTTCATCTATTTTAATCAAATTGATATTGGATATTTAAAGGAAATTTTTCAAGTCCAAGGTTTGAACATTAAATATTGAAACCTTTTATAATAAATAATATATAAATTATTATTAGATATTTGAATGAAATATTTTGGCTAATGGCTACTATGGATACTAAAGGTGTAACAGAAATAACAGAATAAGGCAGACAATAGTTAATACACTGGTACCATTATGTGTACCACACTTTGGGTGCACTGGTATGAGTATTTCCTTTTGAACGGATTTGCATGGAGTTTGTGATTATTATGTAAGTTTATGTTTCTGCGCAATTATACTAAGTGGTTATTCCTTGTAACCAATGTTCCATTTAATCATTGTATGTACCTCTGTATGTGTTAACAGTTGTTATAACACATTGATTGGCACATGAAATGGTCTTTGCTCTTTTTATTGAATAACACTCAGCTCTCTAGTGAAAAAGGTAATGAAAATAAGCAAATGTAAGACGAGACTTTTATTATGAAGTAGGAATTTTCAAAACTCTGTGGAATTGGAGCTGCAAATTTCTATGGAACTTGGCAACGTTTCCAAACTCTTCGAGCCTTCTGTTTAAGTTCCTGAAACTCTACTCTGCACTTGAAAATTTATCAGAAAAAGAAATCGTTGAAAGAACTACTAACAATAGTTGTTTTGTTGTTGATTCACTTTATTTTTATTTTTTTTCCACTGAATATTTTGGCAGCATCTGTGTACGCTACAAGCTTATGGTTACTGTGCGGATTTAATTCCTATGGGCACCAGAAATAAGTAATTCTCGGTGTGGAGAAGTTATTATTATTTATTACTAATTCATGAACCTTCGCATGGCTGATGGTAATCAGAAATGTACTACAATAGGCTTGGCTGGTGGCTGCTACTGATACTAAAAATGTGAAAGACACAATAAGTAAAGACAGGGAGAAAATAAAGTTAGTTCAAGCAGAGGGTACGAAAGGAGAGGAAGAAAAAAGTTAGTTTGATAAAAGGGTAGGAAGGGAAAGATGCTGATGGTTGCTACCTATAAAATGTCTGATAGGCAAGGATCTTATGTATAGGGTTGTAGTATGAAAGGTCACCCTGAGTTGGCAAGCTTTTGGAAAAATACGCTTGACCTTCAAGATCAAGAAAATCCCATTAGTTTTGAAAAAATGAGTCTACAACCAATGCATCTTCCCAATAGGATCCATGTTTCTATTCTATTGGTAACTAACCAAAAGATTGGCTTTTAAACTGGGAACCATGCAATGCGTGCAAGAAAAGATCATTCTTGACATAACATGAAAAGATCAGAAGACAGTACAATACATGAGGTAAAAAAGGTGTCACAGATATCATAGAATCCATTAGATGATAATTTAGACAGGTTCATGCTTGTCTGTTCACCCAATACCTCCAAGAGTTCTCAATAAATTACAATGACATTTTGTTGAAGAGCAAGCCATGGGATATGAAAGAATTGATTAAATTTGGTGGAGGAGCCAGGATTTTCGGGATGAAGTATATTTCTCTTACATTTTTGTATTTATTTGAATTTGTCCACAAAACTCCAAAGTTTCTCAATGAATTTCAATGATATTTCATTGAATGGTTGGCCATGGGTTAGGGAAGAAATAATTGAATTTTTGAATGTGTCTAGGAATTTTTTAAAGATACCTTTCCTGCATTGAAGCTATATATGAAGTAATTCTTATTCAGTTTTTCATGACTATGGCATAAGAGGAGTTATGCACTCTCTGAGTAATCTAGTGTGTAGTTTTTATGTGCTTTTTACATTTTCAAAGCAGCAATACTTGTATAGAATCTCAATAAGTACAAATAGCAAGAATACCGAAAAGAAAAACCCATGTACCGTAAGCCAACAATGAATGGTCAGAATGATCTGAATCCTACACTTGGAAAATAGAGGAATCAGAATAGATGGCAATATCTGCGCAACCACAGATTTGCAGACAACATTGTCCTTTTTTCAGAGAACCTCTACAACGTCCAACTGATGCTAGATGAACTGAACAAAGAAAGCAAGAGATTCGGCCTTTGCATGAACTTCAGCAAAATAAAGGTCATGTGCAACAATCATGTTGAAAATAAACACACCGCAAACAAAATCGAAAATGCAGAACTGGAGAAAATAGACTATTATATCTACCTAGGACAACAAATCTCCATGGTATCCTCAAAAGAAGAATGAATCAAGTAAAGAATCTCTCTAGGATGGCAAGCCTTTGGTAGAGCAAGCTTAACCTTCAAGAACAGGGAGATCTCATTAGTCCTAGAAAGAAGTATACACAACCAATGCATCCTCCTGATAGTCACCTATTGAGCTGAAACATGAAACCTAACCAAGAGACAAACCCGCAAACAGAGAACCATGCAATGTGTACTTGAGAAAATCAGGCTTGACCTGACATAGAGAGATCACAAGACAGCACAATATATCAGGGAAAAAACAGGAGTCTGAGACATCATAGAAATTATTAAAACTCAAGTGGCAATGGGCTGGTTATGTTGCAAGAATAGCAGACAAGTGATGGACATCACAGTTCACAACATGGATCCCCAGAGATCAAATGTGCAATCGAGGCCTGCAGACTTTAAGATGGAGAGCCAACCTTGACAAATTCAGAAAGTATTATTTCCGCGATGCCCATGATAGAGAGATCTGGTTAATCCCAGAGAAGGTCTATGTCCAACGATGGACGATAAGACTGATGATGATATGAACTTTATCTGGAATTCATACAGCGTGAAGAAAAAGATCAACCTATTGAAAATGGAAAGAGTAGGGAATGTATTCCTAAGATTTAAAGTTCACCAGGCTCTAGTGAAGCTTTGAGAGGCCTAGCAAGCAGGAAATGAATTATGATGAATTGCTCAAGTAAAAGTAGAACAGAATATTGTCACTTCTACCTAAAAATGAATCATCCTAGCAGAGTTCCTCCATTTCTTCACAGTGCCCACTCTCTGTAAGTTATCTCTCTGTCATTCAAGACTCTACTAATCCACCTACCTTATTGTGACCCTTCAGACAGTGATACAAAGCTACATAGAACAATATATAACTTGATAAAATCAAAGGTGCTGACTGACTGGAGTTGTCAGTTTCAAGGGAATGTGAGTAACAGAACCAGTAGAACAAAAAAGATGTAAATCTTATTAAAGAAAAAAAAAAAAAAATATAACATGTGCTCTCTCATACTCTTTCTCTCTATCTCATTATCTCTATCAGTCCAACTAAGCTTCTCTACAAATGCCTAAACATCGTAAATGAAGCATAGTAAACATGTCCATTCGACAATGGAATATTATTGTGAATTGACCATCGTTTGAAAACAAGTAAAAAAGATGAATTTAAAAAAAAACAAAAATAAAAAAGCCATTTTTAGAAAGTAACAATTGAACTATGCATGGAGATTTTCAAGGCTGTGGGCCAAAAAAATGTGTCCAGGAACACTGAAATAAATACATGGACAGATGAGAGAAAAGGGAAGAATACCTCTAGCCTATATTTTCTGTTGTTTGGTTGGGTCAGTGATCATGAACAGGGTAATTCAATTATAATCCAAGGTGTGTCTAAGGTGAAAACCCATGAAAGAAGTATTGTATGACTCATGCCTGGAAAACCTATTTTCTTCTTGATTAGTAAGTATTGATTTACTTGGATAAAGTCAAGTTTGGTGCATTCACTAAACGTCAAATTGCTATCAATGACCAGCCAGTTCAGTACACTGCTTGACCTAGGGGGACCATTTCCTTTGTTAGATAAATAAAGGGGCGATGTATTGAACTTGGGATGTTATCTTGTCTGCTGTTTTGACCTCTGAGCTATCACCTTGACAAAAGTTGAAGATATGGTGGGGCATCTTTGCACTTTTTGCAGCAGGTGTTCTTGACAGCAATATGCCTATGACATTATGCTCCAGGGTTTGTTTTTGATGAGCAAGTATGTTGATGTTTGTGAAGGCCAAATATCAGGAAATCCTGCTTTGTTTGAACTTTAGTTTTCATTGTCTTTCTTCATCCACAAACCCAAAATCAGCTTTATATTAGAAACCATCAAGCAAAACTAGCAACATAGGTTTTTCCAGTTTTTGAGCTGGTCTGATTGGCTATGTATGTATTATGCATACAGGCTGCTCCACTGAAGCTAGATGGCTGAAAATTTGAACATTCACGCCTTATTATATTTAGAAATAAAATCTTTTTTTTGCGTTATGAAAATTCCCTCCGAAAATACATTTTTAATTGAGGTTCACTTTACAATGTAAGTTTATGCTAGATTGGTCTCTTAGCTTGTGCCCTACAGCATTCAAGGTTGTTATTTTTTTACCAAGATTCAGACTTTTTTGTGATTACTGCCCAACAGAGAGCAATAGAAGTAATTTATTCATTGACCACTTGTTTCTCCAATTTTTTAATTGATCACCCCTTACATGACTTGCTACCAAAAGATGTTTGTTCAAGTGACAGTTTCTATTGAGTGACTAACAAAACTGGTTTTTGTTTACGTCTTTCTTTTCCCTAAACAGAATTTTTGTTTTTTAATCTGTAAAGGTTGGAGATAGGTCATGGCGTAACGGTTTTTGGTTCAGAATCGACGAACCAAAGCTGTTCATGTTCATATTTGCACTACTGCTCTCGGGAAAGGATAAATCCACTTCTCCCCACTAGCTATGAGTGAATAGCGGGGCAGTTGAAAACCCCCTCGGCCCAGTAAAGTGGCCCATCCATGTGGAGCTTACAATGAGAGAGAAAAAAAAACTACAGTTTGACAGTTGCTGTAGCTAGTCCCAAGCCTGGGTAAAGGATAACGGTTGGAAATTGGACTAGCTATATCACCATATAAAAACTACATGCTTCTGAGACTGAAGTAGAGTGATTGTAGCACTATGCTCCGTGAGGAGTCTATAAGAATAAACAGAAAGAGGTCTAGTTAGTCACTCTCTAGAAACTGTTGTGACCCATGTCTTTTGACAGCATGGTATGTGGAGATGATCAGTTGAAAAATTGGAAGAAGGGTTGATCAATGAATAAGATTCTACTTTCGTTGGACACAAACTAAAAGACATATTTAGCATAAATTAGATTATCAGTCTTTTAGTGTCCGTCGTTGGACATAGACCTTCCCCAGGATTTGCCACACTTCCCTATCATGGGCGTCGCGGAACCAGTACTTCCTGAACCTGTCTAGCTTGTCTCTCCGTCTAATATTTTACCGGCCTCGGTTGCGCATGTGGTGTCGGGGGATCCATGTCGTGAGTCGCAATGTCAATCGATTGTCTGCCATTCCCGCAACATGGCCAGCCAACTGCCATTTGAGATTTTTAATGGATTCTATGTCCTTGACTCCTGTCTTTTCTCGGATGTACTGTGCTGTTTTGTGGTCTCTCCATGTGAGGCCCAGCATTATTCTTTCATGTGCACGTTGCATGGTTCTCAATTTACGGGTCTGTCTCTTGGTTAAGTTCCATGTTTCAGCTCCATAAGTGACTATAGGGAGGATGTATTAGTTATACACCCTTCTCTTTAGGATTAATGGGATCTTCTTATTTTTGAAGGTTAAACTAGCTCTGCCAAAGGCTTGCCATCCTAGTGTGATTCTTCGCTTGATTTCTTCTTCTTTTGAGGGTCTCACAGAGATTCTTTGTCTTAGGTAGATGTAGTGGTCTACTTCCTCCAGTTGTGTGTCCTCGATTTTGATCTTAGTGTTTTTATCCCCGATGTGGTTGTTGCACATGATCTTCGTCTTGCTGAAGTTCATTTATTGACTCTAGCTCCATTGTTTAGTTGATAACCCAAGAGAGAACTATTACATTGGTGCAGCCTTTACCATGTATGGCAAGTCTGATTCACTCAGTAACTGAAGAAATCTATGTTGACAGTTTCTAATAAAACAAAATTTGTGAAGGGTATTTCTTTACCAATGTTTCTCTAAGATGGAAAATACTGGAACTATTTGTTTTTTTTTTTCTTGAAATTTTATATGTAAATTTATTGATGACTTCTTCCTCTCTTCCTGCGCCTAAAGTCATCTTTTTGTGTATCCTTTCTTGTGTGAGAGTTTTAGAATGAAGAATTTAAAAAATGCTGGAAGTAAGTCATTTATGGAGCTGAGACATGGAACCTAACCAAGAGACAGACCCGCGAACTGAGAAGCATACAACGCACACATGAGAGAATCATGTTCAACCTCAAATGGAGAGATCACAAGACAGCACTATCTATCAGAAAGAAAACGGGGGTCTGAAACATCATAGAATCCATCAGAAAACTCAAATAGCAATGGGCTGGTCATGTTGCGAGAATGAAAGACAACCGATGGACATCATGACTCACAGCGTGGATCACCAGAGACCACATGCAATGAAGAGATGAACTAGACAAATTCAGAAAATAGTGGCTCCACAACGCCCATGATAGAGAAATGTGGCTGATCCTGGGAAAGGTCTATGTCCAACGACGGACGTTAGGAGACTGATGATGATGAATAATATAATTGCATCTTTTTCAAAAAGTGTTCCTGGCGTTTAGAAAGTAATGCAAAATCATCACTCTGTTTTTTTTCTCCTTTGATATTGTTTGATATTGGTCAGGGTCTCCAGAATAATCTTTAATTCATTCTCATTATTGGATAAAGTAATATAACAATATGAACTCGATACTTTTATCATAAAATTTGATTAATTTTTACCTTCATCTTCATTTTTAGTTGCTTTTTATCACAACTTTGACATCGAAGGTAAAAACTAGTCAAATTTACCAATAAAAGTATTGATTTCAGCATGTAAGAAAAAATCTGTGCTAAATAGTTACTATAATTTAATCCTTAGCATTTTTGATGCTATACTAGGAAGCTGATTTGATTAACTCACTACATATGAAATAAAAACTTGTGTGTATACACCATGATTACTTGACAACTTGCCATTGGATGAAGTTGACATTAAACAGATGTATTAGTCAGCACACAAGGCAATGCAGTGTTGATTTTGAAGTTTTATGGATCAGCAGTTCTCTAGAAATCTAATAAAAAAAATATATAGATTAGATTATATTCTATAAATTCTCCTCTGTCTTCCTTTGTCTAGAATTATCTAAGTTCAAATATGAAATATCAAAATTGAGAACACAGAAGAGAGGTAACCGGAACACTGCAGACCTGTTTTAATGCGGCTTGATGTAATGTGGAATTGCTTATAACACAGTTTGATCATGGATCCCAATTCTCAAAACATCAAATTAGGCTCTCAAAATAATAGCTAAATACAAGAGTGGAAAAATCTCTAGGAAATGCAAGTTAGTTTATAAATATTAAATTCAGATGTCAGTAGCACAGATGGATTGGAACTAGAGAAGCCAATCAAATCAGTGTTGACATCTCAAAGAATATTTTTGGCACTAGTTTGACTGCCAAAAACTGCAAAAAAATACTAAAAATAGAAAATATGACGAATACTGAATAAGGTTACACCAACTGTAACAAGGAAATGAATTAAGACAAAAAACTAAGTAAATCTCATCCCTCCTCTTCTCTTTCATCTATCACTAAAAAGATTACTAACACTATATTAATTCCTTTCTCTCTTTTCCCTACTATGTTTTCTTTTTCTCCTTTTACCACAGTTTTTTTCTCTATCTCTTCGCCTACACTTACTACATATGTGTACCTAAGTTTTTTCAAAATGTAACCTTCTCGTGAGGTGTCACAGAAAAAGAATTTTGTATTTATTTCTGTCTTCCTGCTGAAATAGCCTCACCCTACCATCACCTCCATGGTTTCTCTTCATTTCTGCACAAATTATGCATGTCTTGAAGATGTTGCAGGTGGGGTCTGGACCCTCCTACCCACCCTCCACTAGCTACGTTAGTTATTTACAGTAAATGATACTATAGTAATAGATTATTTCATATAACTTTGTCTATTTTCACTCACTGTTGGGAAATGCCGCCTAGCATTCTCAATGCAGCGAAGAGCAAAACTGGGATGTTAGTTTGTGAAAATAGAGAATTTGTTACAATGCAGACTTATTCATAATGTAGAGGAAAATTATGGAGCCTGACTTCCGCATTATAATGGGCCTACAGTGTACCTTGAAGATTGGAAATCAGTTCTTGCAGGCTGCTCCACACACTATGAAAACCTGTCCCTTATGAATATTCACCTTTGATACAGGTGCTGCGTTAGTACTGTTCAGTTGTTAAGCCAATTGAGTGGAGTAAAAAGAAAAGCAAATTTGCACTGGTGGAGTAAAAAGAAAGTAAATTTGCACTGGTGGAGCAAAAAGAAAGTAAATTTGCACTGGTGGAGCAAAAAGAAAAGCAAATTTGCACTGGTGGAGCAAAAAGAAAAGCAAATTTGCACTGGTGGAGCAAAAAGAAAAGCAAATTTGCACTGGTGGAGCAAAAAGAAAAGCAAATTTGCACTGGTGGAGCAAAAAGAAAAGCAAATTTGCACTGGTGGAGCAAAAAGAAAAGCAAATTTGCACTGGTGGAGCAAAAAGAAAAGCAAATTTGCACTGGTGGAGCAAAAAGAAAAGCAAATTTTCACGGGTGGCACAAAAACAGAAGCAAATTTGCACGAGTGAAGCAAAAACAAAAGCAAATTTGCACCTGTGCAAGATACAGAATAATAATATTTGAGTCGGTTATGAACTACCTGTGAGAGGCAAAGTGGCCTCTGAGGAAGTGGAAAACAAAATTATGATTAACAAAGAAAAGAGGTAGCACTATCTATTCAGGCAGCTCTTTCTCGCAGCTGTACCAGTACCTCTAGAAGTTACTTTCTAAAGACTTGACATTATTTGATTTGCCTACCTCACTAATGCTGTTGCCGTAACACAACACTTGAAGTGATTGAAAAGCATTTTATCCCCCTTGAAACCACCTCACTATTTATTGAAGTTGTTATACTGTTTTTGTCGGATTCGAGTCCAAGTTGAGGTGGACTTAGTTTTTCTCTCATTACAAGAACAACCCTCACCAAATTTAGGGGAGTAAACTCTTCACTCTTTTTCTATCAAGTCATGTTAAACCAAACCTATGTATAAAATGAACATCTCCCTACCATAATTTAAAATCATAACCATTTGATTAAAAGGCGGCTCTCTTACTGAATGAGCTAAGGTCTCATTTTTTCTACATATTTTTTATTGTATATATACAATACAAAGGTTGCAGTAATCATCTTCAGTTGGAATAGATGTGGGAGTAGAGTTTTATCCTGCAGCTGCCAGGCTTGTTTTCCTTTTCGTTGTAAATGTCTGTTAGCGATTTATTTAAATTAAGCAAAGTTTAGTATTCTGTTTGACTATGGACAGAAATCCTATCTGACAATGTCATACGTACCGAAAAATGATATTCTGAGAGATATTTCTTTCTTGCTCTGTATAACATTATGAATATTCAAACATGATAGAATACAGAAGTTTGTTTGGTTAATCTTACAATTCCATATAAGAAAACTAAAAGATACTTATGTCATCTGAATAAGATTGGCAAAAATTCTGATTGACATCTTACGAAAGAAGACACAAAGAAGATGAGATC
This sequence comes from Thysanoteuthis rhombus, assembly GCA_963457665.1. Classification (NCBI taxonomy): domain Eukaryota; kingdom Metazoa; phylum Mollusca; class Cephalopoda; order Oegopsida; family Thysanoteuthidae; genus Thysanoteuthis; species Thysanoteuthis major. The sequence continues at coordinate 13,929,434 of OY735233.1, forward strand.
TTAGTTATGTGCAAGAAACAAGAATGACAGTAATTTCGTATTTCACAAATAATAAAACACAAATGATTTAAAATGTTTGTATTTTTGAAAAAATTTTTCTTTAGATAAGGTAAAATCAAGATTCACTATTTTCCAGAGAATACTCAGAAGTTATCATACAAAGTCGGATGTCATAGTCCATACATAGTTTCAGATTGTAGCGAAATAACACAGGAAAAAAAATCAAGCTCTTTTTCTTTCTTCATTTTTTCAATTGTTGTTAATGTTTGAGGTTATTTTGTTATGATATATTAACCTAATTGATAATAACTCACCATCACAGTCAATAATGGAACAACTGTGGCATCAAAATTTCAAGTCCTGAAAAAAAAATTCAATCAAAGAATAAATGTGGTGAGAATAAATTCTATTTATGACATTCTGGTTTTTGGAAGGGGTCTAGTGGAGCACTGATGCCAATTTTCAAGTCAATAGGCAGAACAGTATGGCCTGGATTGCTGGAACACACAAACAAATAAACCTGCGAGAATAAAAAAAAACCCAAACGACAGATGTTATGTATTATTGACCCATGTTTGTCTATAAACTCAATATCTCCAAAATTTCTTTATGAATTTAGATAACATTTTATGAATGAATGGGCCATAGGCCAAAGAGCAATTGACTAAATTTGAGGCGGATCCAAGATTTATTTATTTATTTTTTAATTTTGTCAACATTGCAAGATAGGACAATTTTTTCTCCTTTCAGATGTAATAATAGTAACAATCTCATCACTCAAATTGATAATATGTTTCTGATGAATAATTATTACAAGCTTTCATCACAGCAAAGTCTGGGACCTGTTACCTGATTGTTCAGTTTTTAATGACTATTGCGTCGACCGAAGCAGGTGTTTTTTAGTTGTTGGATTTGTTTTTGATGGGTGCAGCTGATTAGATATAAGAAATTCTTTTGCCTGGTTCCTCTGGCTCTGGCTATGAATCAGATGGTAATTCTAGACTATTCATAGATGTTGATGAAAAGCAGTGAAAGCCAGGATTTACCTGGAGTGACTGATGGAATACCTCACAGAGGCATTGCAAGATGTGGGCAAGAAGGAGAAATCATCCTTCAAATGCTTGAAAGGGAGCAAAATTTCATCGGACCTATCATACATGTCGATTGATAATTATACCCTTCCCTAAGATATTGTACAATTGCCCCTTATGCTATCTTTACCCCAGGTGCTGAGAACCCTTGCTATGCCCCTGATGCATCGAGAAATCTTTTTGTTACGGGTTTTCTTTTTCTGGCATTTAATCGAGTTGTGATTCAAGGCAATTTTTAGATGGTGATGAAAACAGTGAACACAGTGCTTCTCCTGGAGTTGCTGACAAGATACCTCTAATTTAATTTTGTCGTCTTGGATCTTCTTACACTGGCAGTAAATCAGATGGTGATTCAAGATAATTCTTAAAGAAGGTAGTGAAAGCAATCGTTATTCTGGAGCAGCTGACATGATATCTTGTGAGAAATCTCTTTATTTTATTTCTTCTTTCCCTGGCACTGGATCAAATAGTGATTCAAGATATTTTGTAGAGGGTGAGGGAAGGTCAAGAACAAGAATATCTCATTGGTATTCAAAAGAAGGGGCTACAATCAATGCATCCTCCCGATAGTCATCTATGGAGCTCAAACATGGAACCTAACCACAAGACTGCCACTCAAATCAAGAACCATGCTAAGTGCACAAGAAAGGATCATGCTCAACATCTCATGGAGAGATTAAAAGACAGCATAGCACATTAGAGAAAAAACAGGAGTTTGAGACATCATAGAATCCATAAGAAAACTCAAATGGCTTTGGGCTGGCTATGTTGCGAGAATCTTAGACAACTGCTGGACATCATGACTCATGACATGCATCTCAAGAGTTGATATACAAAATTGTGGCAGGCAAAAAATAAATTGATGTGACGGTTTAGACGAATTCAGTAAATATTTGCTCCAGGGCCTCTATGACCAAAATATTGGCTCCGAGGCACCTTTGACCAAATGTCTAGCAAATTTTAGGAAAGGTCTATGTCCAACGATGGACAGTAAAAGGTTGATGATGAAAAGTAATAGTTGTCCTAGAATGATTGATGAGACATTTTCTTGATATGACATCATACATGGATTGTATATAGCTCACCACATAAAAGGGATTTTTTTCTTTACATATTCAAAAAATATCACAGTCCCAAGTAGTTTATAAGTTATTTCAGTCTCTGGGTTGTTTTGGGCCTCTTCATGACCCCATCTTTAGTAAAATGCTGAATTTGTTTCTGTTTCTGTATGCACTTTTCAAGTTTGTGATGTGTCTGGAAAATTTTGGTAAATATCAATGTCAATCCCAATTAGGGGAACGTCTGGCTTTTGAGCCCTGTGTTCTGGTACCACCTTGAACTGAAAATCAATTTATCCTTCTGTTTGGGGTCTGATTTAAAAATAAAAATATGAATAAACTGATATACACTGTAGACCTGTTATAATACAGAATCAACAGGAACCCTGATTGGGAGAAAAAAAAATCCCCTTAAAAGTGCCAAAAATGCAAAAATACAAGATTTTGTTAACATTTTATGGCTATTTAACTGGCTAATGTTCACTAAATTAGCCTTGAAATGGCTAAATATTAGCAAAAAGAAAAGGAATGGCACTAAAAATTCCTAGTACATCATACTCCTTTTCCTGGCTCCTTTCTCTCTCATTTGTTGCTGCTTGGTCTACACTTGCTATATATCTCTCTCTGTTTTGTCAAAATGTAACCTTCTGGTGGGAATATTAGAGATTTAAAATTTTCTTTTATATCTATTTCTGTCTTCCTGCTGGACAAGCCTGACCCAATCTCTACCCTGGTTTTCTTTTAATTTCTGCATGAATTCTGAGGCTCAGCCTTGGAGAAGTTAGAACGGGGACTCCCTTATCCCTCTGGATCTGCTAATATTACGTATTTACAATGTGATACTAAGAGATTTATATAATTTTACACCAGTTTTCACTCTCTTGGGAAATGACTCTCAGTATTCTTCATGCAGCGGAAAAAGAGGGGAACTTTGATCAAGGTTTGTAAAAATGGAAAATTCCTTATGACATGGTAGAAAATGCTGAACCCTGAATTCTGCATTATAATGGGTCCACAGTGAACTTGAAAGAAAAAAAGTAGGAACTGAAAGCATAACAACTATTATCATTATACATGAAGTTGCCATTGTTAACACTTTTAATGGGCTTCAATATATGAATCACTTTGTAAACTTGTCTGAGAGGGTCTGTCAAAACAAATCTTCCTTTTAATCCTATCAGAGAGGAATATCAAGCTAGAGTGGTACAGTACAAGCAGCAAATCGTTTTTATCAACCCTAATAGGGAGAGATCTTAAGCTATAGTGCTATAATGCCTATAAATCATAGGCAGCAAAACCTAATTTTCATCAATTCTAATAGAAAGGGATATTAAGCTATAGTGTTACGATCACTATAAATTATAGGCTGAAAACCTAATTTTCATCAATCCTAATAGAAAGGGATATTAAGCTATAGTGTTACGATCACTATAAATTATAGGCTGAAAACCTAATTTTCATCAATTCTAATAGAAAGGGATATTAAGCTATGTTGGTACAATTCCTATGAATTATAGGCAGCAAAACCTAATTTTCATCAATCCTAATAGAAAGGGATATTAAGCTGTAGTGTTACAATCACTATAGATTATAGATAGCAAACCCTTGTTTAATCACAGAAGAATCTAAGTTACTAAAATCATTTTGGGGAAAAAATATCTCAGGAAATATTAGTTTATTTTTTTTCATTTGAAAAGCTGTTGTTCCTTAATCTAAAACAGTAATTCTCAAACAGTTGGTACCTTAATCCCAGGTGAGGGATTTATCAAGGGGTGGAATTTTGGTCAAGGGAAGAATGAATGATGGTGAAAAAATTACTAATTGATAATTAAAAAAAGGGGAGACATTGAAGGTACCCAGGATCACAAGGGGAGGAGTGTGACTGATGAATCACTCATTTAGTGGAAGATATGAAATCAGGTGAAAATGACAAGAACAATGACTTGTTGAATCATCCAAACAGTATATAGTTTAAAATACTGTTTTATTTCATTCTTGCTGAATTTTTTTGAAAAGAATATTTAAAAAATGGTTTATTAGAGTGTTCAGAAAATGAACAATGAAATTAAAAAAAACATAGTATGTGAACTAAAAAAAAGTATGTAGTTTATTTGATAAAGAAACTCTTTCTCTGCTGTGTAACATACACACAGTAAGTTTTCATGAATTCCAATTTATTTTTAGTGTATTTTCAACACTGAATAGAGAGATCTGATAGAACTAGGGAGGTTCTTTTGAGTAAAAATGGATTTTCCCCACTTGATAATTAATCTAAAATGTCATGTTTGAAAGATTCAAAAAAAAGTTTTTTCAAGTCTTGATTTATATTTTCATGTTTCTTTTCCTTGTAGGCTGGCTTTTTCGAATACTCATAATTTAATAGCGATTCCTCATGATAACCGTAATGTACGTCTCTATGACATCACAGGAGCAAGGGTAGGACGTCTGCCAAAAAGCAACAGACAGGTAAGGAATTTTCAATCAAATACTCACTTTATAATAGACTCTGATGATTACTAAATGTTTTTGGTAGCCATGTTGTGATTATTTGAAAGATAAATAGTCCTGTGTCGACTTACACCTGACCAATTTGCACCTGACTGCAAATATGCCCCCTTAAAAGACCTAAAAAAATTCAGTCGCTGCAGTTTTATCGCTCAATTGCAAATCACAAAAATTTTGGTGATGTTACTGTTGTCTTGTTAAAGAGAATGCAATGTCTGTGTCATGTTTTGTTTCAAGTTCTCCAAACGAGGAGAGGAAGTAAAAGTATGGAGACTTTGCTTGGTTGAGTTGATGGCCTCATGAAAAAAATGTAATGGGTGACATTTGTTCAATTAAGAAAGACGAGGAAGATGTATGTACAATAAAGAAAGTTACATGATATGTATGCCATGGTATCTTATGTTGCGCAGTGCGTATATTTCTTTCCAACCTGTAATGATCGATTTTCGCCCAGATAGAGTTGCATCCATATCAGCAGAATGTAATGTCGACGCAAGTTGATGCCTGACTGTGTATGAATAATCTATGAAAAATCAAGCAAAATTAGAATTAATTGAAAGTCATCTTGATTATTACTTTAGGGTGAACTTTTTTTTTAGCAGATATTGCAAGCATTTGACAATTCCATTTTGTAGACTGAATTATGCACTATCAAAGAATGTCCTAATGGTTTTATCTGGAGTTGTATTTAATTTTCTGAAAGTTATTTTATGATTCTATCAACTCTTAAATTCATAAACCACTTGTAATTGACAGTGGAACTCTTCAACGAATAACATGAAAATATTGGAATTCTCAAGTTGCAAAATGTTATTTCCCTTGAAATTGACATTCTATTTTCTTTGTATGAGTTCAAGAGATGGAATAAAAAAAAAATGAGGGGAATAATTCAAACGACTCTTGGAATGATAATGACTCATCTCAAAATTGAAAAAGGTATCTCGAATAAAAAGAATGTGATTGATAGTCTGAACAACCCTTAGGTCGATAATGACTGCCAGAAAGATTTCATTTGTTAGTGCAGAACATGACAAAGCTGAGTGTGGGGGTTGGTAGGTATTGATAGAGTTAATGGGCAGGGACAAGAACCCCTCCCTCCCAATTTTACCTATATGGGCCGGGTTCAAATTCATTGCCTCTGGAATATAAGTGATTACTGTGCATAAACAGATGTGCGTGTCTATCTGTAAGGTAAATATATATATATATATATCCCTCCTCTGACATGTACACACTAATGTGTATATATATTTGTGAAAGTATATAGTCTAATTTTGAAAAAAAAAAGTATAATATTTCCATTATAATATCCTCAGGTGTCACTGCACTTAATTCACTGCTGAATATCAATCACGTTGATTGAACGTTACACTGTGGAAATTTCCGATCAAAATTCAGCTGATAAGTGTGTTTTGCTATGGACTTATCAATCATCCTTTGTATAATATTTACGTATTTTCCTACGGTATTATCAGCTCCTATGAAGAGCAAGAAAAAAAAAAATGAATTCAAAATCGACTTTTGTTTCGGGAAGAACAGCTTCGTTATCTTCTGTACATGAAACCAAAGCATAAAACATAAGAGAATTTCATAACTTTGTATTTTTCCCCTCTTACTCTTTGAGAGATGACATGGTGTTGTTGTTATTATCATACTTTGAACAAAAAGCAAGCCTGAATGGCTCATTGTATAATTTCATTATTTACCTGACTTACTTGCAGACTTATCTTTTTTTTAGAACTAAAATAAAAATTTTAAGTTTGCTACATTCATCTTGTTTTCTCCTTAGCATGTTTTATTAACAACAAATATATTTCATTATCTTTTCTTGGTTTATTATCTCCAAAATAAGGTTTATGGGCATTTTTATTTCATGTTATTTTGTTTAAAGTAAAAATAAACGGGAAGAAAAGAAAAAATTTCAGAATTGACTGAACTTTTATCTTACTGATAATTCATAGAATTGTAAAAAAAAATGTTGTGACTAATCAATATTTTGTCATTGTCTTTCATTTTTCTTGTGTCTTGAATGCAGTGTAGTCTTGCACAAATTCTATTTTCTGTTCTTTCCATTCTCTGTTTTTTCAAAGAAAGGAAGGCTGTCAGAGGGCATAGTAGCTAAAACGTCTTGATAAATATGAGGAAATGGGTCTAAAAGCATCAACGTAGACACACATAGATACAAACATATATATATATATATATATATATATATATATAGTCTGAGAAAATTTGCATGTTCGTGCTGAAGAAGAATTTTTCTTTTTAGAAATTTCATATTTTCCATCCAAAATCCTGTTACAATCTTCTGTTTTGAAAGACAGTTACTTGGCAATCACTGTTGATGTACTGTGTTCAGGGTTATTCCCTACTTTATAAAGAATTTGATTTTATCACCATCATTTAGATTTGGACCCTCACTCACACTTTATGTACGTCAAATCATTATGCAAATGTGTTTTTCCCTTCTTAATTCTGCTACAGTAGAAGAATCGAAATAATTTTTCACATGATTATACACATGAAATTATCATGACTGCAAATATTGAACTTATGTGTACAGGTGTTGAGGAATACAGGGTATTTTTTTCTAATTCCTCATATTCTGTTGTGCCAAATTATTAAGCATAGGCAGAAAATATAGTAATACATTAATCATATATTGATCAAATCATTAAATCACACAGAATTAAAGTTTTAAAAAGCTATAAAAACTCATATACATGAAATGCTGAAGCCTATACATCAACAATATGTAATTTTGAAAATAAAACTCTGACGAAAAGATTTACTTTGAAATGTAAGATCCTAGCTCATAGATCAGATATTAGTTGATCAACCGTTGAATTTTGAATTTCTTCAGTTGTAATAGCTTGATAACAAACTGATGCACATTTCCATACACCTATCTGTTGAGGAGGCTCCAGAGAGTTTCAATTGGGTTGAAATCTAGAGAAAATGATGGCCAGTCCATTAATCTACCATTTCTGAAGCCTATTTTCGTCAGGTAGTTGACCACTGCATATGAACTGTACGAAGAGGCGCTGTCTTGCATGTAGATAAGTTTTGTATGTTGACTGAGAGACTAGTCCATAAACCAAAACTGAAACTTGTCTTTCAAAAATTCAATATAAGCCAAGAAACTCATTTTTAATGCATCTGATTTCTGCCAAGGTCCAACCAACTTGTCTCCTACAATTCCATCTAGAAACATAACACCTTTGCCATCTTGCTTATGCTTAGTTGTACAGAAAGCCTTTTTATTCTTTTGCAATGCTGTTTGCTCTCCATCAAGGATAGCTTGGCACTTTCTAGCCCATTCCAGACGTATCTGGGCTTTAAACGCAATGAGATATCTGACCAGGTACACTTTGGAACTTGGAAAATTTGACATCAGTATTATTAGTACCCATTACCCCTAACAACCTCCTTAGATATATTTTTGCTGCTTAGGGCTGTTTTTTTTCTGACTATGCACTTAATTCGAGACACTTGATACTGTGTTATTCCCCTGGACTTGCTCTTATCAGATGTTTTACTTGATGCACCAGGGTCTTCAATGTATTTCTTCACTGTTTGATGATCCCTGTTAAGCAGTTACGCTGTTTTAAGGATTGTAAAATTCAGCTGATATCTGTATCTGGCAATGGACTTATCAATCCACCATTGTATGATATTTATGCATTTTCCTGGGGAACTATCTGCCTTTGAAGAGCAAGAAAAGAAAGATTCAAAATCGATTTTTGTTATTACCCTGGACTTGCTCATATCTGATGATCTACTTGATATGCCGGGGTGTTCAATATATTTCTCCACTGTTGAGCAGTTTTGCTGTTTTATGGATTGTAATGCCTTTTTCAAGCTGTGTGATGTTATGAATCTTCTCAATCTACGATAAATCTCTTTTACAATTCATATTTTGATACTTTTGCTGTGGTTACCTAATAATTTGGCACTCGTAAAATGCAAGGTTATAACAATGGCTTCCATTTGTTTATTACTGTTCAGAATGTCATGATTTTTGCTATGTTGGCACATGTCGGTGTTTGGGTCAAATTATTTTTCTCTATCTTACATGAAACTAAATTTATAATGATATAACTGTTTTACACAATAATTTGGTGTGCACTGTATATATACCAGAAATACCCCAAAAAGGCTAAGGATTTGGTGGACTACAGTTGCTAATATATAACTTGAATGGTTCCCTGGTCTGTTCTTAGTAATTCACTGATTGTCGACTTAACGATAAATGCCTTATTTGTGAATGTAATTGCAGAGATCCCAGCAAAACGAACGCCTTTCCACTCTTACCCTATTCAATCCAGAAGTAAGTCCTTCAAATCCTTAGTGTTTTAAATAAATTAGCTGGAGTTATGGGGTCTTTTTGAATCATATTCAATTTCCTTGTGTGCAGACATTGATATTGAATTTTTCCTTATAAAGTAAGGATCAAGAAGACAGCCATGTTTATGAAACATTCACTAACAAGTTTTGGAGTTCAGGCTGTTAATCACCGCAGTATCTTTTATTTTTTTTTTTTTTTGCTGACTCCTTATGGAGCATAGGACCACATTAATTGTATGCTGCTAGCCTTATGCCCCAAGTGGACTACGTTTCAGAGCTAAGGGCTCTGACTCCCCTGCTAGAAGTGGGTTCATGCCTTCCCTAGAGTAAGTTTCCATGTCTGCTTAGTGTAGATATGGAATAATCTACCTTAGGATATAGCGTGTTCCAAAAATGTGAATTCTTTCAAGAACAGAATTCACGTGAAAATCTAAAATAATTACTGGAGTCTAGAGAAGGGGATTTAACATAAAACCTGTTCTGAAAATATCACTAAATTAAGCTAATTGGTGCAAAGTGAACCTTAGTAGACTTGTCCGAAATTCTAACTTGGTTACCATGTTGGTAATGGTTACATCACTCTGTATATCATCACACTATATATCAGTAGTATTAGTACAGTTAATTTGTTCCCAAATTTTTTGTATTTTTCAACATCTTATCATAATTTAATGTTTTTGTTTCCAAATTGAACTTGGGTACATTATTTTGTACAGCAATACCTTCACCATAATACATCAAAGTCTGCACTAATCAAGGTATTCCTGTGCTAAATATCACATTAGAAATCCACTAGTATTACGAAGATACAGTCTCCAGTGTCTATTTCCTTGTTTTCACTCTTTCACAGCCTTCTTAGACTGACTTATTCATTCAACCACATATTTACACTAAATTTTTGTACAAGTGTATGTATGTATGTATGTATGCATGCATGCATGTATGTATGTATGTATATATATATATATATATATATATATATATATATATGAAATAAATAAATGACTCAGAGTTTCTGTATGCTGAAACTTCAATTTTATTCTATTCATTTCTGAAAGAGATTTATGTTGTATTGGTCGTCTCCTAAGAATAAAAAAGTCTTTTCAAAATTGTTTCATGCATTTTATCTTTTCAAGGAGACTCTTCGGAGGGAGACGATTATTATTTGCTCAACAAAACCAATACGTGGAATCTATTAGTTCTGATTGATACAGGGATTGCGAAGATTTTTCCAATTCGATTTTAGAATTCTCAAGACGAGATATAATTAATTTCCGAGAAAAATCAATAGACTATCCAAGAACGGAAAACTTGTCATGGAAAAGCAAAATATTATTTCCTATTTATTTTATTTTAAGCGTGGGATGAGATCGGGTGGTGGGTGTGAAAAACCCCATTTCTCTTTAAGTGAAATTGTTCACATCTTCTTGTATCTGTATATTTTGTACTTGAATGTTGATTCCTATTGATGAGAATGAGTTTAGAGATTGAGATATCATGAAAGTTTCCATGATTTTAATTACTTAGTAGGTAGATATGTTTGAAAAAAACTTGAGTCATTCAAAGAGCACTGTCTTTTATTATTTATTCACTTTAATCTCTTCTTTTGGATAATTTTTTTGTTTTGCTTATAAAACTCTAATGACGACAGGGCTAATGTGTGTGTAAATACATAGATATATATATGTGTGTGTGTGTAAGTTTGCACTTGTGAGTGTTTATATATGTGCTTGTGAATATGTACACATGTGTATGTGGGAGTTTTTATGTGTATATAGATGAGTCCTTATGTTTATGTGTGTATGTTTGTGCTTATGAGTATATATATATATATATATATATATATATACACGTGTGTGTGTGGGCTTGTGCTTGTATGTGTGTGTGTGTGTATATATATATATATATATATATATACACGTGTGGGCTTTTGTGCTTGTAAGTGTGTATATATATATGTGTGTGTGTATACATACATGTATATATTAATGAAAGTGACAATTGGAAGGTGAATAGAAAAAACACCTGCTTTCTCTTAAGTTTTTTCTCTTCACCTTCCAATTGTCATTTTCATCAACATTCAGTTGAATCACTTTGCATCCGCAGTACAAACACATACTTGTAATCACAAGCACACACACACAAATATATATATATATATATATATATATGTATTTGTGTGTGCTTGTGCATTTGAGTGTGTGCAATTGCTTGTGAGTATATATACATATGTATGTATGCTTGTTTGTGACTATATATATGTATATGTTCACTGGTGAGTGTACATATTTATGTGTGTATATGAGTTGGTGCATGTGAGTATATATATGTTTGTATGTATTTGTGTGTGTGCATGTGTATATATGTGTTTGAGTTAGTGTGTGTACATAGGTGAGCGCTCGTGTGCTGATATATATGTATGTTTGTGTTTATATCTGTATACGAACATATATATATATATATATATATATATATATATATATATATATGAAAAACTCAATAAGAGATGATTTCTCTGCAGGTTGATATAATGACTATGGAAAGAATTTAAGAAAAACAAACTGCCTGCGGCTCTGATGCAATTGAACCAGGGAAAATAATTTGTGGGATGAATGGATGGATAGGTAATCGAGGTAGATAAGTAAAATCAAAATGGCGTTGAAGGGAGGAAACCGAAGAAGAAAACGTAATGAACACTATCAAAAGTGATGAAATAAATGACAACAGTGACATAAAGTTATTCCTTATAAACCAACATTGTCGAACAAAAAAGCTTAAAAAAAAACAAACATGTGTGTGTGTATGCATGTATATATACATGTATACAAAAACATATATTATTTTAAAACTCTATTTGAAATGATCACCTGTTATTACATGGTGAATGCATCATTTGGCCTAGACTACCAGAATAGAATAAACAATCAAAGAAAATGGGTCTGCTGGAGGAATCGAACCTGTGACTGATAGGATAGCCACTTCAACATAGCATTGCTCTTACCATTGAGCTAAACAGCCGCCAGTAGTGCAAAGGTCCTAATAAATGCTTCAACATCATTTTCTTTGGGATTATGTATCCATTTCTTATATACAATATATGAATAGAGTGACAATATTAGGTGAACTATGAATTTGTAGTGGATAAGGGAGGTAGTATATTGGTAGATTTTTTGTGGTAAGCTTGGTGATATAATATGTGTCTCAATGTCGGGGTCTACTCAGTGGCGGTATTTATTTCACAATCCTAGGGAAAATACCCGTTGGAGTCCAGTGCATATTTTTTCTATGGTTGTTACATTTTTCCAAAATTGAAAAAAAAAAAGTATTTTCAAACGTTGGGACTCTATTTATAACATAAGTATGATAAAAAACTGGACCATTACTTACTCTTTAATATATACATATACATACATACACAAATGCATATATATATATATATATATATATATATATATATATATATATATATATGCCAAATAAGCCGTGTGTTGGATAGATAATAGGCTAGTGTATATGTATTTTTCATAATTGTATCAAGTTGCTAACACCTAGAATTCTGCTTTCTTACATCATAGAGAATAATGCTAAAAATGAAAGCTTATTGTAATTGCTTTCGTTTGATAAATAGATATAATTCATTATTATTGGAGGTTTTTGACACTTAAACAGCAATGGTGTCTATGGTTGTGCATACATGCAGAAGACTAGCTGAGCACATGTTTCGAAAAATGAATATGTGCATTTTTTTTCCCAATGAAAATTATGTGAAAAAAGAAGTATCTGTTGAAGGAAAGAATAGGAATCGTGATTGAAGAGAGAAAAGTGAAAAAAGTCCAGTTGTTTTCAGGGAAAATGTGTGTATTTCAACTACATAAGACTATATTTTCAAGTAAAAAATTAGGATAAGTTCAATCTGCTGATGATCCCAGCAAAGCATTTGGATTTCGTTAATTCATTTCTTGTTGCTCACAGCATGGCCAGTTAGAACGTTGGGGTTGGGGTGGGGGGTAATGTAGAGATTGGTGTCCTCTAGTGAGGATTTGAGCTTTCACTGTGGAAGGCTCTCTCTGTGATTCCTCTTTGCTTTGGGAACCAGGTATTCCCAGACAGTGACCCATTTAGGCTCTGACCAGGCTTGCTGTTTGTTAATGGTTGATCATTAGAGAACCAGTGTATCTGGTGCGATTTAGTTGTAACAGTATTTGGAGCTAACTGTACTGCAGTACAATAAGTTCAGATCTGGAAATATGCATACTGATAAACCCTTTTAGGGAGGCTCAAACCTGTTCTAAATGATGAAGAATTAGCAACAACATTGGCCAACAAGCCAAGAATAGCTGAGCCAGCACTTTCGGAAGACAAGGCAAAATGTACGAGCTAACAACTGGTACCGAATTAGTTTATGGACAAGTTTTTTTTAAAATAATTCAAGGATATCCATCACTGGATTGATCAAGTTTTAAAATAATTCTATCCTCTGGGTTAATAAATTAGCTGCTTTTGATTCTGTCTCCGATGTATGTTACGTCAATCAAACATGAAAATGACGGTATGACAGATTAATGTGCCTGATGTTTTGGGATTCGATTTTTGATGATAAAGAAACATCTTTCTCTATCTTTGCGGAAAGATGCTATTATAATTAATAGCGTCTAATTCAGATGAAAGGACGCAAAAATAGCAAAAGGAAAAAAAACGAGAGAAAATACAAAGTGAAAGTAGTTTTTCGACACAAAAGAATTAATATTGAAATTGCAGCTGTTTATGATTTGCCGTTTGAATGTTTTCGGGAAGCAATTTTGAATGCATTTTATTGCGAGAAGATAAATGTAGCTTTGATTAACTTTTAAAAGCTGTGCTTCTCTATGCTTCTGAGGAAAATGCACAGAGGAGTTCAGTTTCTGAGTACGAATGCATTATGAATTGAATTTACGTTTGATAGATGACAAAAAAAAAGACAAAAAGGCAGGGAAATGTGTACATTAAAATGGTTTTATTTATTTATATATATATGTAATACCTGTGGTTAAGGGTGTGCATCCATATTGCATGCATGTGTGTGTGTGTGCATATCTACTGTGTATGTGCACATATTGCATATATTTTTGTACATATCTACTGTATATGTAGACATTGCATATATATATGTGTGTGTACACATCTACTGTATATGTAGACATTGCATATATATATATGTGTGTGTGTGTACATATCTACTGTATATGTAGACATTGCATATATATATGTGTGTGTGTGTACATATCTACTGTATATATGCAGATATTGCATGTGTGTGTGCGTGTGTGTACATATCTACTGTATATGTAGACATTGCATATATATATGTGTGTGTGTGTACATATCTACTGTATATGTAGACATTGCATATATATATGTGTGTGTGTGTACATATCTACTGTATATGTAGACATTGCATATATATATGTGTGTGTTTACATATCTACTGTATATGTGCAGATATTGCATGTGTGTGTGTGTGTGTGTGTGTGTGTACATATCTACTGTATATATAGATGTATTACTTATATGTGTGTGTATATGTACATATATACTTATGCATGTGCATCTATCTATCGATCTATTTATTAATGAAACTTGCTTGAAAGAAAAATTGCTGCCCAAATATACATTATCTAATAGATATATTCCATCCTTATCATTGATGAGTGTGAAATAAAATCGTTCGGGGATTTTATCCTATATTTTTCATTTATATAAATATAGATATATATATTTCTTTTTCTTAATTTAGTCATGAATTCTCCCTGAAAAGAAAATGTTGAGTAAAAAGAAAGAACAAATCAGCCGGGGAGGAAACATTGACAATCGATTCAAAACTTGACTCTACGAAACAGATCTGACCTTGAACTATTGTTACGTGTTATTGTCTTCATAAGGGCCACGATCTCCCCTTTTTAGCAATGCTTCAGCACATGGGCATAATTTGGATAAGGTTCCCTTTTCATGTTATTTTGAAGCTCTTTCAACATCACTTTTTGAAGTGAGCATTGTGAGAACTCTCTGCTGAAGGCCCTTTTGATACAGAGAAATAATGCAGAACGCATTCTTTATTTTTGGTTCTTTTTGAAGGTTTATTCATAAAAGTCAGATGAAAATACATTGTTGAAAAAGGGTCCTCCATCTATAGAAATGATCTTTGAGTTAATCGTTATGTTCAGCTCTTTGTAAGGAAGAAGAAATGGGGGTCAAAAAACAAAAAAAACAAAACATTCTGGCTATTGAGGCAATAATAATCAGTAGCTGACCCCGTTGAAATTCCATGGTTGTTGACAACTTTGATATCGCCATTACACACTTGCATGTATTTCTGCTATTAAAGTACAGGCATATATCTTGATTTGAGCGGTTAAATTGATCCAAAATTTTCTGCTCTATTTGGGGTCTTATGATTTAATGTTTTTTGTTTCCAGTTTATACTTGGTTACACAGATTTATTAGGCAATACCTTCTCTGTATGACATCAAAACCCGTGCTAATCAAAACTGCACTATTCAATGTATGGCTATATATAATTTTGTAATTAATCAAATATGTAATATATATATATATATATATATATATATATATATATATATATATATATATATAAAAGGTATAATAACATGTAAGGAGAAATGAAGCTAATATATCATTGATTACTTTTGCTATCTGTGGTCTACTACTTCTATAACTTGATTTTTTTATTGTCACACTGGAGTGGGAAGAGTAGTAAAGGACATACGGAAGATTGTTGCCCAATTCGCTCCCATTCAAGTATAAGCACCCTCTTCTAATCTTATCTTTGTTCAAAACATTTATAAAGCAGTATTAAAACTTGTTTTACTGAAAATTCAGACTTTTTGCGATCACTGCCAAACAAAATGCCAGCGAAGTTACTTATCATTGATCACCGTTTTTCCAATTTTTTTTCCCAGTGATCACCCTCAACATGTCATGCTGCCTAAAGACCCTGGTCAGGTGACGGTTCATATTGAATGACTAACCTGAACTATTTCTTTTCTCTCCAAGAAGTTGGTGATATGAAGTGATTTCTCAGAGATTTTATCTCTCTATATATTATATTGTTACAAGAGTTCTGTTTCAATTGATTTGGAATATTGAAATATATTCTGCTTTGCTTTCAATAACCTCATCCCATCTATTAACAAGTTTTTCAATTCCTGATTTGTAATATTCATTTCACTTTGAGCTAAATCAAGAGATTTGCCATAAGTCAATAATTGAATTACCGTGAAGTCAAAATTTGAAGTCATGTGAAAAAAAAAAGATTCGATTGAAGAATGAATATGGCCAGAATAAATTCTATCTATGACTTGACTGGTGTTTTCCAAGGGAAAACATCTGAAATAGGGTAAAAAAATCATTTAGAAACATCTAGATTCTGGAAATAAGGCCTCAAAAAGGTAAAAAAAATCTTTAAAAAAAAGAAATTATGACATCACTGGTGTTTTCCACTGGAAAATATCTAAAATAATAGAAAACCCCCAGAAACATTTAAAGAGAATCTAGATATTAATAAACCTATCAGAATGAGGTCCAAAAAGATATAGAATCTTTTTTTCCCCCCAAATCAAAGAAATCATTTTCAGAGGGTGAGGGACTCCAGGCGAGTACTGATGCCAATTTTCAAGTCTATGGACCAGAGTGCTGGAACACACAAACAAATGCAGGTATAAAATATAAACAAAGGATAGAACCCCTCCACCATCTTTGATGGCCCCGGTTGTTCAACTAACTGATTTTAAACCATGTTTCCCCGAAGTAAATCTTTGTCCATCAAAATGGTTTGGCAAATAAGACTGCTTGTAAAAGGTTTTTATGGGTAATGAATCTGTAGGTTTTGAAGCTTTTAGTTTCACAGACACAAAATGGGTTTTAGATGTTAAATATGCATGTGCATTCAACTTGTAGTCATTTCACTTTTCATAAACATTATTTTAAGTGATTTTGTAGATTCGACTTTTTCTTTTTTCCTTCAAACAAACATACACTATTGATCTTTGATTGCTAATACTGACATTTTAAAACAATTCATATTGGCAGTGTCAGAAGAATTTGCTCAAACAATGAACAAGTTCAAACTGTATATGATGTTTTGTCATAAATAATGAAAAACTAATAAATTAGTCTTTTCCAAAGATAAAATGAACTACAAACTATTCTGCAAAGGCACAGATATAAACATAACAAAGGAATGTTTATATATGCTTGTTTTTCTGTTTGTATGTATGTATATGTATATGTATGTATACAGTGGCTGCAAAAGAAATCTTTATATAACCCCCCCCCAAACGGGAAATAAACTAAGCGAGCAAAAGTTTGTTTGTATTGGATTTGATTTATTGCCAATGAAAAGGCAGGAAGCAGTCATCATACATCTGGAAGACTCTCACACCTCTAGACTTTGTAGCAAGCCAGATTTTTTGTCAGTGCACCCAGAACTGTCCAGCTGAGAAGACATACTGTTGACCACTCAATCTTCAATTTTTTTTCCTATTTCTAGCTACTTTTGGAATATTTCAACTTTGGTTCTGAGTTCCGCCATGGGCTGGCCTAAGCTGAGAACTGAATAGAAATCAACACTCTCACACACACACAGATATATATATATATATTTATGTATATGATTATAAATTGTGACCTATTATATTGAAACTCTTATTTGAAATAATCTCTCATCATTACATGGTTGATATATCAATAGACATCTTGATAGAATAAACAATTGAAGAAAACAGGGTTAGTGTGGAAATCAACCTGCGACCAATAGGGTAGCAGCTTCAATGTAGCGTTGCTCTTACCATTGAGCTAAACAGCCGCTGGTAATGCAAAGTAACAAATAACTGTCCCAACACCAAATACCTATTTTTGTTCATTCATGGTCTACATCTGCTCTATTCCTTTTTCTCCAAACCAACAGTTATGTATTAGGAATTGGACATATGATCTGACAATGATTGTAAATTGCGTTATTTTATATTGAAACTTATTTGAATTGGTAATTCGTCATTACATGGTTGATATATCACTCTACCTAGACAATGTAAATAGAATAAACAATCAAAGAAATATATATATATATATATATATATATAGCTTCATTTTCCAACTATATATCTCTATACATATGCTCATCAATAAGTATGTAGCCTAATGATGAGAAAAGCATTTATTTCATGTCACAAATATTTCTTTGTCAATGATCTTAATTCACTGGTGAATATTAATAAAACAGATCAAACGTTATACAAGGAAAATTTTAGATCAAAATTGAGCTAATAATTACTGATCAGGTTATAGCCTTATTGATTCACCCTCATACACACATTTACATGCACCTATACACATACACACACCCACATATATACATGTATGTATATGACTTGTTCATTTGTACACACATGCAGTATATGCTGCACTATAAGACAAATGGTTTATAAAGATGTTTGGAGAACTACCACTCACTAAAACTCTTGCAAGCCCTATAACTGTCCATATCGAGCTTTGGTAGACAGCCCTCTAGTCATAATATCAGCAGTGTAATATTTGCACTTTTTTTAAAGGAATTAAATGTCTGTTTTATGTATTGGCATATGTGGTATGTAAATGCATACCAACATGTACACACTAAGCCAGTATTTCGTTGTTTGCTTATGAGAAACTGTCAACTTTGGCTCATCTTCTTATTCATCACTCCAACTCTGTTATTTTCTAAGTTGGTTTCTATTGATCTATCTATCTATCAATATAACTCTGTTTCTATCTATCTTGGATACAGTAGATATGAATGAACTGTTTTTAATTCAATCTTATCTATTTCAGTCTCTTCCTATCTATCAATTAGAAACTATCAAAGGTTTCTTCAGTTTTTAAGGTTGGTCTGTCTGGCTATGTATGTATGTATGGTGTGTATAGGCTGCTCCAATGGAGCTTGAGGGCTGAAAATTTGAACATTTTCTCCTTATGTTGAGAAAACAACTTTTTTTTTGTTTTTTTGGTAATTCCCCCTTTATATAGGTTCTTAATAGGAGATACAATTTACAATACACATTTATGTTAAATTGATTCATGTCTAGCTGCATTTGTGCTTGTTTCACGGAACTTCAGATTTATTTATAGTGATCACTACCCAACAAAAGGCGATATGAGTAATTTATTCATTGATCACCCTTTTCCTAATTCTTTTTCACCCATTATCATATCTAGAAGAAAAAGTTTTTTAGTTTTATAAAATTTCAAATAGGTTTTCAGTGAGAGGTTTCAATATGCAATGTAAGTTTATACTAAATTAATCCCTTTGAATCCAGTAGCATTCATTATTTCTTTTTTTTTGAAAATTCAGACTTTTTCAATGATCACTGCCCAATAAATTGCAAGAGAAGTAACTTATTGATTTTTCCAAATTATTTAATTGATACCCCCCAACATGGCATGCTGCCAAAAGCTGTTGGTCTCATGACGGTTTATTGATTGTCAAACCAGACCTGTCTCTATTTTTCTACGTTTCATTGTGAATAAGAAATTATGTTTTGTATCCTGAGAGACATGTGATATGAGGTTGGCCATTTGTGTCAGTCATGTCTGTTTGGGAGTGGCCGAATCCTGGGATGGACATTCGACAAGGCCACTCGTGCCATCACTTGGTCAGTCACTTTTCCATTACAAAATAATAATTCTATAAGTTTTTATGCATGGGTAGTAAATATTAAGAGTGTCTGGATGTGAGGAGGAAAATAATTCACTTGAAGAGAAGTTGGATATTTCATTGCATAGTTAAGAATATGTGTATTGTTATAAAATTTTGCATTTACAGTCATACGATATTAGTAATGATAATGTTGTAAGAAATTTAAATTGTTTGTAAAAATGAACAATTTATTTTATTAACATGTTTCGCTAAGAAAGCAAGGCTTCGTCGAAATGAGTAGAAATACAAATGTATGATAATGAAAAACATTGTTCATTTTTACAAACAGTTTAAGTTTCTTTCTGCATCGTCATCACTAATATCATCTTGTCAGTTAAATCTTTTCCCAACACTGATCAGTCGTATAAATAAGTGAATGAAAGAAATGGCTTTGTGATTATGAGCATACCTGTATATGCATATATAAAGGATATTTCCGCTGTTGATTTATACTCAACTTTTTTCTGTCTATAGCTAAGAGGGATGAATCTTTGTTTGTGTCTTTGTTAGAAAAAATCCTCAGTCTCTCTCAGCTTTCATCCGAATCAATACATGTCTGTGTGCATTAGGTTGATAAATTTTCAAATCTGTGTTCTTCCTATAGATTCATGTACAAAGCGTATGAATAAACACACGAATAAAGGACACATATTGATACTCACAAAACAGGACTACAATAAAACGACTGACAAACTTTGTAATGAAGAATAAGATTGAAAATAAAACTAAATTGAATGCGGCAAGAACCAAAAATTTAATGATAGAATAGATATTAGTCAACACGTTGGAATGATACTGGTCGGATCAAAAGTTACTTGCATGACACATGGTCATAAATACTTTGGGACTAGTGAAACCCTCTTATTAATGGAATAAAAGGAGGGTGTCCTTCAATGCCAATTTCCTAGTATTACCAAATTATGTATGAAATAACAAAACTGTCAAAAAATACATGAAAATAGTACCAACACATAAATGTCAAAACTTATAGAGATAAACAAGATATGAAAGAATAATACTGATATAAAAAAGTTATGACTAAGTTTGATAAGACTAATTCTATTTACTGATAAAACCGAACATTTCTTGACATAAGAAAGCACGATAGATCTGGAG
The DNA here is from genome assembly GCA_963457665.1 of Thysanoteuthis rhombus. NCBI lineage: Eukaryota > Metazoa > Mollusca > Cephalopoda > Oegopsida > Thysanoteuthidae > Thysanoteuthis > Thysanoteuthis major. The sequence continues at coordinate 13,950,280 of OY735233.1, forward strand.
GTTATAAAAGCAGTAAATTAATGGAACATTGCCTCTACTGAGAGTGTGAATAAAGAAGCATGAAGCAGTGCCGTATCTGCCACCTACCAGTCACTTTAAGCACTGACAGACAAGACCGGCAATAACAGATATCAAATATGTCTAGATTTTGACATTGTGTCCATTTTTAGCCTTGTATGTTCAATAAGAATTTAAATCATCCAAAATTGTCTGATTTAAATTTGGATTTATATTTCCAAAACCAAAACTAACACTTCAGAATACGAATCTGCCTTCAGAAAACCATAATTTAAGGTTATTATGTAATTATTAATTTTCGTTTCTTCGCAAAGTAGAGAGAGATAGAAAAGTCGATACATTAAAATTACTATATAAACTACAATCTTATTGCTGGAGAACATTCTGATCGAAATAGCCCGAATTTTCTTGGGAAGTGCTTTCATTGTTTGAATTGTTGGAAAATGATTGTGGCATTTAATTATCCTTTCAGTTTTTCAATTTCTAAAAGATACAGGGTCTATTATTCTTTTTTTAAAAAGGTGATTTACTGAATGAAAGTTTCTGATTGTGACTGGAGAGTAAAATTGACATTTAACAAATCTGATCCTAATAACAGCCAACACATAATCCCTTGAATTGAAATATCAAGTGTGGTAAATGTAGAATAATTAACTGTGCATGATTTAATCTTAATTATGTAAAAGTTTACAATAGAGGGAAAGCTGCTATTACTATAGTGAGAGAATTTCTTTTTACTTTATTGAAGCATTGAATTCCAAAGATTTTGTATGCATGCACAGAAGTACTTCTCCAGAAGTTACTTTTTCTCAAAAATGAAAAAAATTCTGGTAGAAAGGAATTTTTTTATGTACTTTTGCTTGAAGAAATCTTCATGAATATCCTCTTGAATATGTTATATATAGTGTGATTTCGGGAAAACTAACCTGGCAACCCTGCAAATATTTGTGATATTTGTGGCAGACGAAATATTTCCAATGCACAGATTCTGTTCAGTATTTTTGAAATCCGGTGATAGAGGTCTATTAATAAGAGAGTTTACTGTAAATATGGAAATTGTTTCAGTATTACAAGATGAAAAGTTTATATATATATATTTATATATATATATCTAATACTTGAATTCAAATTTGTTTTCTGTGAAACAAATTGAAATTTGTAACTGGTTATGTTACGATTTAATGTTGTCTGTTTATACACTAAGACCCCTTTAAATAAATATCAACTACTCTTATACACCTGTGTATTTGCATTTTTAGTGTATATATATATATATATATATATATATATATATATATATATATATATATATATATATATATGGTCTTGAAAGCTTTACAGCTTTAAACACTAATCATTGAAAAACTTTTTCAAAATTTTTTTTGTGTCACTTCAGTCATTTATTTCTGTTGATGTAATTTATGTAATTCCCTTCAATGTTTTATTTTTTCCTTCTTTATTATGGTACACTGTGTAAATTTTCTTTTTAAAAAGGGTGATTCTGTGAATGAAATATGTACACGTTAATCAAAGATAAAACAGGAATGTATCAGTGAATGAATTCTTTTCGTTCTCTCATTTTGTATTTTGGTTTATTATGTATGCATATTGAAGAAAAGTTTTGGATGGTGTCCATCATCTTCGGTAAGAATTAACCTTTTTTTTTTTTTTCGGTTGTGCTTTTGCTTCAAAAACAATTTTCCCTGTCATATACCAAGTTGTGTTAGCTGATTTTGTTCTTATCAGATCATAAATCTCTGTAAATTTGTAGGAAAGTAAATTTACATCTATAATTCAGATACTTGTGCTTGTGCCTGTATTAGTTTTTTGGACACAGGCATACTTCTCAGTTATACACAAACATGTACTTAAATATGAATACTGGTAATGTATGGTGCTTTGTATCTTGGTTGTGCTATGGATGCATTAAAACGAAAAAAAATATTTCAGTGTCTGTAAAAAGCAATGGACTGTTGAAGCCTTTTAGGCACTATTATCAGTGAATAATAGTGTCCAATCCAAAGTTTGTTTTTCGTTCATTAATTCTCTTATTTCTTCTTATTTGTTCACTGTTTGTTGCATAGAATAAGTGAGGGTGTGAAACTTCACAATTTACAGTTGGGACCACCTTCCCTACATTGTACCTGAAAGGCTTTTACTATCATTGCTTTGTATAGAGACTGAAATATTTTTGCATTTTTGTGCATCCATAGCACATACAAAATACGAAACACCATACGCCACTGATATTCATACAGAAAAATTGAGTATAATCAGCGCCATAAAATATCCCTATATATATGTGTACAAGTTCGTATATCATTGCAAAGTTATCCTTCATGAAGTGAGTGCAATGGTTTTTAGTTTTTGTTCTTGTTGGTCGATATACCTATGTAAGTTTGTGTCTATTCCTGAACTTGCTGGTAGGTGAGTAAATCTATATCTATAATTCAGATACCTGTGTTTGTATTTGTGTTTGTATGCACACTAATTCCTCTGGGAGAAAGGTTTATGTATAATTCTACTCAAACATGATTTCCGAGACACAGGCATTGGTAGGTAAGTTTATGTTTGGTGAGGGCCGAGGATAAGGGCGAGAGTGGCGCGAGATGTCATGTAATTAGAAAAAGCATTAGAAAAAAAAAATCATTGCAAGTGTAAATAAAATAAAACAAACAAACAACACACCAAGAGACACAAAAGAAAATCACTTTATGTCTTTCCCAGATTATGACTGTCTTCCTTGTTCCTGTTAGGTTTCAAGTCAACTCTCTATCGATGGCGATTATATTGCTTTTCCGAAATTCTTGTATTTGTAGTTGCTTGTCATCCTTGCAGTTGTTTGGAACCGTCCCAAACATAATCATAGGTTTCTTTTGTTTTTAAGTGGGTCTGGCTGGCTATGTATGTGTTGCACATACAGGCTGTACTATTGGAGCAAGAGGGCTAAAAATTCAAATTTACTCCTCGTGTCTGGAGAAAAATTGCTTATTCAAAATTCTCCTCAAAATATGGTTATTGCTGATGCTAACTGAATTTATCCATTAGTTTGGCATTGCATACACTGGTTTTGTGAAAAAATGATCATCGCCCAACAAAAGGCGAGAGAAGTAACTTATTCAATGGTCACCTTTTTTTTCATTTTTCAGTTGATCAGCCGCAACAAAGGCATTGGTCACTTGACATTTCCTTTTGAGTAACTAACGAGATGTAAATTTGTAGTTGGTCAATGGCCATGGGCTGGACATGTTACAAGAATGTCGGACATCGTCGTTTATGTATGTTTATATATATATATATATATGTATATATATTTACATACATACATACATACATGTTGTATATGTGTGCGTATACATATATGCATGTTGTTTATGTATACACATAGATGCAGGGTATGTAAATAAATGTATATGTATGTATATACACTATGATTTTTCATCAATATCATCTCAGCCATTTATCTGTGGGTATGTATATATATATATATATATATATATATATATATATAAACACAAATAACTTTTTGTAAGTCCCACCACATTTCCCTTTATTTCTCTCTCTCTCCCCCGTCTCTCTCTCTCTCTCATATATATATATATATATATATATATATATATATATATATATATATATATATATATATATATAGTCCATAGAAGCATGAAGATGAAGCTTTTATTTCATTGGTTTGGTTCTCGATTGGGCATTAAGATTGGAAGCTGGAACAAGTGTAGACAGATTTTGTCGAAAAGTGAACTCTGAGAAAATCTTTTCTTGTATTTTCTTATTGCTTTATCCTCTCCTTTCAATTGTGTCCTCTTTTTTTTCTCCACTCCTCTCCCCCTCGGGGAATTCTTGTAAGCCAAATTGTATAGAAGAAGCGAATATCTCTTAAGTGGAGTGAGTCCACCCCCCCACCTCCTCCGGTTATCAACCACTCTCAACTCCTCGATAAAGAATTTCCCACAAGTCTTGTATCATCAAGTGGCATTGAAGGGTTACTGACCATTGTGGCAAGTTGTGTGACTGAAGGAAAAAAAAAAAAAAGGATTTTTCGACAGTATAAGTGGGCTGAGTAGAATTCAGCTTTAGATAAATGACTGTTTTATTCTTCATTAATAGTTGACAGATTTTGGTATATGGGTTGGCTGGGCTGGAATAAGTTCTGTATAAACATTGTTTGAAGCCACGTTTCTGTGCTAAATCTTCCCCTAACATCCTATCTTTGGGGAAGAAAATGTCTTGTTTAATATAATCTGATTGAAGCCGGCTTACTTGGCAAAATAGATGCAAGCAAGATTTTGTTAGAGAGGGTTTCTTTTTGTTAAGTTCCTTATCGAGTAGAATGTTTGTTCGGCTAGCTTTGATTCTATGATGCCTTTTCGAAGAGAAGAAAACAAATTCAGAATTGTGAGAACAGAGGGTTTCTTGTCACTGCTGCTGATATACATTTGATATGAGCAATAATTCATAAGAATTATCAATTTTGAGTTATTATTTAAACTGGCATGCACTTATCCCAAGGGGTGATGACAAGAGAAATTACAGAGGGAACGTGAGGCTTGAAAAAAAAAATCAGGAATTTGAAGTAATCATAACTGAATGCAACTTGTACGAGTTATCAAGATTTTCCAGCAATTTGTACAATCATAAAGAAATTTTGTACAATACTGTCAACCGAGAATGATACGCCAGTGTGTCTCCCTGATTCTATGCCTATGATTGCGTAGCTTGCTAGAAAGTTGTATATATTAAATTGAAAGAATTTACCAACAAATATTTAGCGTCTATTGACTGTTATGTTGTATCCATACAGTTACACTATATTGTTTACAACATATACGCTGAAAGAAAAAGTTTGAGGACTCCAGTTGTAAACACTCCATAACTGACGATAATTCATAACTGTTATTGATAGAAAGAACGCTGGCATGTGGGGTGGTCGAAATGTGATTAAAACAGAGAGTAGGAATCTTCACTGAAAGAATCACAGTAGAGCACTGCCTGGGAATATTGGCACCTTTGATATTTTTTTTTTTTTGACTAACCTGTATAATATCTTCAGATATAAATGGAAATCTACCAAATTTTTATCATTGGAGTATCGGATGCCTAAAGTAATTCATGATTTTTCGACTTACATGTAGTAATTTCAAAGAAAAAATCAATAACATTACCCGGACTACTATTGGCACCCTTCCTTGTTTGCACACCTCTTTTGGCAACAATGACTGCCTCCAAGTGTTTCTTGCAGCCATCCATAAGCTTATTGCACTTGTCAGCTGGTAATTTCTCCCTATCTTTCTTTCTAGTTAGTTCAAGCTATTGAATGTTTCCCAGCATTCCTGCAGTGTATAGCATGCATTGATTGGAACATGGCTAGATTTCTGCTTTCTCTGAATATTTTCAATGGTATCAAGATTAGGACATATTGCTGGCCTGTTCAAAACTGTTAATTTTCCTTTTCCAATCATTCTTGTTTGCTTTTGGATGGGTGATTTAGGTATTTGTCATGTTTGTATCTAAAGATAAATGTACTGTTTATACAAAAAATTTCAAGGATGCCAACGATCCTGACAACACCTTATCTCAGAAATTCACACGGAAGGAGGGCTTCTGGGAGATATGGTAGCCAAAACCTATTGAAGGATATGAGGAAACTTATCGTAATATATCAATGTGTATAGGCTTTTTCTGCTATCTGAAAGTTGAGCATTCTAATAAAAACCTTTTGGTAAAAAAGTAATCACCATTGATTTACATGGGAATTTTTTTGGATCCTTCCCAGATCCCTATGGTGATTGTATGTTAGGCTGAGTCATTTCAAGTTGGGATGTTGGGAGATAATGGAGACTGGTGTGTAGGAGAAAGGAAATGGGTGTGCACTGCCTCTATATTAGCTAACTGTAAGACAAACGATGGACACTATTTTTACTTTCCACCTTTTTGTTATATGAGTGAAAAAAAATAAGATTCAAAGTGACCTTTTGAAAAGATAGAGATACCTGTATTACAGTAACAAAATCACATCTCAGAAATTTGGGTTAAAATATTTTTGTGTTTCATTCATGCCTTAGGGCAATGCCTGTTCCAAAGGTGCATGTTTGAAAGGGGTATGTGGAGTGGCCTGCCGTAATTATGTAAAATAATTTCCCATTTGTCATCCAAAACAACAGTTTCAAAGTATTTCAGTTATTTCTCTTCAGTGTTACTGATTTAGATATTTTATGGCTAAATTTAGATAATTCTAAAAACAGGAAGTCAAGGGAAATGATTTATAAAAGCTCTAAAGGAACATATATGATCTTTAATTTTTTATCTACCTCTATTAAATTTCTTGAGAAAAACTGATCCAAATATCTTAAAACTCAACACTGCACTGCCTTGTGTGCTGACTAATCTATCTGGTAAATGTCAACTTTTTACAATGGCCAGTTGTCGAGTAATTGTGGCGCACACACATGTGTACACAGACTGGAGTTTGTTGACTATATTCCAAACTCTGTTCAGACTTTCATTCTTGAGTTATTTATAAGGGGATGAAAAAAAAAAAAAAAAAAATCTCTTACAGAATGAAGATGGAAATCTGGGAAATCTCTGTCAGATCAAGATGTGTGGGAAGATGACTTTTATACTATGCAGTAAATCATTCTTTGCCAGCACACATCCGGACAAGAACGAATCACAAAACCTCAGATGAGAGAACTTATTTTCTTTTTTTACATGAAACTATTTATACTTACTTTTTTTTTTCTCTCTGAATTTGTTTTCAAATGATTTTGTTATTTTCCATGTTTCACATCCATGCGTCATAGCTGCCCTAAAACATTGTACACTTTACGTTTCAAGTATGGTGCTTTTCAATACCATCATCAGTCTTTTAACATTCGTCATTGGACATAGACCTTCCCCAGGATCCGCCACATTTCTCTATCATGGGTGTTATGGAGCCAGTATTTTCTGAATTTGTCTAGTTCATTTCTCCATCTTATATTTTGTCGACTTCTGTTTTGCATGTGATCTCCGGGGATCCATGTTGTGAGTCATGATGTCCATCGGTTGTCTGTCATTCTTGCAACATGACCAGCCCATTGCCATTTGAGTTTTCTGATAGATTCCATGATGTCTTGGACTTCCGTTTTCTTTCTAATGTACTGCGCTGTCTTATGATCTCCATGTAAGGTTGAGCATGATTCACCCATGTGCATGTTGCATACTTCTCAGTTTGCGGATCTGTCTCTTGGTTAGGTTCCATATTTCAGCTCCATAAGTGACTATCGGAAAGATGCATTGGTTGTATACTCTTCTTTTTAGGATTATTGGGATTGTCTTGTTTTTTAATGTTGAGCTTGCTCTACTGAAAGTTTGTGACATCTGAGGGTGATTCTTTGTTTGTTTCTTCTTTTGTTGGTTTCATAGAGATTTGTTGTCCTCGGTAGATGTAGTGGTCTACTTTCCCCAGTTTCGCATCTTCGATTTTGATAGTTATGTCCTTATTCTTGATGTGATTGTTGCACATGACTTTTGTTTTAATGAAGTTCATGTGTAGGCCAACTTTTTTGCTCTCTTCGTTAAGTTCATCTTGCATTAGTTGGAGGACATGTAGGTTCTCTGCGAAAAGAACAATGTTGTCTGCAAATCAGAGGTTGCTCAGATATTTCTCTATATTTACTAAATGCTTTCTAACCAATCATTATAAAATGTTCTATTTCACTGTCATGGTCTTCCTCTAATTTGGTCAATTGATCCAAGTAAATGAATTACTTCATCATCGGTCCTTTACTGTCCGTTGCTGGACATAGACTTTCCCCAGGGTTTGCCACACCTCTCCATGTTGTGGAGTCAATACTTTCTGAGCTTATCTAGTTTTTCTCTCCATCTTGTATTCTGCTGGCCTCTGTTCTGTATTTGATCTCGGGGGATCCATGTTGTGAGTTGTGATCTCCATCAGTTATCTGCCATTCTTGGTACATACCCAGCCCATCACCGTCTGTGTCTCCTAATGGATTCTATGATATCTCGGACTCCTGTTTCATCCCTGATATATCATGCTATCTTGTGATCTCTTCATGATTCTTTCATGTGCATAGTTCTCAGTTTGAGGGTCAGTCTTTTGGTTAGTTTCCTTGTTTCAGCTCCATAGATGACTATCAGAAGGGTGCATTGGTTGTATTCTCTCTTTTTTACGACTATTGGAATTTACTTGTTTTTGATGGTTGAGCTTGCGCTGCCAAGACCTTGCCAGCCCAAAGTATTTCTTTGCTTGATTTCTTCTTTTGAAGGCGGGGATTCGTTGTGAAGGTAGATGTACTGTTCTACTTTCTCCAGTTCTACATTTTCAATTTTGATTGTTGTGCGTTTATTTCTGACATGTTTGTTGTACATGACCTTTGTTTTGCTGAAGTTCATGTGAAAGCCAACTTCCTTGCTTTCTTCATTCAGTTCATCTCGCATTATTTGGAAGTCGTGAACCACTCCCAAATTTTCAGTCTCAGTCTTTATGATCTTTTTGAGACATTATGGTTACTTTTGAATATTACTCTGAATAAGTCAAATAGTAATGGTAAGAGCAATGTTAGGAATAACTCTGAGAGATAGAAAAAGATGATCTGAGAACAGACCAATGGGGGGAAAAAAAATGTAAAAATTATTGAGGGAATAAAATGGAGATGGGCTAGACACATGATAAGGATAACAAATGGTGCAAAAGGTCAACGGATTGGTACTTTAGAGAGAGAGAGTGTTAATGCATGGTGAAATTAGATGGAGAGCTTTACCAGTAAGACATGGAAGAAATTAGCACAGTCACTGTTGACATGGAAGGAGCTGAGAAAGGCCTTTGTCGAGGACTGAACATGGTGGTTGATGGTGAGGATTTGTACTTTTATGAACAAGTCTGTGAGAACCAAATGGGATTCTTCTGTTGCATGGAGAAATACAACCTACACGCCTTGACCTTCAAACATACACTCTCCATTTTGTACGGCTTGTCATTGATGTTCATGTGAATTACTTATATACATCTAGCAGAGTGCCTGTCAAAAATGATGGGATTATTTACATATGGATTGGCACTTCTGCCTTGGATCAGAGTAACTCTGTGCTCTGCCTGGGATTGAAGTGTCGCTCTCGGGCCCTCTGTCTAGGATCAGATTGTAGTAGTTTTATCATTTATACGATATATATATATATATATATATATATATATAAAAATAAATATATATGCATATACACTTAGTGATTTATATGTGTGGATTATTTCATCGTGAATTTATTAAACAAATGCATCAAAACTTTCATTCACTCTCATGACTTCATGTATAGTGACATACCAAATAAAAGCCTGTGTAGTAGTTCATTGGTTATGATTTCATAGTTGAAATGTTTTGAAAATTACTTATGTAACAGCTGTTTATATCAACTGTGGTATAGCAATTACAGTTTATCAAAAGAATTTGTC
>OY735233.1:13962260-13967260 GCA_963457665.1 Thysanoteuthis rhombus
ATTTGGCATATATGAGAAACATAAGAAGATATATATATAATTGTAGAAATCTCAATTCAATCAGGTGAGAAGGAATCAAGATCCGAGGAATCCAATTTATTTCCACATTAGGTATTTTAATTTGTTTTTTTTTAAAAATTTCCCCAAAATTCATTCTCTCTTGTCTGAATTGTCTGATTTTACAAAGATTGCAGAATGTCATTATTCAACGGACTCATAAATCAAAACATTTTGGATAATCTCGATTCAAAATACTCTGCATTGAATCAGAATTAGTGATAGAGAAGCTGCCTTGGATGAAAAGAAAGACAAAAGAAAATACAGGTCTGATTAGTCATATGACCAGCATATATTGGCAGCATGCTGTGTTGGGATGATCAATTAAAAAATTGAAAAACAGATTTCTCTTGCCATTTGTTGGGTAGTAATCTCTAAAAAATCAAGAAGTAAGCATGAATACTGCCAGATATAAATCAAGGGACCAATGTAGCAAAAAGTTGCATGTAAATCGAACCCCCAACTAAAAACCTATTTTGATGGAGGATTTGTGGAGAAAAAAATTTTTTTTTGCACATATTAAGCAGTAAATGTTAGAATTTAAGTCCTCTAGTTCCATTGGAGTGCTATTTATACATGACAGTCCCACTTTAAAACTGAAGAAACCTATGTTGATAACATTGTGTCCACCAGAGTATCCAGTCATAGGGTTTGAACAGATTAGTGTAATCCATTAGGGAAGATACTTGAAGCTTGAAAAGCCAACTTATATGCTAGCATATATGGTAGATAGAGGAAAGACACCTGACACTGTCCCTCTCCTAACGAGGACAATCCGTTCCCCGAACGTCTCGTTATATGAAAATTTGTTTTGTGATTAATTAAACCTATGGGATTCCAGTAATTTGTTCCAAGTAAAGATGTTGGACCTGAAATCCTTAATAACTTTGTAATTAATGAATACAGTACTAATCACTTTCTAAATAACATATAAATACGAATCAATGTGTAAATAATGTAATAAATGAAAAATCTTATATATAATTTACCAAATGAACGTCCACGTGACTATCTGAAGATGGTGGTAGGATTAGTTATTAGATGAAAATTTGGACGATTTTCTGAAATTTTGTATTTTTTTTGTTTTTTTTTCTTGCAAAATGGAAATATTTTGGTATGAGATTTATTTTGGCAATTTGGACCTTTGGGTTAGTGAAAATTCATTATTATTCATTTTTGCTACTATTTAACTTCATCTTAATTATTGTTGCTTTTCATCACTATTAAACTCTGGTTGGCTATAAAAACTCATTGGTTTCTCTTATCGAAGATCCTAAAAAATCTAACCTTTATTATGTATATTATTTACATTTGTGTTTTCCTATTCTGCGATTAATACCATCTATGATTATTTTTTTTAAAATTTGTTCTTTAGAAACTGTCAACCCAGATTTCTTTAATTTTTATGCTGGTCCAGCTGGCTGGCTATGTATGTATCATGCCTACAGGCTGTGGAGCTATAGGGGTGAAAATTCCAAACACTTACTCCTTATTATATCTATGAAAAAACATTTTTTCGTTTTTTTTTTTTAAATTCACGCTCTAAAAAGGTTTTTAGTTGGGGGTTCAATTTGCAATGTAAGCTTATGCTAAATTGATCCTCTAGTTTGTGTCATGCTTGTTTTTTGAAAATTCTGATTTTCTTACTGATCACTGGCCAATGAAAATGTGAAAATGGTAACTTATTCATTGATGACGTCTTCTTCTTAATTCTTGATTAGTAGTCTCCACCCAATACAGTATACGCCCCCAAATTTTGGTCAAGTGATTGTTTCTCTCGAGTGACTAACCAAACCTGTATTTTCTTTTGTCTTTCTTTTCATCCAAAGCAGCTTCTCCATCACTAAATCTAATTCAATGCAGAGTATTTTGAATCGAGATTATCCAATGTTTTGATTTTTGAATCAGTTGAATAATGACGTTCTGTGATCTTTTTAAAATCAGACATTTCAGACAGGTGTAAATGAATTTTTGGAAAATTTCAGAAGAGCCAAAAAAAACCAAACACCTAATGTGGAAATATATTAGATTACTCGGATCTTGATTCCTTCTCACCTGATTAGATTGAGATTTCTACAATTATACACGGCTTCTTTAACCCTTCTGTACGGCAAATATGTTGATGTCAGAAAGGCCATCCATGTGTGAAATGTATCCTTCAGAAATTCGATTAAGAATAAGCCCTCATTTAAAAAAAAAAAAAATTAAAATTCTTATCTTTCTGCATGCATGATACATACATTAATACTTATCTAGCCAGACCAACTTTGAAGAACCCCATGTTGTCTGTTAGGGTTAATTATTTCTAAAAAGGATTGCGAAGTATAGAGAAAATTGGATCAATCACTCTGTAGACTGATCAAGTTAAACTTTCACTCTATAATGTTCTTTTTATGGAAAACCACTGGGTTAAGTACATTGACAAGGATAGAAATTATGTTGAAAAACAAATATGAACACCACATATATCTATGTATATATCTATATCTCTCTCTCTCTCTCTCTCTCTCTCTCTCTCTCTATATATATATATATATATATATATATATATATATGTATTCCAACTTCAGAATAGAGCACACTGGTGGATGGGGAATTATGCACAAATAAATGTATCGCTTAAATTCAGTCATACTGACTGTCCAGTTCTGTGTAGGGCAGTGGTAAGATGCCAGCCTCTGGGTCTGAAGTGAAGATTTCGATCCTACCTCGTGTTACTGGATGGGATATTGGATTGTCTTTCTTACTCTATACTTAGTAATACATGTAGTTGGTCATTTCATATAAGTTTTTATGTGTATTGTATATTGAGATTATTTTACACTGAATATCATTTATTTTTTAAACAAGGCTTACTTATGTAGGTTACCCCAAAACTATTTAATGATGAGTTATCAGTAATTTATACAACAGATGATTTGCTGTTCATATATATATACATATATATAAAATGTAGCATTACTCTTAGTACTCCTAACTGCTAGTGTAAGACAAAGGCCCAAATAACTGTTTTAACTAATTTTCATTTTGTTTATTCATGGTCTATATCTGCTCTATTTGTTTCTTTCAGTGTGGACATTTACATTTTTGAGAAAGTGGATGTATGATTTATAAATCGCTTTATATTTTTATGTATTAACACATACACACGCAACATCCATGTATTGTCTTGGACACATTGGATTAATCTTTGAAAGCAATTTCACTCTACACCACGTGAGCTATTATCATTTTAAAAGTTATTAATTCTTTTTCCTTTTTCTTTTTTCTCTTCTTTTAAATCTAGAGGGCTGAATATCTAAACCTTCATTCTTAATTATGTCTTGAAAGAGTTTTTTTGTTTTCTGGAAATTCTCCCCCTTATATAGGTTCTCATTCAATTATCACTATATATGTATGCTAAATTGGTTTGCATCCCACAGCATTCATGCTTTTTCATGAAAATTCACTTTTAGTGATCATTGCCCAATGAAAGGTGAGAGAAGTAACATTCATCGATCACCTCTTTTTCCAATTCTTTAATTGATCTCCCCCGACTCGGCATGTAATGGTTTTTATTGTCACTCACCAGACTATTTTGATAGACTCCTTTCTCTAACTCTCACCGTAGCGATATCTGATTGAAATGAGTTCAGATGAAGCACCTGCCACTCGTGATGCCAAACATGGCAAAATCTTTGGCCTTGAAAACAAACAAGAGTCGCCTTTTCACCCCTCAACTGATGAGAAAGTTACTATTCAATATTTTTCCTCTCTCTTGCCAAATTCACCCAGACACTCATCTGTGCATTGTACTGTGACAAGGGAGAGCGGGGAAGTGATTCAGTTTGTTTGTTTCTTGGGCCACTGCAGATTAGTTTGACCAAACATCCAAGTCCAATTTTCTATCTTCTGACACCATCTTTGCAGGTTTCTTTATTGTTTTTTTTTTCCCTTTTTTTCCTACTCCCTACCTAATTCTATCCTGCTGACTTCCTTCTTTCTCTCTCATTTCACTTTACCCTTTTATTTTTTCTCTTTCTTTCTTTCTTTTTTCTTTGTGTTTTTTTCTTTGTCTTTTTTTCCTTTCTGTCTTTTTTTCTTTCTGTTTTTTTTTCTTTCTGTTTTTTTTTTCTTTCTGTTTTTTTTTTTCTTTCTGTCTTTTTTTCTTTCTGTCTTTTTTTCTTTCTGTCTTTTTTTCTTTCTGTCTTTTTATCTCTCTGTCTTTTTTTCTTTCTGTCTTTTTATCTCTCTGTCTTTTTATCTCTCTGTCTTTTTATCTCTCTGTCTTTTTATCTCTCTGTCTTTTTATCTCTCTGTCTTTTTATCTCTCTGTCTTTTTATCTCTCTGTCTTTTTATCTCTCTGTCTTTTTATCTCTCTGTCTTTTTATCTCGCTGTCTTTTTATCTCGCTGTCTTTTTTTTTTGCTGTCTTTTTTTTTTGCTGTCTTTTTTTTTGCTGTCTTTTTTTTTGCTGTCTTTTTTTTTTGCTGTCTTTTTTTTTCGCTGTCTTTTTTTTTCGCTGTCTTTTTTTTTCGCTGTCTTTTTTTTTCGCTGTCTTTTTTATTCTCACTGTCTTTTTTATTCTCGCTGTCTTTTTTATTCTCGCTGTCTTTTTTATTCTCACTGTCTTTTTTATCCCCACTGTCTTTTTTATTCTCACTGTCTTTTTTATTCTCACTGTCTTTCCTCGTTTATTCTCTCTACTTTGCTTCTCTTCTTATTAATCTCTTCTTTCTCGTACCTTTCTTTATGTCTCTTTTTTTTCATCTCTTTCCCTTCCTCTATTCAAATCTTCAATCACAGTTCCCTCTATTTCGTCTTTTTCTTCCCTCTCCCCTGCCTGATTCTTCCTTGGACCCTCCTCTTGATTTTGACTCCAAACCTCACGCTACGCCTGGTTTGTCTGCCCTGTCGTTCCTGATGGCTTACTTGTGATATATGTTTTCTAAACAGTAGTGTCT
>OY735233.1:13972260-14032260 GCA_963457665.1 Thysanoteuthis rhombus
GAAGGATTCAATTCATGATACTAGTTTATACCAAATTAGTTTGTGTCTGGCAGCATTCATATTTGTTTTATGAAAAATTAGACCTTTTTTTCAGTGAATGCTATCCAACAAAAGGCATGAGACGTAACTTATTCTTGGATCACCTCTACCACAGTATACTGTCAAGAGATGTTGGTCATATGACAGTCTCTATGGAAAGTCTAACCAGACAGGAAGTTCTTTTTGTTTCCGAGTAATTATTGACTATAAATCTTTTTGGTATATATCAAGAAAAAGAAAAAATTTATGGAAGAAAGGAAACAGTTGAAATTTGTTTGAAATGAGAATTTTTTAATGTTGAAATACTTCCATGGAGATTCCATGGTGATTCTAAAGATGAATTACTGTATATCCTCTGCTATAAGATAAATGTTTTATGAGAGTATTTGAAGGACTACCGTTCACTGCAAATCATCCGAGTCCCATAACTGCTCATATTGAACTTTGGTCGACAGCTCCCTAGTCATGATATCAGTGTATTGGTTGCAGTGTAATATTTGCATAGTTTAAAAACAAGTACCATAAGTTCAACGATGCATCCAGCATCTGTGATGGTTGTAGCAACAGGAAGAGGTAGAAGAGTAAGTAATCTTTCATCGATCACCCCCTTATTCTAACTTTTCATTTGATCACCCCCATGCCACCAAAAGACTATGTTCACATGATGGTTTCTATGGAGTGACTAACCGGACCTCTTTATTTATCTATTGTTCGTTTAGAATCCGATTGTCGAGGTTGAGGGTGGGTGTCATTTACAAGGTTCTGGGAGAGCAACGGTTTTAACAGAAGTAATCAAAATCTGATTATCTGTTTATGTATTCATCCACTTATTTATTCAGAGTCTGGCAATGAAAGAAAACGGATGTCAATTTTGAAGCTCTTTGAAAAATACCGTTTTTCAACGGATGTAATCAAAATATGAATACTTGTGTAACTATTAATTATTTATTTGGAGTCCCATAATTAGGGAAAATGAATATCATTTTCAAAATTCTAAGAAAATGACTTTTTTTCTTTCAATGGATATAATCAAATAGTTTATATGCACTGAAGAAATCTATGACTGTACCAAGTTTGTTCAACACCAGGGCTGGACTGATGCAAAATTGGACTAAGCAGCTGCTCACGACCCTGTGGCTACCAGGGGTTCCCAAGAGGTACTTTGGAATCCCCTAATCAAATTCAGCTTGGGGGGCCCCTTGAAGGCCTCTTGAAGGCTTGGGCTGACCCTGTTCTGTGATGTAAGGGAAGTCAAGACTGAGCTGCCTGAGAAAGATCACTCCACCTTTGCCAACAGATCATCGACCAGCATAGCAGAGTAAGACCCATTACTTATACTTGCAAAAACATGATGATAAGGATGAAGACGCTAGATTTCGAATGATGATTTTTAAATCAAGCCGGCTTTCTCAGCTTATAAGACTAGTATAACACAACTTCTCACATCCTAACCCCCAACCGACCTATTTGGCCTTGTGCCATAGTAAGCTAGGACTAAGAGATATCAAGTAAATATTGGCCTTACATTCGTAAAGAGAAGTGGAATGGGTATACCATGTATTCAGAATCGAACATAAAATTTTTTTTTTTTTTTCGTAGATATGTCTGCACTATATAATAAGACACTTTTTGGTTGGTTGATCGGTCCCACTTTGAAAAGCACAGAATTAGGAAGAAAAGAAGAGATGTGATATTATTTATACTTTTATAAATGTAGATGTTTGGCTTTTTTAAAATTCAAAAATACCGTTTACAGTTCTTATTGAATATAATACTCTCAGAATATTTCCACATTGCAATATTTCACAAGTATGAGAATCAATTGACTTGCTCTTCTTCACCTCCTCCTGCCGTAAGTTAGTAAGTTTCACATTCCATGGTCTGAGCTGTTACTCACTGCACCCATGACCCCAGTATTCTTGGTATGAAATAGGGAATTGCAAAAGTTTTCCATTTCTCTTGAGGGAAAATGAATGAAGCCTTACTATCTGGTTGGAGTCCAAAAACCCCAAAATGATACCCATGTGATACATTTAGTTTGAAAATA
Organism: Thysanoteuthis rhombus; assembly: GCA_963457665.1. Lineage (NCBI taxonomy): Eukaryota > Metazoa > Mollusca > Cephalopoda > Oegopsida > Thysanoteuthidae > Thysanoteuthis > Thysanoteuthis major. The sequence goes on from OY735233.1 coordinate 13,974,347, forward strand.
AAACAAAACTATTAAACATATTCTAAATAATTATTTGCTTAGGCTCTTTTTAATAATGAGAGATACTTTTAAATGAATATTTATAGCATGAGTGGATGGATTGTATTTGTGCTGTTATCAAAGATTCTATTGTTTGTTTCTGATGGACAACAATATTGTGAGCATTTTTTTTGTTTTTATTTTTTGAGCATCCTCTTTTCTCCGAGTTTATTTTGCTTGAAGATTATTTGTAAATAAATTGATAAATACATAAACAGTAGAGAGAATGATTTTTTTTTTCTAGAGGCCATCAACCAAATCTGTCACTAAAACTTTCAACATAGTTTTCATCTGTTCTCGAGTGGGTTTGGCTGGCTATATATGTATGTATGATGCATACCGGCCACACCAATGGAGTTAAAGGGCTGAAAATTTAAATAGATCCTTATGGCTAGAAAAAATGTTTCTTTAAATCCTTCTCCAGAATAGTTTCATAGTGGGGGCAGGGGTTTAATTCACGATATCACTTTGTATCAAATTGGTCTTTTAGTCTATGTTTGGCAGTGTTCATGCTTGTTTACTGAAAATTCCAACTTTTTTAGTGATCATGGTTGAACAAAAGGCAAATCATTCATTGATCACCCTTAATGTGGCATGCAGCCAATAGACATTATTTTGGTGACATTTTCCATTGAGTGACTAACTAAACTCGTTTTTTTTGTTTTTAGCATATATATTATTAAATGTATTCTGGATTATTATCAGCTTAAATTCATATTTATTTCAATGATAATGAGAGATACTTTTGAATGAATCTTTACAACAGCTGATGGATTGTATTTGTGTTGTTATCAAAGATTTTTTCGTCTGTTTCTGATAAACAACATTATGAGCTTTTTTTTTTTTTTCTTGAGCATTCTCTTTCTGTGTTTAGCAGGAAGATTATTTCTTAATAACATGATAAATAAACATATGAGGAGATAATGTATCTGCTTTTAGAAACGATCAACCCAAACTGTCAATATTTTTCAGTTTTCAAGATGGTCTGGCTGACTAACTGTATGTATATATGTATCATGCATACAGGCCACACCAATGAAGCTAGAGGGCTAAAAATTTAAGCATTCACTCTTATGTCTTGTACGAATTTTGTTATTTGAAAGTTTCTCACTAAGTAGGTTTTCAGTGGGGATGGGGTGTTCAATTTATAATGTAAATTTGTGCTAAATTGTTCTCTTATTTTATTTCCAGCTGTAGTCATACTTGTTTTCTAAAAATTCAGACTTTCTTTTGTGATCAGTATCCAACAAAAGACTAAATGAATAATTTCATTGATCACTTCTTTCTTTAATTGAGCACTCCAAACGTGATATGCTACCAAAAGATATTGGTCACTTAACAGTTTTTATTGAGTGACTCACTGGATTTTTTTTTTTTCAACTGAAAAATTATTAAACATATTCTGGATTATTATTTGCTTTGATCCATATTTTAATTATGCTAAGAGATGCTCTATAGATTACTCTCCCTAACAATGGCGGATGAATTGTATTTGTGCTGTTTCCAAGGATTTCAGTGTTGTCTGCCTCTGATAAATATTGCAAAGCTTTCTCTTTTCAAGCATCCTCTTTTCTCCGAGTTTGTTTTGCTTGAAGATTATTTCTTAATAACTTCATTAAGAAAAGAGATGAGATATTTTATTTGAGTTTTATTTTTCATTGCGTTCTGATTCTGCAAGAATTTGTTGACAAAGGTAAGATATTCATTGTAAATGATTTTAGAATCAGTTGTGAACTTGACTGTCTTCTAGAGTTGTCTAGATTTGGAGGGTCTTTAATAACTTGAAGAGGGAGGGTAAGGGTGGAAGATAGAGTGAGGGATGAAGGGGGAAGGAGAAAAAAGGGGAGAGAGTGAGAGAGAGATTATTTCTCTGTTCATGACATTCTTTATTTTCACTTGCTGATAATGCGTGTAATTTGGCATAAACAGTTCTTCAGTCTATATTTTGATAAGAAATCAAGAACAAGGAGTAACTTATTCATTGATCACCCCCACCTTTTTTTTTTGGATTGAGCACCCCCAGTATGATAGGTTACTAAAAGACATTAGTCACACACCAGTTTCTTTTGAGTGACTAATTGGACTTTTTTCTTCTCAATCATGACACAGCACAGTATATTAGGGGAAAAACTGTAGTCAGAGATAACCTAGAATCCATTAGAAAACTCAAATGGCAATGGGCTGGACATGTTGTGAGTCGCAGACAATGATTATCCACAGAAATCACGTGCAAAATTGTATCAGACAAAATATAAAATGGCGTGACATACAAGTTTAGAGAGTATTGGCTCCATGACGCCCATGATAGAGAGTTTGGAAAATCTTGGGAAAGATCTATGTTCAACGATGGATGCTGAAAGGCTTATGATGATAATGGAGAAATTTTATGTCCCTTCAAATCTGCTCCCCACTTTCTCACTTTTTCTTGTGCCCCTTCATATTTGCCCAATTCTTGCCCCAACTTTAGCATGAACATAGAGAAGCAGAAAATTTTAAATATTGCTTTAAGAATATTGAATAAAAATTATGTATATACATTAGAAGGAAAAAGAGAAATTCTTTGAGTCACCCTAAACTAGGCCTTTCGGCCATGTTTTTTTTACATCAAAGGCTTAGTAAGAAAGGAGTTATTTTTGCCATAGAATTAAGATCAGTAAAAGCATGTTAAAATAGTTTGATGTTGAAATTGTATGAGTTGGTAGCTCTAGAACATGACACGCTTAAAATGAAGGCTAAAAAAGGTATCAAAGAATTAAAATGACTCAAGAGTTAGAAACAGTGAAATGAAGACCAAGAAGAGATGTAAAAAAGACTCATATTGTGTAAGGAACTTTTCAACCTGGTTTTATGAAAATCAGAATTGTATTCGTCAAGAAAACATTCATCAGGGAGTTTATTCCACACGACAGATTCTTTCCCGTATATCCAAATATTTTTGAGAGTGTAAACATTTACACAGGCACAAGTGTTTGTTAGTGCAAGTATGGATATCTACAATGTGAGTTTTTCTGTATATGTGTAATTGAAGACATGTATGGATATTTATATGTGTAAAATATGTGTCTGTGTAAAATATATATATGTATATGCCTGTGTGTGAGATCTGACAATCTAAGGCTCATTTCTTATTCCCAAAATATCTGACCTTGCCCATTGCATTGAATTAATTTATTCAATGCATTCCGTGAAACTTTGCTTGGAATGATTTTTTGTTTGTTTCCTGAACCAAAATCCTCCCTATTTCCGAGAAGTCACGACTTTTCTACTTCTCTTGGTGCTCTCTTCTGATGTTTAAATTGCATCTGTCACTTATCAAACACCCTTTGGTCTCTGCTGAAGCAACTGATTCATTGCCAGGCTGGCTGCTATCATGACCATTTTCATCAATTTTTATTTGATTTCGGCATAATTTAGTTGTACTCTTTTTGGCTCTGATCCGCCATAGCGCACTCTTTCAAATACTTTTCATAAATTTCCGAAATGAATAACGCTAAAACGAGAGCATAATGGACAGTCTCCGGAATAACTGTATGCTTTGATTAATGTGCCATGTGTATGAGAAGAAACGCTCACGCAATAATTTATCATGTAGCGAAAAAGATTGACACAGTGATATTCCACCAGCTTCGGAAAGTTGCTACCAGATAAGATACACAAGACTTCTCCATTTCATCTTGTTCTGGCTCAACAACAACGTCATATAAGATAACAAGAATGACCTTGACTTGATGTACAGCAACAAAGCAATTCTACACTTTTAAAGAATGTATCTAAAGCGCTAACTGAAGTATTACTGTACTGGCATTATAGTAGGTAGAGTGGGGAAGTGAGGATTAATGAGATTTATCTTCACCTGATGCCATTTTGGTTTTGTCTAATAAAGATTTCTTAATCTTTGTTTGTGTGTCTCGGTTTCCCTTTTGGATTTATCGATACAATTATTGCTGCCATAGCTTGTTGGGGTTCCGAGGAAGTAGGAAATATGATAGACATTCTTCACTTGATTACTTTGGTTTCGAAAATTGTGAAGAGAAAAAAAATGGAGAAAGAATTGGAGGTTTATGGATTTCTTTTTTTTTTTAACTAAATGTTTATTTTTAAATCCTAATAATTTCTGTATTTGCTATTTCTTCGAGTTTATTTTTAAAGACTAGATTTTTCAACTTAGTATTGATTTTGAAATTTCAATATTTTCCCTATGTGCTGTTTCTTCAAGTTTATTTTTAGGGGTTAGATTTTTTTTTAACTAAATATTGATTTTGAAATTTTAATATTGTCCTTATCTGCTGTTTCTTGAGTTTATTTTAAGGGGTTGGATTTTATTATAAACTGTCAATGAAAACTGTCAAAATAGGTTTCTTCAGTTTTCAAGTTAGTTTGGCTGGCAATTTATGCATGCACAGGGTTCACCAATGGATGTCCAAAAATTCTATCATCTGTAAAATGTACCATTTTTAAGTATGTTTATTGTCATACACAAGGAACATTAACCAAAGCATACTGTACGCAGTTATTTTGTTGTTGATGTTGAGCCAAAACAAATTGAAATGGATAAGTGTTGTATATCTTATCTATTTGCTACTTTCTGACGCTGATCAAATATCACTGAATCAATCTATTTTGCTATATGATAAATCATTATGTGTGGGTGGGTGGGTGTTTATTCTCATACACATGGCATGTTAACCAAAGCCTTCTGTATACAGTGACATTAACCAAAGCCCACTGTATACAGTGACATTAACCAAAGCCCACTGTATACAGTGGCATTAACCAAAGCCCACTGTATACAGTGACAATGACCGAAGTCCACTGTATACAGTGGCATTAACCAAAGCCCACTGTATACAGTGACATTGACCAAAGCCCACTGTATACAGTGGCATTAACCAAAGCCCACTGTATACAGTGGCATTAACCAAAGCCCACTGTATACAGTGGCATTAACCAAAGCCCACTGTATACAGTGGCATTAACCAAAGCCCACTGTATACAGTGGCATTAACCAAAGCCCACTGTATACAGTGGCATTAACCAAAGCCCACTGTATACAGTGACATTGACCGAAGCCCACTGTATACAGTGGCATTAACCAAAGCCCACTGTATACAGTGGCATTAACCAAAGCCCACTGTATACAGTGGCATTAACCAAAGCCCACTGTATACAGTGGCATTAACTAAAGCCCACTGTATACAGTGGCATTAACCAAAGCCCACTGTATACAGTGACATTAACCAAAGCCCACTGTATACAGAGACATTAACCAAAGCCTACTGTATACAGTGACATTAACCAAAGCGTACAGTGTAAGGTGGCATTAACCCAAAGCGTATGGTGGCATTAACCAAAGCGTATGGTGGCATTAACCAAAGCGTATGGTGGCATTAACTAAAGCGTATGGTGGCATTAACTAAAGCGTATGGTGGCATTAACTAAAGCGTATGGTGGCATTATCCAAAGCGTATGGTGGCATTAACCAAAGGGTACGGTGGCATTAACCAAAGCGTACGGTGGCATTAACCAAAGCGTACGGTGGCATTAACTAAAGGGTACGGTGGCATTAACCAAAGGGTACGGTGGCATTAACCAAAGCATACAGTGTACTGTTATTTTGGAGACTGTCCATTATGATATCTTCCAATTATTGCTTATTTTGTATATTTATGAAAAGTATTTCAAAAAGTGCACTATAGTGAATAGGATCTAAACATAGTATGAATGAATTATGCCAATACCATGCTGCCAAAAAATGTTGGTTGCATGACAGGCTGAAAATTTTTACATTTACACTTGTCTCAAGAAGAACGTTTTTTTTTGATTTTTGAAAATTTCTCCCCAAAAAAAAAAAAAGTGTGGGGATTCAATAATCATTTAAAATTTTTCTAAATTTCCCTCAATACTTTTATAGTTGGTGTTCACTTAGCAATGTGAGTTTACGATAAATTGAACTCTTGGTTTGTGTCCGCTTGTTTTTTTGTGAATTTCGACTCGTTAGTAATTGGTTTAAAAAAAAAAAAAAAAAGCCTGAGGGGTAATTTATTTGTTGATCGTACCTTTTCCTGATTTTTCTAATTGATTACCCCAACCATGTCATGCTGCCAAAAACTTTGGCAGCATGACAATTTCTATTTAGTGTCTAACCAGACTTGTTATGTTTTGAATTTTTTGTTCATATTTGAATTCAATTCATTTTCTCCAATCCCCCTTCCCCCCCCGGAAAAAAAGACTTGTGTATCATAATCATTTCAATTTTTAGATTAAAAAAAAAAACATTGTTAATTTTATATGATTTTTACTTGGTTTAAAAAAAAAAATCATTTCTGTTCATGATTATTTCATCTCGTTTTTAAATTCTGTTTTTATCATTTCCTTGCAATTTCTGTTGATTTAATTTACATTTCAATTGCATTCTGAGGGAGGCGAATAAGTATTCAATCCTCTTCATGAATACAGTTTATTTAAAAATTAGCTCTGATTGTCAGATCTATTTGAAATTTTGTATACAACAAGCTTCGAGCAGTCCTGCAAATGATATAACAAAAAATTTGAAGATTCTAACAGATGAAATTCAATAACATTGGTTATTGAATGGCAAAAAAGGTATTCAACCCCTTTAGGAAATTGAATTAATATTCAGTTGTATAGCCTTTGTTTGCTATGACAGCCTCTAGATCAGTGGTACCCAATTGTTTTCGACCAATTGCACCCTTATCAGAATTTTAAGTGCCATTTACCCAACCCACCAGATCTGGAGAAAATTATCTGAAAATCCATGGATGTAAGATTGCAATGCAATAGATTCAAAAGTTATTCAATAGTTTGGGTTTTGTATTTTATAAAAGTGATTTCTATGGCAACAGGAAAATCCAATTTTTGAAAATTTTTTTTTTTTCTATTTCTAGCCTATCATTTTCTGATCAACTGTAATCAATGTATTCGATTTAACCAATTCCGTTATGAAAAATAGGTCATTCAGGAACGTGACAATTTGAACAAACCTCCAAGACTCATTATTCACACTTTGAAATGGAATAAAATTCTCCCCGGTTAAGAACCACCGTTCCAAGACGTTTTTTGTAACTGGTGATAGGAGTTGTATTGATGTCAGGGAAGATATTGGACTTAGTTTTTTTTAACGTATTTTCTGAAGATTTTCTAGATTGAGTGAGTTGGAATTTGCCAACCTCTATCTTTATTTCCTGCCACCAATTTTCAATTTTGAGACAAAATAACCTGACTTCAGTGATATTTGAACAAATATATTGCTGAAATATTTGTTGTCTTTGACTAAATGTTTATCAGCGGAGCTAGCTCGATCCGCCAATCCATGGCACAGTTTTTCTTCAACAGTGGAATATTGCCAGATCTATGGAACCTAAATTTATGTTGTTGGAGTATGTTACTGTCTGGAGAGTGACAACCATTCCTGCTGTCTTTAAATCTTCAACTAGTGAGTAATGTGAGGCTGTTTTCCTACCCTCTCTGACGATCCTGGAGGCAACATGCTGAGAGACTTTACGAGGAGCTACTGTTCTCTGTATGTTTACTGTTGCGTTATGTTGCTTCCACTTGAGAATTATTGAGCCAATTGTAGCTACATAATATTAAATTGTTTTGTGAGTACTTCAGAACCTTTTTCTGCTATGTATTCTTGAACAGTATTTTCTCTGAAACAAATCTTTCATCTGGTATCATGATGATGATGTTCCTATGATAATTACGGGGGGAAATTTGCTGCTTTCCGTTATTCCATGTGCATATAGATTGTCCAGGTCATTCCAGAAATCTTCTAGAATGTATAGAAATAGTCTCACAACATAAAGTAGATCATACAATTTTTACCAGCATTAATATCAATGGTAAAGGGTTTCCATTTCTTTTTTTACGACAAAATATACTAAGTAATCAAGTATACTTTTATGAATAAATTTATAACATTCATATAAATATCGAATCATTGTAACTCCACAGTGGACCCACCTAATCAACCAACCAAGTGGGCTATAGATTCTTCTCTCTTTGCTCGTTTCTGAGTGTTTTTTTTTCCTCATAGATTCCTCCTCTTCATAATCTTCTTTTTGTGAGAGTCCAATTTGCAATGCAAATTATTGCTAAATTGATGTGTTATTTGGATCTGGCTGCATTCAAGCTTGTTTTTTGATTATCACTGCCCAAGAAAGACAAGAGAAGTAATTCCAGTTCCCAATTTTTTAATAGATCATCCCCAGCATGGCATACTGCCTAAAGATGTTGGTCACATGATGGTTTCTACTGAGTGGCGAACCAGACCTACATTAAAAAATTTTAGTTTCTACTCTGTACTTCTTTTCTATTAGATTAGAAACTGTCAACAAAAACTGTCAAAATTAGGTTTCTTCAGTTTTTAAGTTAATCTGGCTGGCTATGTATATATGTATCACGTATACTTGCTACTCGAGTGGAGTGAGAAGGCTGAAACTTTGAACTTAGTTTTTTTAATTCCTCTCCCCCCAAATTGGTTATTTTTTATTTTTTCAAAAATTTACAATGTAAGTTTATGCTAATTTAGACACCAGGTTGCACCAGCTTGTTTTTTGAACATTTGAATATTTTAGTGATCCAACGAAAGGCAGGAGAAGTGAATTATTCATTGATCAACCCGCTTTTCAATTGATCACTCTCAACACAGCATGCTGCCAAAAGATGTTTGTCATGTGATAGTTTCTATTGATTGACTAACCAGACCTGTTTTTTTTTTTTTTATTATTCTTTTCTCTACAATTTCCACCTTCGGTTTTGTTTAAAACTTGGAGAAAAAAAAAGAAGAATATGAATAAATTAATCTCATTCAGTCTTCTTTAAATCTTTATAGAAAGGTCTTTTTCTTCTTTCCTCTATAATGAATTTCTGAAGCTAAAATTAAATTTACAGTTTTTTTTTTCTCCTCAATGACGAAAATAACACCTAACTGTTTGTCAAAGTCAATCTGTTTCGTTTACTTCACTTGTACGTTTTCTTTCCTTGTTGAGATTTAAAATCAAAATAAATAAAATATGAAAAATCTTTCACTTTTCATCCTGAAGCAAAAATCTAAATCCATTTCTTATTATGTTAAATGTTTAATTTCATTAACAAGGATTCCTGAATATGTCTAATTCAAGAATCCGTGCTGCACTCAATATAAAGTATTTTATTTGTATCTTCGCAGTTCGTATCAGGACTGGAAGAACTTTGTAAAGCTCTTTCAGCTCGGGTCTAAAAAGCCATAATGTAATTGCACCAATTCACAAGGTTAGATATAAAAGCCAGTTGGCATTCTAGAATACTCAGTGCTGTTTTTAATTTATTTCATATTTTTAGAAGTATTTCGTTGGCTCAAAAATAAATTTTTTTTCTCTCATTCTTTACCACCCACAAAAATTGAAGGAAAGTAGTCAAAAATTAATAATGGTTTGCAATTCTTCATCTAATAAAAATACATATATAATTGTGGTACAGAAACAGAAAACAAACATGGCGCCAGGAATGGAGGGTATTTTCAAGAGTAATATTTCATCTTCTGCCAAACTGTAGAGTCCTCGTGGGTCAGATGTTGAGAGCAGCAGACATTTACCAGGCAAAAGGGATGCGAGTTTGAATCTCAGTAAGATCTGATTCTGTATTTCCGACCAACACTGTTTTCCCCGTTGCCGTAGGTCAACAGCCTGAGTTAAGTTGTGCTCAAAAGCAACAAAAAAAGTTGAGATGAAGTAAATTAGTAGTCAAAAATGATCAACTATGGTCTACAATATTTCTTATAATAAAAGTAAATAAAGTATTATGCCTTCACAGTTCATGTCGGGACTGGAAGTAATTCTGCAAAGCTCTTTCAGTGTGTCTAAAAAGCCATAATGTAATTGCACCAATTCACAAGGTTGGATATGAAAGCAAGTCGACATTCTCAAATATTCAATGCCGTTTTTATTTGTTCATCTTTTTTTTTATTTACTTTTTTTTTTTTTTTTTTTTTTTTTTTTTAGGAAAATATTTTTTCAGAAATATTTTCTTCCCTCAAAAACTAAGATGGAAATGGCTTAGTGTTAACTGAAACCTTGCTGCTACAAGCTATTATTCTTCTTCACTTAATTTAGAATTTCCAGATTTTTTTTTTTCTTCTTTCGAGACTTTTTATGTTTATAGTTGATCTCTTTACATTCCCAGGTTTTTCGAAATCAATATTCGTCTAGAATGAACACACACACACACACTATTGATCTTGATATAGGGCTTTAAATATTAGTCTACGTATAAATAACGTGTGTCTAGTATAATGTGTGTATTATATACATAATCTAGATAGAGGCCTTTGAATATGTCTACATATTCATTATAACTTATCTTTAAGTAATACACACACACGGATATAAGTTTTTGTCTCAAAATATTGATCAAGACATAAATAGTAGCTTTATGTGTGTGTGTCTCTCTCTCTCTCTCTCTCTCTCTCTCTCTCTCTATATATATATATATATATATATATATATATATATATATTTATGCTAGGAAATGGATATATGATCCAACTGAATGATTATAAATTGTGTTATATTATATTGAAACTCTCATTTGAAATGATCTCCCAATATTACACGGTGAAGGTATCATTTGATCTTGACAACATGAATAGAATAAACAATCAATTTTTAGGAATTTTCATTGGTCTGGTGTAACATATATATGTATATATATATAGAGAGAGAGAGAGAGAAAGGTATAGGTATTTAAATATTAGTCTAGATATGAATAATTACTTTGTCTCTCACGATTATATAAAGAAAATAAATCTTTAGTTCAGATATAAATCACTTTATACATGAATCTGTAACTATTTCTCTAGTATATAGATCGTTTTACTTGGTATAAATAATTTTGTCTTGTATATATCTTAAGGTCTTAGTTTAGTCTATAATCAAATAATGACTCTATCTCTCAATATATGTCTATACAGTATTCAATTTTTTGTTTTTATGTTGGTATTGAGTTACTCTGTGCATTTTATGGATATATATATATATATATATATATATGTGATAATTGTGTCATCCATAGACAGCTGTTTCCTTGTATTACAACTCTTCAGTGTGCCTATAGATTATCCAATATCCTATCCAGTACCACAAGGTAGGATTGAAACGTTCGCTTCAGACCCAGAATCTGACATTTTACCCCTGCCCTACGCAGAACTGGACTGTCAGTAGGACCGAATCTAAGCAATATATTTACTTTTGCACAATTCCCCATCCACCAGAGTGCTCCATTCCAGAGTTGAAAGAGCTTTGCTATATTAGCTTATAATGGATGAGTGCTCATCCGTGAAGTAGGGAGCATTAATTATGATAATAGTGTCATCCACAAGGCACTATCTTTTAAAAATAATCATGATAAAAAGTAGAGCAGCTGAAGTTTTAAAATTTGATTATTTTTATTAGATCAAAATTGCTCAATGTATTAATCATATAATATAGAGCAATATTTCTTCGACATTCCAGAGAGAAAACAACCAACATGTTTCAAGCTTGATGAATGGATAAACCAAGTAATATGTTGTTTGTTTTCTTTACAAAATCTCATATATATATATATATATATATATATATATATATATATATATATATACATAATATATATATATATATATAAGAATTAGAAAGACATATATACCCGGTGGATGTCAACATTTTGTGCCCATACACTCATCAGCAACCGGCAATATATGTATATATGATCATAGAATCAGTGCTTATTTCAGAATATGATAAAATTCAACTATGTCCAGGAAGAAGGCACATATCTTCAACATTAGCAAAAATTATATAAGAATAAAATAAAATGGCATCAAAGAAGAAGAGAGACAGGAGCCAAAATTCTAAATAATAGAAGCCAAATAATGCTGCTGAAACCTGATACGTTAAATGATTTGCATGAAAACTATCAACCAAAACTGTCAACATATGTTTCTTCAGTCTTTAAGTTGGCTAGCTCTGTGTGCATCTTGCATAAAGGCTGCACTGACTTATCTAGAGGGCTGAAATTTCAAATATGCTCTTCTTTCATGCTTCTTCTGTTTAGGAGAAAATTCTTGCCCTTCCCAACCTGTGGGTTTTTGGTAAGGGGATCAGTTTGAAAAAGAGGTTTATGCTAAATTGATCCCTTAGTTTGTGATCACTGCCTAAAAGAAGGAGAGAGAATTGACTTAATCATTAAGCACACCTTTTTCCAAATTTTTTTTATTGATCACCCCCAACATGGCATGCTGCCAAGAGATGTTGATCATGTGATGGTTTCTATTGAGTGACTAACCAGACCTGCTTTAGGGAAATTTTTTTTTTACATGAGAAAAACAAGTCATGGGAGCTACTACGTTAAAAAATATCCTTGGCAGCGAACAGGTTAAGGGTGACCCGAATCTCCGCAAGTTTCAGATCTGAAAATATACTTACATTCCTTAGTTTTTATATTCATCTTTTATTTATTTATTCATTCATTCATTTATTTTTTTTTTCTTTTACTTATACGTCTGCAGACACTGCAGAGAATAAAATCGTCCTACGTACATCCCCAGGGGGTAAAAAGAAACAAAACAAACCAAAACTCTTCTCTCTGTGATGCACTGAATGTTTCAAATTCTCTGGCTTCTAATTTTCCTTCGAGTAATTTTATGACTTCTGTCTTTATTCTGGTCAGTAATTGTATCCACTGAAGGCCGTTTCTGTGGAATTGGACTTGACATTCTAGATTAGGTACTTCAAATAAGATACGTTTAGAAGGAGCTATAACTAGTTTATAATTGGAAAGTAAAGAATAGTACAAACCTCCCCCGTTATAGCACTGTGCATTATAGCCTGGTTTGCATTATAACACATTTTTGTTTAGAAAGTTTTATCTTATAACACGGGTAGATGGTGGCCACCAAAACATGAATCTAAATTCAAAATAGATAGATCTAGCTCTAAAATGGCTAGATTTTTATCATGACCCGATTGTAACACATTTTGGTTTCTTGGACCCCAACACCCATGTTTTAACAAGGTGCTCATCCAATTCTTTTTGGCAAATGGCTGTTATGTTGTGGGTAAATAAAAGTAGACCACCACATCTCTGTGAAATTCTTGAAAGAAGAAATCAGGTGAAAAATCACTTTAGGTTGGCAAGCATTGGGAACTGCAAGCTCAAACCTTTGAAAACAAGAAACAAGAAAATCTTTTTGGTCCTAAAAAGGAGGATATACAACCAATGCATCCTCCAGATAGTCACCTATTGAGCTAAAATATGGAACCTAACCAAAAAATTGCCCCTCAAACTGAGAACCACGTAACATGCACATGAAAGAATCATTCTTAACATTACACGGAGAGAACACAAGACAGTACAGTATGGTAGAAAGGAAACAGGAGTCCAAGATAACGTAGAATCAATTAGGAAACTCATATGGCAATGGGCTGGTCATGTTGCAAGAATGGCAGTCAGCCGCTGGACATTACATTTCACAACATGGATCCCTAGCAATTATATGTGAAAATGTGGCCTGCAAAAAATAAAATGGCGTGATGGAATAGACAAGTTCAGAAAGTATTGGCTCCGCAATGCCAATGTTACGGAGTTGTGGCGAATTCAGGCAAGATCTATGTCCATTGACAGATGCTTAAAGGCTGGTGATGATTGTCATGATTTCTACTTTGGTTTACTCAATACAATTGAATTACAATTGATATCTTTTATAGCAATACAGAATTTTCTTTCATGCAATGGTTTTCTTTTTATTAGATACTATCAAGCAAACATATCATAAAAAAATCCTAACAAACTTAGAAACTGAAGAAACCCGTGTTGACAGTTTTAAGCTAATTTGGTCATGTCCATTCAGCCTTATGTCCATTGCAGAGAAACATCTGTCAGTGAGATGCATTGAATTTTGGAAATATTATTTATTTTTGTTGCAAAGATCTAAAGACTGACTTGAAAAAAAAAATGTTCTTTGTCTGAATGACTTGTTAAAGACAAATTGGAATTATCCAATAATGGCTCTGTTTAGAAATAGTGATTATTCAGCGGAATCTTGATTGTTTTAATAAGTGTACGTCCTTAGCACATGTAAATAAACAGTAGTAGATGCCTTTATTGGACCCTAGATCAGAAATGATTTCAATCAAATTATAAAATTTCCTCTCGGTGACTAGCTGAATCCATGGAAATTCCATGGGTGTTGACAACTAAGATATCATTTATCACCACTTATCAAATTAGACTGGTTTAATCACTGTTGCTGGGTTTAAGTTGTTCAAATGCTTTGACACACACACACACACACACACACACACACATATATATATATATATATATATATATATATATATATATATTTATGGACTTTGTCCAGCCCAAACCGTTAATATGAAAATCTGAAATTTTGCTCAAGCACTTCACTCAATCGGTAAGGAAAATGTTTTTTTTTCTCTTTGACCCACCCCGCCAGGTTTTTACCGGAATGTTCAATTTACAATGAAAGTTTATGCTGGATCGATCTCTTAGTTTGTGTCTTGCAGCATTCTCACTTGTTTCTAGAAAATTTTTGATTTTCAATTGCCTCCCAAAAAGCAAGGAAAATAACTTATTCATTGATTACCCCTTTTGCCAATTTTTCCAAATTTTTCAATTGATAGATTACCCTATCAAGTGACTTACCAGACTTGTTCTTTAGATTTATTTGAAATCTAAAAAAAAAATTGTAAGTTAATGATTCAAACCATACAGGTAGTATTTTAACAAGGTAACTTGATTTTACTCCAGCCATGGTTTGAATTATGTGTTATAAAGCAGCATTCATAATTTCCCTTGGAATACCAGTCCTTACTCTTGCACTTATATTCTTGCAATTGAGGTATATAATTTTGTTGAAGTAATTTTTTACCTTTAGAATGTTTCTACATTTCATATAATAACACATGAAGGCAAATGAAACTAATTGAACTGTAGCCATCAATGATAAATAGGGGTTCTATCCTTTTTTTCATGTATGTGTAAGTTTGTGTTTGAGCACTCATGGTATCAGTACTCCATGAGAACCCCTTCTAAAAATGCCTTTTTTAGATTTTTTTGCAGAAAAAGGTTTTTGACTTTGGGGGTTGGGCTCTATTCTGATGGGTTTATGATTAACATCTATATTTTCCAGATCTTTTTTTTAGTATGTCAGTTATCATTATTGATTACTTTTTCAATCTGCTAATGTTCCTGTAGTATATTACTACTATAACTTAATTGTTAGGCATCAGACTCGTGAGAGAGGAGCAATGAATGTATGAATGACTGCTATAGCAACGGTTCAGTCCCTTTTGTTTCCATTCGAGCATAAGTGACCCCTTCCATTCTGACCCTTGTTCTTTATATTATAAGGGTGAGAGGAGAAGGAGATGTGAAAGGATGAAAAATGTTGGAAAAATTTAAATATTGCTGTAAGATGCTATACTTCAGTTCTTATGGGCAGCGATAGAGTTGTCGATTTCTTTACCTTCTTGGCGAGCAATGAAACATCAAAAGAGAAAAGGAGTAATAAACTCAAGAATATGTTGAAACAAATAAATCAAGAAGTTTTATTGGTGTGAGAAGACACAGGAGAAGAAACGAATAATAATCAGTATAATTTTTTACTCGCATTTCTTTCATCGTACTTCTGTTATTTTTTTATCACAACTCTCAGATTGTCATTCTACGGTCGTTAGTAAGTGGTGCAGATCCGGAATAGAGAAATGGCCTCTGGTAAGATTCGATTGATAATCTTTGATCGTTCGGGAGTGTTATGAGTTTGTTGGTGCGTGAATGCTTTTTCTCTCTACGTTGTCACATTAGAAAAATTTGAAAACATCAGTTGTGTAGAGATTTTATCTTTGAGAAAAAGATCTCTGTTGTGGTCTTTTTTATCAGTAAAAACTGAAGATATTATCTTAGCTTTTGAAGTAGACTTCAAAATCGGTGTATAGATAGAAAACCCTTGTATAAAGTTATAGGGGAAAATATGTGTTGAATAATATTTGCCTGTTTTCCCAAAAATAAATGGAATAGGCAGAAATTTCTGGTTATCTTCATGTTTCTACATGACATCGAGTGCAGGCTTGCCCCGTTAGAATGCGATTTGCGATAGAACGAGGTTTGAATGTGGACCCTGAAATATTGATTTAGCACCAAAATAGCTGGATCTAGATCCAAAATGGCTAAATTTTTCAACAGCCTGGTTGTAACATTATTGGCTCTTCAACACCTATGTTATTACGGGGGATGCCAGAAATCATAAAGTTTTTCACCGCCATCCAAAAGTTGTGCATTTTCACTTTGGCTCAGTCAGTAAGAGAGCTGCCTGCTGATCACTAGGTCATGATTTTTAATCGCAGTAGAGACATGTTGATTTTATGTTTGTTTTTTTATGTGACAGAACTGACTAACAATGAAGAGATTATTTTTCGATCATTATGACTCGAATTATCTGCATGTCTTCAATGTGTTTGTTTACCATTTTAAACAGCACTTTTCAAATTTGTTCCAAACAGTATATGTAAACATTTTCTGACGGGTGCTTCCTCTGATGAGTGTCAGTCCAAAGGAACTTTTTAGGATTTATTTAAAAGAAACAAATTCTATTCTTTGTTCCCCTCCTCTACTGTTTTGTTATGTATCCGCTATTTACCACAGAGGGCTGAAAATTTAAACTCTTGGAAGAATATTTATTTTTCATTTATTTCATTTTCTTTGAATTTGCCTCAAGTTTTTTTTTAAGTGGAAAGAGTTCAATTTTCAATGTAAGTTGATGCTAAACTGGTCCCCTTGCTTGTGTTCAATTTTTTTTCATTCAGATTTTTGTAATGATCACTGCCCAACAAAAAGCTAGGAGTAACTTATCCATTGATCACCCTTTTTCTCATTTTTTAATTGATCACCCTGAACACAGCATGCTGGCAAAAGACGTTAGTCACATGACGATTTTCTAATGAGTGACTAACCAGACCTATTTCTGTTTAAATTGAATCTTCGAAAAAGTGGCAATTACATTAGTGAATCTTTCACTCAATGGAAAGATGAGAAACAGCCTGATAATATACTTATAAATCTGTATCGGAGAATTTTTTGACTTGCCGTTTTCCAGTTCTGGTACAATGTACACCTGCTTGCCAACCTTGTAGGTTAACAAAGTGGGCATTGACTGTAGTTTTTAATAGAGCAAGACTGGGGAAAGAAAAAAAAAAAAAAAGAAATAACAGGTGCTGACCTTTATATAGATGTAGCTTAGATATCTATTCACGAATAGGCTGTCTGGTCTGTGTTGTCTGCAGCTCTTCGGGTTATGTCTTTTATGATTGGTTCGTTCAATAAAAAAAAAAAGAACTTCCTTCCTTCTATTTAGAAATGTCTGACATAGCCATTGGCTAGAAAAGGTAAAATTGAAATATCTTCTTTCATTTTTTGTTTGTCTGCTAACATTTCTACAAATATAGTGTGGTCTTCCCAAACCAATAAAACTTGTATGGAACTATTATCCGTTGCGGCACTTTCCACTCCTGAGGTGCATGTTTGGAACGGGCTGGCTATTATGGCGTTTGGAACATCCTGCCATGAATTCGATGAAAAAAAAATTTCTGTTGTATGAAACTATGGCTTTGAAGTATTTGGGTTACTTCTCTTCGGCATTATCAATTTATCTCAAAATTACTTCTCTTCAGTGTTGCCAATTCATATGAAAATTTAGATTCTGGAGAACTACTGATCCAAAGAATTTCGAGCTTGACACTGCACTGTCTTGTGTGCTAACATAAATGATGAATGTCAGCTTCATATAATGTTCATTTGATAGGTGTTTGCAGTGCATGCACACACACACAGACTGAGTGTTCTCCAATTGTAGTAAGGTGTAATAGCCAAGTTCTGTCAGTAACACCTGGCTTAGTATCTCAGTTTATATTAACTTATTATTATTCTTTGAAATGTTGTCCAGATAATTGAACAAGTTGTGTAATTAATGCTGTTTACAGAATGTTTTGGCTGATCCATTCTACAACCCTCATCTAGTGTACAATCCATAAAAGGAGAAAAACCTTATTTATCAAGGTCATTGACTCTTAAATCCTCAAGAAAAAATTTGGATTCAAGTATCAATGGAAATAACTTCTGATTTTACTAACTCCCCTTTGAACTTTTGATAATTCTTTTTTCTATTCTATGCACAAAAGAGTTCTACTATTTTTTGTTTTATCTGTTTATGGAAGAGTTCTGCTGTCCATTACAAATAGTATCCATCTGTCCATGAATTTGAAGGTTAATATATGAAACTGTTAATTCCAGCAATGCTAGGTACAGCAACGTAACTAAGCTGCTACTCATGCACCCAGGCAATTTCCAACTCTTGGGTTAGTTCCCCAATCCCTTCTTCACTAAGCAAAGAAAACCACATGTTACTGAAATCCATACTAGCCTGACTCATACAACTGGCTCACAGGTGGATATATGCCATCTCTATCAATTTTCTTGTTCTCGATTATATACACTTGATGAGGGCTGAGGAATTGATCTGCTGAAACGGCAAGTTCATGAAGGGGTTGATCATCCAAAGAAAAGTTTGAGTGTTAATGACTCTTCTCTAAGTTATAGACACTTTACTTCTATTTTTATAAAACAACTGGTTCTGTTTGTCTGTCTGTCCCCTCCTGTAAACATTAGTGCAGCTCAAAAAATTTGATATGCATACTTTGTGGACAAAGGGGAAGAATTTGGATAATTTATCTAAAAAAACATTTCTTGAGAGTTTTTTTGAGGGTGGGTGGGTTCTATTCACAGTGTAACTATAATCCCAAACTGAATACCTACTTTCATTCTATATATATATATATATATATATATATATATATATATATTCTATTACTTATTATAAAACAGGTAGGGGTATTGTTAGTAATTAGTATTAGTATTATTTACTGTAAATATGTGATGTGCACTGGTGGAACCTGGCTAGGAAGACAGAAACATACTTTTTAAAGAATCGTGGTACTTCACCTGGAGGTTACATTTCTGACAAAACAGAGGGAATTTTGATGAGAAGCCAACTAATGGAGGAGGAGTAAATGAGAAAAAAAAAATGAGTTCATAGTATTGACCCAGGAAATGAATTAGCAAAGAACATTTTAGTGGTCAATAAATGAAACTCCTTTCTCTTTCACCCCTCTTATCTGTCGCTTATCAGATTGAGATCAAAATCTAATGATGAAACCATTAGACTGTCCACTCTGTGGTGGAAGTCAGACATATATATATATATATATAAATAAGACTCATTCAAGACATGAAATGGACAGATTTGGTTCTATGTCTTGTGCAAATATTTCCATAGTGCTAGTTTGGACCAAGACAGTCACGATGCTCTAGTTACAGAGAGGTTTTTGGTATATTTTCATTGGTATTTTGTGCTTAATTGTTATTTATTTGCATGTACCTGTAAAAAATTATGGGGTTATCTATGCATCGATTGGCACTTAGGAGCATAAAACTAGTTTATTTGGTAATTAATTTAGGTAATTGTTAATTTTATTATTCTCATTTCAAGTTTTTTTTCATGTCTCATTTTTCTAAGGGTGATCAGATATGAAGTTCCGGGGCAAAATGTTATATAAGACAAAAAGAGTGTAAAATGGTTTTAAAAAAATATCAAAATGATGAAAGAAAGTACCGTGTGTATTATCCATAAGTATGAATCGAGGGTCATGTGCAACAATCATGTCAGAAATGAGAACATAATGATTGAAATTGAAGATGCAGAACTGGAGAAAGTAGACCACTACATTTACCGAGGACAACAAATGTTCTTGAAACTCACAAAAGAAGACGAAATCATGTGAAGAATTACTTTAGGATGGCCAGTCTTTGGCAGAGTGAGTTCAACCAAAAAATAAAAAGATCCCATCAATCCTAAAAAGAAGAGTACACAACCAATGCATTCTCTTAATAGTCACTTATGGGACTAAAACATGGGACCCTAGTGAGAGACAAACCAGCAAACTGAGAACCATGCAATATAAACATGAAAGAATTATGCTCAATCTCACATGGAGAGATCACAGGAGAGCAAAATATATCCTGGAGAAAACGGGGGTCCGAGACATCATAGAATCCATTAGAAAACTCGAATGGCAGTGGGCTGGTCACGTTGCAAGAATGGTGGACAACTGGTGGACATCACGACTTCCAACCTGGATTCTTAGAGATCACACGCGCAACTGTGGCCAGCAGAATATTAGATGGAGAGACGAACTAGACAAATACAGAAAGTATTGGCTTCGCAACACCCATGAGAGGAAAGTGTGGGGAATCCTGGGGAAGGTCTATAACCAATGATGGATGTTAAAAAAACTGATGAGGAAAAATTTATACACATATATATTTTCGTATCATTTTCATCAGTTAATTGATGCTAAATTATTCTTTACTGTCAATATTATTGCTGGACTTTACCCTATATTTGAATTTGAATAAATGTAAAGTCTTCAAAAAGTCAAAAATAGTTTATTATAGCTCAATAATTAAAGTCTAAAAACTCAAATTCTAAAAATTGGAACCTGCCACAAAATTTATTTCACAGAAAGGGTCCTTGAGTTTTCTGAGTTTCAAAACCACTGCATTAGACCCTCCCTAATGATCTTGATAGTTTTTGAAAAGAATATGTTTCTGGTTTTACAAGGGGGATTCTGTTTACAAGTAACTGTAGTGGGAGACTTGACCCCCACTTACTGTCCATTGTAATGAATCGATTTTTCAAAGCATACATTACTTTCATGTAAACTGTCAATTACTCTTTGTAAAATTCTGCGTGGTAGCCCCCCAAAAGTACTGATGAAAATTGTTTTCTATCTGTTTTCGAAGTGGTTAATGGAAGCAGCTTAGATATCATCATGGAATTTCTCAAAAATCTTAGACACCCTATTTTAAAAATGGTGGGAGGTGGATCTTATCAAG
Source organism: Thysanoteuthis rhombus (assembly GCA_963457665.1). NCBI lineage: Eukaryota > Metazoa > Mollusca > Cephalopoda > Oegopsida > Thysanoteuthidae > Thysanoteuthis > Thysanoteuthis major. Next base: position 13,995,392 of record OY735233.1, read on the forward strand.
TGAAACAAAAAAGTTTTTCCCAAAATTTCGATTAGAAAAACCCCCCACCCAAAACACGTTCATTACTAGTGTAAACATATTTTCCTTTCGGAGTTCACTTTCTTTCATCATGGTTCAGTCATGGCTTGCACCCAACATTTTAACTTTCATTTTTTTCTCCTTATCTGGAAAGATGTAGACGGATAATCTTTCCTTTCAACATCATATTATAGTTTCCGCAACCAACAACTACACGACGTTTAGGCATATCTCATCAAATTACATCAATTTATGAACAATTTCTTTTTTGCATATAACCATCTAGCACAGTGGTTGCAACAATTTACAATGGCCGCAAGGATTTGTTTATACCCCATGCTTACTGTTTGGGGCCATTAGTAAGCCCTACTGGAATGGTCCATTCTTGCAATTTGACAACAATAGACCTTGTGCATAACAATTCTTAGGGGCCTTTGTATTTTTGTAACCTTTATTTTGAGAGCTAAATTTAATGTTTTTAATTGGGGCCCAATTCAAAATTATATCGGGTCTACAGTGTGTATCAAAAATATATATCATACTATTTTCTATGCTAATAGAAAATTCATCAAAAAATTTCTGTTCACCAGCATTTTCTATGGTCCAGCAATCACTGGATAAGTTTGCCCCATAAAAGATGTGCAACTGTGTATTAATACAAAAGTATTTTTGTCCAGGGCAATGTCAATTCACCTTGACAGTGCTTAAAATATAAATTGAGACAAAAAGTAAATAGAACTGCTTATGCTATTTTGAACTTCAGGTATTTGTTTTAACTTTTCTGTTCTCCACTTTTCCTACAGCTGGTCTGTGTGACATTGTTTTGTGAAAAATCTGTTTTTAGGAATGAAAGCCAAGGAATCTCATCTTTGAGAGAAAAACCATCTGCCATGCTTGGAGGATATAAAGTTTTACCAGAACCAGACGCTGCTTACTTACTTATGTTCTATCAAGTTGTGAGACTTCTCAGAGTTTTTGGGTTTTGTCTTTTACTAAAAAAGATGTTATTGATTTGGAATCTGTCTCTAATATGTTTTGCATGTGTGTGTATATGTGTACCAAAAGGAAATAGAAACTTAAATACTTTATTTCAAGTTTCTAACTTGGACATGGTTAATTTTTTTATTTTTGTTGAAATAAATTTTCATACACAGCCTGCTTGATAGAATAATAGTTGGCATTTCTGCCTCACATGTAGATGATCCCAATTTTGATTTCCTATCTCTGTGGAGAGTGTGGAAAGTGTGATTGATATTCATCATTGATATAGATGTATTGAGAAGGAAGGAAATTATGTTGAAAAATAGATATTTGCTGTGTAAAATGAATGCTTTTTTCACCATTATGCAGTGAACTTACCATCGTACATATGAAATAACCACTTCCCCACATCTACAGCCGGTAGACATTTTTTTTAAATTGCTAAACATCTGTAATTTTCCAAGATCTTTAGCAGCTGGATATAGTCTCAGTTCGAAATGCATTGCTATCACTTGAGATTAGTATGGTCGCTCCTAGGAGAGCACACTGTCATTTGAGCTCTATGGAGCAGTTTGTGTTTGAGAAAGAACAGGGAACACAGTACAGTCCTGGTTTGGCAAGATGCTCTGTTATTTGGAGGCAGAGCACCGGCTGAGACTACCAGAGAACAATCATCAAAAACCAATGTCTCAAACGGGATTTGGCCTTATATCCAAGTTTAGGGCTCATACTGACTTTTAAAATTGTTCTCATTAAAAAAACTTATAATTTAATGCCTTTATGATCATTTTGGACTGACAATGCTCAGACCTTATTGGTATTTTATTAGATAATCTTTCCGATGATTAGATTTGGTACATGTGTGGGCTATGGTGAGTCATTTATATACGGTACAGACATCAACCATTGCATATGTTATAAAGTATAATCTATGCTATGACAACCATTGAGTAATGTGGTAATATTTTATTTGAATCTAAAATGGTTTGCCCATTTCATATGAGACAATCTTAGACCTTTATATTGTGTTAGCTGCTGCTGTGTGAGTGTTACAAGAGATAAGCCTGAAGACACCATGACCAAAGCTCTTAACTGATGAAAATCAAAGCAACCTATGTGTGAGAAAGGACTGGGAACACAGTACAGTCCTGGCTTGGCAAGATGCTCTGTTATTCAGCAGCAGAGTATAGGCTGAGACTGCTTACAGTGCCTGTTATTCCTAGTTGGTCACTCATCTTGGTATTAACCAGGCTTGATATTGCTCAACCAGTGATCTTACAAGATTTGGCCACACATCAAAGTCTAGGGTTCACACTGATTCTAAAATTGTTCTTATCAAAATCCAATCATTTAAAGTCTTCCTTATATAGTTATAAAGTGGAGATCGCATTATATGCAAAAATTAAATGTATTCACATTTTGCTTCTTTACCTAAAAATGCTTTTTACCTACAGAAATAAATGTTCACATTATACATATGACTGCATTGTACATGAATAAATAAATTAATATTGTGATCATAACTCGCCCTTAGTCAAGCATAAAACGAAATATAGGTATCCTTTACTTGACTGGTCAAATATGTCAAGTTGCTGGTAATTTATCTCCATTATATATCACATTGTTTATATACATATATATAGATCAATATATATGATTACAAATTGTGTTATATTATGTAGAAACTTATTTGAAATGATCTCTCGTCATTTCATGGTATTTCTCGCTCTAGACAACTTATATATATATATATATATTCCTATTCTGTCAATAATGCCTGGCTTAATTCCAGATACATTATACACAAAAATGAAGAATATTTGAGCTTGTTAGTTACAAAAATAGATGGTCACATTGTACACATGACTGTAGTGTACCCAAATAAGTAAGTTGATATTGTGATCATAAGTGGCTCCTAGTGGAGCGTAAGACAAAATATTGATTTCTTTCACCTGACTGGTCAAATATGTCAAGTTGATGGTAATTTCTCTCTCTCTCGTATATATATATATATATAATCTCCCTATTCTATCAGTAAAGCTTGGTTTAATTCCTGATACATTGTATGCAAAAAATAAAATGCTTTTTATATTTAAAAATTTGGGGTGCCTAAAACATGGGATAGCATTCTAAGCACATATATATATGTGTGTATATATATATATATATGTGTGTGTATATATATATATATATATATATATATATATGTGTGTATATATATATATATATATATATATATATATATATATATATACTTGTTCATCCCTCCATCTTGTGTCAGGTCTGAGTTTACTGTCCCATGGACAACAATCAATTAACCTTATATTCCACCTGTTGTCATTTCATCTTGCTGAGAGTCCAGCCAATCTTCATTTTTGTCCCTTAATTATTTTTCTAATATCTTTCAACCAAGTCTACCTGTTGATCTTTTTCTATCTGTTAGTTATTTATAGCATTGCTCTTTCCATAGTCCTCTGTGTGATTCTAAGTTGGATCTCATTTTATTTCGGTAATTTCCAGGTTTTTTCCCTGTTAGTCATAGCTGGTATTATACATTGATTAAACACTTCTCGCTCTAAGAAATGAGATGATTGTAACTTTGGCAACTCTCGCCCTATTTCATTATTACATAACTTATATAAACTACTCACAAAAATACAGACTAACTGGCACTCTCGATGAAAATCAACCACGTTATCAAGCAGGATTCAGGAATGGCTATTCAACAATAGACCACCTACACACAGTGTATATATATATATATATATATATATATGTATATATATATATATATATATATATATATATATATATATATATATATATATAAAATTGGGATCCAAATTTAAATAATGCTAATATAAGACACATAATACCCTGAACACAGTACATTAACAGCAATTGGAAAATAACTGATTTGCGTGACATAACATTGTAAAATGATTTGTGATGGTATAAATTTTATAAAAGAAGAATTTTCTTCCAGTATTAATGTGCAAAAGTTCCAAAATCATATATATATATATATATATATATATATATATATATATGATTTTTATTTCTCCTATTTTTCTTTTGCTTTTTTAATCTCACCATTTTCTAATATAATATCTTTCTCAATGATCCCCAGTTTGATGCCACCAAATTGGCAACTTTTCTCTCTTAATTTGGTTCCTGTAACTCTGTTAGTGGACACTTCGAGTAGCAGAACTCCTTCCCTCCCTCCCATTCCACTTTGAAAGAAAGAGAAATTTATTTTTTTCTGTTTTTTTAAAAAAAAACAGCTTTTATTTTTGTTTTATTTGTTTCTTTCCTACGACATGATTCTGGAATTCTATTTTCCATGCAACAGAATCGTCAGTCTACTTTTGAAACCAGAAAGAACCGACGGAATCACGTCCACATTAACCAACCATTGTTCTCACACCAGTCATTTTGTCTTATCACATAGATCAATACCCCCCAAAAATCAATGAAAGATCGATCAAAGATCTTACATGCTGCGTACCATTTTGACCCCCACAGCTATCCGAGTCTGGGCTTCTTTTCACCTCACTTCAGTGTAGACTGATTTTGCTCTTCTCCACCAACCCCATCTGCACTTGTCTCGTCTATTCTCACCTATGTCTAGTATTGCGTACATCTTCCCTGCTGAACCTTTTTTAAAAACTGTCAACCAAATCTGCCACCAAAACTGTCTACATAGGTCTTTTCAGTTTTTAAGGTGGACTGGCTGGCTATGTGTGTATTGTGTACGCTACACATCAATAGAGCCAGAGGGCTGAAAATGTAAATATTTACTCCTTATTTTATCTAGAAAAAAAGTATTTTTGATAATTTCACCTAATGATAAGTTTTTAGTGGGACTTACGATTTGCAATGTAAGTTTATACTGAATTGGTCCCTTAGTTTGCGTCTGGCACTGTTCATGCTTGTTTTTGCAAGGTTAGATTTTTTTCAGTTGCACAACAAAACGGGAGAGAATTAGCGTATTCATTGAAAACCACTTTTTCAATTGATCTTCCCGAACACAGCATGTCTCTGAAGATATTGGTCACTTGACGGTTTCTATTGAGTGACTAACTAAACCTGCTGTGTTTTCTATTCTTGGAAGTTTGCGAAGGAAAATGGATTTGTTTAATTTAGGCTGTTGTTGGCTGTGAGCAGCATTGTCTTAACATGTCCAGTTTTAATTAATCTTTGTAACTATCAATTATTGTGGACAAAATAACTTTGTTTGCTTAGGAGGTAAATGAACAACATTGTTTGGTCTTGTATTTTTTGTGGGATGATGTTCTCTAAATTTAGCTGCGTACTTAGGTTGTACGCGTACTAGTTTACTCATGCCATCAAAAAATAATATCACATTTGCATTGGATTCAGAAAAAAACATCAATAACACACACAAAAAATTGTTCCTACTTGTGTTCTATGAGAATGAACCAAGACTTTCAAGCATTTGGAAAAGAAAAAAAAAAAAAGTATCGAAACAGGTCTGGTTAGTCACTGAATAGAAACAGTCATGTCTTTTGGCAGAATGCCATGTTGGGTGAGATCAATGAATAAACAACTTCTCTCTCCTGTTGGACAGTGATCCCTAAAAAGTCCAATTTGAAAGAAAAAAAACAAAACACTACTGGATTCAAATTAAAGGACCAATTTAGCATAAACTTACAATGTGAATTCACCCCCCCCTTCCAAAAAACATGACCCCCCCCAAACTTATTTTAGGGGGTATTCAAAAACAATAACAAAGAAAAATACAAGACATTTTTTCTATACATAATGAGTAAATATTGAAATTTCCAGCTTTCTAGCTCAATTGGTGTGACCTGTACACAGAATACATACGTAGCCAGCCAACCATCAAGAATCACTGAAGAAACCTATGTTGACAGTTTTGGCTTATGGTTTCTAATTAATAAGTGAGGGAGACTACTCTATTGTTGGCATTAAATAGTTATCTCCTTTTACAAATGTTACGGACAGAAAATATTGCCAATTACATGGTGCATTATATTGGTAGATACTCATACATGCACTCAAACACGCACTTTTTTTCTTTGATGATAGACATTCTCTTACTCTCATATGTTCAGGTTACAACATTTCAGAGACACCTGTCAGAAAATTCAAATTTTGAACTCTACACTGGTTCAGAAGTTAAACTGCTTGATGGTAGTTGGCTTTACTGTAGCTGCTCAGCATCACCCTCTTAACACAATGCAGTTGTTTTTGTCTCTTTGTGACATCACAGTGTTGTTTGTGGTTATCTTCAGTTTTCATTCATATTGCACTTGATTGCCCCAACATTTCTCAGAAACCTGAGATGTATGAAAGAATAAAGACATATATCATTATGCACTTATATCATGTACCCAATAGATATGTAGGTAATTTTGTATAAATTCTCTTCATATTTATTTCCATGCACTCAAAACTGTCCTATAGCAATTTTGATATCTGTGGTTTGTTAAATTATTTGATTGAAATTGTTTAATATTGATACATATGAAATGATGGAGAATGAAATATTGTGTTTTGGTTTAAAATGATTACTTATTTTTTGTTCCGCACCAGTGGTCCTCAAAGTGTGGTCCACTGAAATGATATAAGCAGTCTATGAAAGCAAAATCATTTCAAAATAAATGCAGTTTCTGAAAATTTGTGATGGCTTATCCACACATGATAATTAGCAATGTGTTTTCGTACTCTATCATGCTGGGAGATACTGCTGATACAAATGGAATTTTATGTTCCGATGACATAGTAAAAATGCTGAATTAAAAGGATAATAGAAATATAAAGAGAAATATGAACAAAAACAAAGTAATAAAAATCCATTTGTGGTCAACAGAATGCTATTTTCCAAGCTCATCGTAATGCAAACCTCTATTATAAAATGCAATGTGTACCGATTTTCACATATGCTGTCATTTTTGCTGCATAAACTAGTTTTACCCTTTTGCATATATTTTTTGAGAACATCAAGGGGTCTATAGGGAAAAGGTCCAGAACTAAAGGCTTGAAGAATTCCTATAGACTGGAAAGTTTCTAGGTACAGATAAGCATTAACTGACGACCTATAACCCATTTCTATTGCTAAAGCCATCCCTCATGGCCTATGGAGCAAATACTTAAATGTTCCAAATACTTAACAATTGTGGTAACAGCACAAAACACAGAATTTATAACAACAGAAGCAAATACAATTATTGCCAACATACGTGGTTAATCCTTTAATGGCAAGATTCTAGTTTAGGAAACACGCTCTTTGAGGTAACCAGTGTAACAGACTCAGTTTTCCTATTAATCATTTTATGACTAACAGGTCTAGTTAGACTCTCAGTGGATAATGTCATATGACCAGCATCTTTTGGCAGCATACCATGTTGGAGATGATCAATTAAAAAATTGTTGAAAGGACTGATCTATAAATAAGTTACTTCTCATGCCTTTTGTTGGTCAGTGAAAAAAGTCTGAATTATCGATTAAACAAGTGTTTATTTTGCCGGACACAAACCAAATTATCGATTTAGCATAAACTTACTTGTGAATTGACCATCTTCCCCCGACTAAAAACCTGTGTAAGGGAGAATTCTCAATGGACAAAAGAAGATTTTTTTAGTCATAATAAGGAATACATTTTAAATCTTTTCAACCCTCTAGCTCCATTGGGGTAGCCTGTTTGATACATACATACGTACGTGCTTAGCCAGCCAGCCATGTTCATAGTTTAGGTTGATAGTTACTACCATAGGATGTCCGCACAAGGAAAATCATTTTGAAATAAATGTAACTTCCAAAACCTGGTGATGGCCCATTTTTTTTCTTACTGTAATCATCTAATCAACTTGAAATCTCTTTAGGGGTGTGCACTTATCTTTAGAGTACACTAAGTGATCTGCAGGGGAAAAAAGTTTGAGAACCTCTGACCTAATGAATTCCTATTGACTGGAAAGTTTCTAGGCACACTTGAACTTCAACTGAGTGAACCCTGACCAAATTTTACCACAATCACATGATCAACATAAAAACTCTTTTGTGCGTCCCCCTGGTCAAAAAGTCTGAGAACCGCTGCACTATATGATGTTAAAAAAATTGATTTTCCAACTTTTCCCCCCCTGCCAAGGAGACTGTAACTGACAGGAAGAAATCTCCCAAAGCTGTGCATCCGGTAATCTTTATGGAAATGCTGGTCAGTCTTTTGTGATCTAATCTCATAAATGGTGCACCCTGTGACCTATTCATGAACACACAATTCAGTCTTTAATCTGCTGATATTTTGTCTGGTGATCATTTTTGGTAAAGTTCCTGTCAATCTGACAACATTTGTAAAGGTTGTTTGGCATATACAACTATAGACTGAACAATAGTTGAGCCAACTAGGGCAGTACCTGTTCCAAAAGGTCATGTTTTGAAAGAGATGGACTTTATGGTGAGTGGAGCTGCCTGCCATAGTTGTCAAGTAAAATAATTTCCATCTGACATACAGAACTATGGCCTTGAAGTATTTTGGTTACTTCTCTTTAGTATTGCTAATTCAGATATTTCATACCTAAATTTAGATTATTTTTGATGGTTTTACTTGTTTTTTATTAGATTTATCGAGAATTGCTGATCCAAACTCGACACTGCACTGCCTTGTGTGGTGATAAATGTATCTGGTGAATCTCAACTTTATGTGATGGCCAGGTTTTGATTAATCATAATGCATACTCACACACTCAGTCATACTCAGTTTTTTCAATTGTAGTTAAATTAAATCAGGAATTGGTTTCTCACTGGAGGTTCCAGGATATGGATGGTTTTGTGCAAGGTTTGTTGTGATAGTGACAATTTCATTTATAAGGTATTAAAGAAGATCCCATTAATCCTAAACAGAAGGGTGTATAACCAATGTATCCTCCAAATAGTCACTTATGGAGCCGAAACATGGAACCTAACCAAGAGACAGACCCGTAAATTGAGAACCATGCAACGTGCATATGAAAGAATAATGCTGGGCCTCACATGGAGAGACCACAAGACAGCACAGTACATCCGAGAAAAGACAAGAGTCAGGGACATTATAGAATCCATTAAAAATCTCAAATGGCGGTGGGCTGGCCATGTTGCATGAATGACAGACAACTGATGGACATCACGACTCACGAAATGGATCCCCCGAGATCACATGCGTAACCGAGACCCGCAGAATATTAGATGGAGAGACGAGCTGGACAAGTTCAGGAAGTACTGGCTCCATGACGCCCATGATAGAGAAGTGTGGCAAATCCTGGGGAAGGTATATGTCCAACGACGAATGTTAAAAGACTGATGATGATGATGAAATAGAGCATTTACTTGAAGAGATAGGCAACGCCAAGGAGTAATCATTGCTCTGAGAAATGTTATGAAGGGAAAGTATTCAGCATTGCACCCTAATGAGCTACTTGGTCATGAGTTGCGTTGGATCTGGAAAGAAAGCATTGAAAAATCAATGAACACTTTGTTAGCAGCAAAGAAATAATTGTCGATAAAGTCACTTACCAATCATTTACTTGACTGATTAACTTCTCTTCTATCAATGAATAGCCTAGGATGCTTAATTAATTTTTGTTATTTACATTTACTCAGACTAATGTCCTCATCTTATTCATTAGAGCATTTTGGCTGTTGCACCATCTTACCTTCTGGGAATTTTGAACCAAACTCTTTATCCAATCCATAGGGGTAGAGTGATCTTATCCCACTGTTCATGCCAGGGGATATCTCTTATCAGATGATTCTTCTTTACGATATCACTTGTCTGATCCTTCAACTGAACTGAAACTTCTAATAATAAATGGTTATGAAGGTTTTGTTTTTTAAACTCTTGGATAAATATTTTGGCATTAAAAAAAGTGGATGGCCCTTAAAAGTCATTGAACTGAGAACCATGCAACGTGCACATGAAAGAATTATGCTCAACCTTACATGGAAAGATAACGAGACAGCATAGTATGTAAGGGTGAAAATAGGTGTCTGAAACATCTGAGAATCCATTTGAAAACTCAAATGGCAATGGGCTGGTCATGTTTCAAGAATGGCAGAAAACCAATGGACATCATGACTCACAATGTAGATTCCCAAAGATCACATGCAAAACTGAGGCAGGCAGAAATTAAGATGGCGAGATGAACTAGACAAGATCATAAAGTATGATGCCCATGATATAAATGTGTAGCAAATCCTGGGGAAAGTCGATGTCCAATGATGAAAGACTGACGATAATTACAGTATTGTATATATGCATAATCTATCATCAGCTTTCAATATACCTGTCAGTGATGTCAAATTTTGGGTTTGGAAAAATCCTGTGGAAGCTGAAAAAACTTCTTATTTTGTGGAATTTAATCTTATTGATTCTCAAGAACATGAAAAAAAAAGCCCTAAACTTTATTCAAAAATGAAGTAAAAAGATCTGTTAAATTGAATGCTGCTAAGTGGTGTTTTATATGATGTAATGTGCTGTGTATAGGAATAAAGAACAGGTCTGGTTAGTCAATCAATAGAAACTATCACATGACCAATGTCTTTGGGCAGCAAACCGTGTTGGGATGATCAATAAGAAATTAGAGAAAACAGATCAATGAATAAGTTACTTCTCTCACCTTTTGTTGGGCAGTGATTACTAAAAGTCTCAATTTTTAAATAACATGTATAAATGCTGCTGGACACAAATCAAGTGATCAACTTAGGGTAAACTTACATAGAATAATTGGACCCTCCCCTACCAAAAACCAAGGGATGAATTTTCAAAAAAAACAAAGGAACTGTTTTTTCTTGACATGATAAGGAATAATTTTAAAAATCTTCTGCCCTTCAGTTCCATTGACGTGGCCTGTATATATGATTCATTCATCAGCCAGCCAGACCAACTTGAAAACTGAAGAGACCTTTATTGACAGTTTAGGTGGATGGTTTAGAAAAATACAGAAGCCACTGCTTATTGTGATCACTTTGGGACTGGGTCTTTTTGACGACAATAGAAGTCTTCCTGTCTCGAGATGATGAAACCCTGGGTGAAGTGTATGGAGATCATGAGATGTTTAATCAACAGAGTCCCCCTCTTGGCTTGGCTGATGTAATCCAAAAGCAAGTGGAGCACAATGCTTATGGCGTGAGCTTGGCTGTAGGAATTGCCAGAAGGATGTTAAAGTTGGCATCCTACTGCCCTAAGAGGGCTCCTCTCACTGGTTCGGAATCAGAGATGTCCTGCAAGACTGATTACTTTCCCAAGGCTGGAGAGGCCTGTCTGCCCTTCCATTTTACCATAGCAGGTGGGAGGAAAGATTGATTCATGGCTTTCTCCAGGGCATTGTGCAAAGCGAATATAAACATCCATTGTCTGTGCCATCAACCGCTAGGCTGATTGCACCTCCTTTAAATTGGTTAATGACTTTGAGCAAAGGACATAAAGATTGGAACAATTTATATTCATTGTTGAAAATACATCGTTATGAACCTAGTGAGGGAGAATCCTTCATCGTGCTCGAAGAGTCTAGATCGTTAACCATTACTAAATGATGTAGCAACACATTGCATCTTTGGAAATTACTGATGTGCCATACAAATATTTATGCAACATTAAAAACCTAACTTACTCGAGATTGAATTGCAAAATGTATAATATTTCTAAGTACAGCAGTTGTATTCAAAATAAACTCAGAATGGTCAAAGAAAATGTCAGAATCAATTGAATGAATCTGACAAGATTAAATTGAAAAAAATGATATTTGTGCATGAAATTTGTCTAAGTATTGTTTCATTTCTCTTTTATTGCATGATATATGCAGAATGGAGTCATTGAAGACTTGGCAAGTATTCTCTTCTTGGAATGACATAAAAACATTGAAAGATAGAAAGCACCCGGAGAGCGCATTCCTTCACTAATGCCATTGTCAGAGGAAGTAATTGTGCATAGATCTGTCAAAAAATTTAACCACTTCTTCCATGACCCATTGCCGAACCTTTCAGAAAATGTCGTTTAAATTCGTTGAACTTATGGAGATATCGTGTGGACTGACGTGAACTTTTGGCAGTAGGTGGACGTATGAATACGACTTAAGGGAGGTAGTTGTTCATGGATTGCCCCCCAGAATTTGATTACTTCTTTTGTAGCCTATTGTCCACCCTTCTACAAAGTTTCATTGAAATTCAAGAACTTCAGGAGATATAGTGTGGACAATCATGAGCATTACATGAATGAATGACAAAAAAAAACCCTGGAAAAATATTTCTCAATCAAAATGGAATCCCTGGATCCATCCTCAAAATTTAATCACTTCTTCCATAGCCTATCCCTACCCATACACCTACCACTGCACAGAATCTCTGACAAAATATGTATGACAGAATACATATATCTCTCCAATGGCAGGGGAAAACTAGTTTCACCATGAACCAGTTCTGCTTTACGGAAGTTCACTTCATCCCTCTCTGTTTTTTTTTTTTCCTGTGAGCAACTGTGATTTATCTTGATTTATTTTGTGCATCCGTTAGCAAGATGTGTCCTAAAGGTATCAGAAAAGCCCAAGAGAGCTTGTGAGGATTGTTACGCTTAGTGTCAAACTGATGGACATGGAAGGTAATTTGGGGGTCTGGGTACGACTAAAAAAGGTACCATATAAATCAATGGTAATAGCTTCCTCTCTTCAATGTATCTCAGCTTATGAGAGATTTTCACAGGAATGTTTTGCTTTCAAATAGGAGGAAAAACACAGACTCAAAGACTTTTTTTATTTATTCAGTTTTTTTTTTTTTTTAAATTTTTTAGAAAAAATTTCCGAATCGGATTTGTTTCAATGGAACAGTTAATTTTTTCCAAGCGATTTTTATCAGCAAAATTTTCTTCAAGTGGAAGAGTCCAATGTTACGTACGAAGAAACAAAAAATACACACTGCTCATTACATAAATGTGCGCATAGAATATTGATCTCATCTCTATCGAATCGGTTATATCTGTTTCTTATAGTGCGGTAGTTACCATATTAATCTTGCGAGTAATTGATTTATCTCAGTTTGGTCTCCATAAAAGAACCGCCTCTCAGACATTCATTCTATAAGCACCATCATTAATTTTGGTTTCTTTTACATGTATTTTTAATTCGAGAAATATATCTGCAAGATCTTTTCATAATATGAATTCCTCATTGTACTAAAATATATAACAATGAAGCCATACAGATGGGTAAAATTAGTAACACTTCTAATAAATTTACTAAAAAAGCTGCCAGCACAACAAATACAAGCTCATACCCTCCCTTAGTCAAAACACAAGAAGACATTAGTATCAATACTAATTACATCACTATCTAGGCATCAGCAACAAATTCATTACATTGAGAAATATCAACACCTGGAATCATGTACGTACTAACACAGTTGATGCTATGATGACAGAGGGAGAATTCAAGTAATATTTGGGCAATGGCCTCTCCAAGCCAACAAAATACAAACTCCACAAACAGAACTTGCTCATCACTAACAAGCTTAGAAATTGGAGAGTGATACTCACAAAACTGACAAGATGACCTCCACTAACAATAGATAACGATGGTCGTTTATTTTATTTGAGGCAAAGCATTCTTCATCTTCATGTGTCATGTCCTCTCTGGACATGAGGGATCATCGCTCCCCGCACCATCCTTTCCTATGTTGTTCTCTGCACCTCCCTCTCATCCACTTCTTCCATTTTTCTCTCTACCATCCAACCCTTCAAGTAGGTTACCTGCTGCCTACCTTTGATTCTTTCTCCCCTCTATGCACCCTGTGAGCATGGAATTCTCTAGACCTTCCTTCCTCATCATTAGGCAAAACATACCATTTATATTAACTTGTCCTTTTTTGACTAGTGTTTCTTTTCTCCAATTTTGCTTTACATCAATTTTGGGCTGTTGTCGAACAGATTGGAAATGAGCTCTTAGTGAGACTTGAACTTGCATCCATTTTGTCTTGGGAATTGTATTTCTTTCATCCTCGAGCAGTTGTTTTTCATCATAACTACTCAGACTGCTGTTAGTTAATGGCGTGGCTTGAGTAGACTTGAATTGGCATCCATACCAGCTGCTCTGCTGCATGAGCTACAAAAACTCTGAGGCCCAGCAAAAAAATCTAATTTCACCATATAGGCTCTATTTTCCCCTGATTGCTCAGCACCATATTTGTTGTTGTTTTTACATACTAGTATAATCAGTAGTAGTATTATTGATTTTGTATTTTAATGGCTGACATCATCTATGGATTGTTAAAAGATCAGGATAGATTTGTTCTTGCTCTAAAATGTAACTGGGTGCTCTAATATTTTGGATTCAGTCCAAAATCAAGATTAATTTTATAAATGAGTTAACTTTTGATATTCTGAAAAGAATGAAATCTGAAGAACACCTATGTTTGGGATAATCTGTTCAGGGGTATATCTTTCTCGGCTTTTCAAGCCAGCTACTGCTTGTGCATTATATACCACCATGAAGTTGGAGAGGTATATGTTTTTCATAGCGTCTTTCCGTCTATGTGATATCTCTGAAAGTAATCATCGGATATCAATAGAAATTTATGGACAGGTGAGCAATGGGTCAAGGTTGAAGTGGTTGAATTTTGGGAGTCTCTTTTAGATTGAGAGGTATTTCTTTACCTTTTTTTTTTCCGCAATCACTTATGTATACATTCATGTCGGTCCACAGTATATCATTGATTGCACTCTAATTGGGATTTCCTTACTCATATGAGGTGTGCAATTCCTCTTATTTCTTGGCTTGTATATCCTCAAGATTGCACCCAGGATCAAGGGAGATAATCCCTCCTGTCAGTGCCGTCCGCATTTATGGGTTTTAACTCTAAACTCTCAATTACCAGATATCTCCAATTCTCAATGAATTTCTCTGAAATTTTGTTGAAGGATGGGCAATATACTATGGAAGAAGTAATTAAATTTTGGGGTGGTTCCATGAAAAATTACCTCTCATCCGTTGTTGTTATATGTCTGCAGTGTATGGTATTGCCAAAAATTCATATCTGTGCACACAATATTTCTAAAAGTTTTCAATGAATATCTCTGAGAATTTTTGGAGGGGTGGAAAATGGGCTACAGAAGAAGTGATTAGATTTTTGGGTGGATCCATGCCCAATTATTTCCCCTGGCAATGGCATTGGCAAAGGTATGCGCACACTAAGTGCTTTCTAGCTGTTAAAAGTTTTTGGCAACGGGGTAAGAGCTAGGTGGGGTCCAGGATGGGATGAATAATTGCCCCCCCCCCAAGTTTACGTTCGGCTTTGCTCACTGTTGCTGATCTGTTTCTGCTTTTTTTTTTCCTTTTTCTCTTTTCTCTACCTTGCTCCCACTTTTCAATCCATGTATATATATATATATATATATATATATACACATAATATATATTATAATATTTATATATATATATGCAACGGATTCATTGGTAAAGGTCCATTATCTCAAGTTAATCGTGTGATCTCCTACTGTTTGATTGGTTTCTATTGCTGGGAGGTGTTTCTTCCTTGGCTGGATGTCAAAGTTTCCCCCTGTTGTGGACTGCCAAATTTCTGTTAGGCATAAAGTTGCCATGGTGGAAGAAAGATGGTCTGAAGGAGGTTGTAGAAAAGGGAAAGGAAGATACTACCCCATAGGTCCATGTGTAGGAAGTTTTGTCTTATTTTGCATGCATACTTCTGCAGCAATGGGGTTCATGTGGTGCCAGTCTGTTTAGAATGAAGTATGCAAAGTCTAATGTCTTGGGAGGTTTGAAATTTGTTTATTCTCATCTCGGAAATCTTCTCTTCTCGGTCTACTGAGATATCAGAAATGATGCATTCATACATGGTTGCACTGAATCCCCCTTCCATTTTAAAACTCGAGTAACCGTTCAAATAAAAATATAAAGACATTTTTTTCTTTAGATATATTCATCTTGAACCTTGGAAATTACTTTGCATGGCTCTCAGTTTGAGAAGTCAATGTACACAAGAGAGAATGATGCTGAACATCATCGATAGACATCATAAGACAGCACAGTATACCAAAGAAAAAATGTGAATCGGAGATATCACAGGAGTTATTAGAAAACTCAAATAGCAATGGGCTGGGAATGTTTCCAGGATAGCAGACTACCAATGGACATCATGACTCACAATGTTGATTCCCAGAAATCATATGCTAAATTGTAGCCGGCAGAAAATAAGATGGTGTGAGGAAGCTGGTCTGGAAGAATCAATGTATATTAGTAACAACACCTTGTTTCAGAATATTCAGACAGAAAGGCCAGAGGGTGTAACTGCTGAAACATTGCGATAAAGATAAGGAAACCAGCCTGAAAGAATCATTGTATAATAGTAAAAGCATCTCAGTGTGAAAATGAAGACAGATTGAAGGTTGGAAGGTACAGGGGCTGAAATGTTTGGATAAAGGCTATAGGAATGAGCAAACTTGTTTGAAAGAATCATTGTTCAAGTTCGCCATCCTATTTTTGAAAATTGTGTGATGTTTTCGTCTTTATTTTGGTTTATTGAATATATTTTCTCTTTATTTGTAGGTAAGTTACTGATCTGAAATCTTCCCTTTGGTGAGCAATAAATATTTTTTCATATATATTTTCTTTTGAATATTAATGAAATCAGAAAAGAACAAACATTGGAAATTTTCTTTTGTATTTTCATATTTTCACTCATCTTTGTATTTGATTTTATAATTCCTGACTTTTCTGTGAGAAGCATAAATTATTGTTCACTTCAATATGAATATGTATGATGTTTGTGTTTATCTCCCTTCCTAAAAATAGATAGAGAAAGAGAAAACCTAAGGAAAGTTATCGAATCATTGCATCATTGTAAGAACACTTCATCGTGAAAATTCATACCGAATAAAGGCTGGAGAGTACAGGGCCTGAAATCTACTCCAATAATAAACAGTGTGATATTCTTGGTTTGCTGGTTGTATAAATTGGTTGAAAAAATACTCCCTGCCAACTGTTTCAAACTTGGCTTTATTTTCTAGAAATCATATTCAGTGTTTTGTCTAAAAACATATCTCAATCCAAATATATCTGAATTTTTTTTCACAAGAATTAATATATCATCATCATCAGTCTTTTAGCATCTGTGTTGGACATAAACCTTCTCTAGGGTTCGCCAGACCTCTCTATCATGGCTGTTGCGGAGCTTATCCTTTATGAACTTGTGTAGTTTATCTCTCTGTTTATATTCTACCTACCATGGTTCTACATGTGATCTCTCGGGATCCATATTATGAATGGTGATATCCAGCAGTTATCTGCCATTCTTACAATATGACCAGCCCATCACCATTTGAATTTTATAACGGATTTTATGACTCACACTCCAGTTTTTTCTTTAATATTGTGTTGTCTTGTGGCCTCCCCATGTGAAGTTGAGCATGATTCATTCATGTGCACGTTGCATGGTTCTAAGTTTGCCGTTCTGTATCTTGGTTTGGTCCGGTCCATGTTTCGGCTCCCGCTCCACAAATGACTATCGGAAGA
Source organism: Thysanoteuthis rhombus (assembly GCA_963457665.1). NCBI lineage: Eukaryota > Metazoa > Mollusca > Cephalopoda > Oegopsida > Thysanoteuthidae > Thysanoteuthis > Thysanoteuthis major. The sequence goes on from OY735233.1 coordinate 14,012,923, forward strand.
ATGCATTGGTTGCATACCCTTCTTTTTAGGATTGATGGGATCTTCTTGTTCTTGAAGGTTGAGCTTGCTCTACCAAAGGCTTGCTATCCTAGAGTGATTCTTTGCTTGATTTCTTTTTTTTTCCGAGGATTTCATGGAGATTCATTGTCTTATGCAGATGTAGTGGTCTACCTTTTCCAGCTCTGCATTTTCAATATTGATTGTTGTTCGTTCGTCCCTGTTTGTTTTAAATGTCCTATATTTTGCTGAAGTCCATTTGAAGGCCAACTTTCTTGCTTTTTTCATTCAGTCTGTCTAGCATTAATTGAAGTCATGAGGGTTATCCTTCACCCCCACCCCCCACATGCCCAACTAGGATAGACATCATATAGCAATGATGAGGAAGCTAATCTTGCTAGCCATTGTTAGTGGGTTTTATTGTTATCAGATCTCCCTGTATAAATGGTCTGATACCATTTTATGCTATAAGTTACCTATATTTATGTAATGGACAGAGTGATTTTCTCTGTTTGCTGTCCATAACATTTGACTCTCTCGCTCAGGGGTAGAAATTATTAATGATAAAAGTACTTTCTTCTCATCTTTCGAAACTATGGACTCTTCAACTGATACAAATTTTCTATTAATTTCTTAGGAAATAGTTTCATAGAAATTCAAATATATCCTTGAATTTTTCTCATGGTTACTAACTAGTTTACCCCCTCACATGTACACACTCCAAGATTATGATACTGATCTGAAAGAATCATTGTATAGTAGTAACACCTCATTTCAGAAATTCAGTCTTAAACATTTTCATCAATTATTACTAAATAACTCCAATTCCAAGGTTGATTGTAACAAGGAAATGGTTAATAGAGTTTTGATGAGAAACTTTGAATATTGCAAACAAAATTTTCCTCTGAAATTCTCAAAGGAATGGTTAGTGGGTGGAGACAGAGGTGGGATTCGCCTCAAAGCTGGGGGCGTGCATATGTTTTGCCATCAGAGCACAAAGGAAATTGATGTACGCACAAAAGATTTCAAGTACTGTAGATAGCTCATGGAGTTTTCATTGAAAAATATTTGACTTGCCATCACAGTCAATAATTGAACTATCGTAGCATCAAAATTTGAAGTCATGTAAAAAAAATTCCATTGAAGAATAAAGATGTTCAGTATTGATTTTTTTATGATGTCACTGGTGTTTTCTACTAGGAAACACCTGAAATAGAGTAAAAAAAAAACAAAACATCAAGAAGCATTTTGATACTTGAGAATCTAGATGTTATGAATAATCTGTACCCATCAAAATGAGGCCCAAAATATGGTCAAAAAGCTTTTTAAAGACAAAACAAAACAAAAACATTTCTAGGAGGGGCTTAGTGGAGTACTGGTATTAATTTTCAAGTCTGTAGATAAAATGACCTGGAGCACAGGAAGAAACATACACATTAAAAACGGATAGAACCAATTGCCATCTTTGATGGCTATGGTTTTGCTATTGATCATGTTGAATTTAAAAGTGCGCTTATACTTTTGTCATTGGAAAAAAATAGGCGCAACTTGAGATTTTTGCACAAACTGACTTCTAGAATTAGAGGGAATATTTGATAAAAGGAATTTTAGCATATTTAAAATGTTTTTATTGATAATTGTTCTTAGGAGAAACCATTTTCAGAGACAATTGTGAAAAATCTATAAATCCCTGTAATCAAATAATTTTTTCTATAGTCCAATGCAGCTGTCCTCAACCTTCGGGATGGGGTGTTGAGAGCTCTTTTCAGGATTCATCCCTCCCCATCAAACAAAGAATACAAACGTATAGACAGAAATTAATTCATTATTCTTTCAATCTATGGCGGCATTCCCTCAGTCTCGTCTGAATTTCTGTTACTGAAAAACCTCTTGGGTGTCGTGAAGTTTCAAACATACAAAATTGACCTCGAGATGAATTTTCACAAAAATCTTTTTCAGAAACCGCCAAATAAACTGTCACCATAACAGTCAACATTAGTTTCTTCAGTTTTAAAGTTGGTCTGGTAGGCTAGCCATACCAACAGAGCTCGAGAGCTGAAAATCTGAACACTTACTCCTTATTGTAGAAATATTTTTTTAATTTTTTTTTTACATAGTTTTTTCAGTGGGGTTGAGGCTGGGTGGGGTTGTTCAGTTTGCAATGAAAGTGTGTTCAATTGATCTCTTGCTCTGTGTACTCCGACATTCATGCTCCTTTTTGGAAGTCTAGGCTTTTTCAATGATCACTGGCCAACGAAAGGCTAGAGAAGTAACTTATTTTTTGATCACCTGCTTTTCCAATTTTTTGATTAATCACCTTCCACACAACTTTCAGCTAAAAGACATGGATCACATGATAGTTTCTATTGAATGACTAACCAGCCCTGTTCTTTTTTTTTTTTTTTTGCTCTTTAATTGAATTTAATTTTCCTCTCGCCTTGGTGACTCACTATTACTTAAGCCATTCTATTGGATATTTTTCTCAGACCTCATGACCTCTCGTTCAGTTATCTGACACTGAACTATCATCCAGGGACTTTCTTTCTGGATTCTGATTTTTGTTTCTTTCTCTTCTTTTCTTGTGTTTTGGCAATATATTTATTCTGAACTGAACAGAAGGTGCAACAAACCATTAAATTTTTGTGTTTGTGTTGTCGCAAACTGATAATCCCATTATCGCACCAGCTGTAAAAACATTGATGCAATCTCATGAGATCTTTTAATACAAACGGAAATCTGCTAAATGTGCATTATACTAATAGATGACCAGTGAACTCTGACGATACGGGAGTTGGACCTCTGTAAAAGGTTTCTACGTCACATCTGCTGTCCGTAAGCATGGGGAGTGTGAACTGCACCAATTTACATTTCTCACAAAATGATTCAGAAAACTGTAGCGCAAAACTGAGTTCAGGCCATTGATTTCAATAATTGGAAAAGATCTCTGTGGGTGTGTATGCATCGAGATAACTTGACAAGTAGTCTTTGTACAAAGTTGATATTCTCTCTCTATATTTTTCAGCACATTGGGCGTTACATTGTTGAATTAGAGGTTGTTTGGATCGGCAGTTTTCGAGAAATCTAATGTGCAGTGATTACTTAACAATTGGTGACTGTATACAGTTACGTTGACCATGTATACAAGTCATCACACAAGGCAGTGTAGTGTTGAGTTTGAGGTTTCATGGATCTGCAGCTATTGAGAAATCCAATGAAAATTATCATAAATCTTTTATCTAATCCTAATTGATCTAAATTTATGTATAAGATATCTAAATTAGCAACAGTGAAATGAAGTAAATGAAATACTTGGAAGCTCTAGATTCCTATGACGTATAGAACATTATTTATATGACTATTATAGCAGGTTGCTCCACACACCATAAAGTCCTTGTTAACATGCACTTTTAGAATGGGCTCTGTCCTAGTTGATTTATTGTATGAGAAAGGCAAGAAACAAACTTTCCCTGTATGCTGTTCTGCTACTGGTAGTCTCATTGTAAGCTTATGACTGGTATGTCACAATGGTAATTGAAAAAAAGAATGGTGGATCTTATATATGGTAAATTTTGAAAAAAGCATGAACCAGACTTTCTCTGTATCTTATCATGCCTCTGGTCTTCTCAGTGCAGTGTTATGACTGGAATGTCACAATTGTAAATAGAAAATAGATGAGGATTGGGGGATGAAATGCTCCCCATGTCTCATTATAGTCTATTTTTGACACAACCTTCAATTCCTAGGATAGTGGTTGGTGTCAAACCCCAAAATGAATGCATACTAATTAATAGATTTAATCTATGAATGAATAATATCAATGATTTTATCGAAAGGCATTAAAAATTGAAAAAGGGAGAGATGGTCATGGGTAAGAAATCAATGCAAGTGTTACTAATAGGATAAGGCTATTATGATTCACCAAAAGTCTATCCATCCATTCAGAACAACCAAACTCAGAAACAATACAGCATAAACCCATGAAATTTTGTGTGGATCAATGTAACCCTTGGAAAGGTTTTTTAGCAAAAAATTTTTAAAAAAATCCACCCTAATTAAGGTGGTCGATCAACGATGTAATTTTGTGCTGAAATGGACACACTTGGTTGTTAATTATCTGCTAAGCTGTGTTTTTCTGAGATCGTAAAAATGAAATTTATGAAAGTCACAAATATTACTTTTTCAGAACAAATTAATATAAACACTCTGACTTCAATCTCGAACTGTTGTTACTTTGGTATAATTCTTAGAGAGGGTCTGGGTTTGAGAAGAAAAATGACTTTGTTTGATCTCAGTTAAGCATACTTGCACACCCATCTCTCTTAGATTGTGAAAAAAGAAGTGTAAAATTCATGAATACCTCTTTCCAAAAAACAAATTAACCAGTGGCTACCACCATAATATTGCTGTAGCTCTTCAGTATAACCCGAAAAATCAATTTTCTTTCTTCTTTGAAGGAGTTGGCAAATCAGCAAGAGTTAATACCTATGGGACCTCGATGGTCAGTAGATGTAAATTAAAGTGGCGTAAAAACGAAACAAAAACTTGAAGACAGGATTTAGGTAATGAAAGCTCAGCCAGAGGAGAAAATAGCGTAAAGAAAGTTAAGGTGTAAGGGGGAGGAATTGGTTTCTGTGTACGTAGTGAACTGCAAACGTGATTCATATTTAAACACTGTCTGCTTTCCGTCTGTCTGTTTGATTGATATTTTTTTTTTTTTTTTTCTTGACAGCAAGTTATCCTGCCTCTTGAGGTGGATACTTAGCTTAGTACATATAGTGTAAATGCATCGTTGATGATTTTACTCTAAAAATGTATTGAATCAGGAAAAAAGGGATTGTCAGAAGTCTGTAATTGATGCAAGCTTTACCGACAGTTTGATTATTAGAGGTGTAATGCAAACGCAGTGTAGAGGATTTTACTCTGGAAATGTAAAGAAAATTAAGAAGATGGGAAACGTGAGTGGTCAGGAATCAAGCCAAGTTTTACTGACGGAATCTTTTTGTTGAACTCAAGTTTTTTTTCCCCTGTGTAATTAGAATAAGAACAATCCTCATTGAATTTAAGGGAGTAAACTCTTCAGTCTCTGCTATTTATCTATTAAGTCATGTTTAACCAAACTGATGTATAAAATAAATACTTCTCTACTGTGATTTGAAATCGCAACCAAAGCTGTATGGACAAGTCATACAAAAATATTTGTTTGTTATACATACAAATCAAACTTTGCTGTAATCATGTTCAGCTGGAATAGAAATAGGTGTAGAGTTTGATTCTGTAGCAGTTAGTTTAAAAAAAAACATTTTTCAATCTGTGTTCTTTTAATGTTGGTGTACAATTCAATTCCGGTTGATTGATCCGTCTATCTAATAGTCTTCAGGTCAATGATGTACCATTGGGCTTTCACTAGACAGAATTCTCGCTTCTTTTCTCCTCACTGGAGAATGAAATTCAATTATGTGACCCACCTCCTTCCCACTATCCACGTAAAAGTTTTAGGATTTTTCTATTTTGTTTTTCCTGGCAAAAATAGCTAGATAAGAGTTTAGATTCGGATCTATTTCTCTGCCTCTTGTTTGCCAAACCTCTGGTTTGACTTTGAAAAAAATGTTCATTTTCTTTTTTTTTTTTTGCATCTCCACTCAAGAGTTGAGTCAGAGATTGGGGAAAAAAAAAAAAGAAAAAAAGGCAGGATGCTTTATAACTGAGGGTTGGCAGGATCTTCTTATATGTACTTTTACTCTTTAAAAAAAAAATTGAAAAAACCCCAAATGATTCACTCCATAGAGGAATAGAGGTCTAACATTATACTAACATACAAGGGAGTGTGGGAATCTGTGGTAGTATAACTAAATGGATGCCCATCCATTTTATCTCTCTCTCTCTCTCTATATATATATCTATATCCATATATATATATATATATATATATAATGTACCCATACATATTGATGTATTGGGCAGAATGATGGAAATACCATCTGATTTCACTTTTACTTCAAAGCTTGGCAACAGAGACGGTAGAATGCTCAAGCGCATATTGTTGAAGAATCATTGGACCATCGCTCAAAAAATGACTCTAGAGCTTACTCAGCATCTAATAATCCATCTCTAGACCAAGACTGTCCGCCGAGAGCTTCATGAATTTGGATACTATGGAAGAGCTGCAATTGCCTAATCTTTGCTTTTGCAAATCAACATGGAATGTCGTAAAAAGTGGTGTAATGACCATGAAAATTAGACAATGGACCAATGGAAGAATGTGATCTATTCAGATGAAGTTTCCTTTTCATTTTTCTTTCCATATTCTTGCTGAGCTTATGTCTGGGGGCAGTATAAAGAAGCTTATGAGCCTCTTACTCCAGCACTTGAACATTGAGGAGGATATGTAAAGATTAGGGCAGCCTTGTCATAGAATTCTATTGGTTCAGTCCTAGCAGGGTTAGCCCTCAGGACTATCTGCCAATTTTGTCTGACCATTTGCATCTCATGGTGCAAACACTCTTTTCCGATGGTGACACTGTCTATCAGGATGATAATGCACTCGTTCACACCGCTATTGTTGAAAACTGGTTTGAAATGCATGAAAGTGAACTTTAACACTTGGCCTCTGCAATCACCAGATCTTAATATAATCCAGCATTTGGGGTGTCAATAGGAGGGGCAACAAAAGGACGGATTTCCTCTACCAGCATCTCTGAAGGCTGAAAATTCCTCCAGATACTGTCCAAAAGCTGTATGAATCAATTCTGTGATATATGGGAGCAATCATTAATGCTAAAAGTGGGCCAACTCCGTATTAAAAACAAAAATTTGTAATTAAAATGGTGTTTCCAATATTTTGTCAACCCCTGTATATATAACATATAATTGTGTGTGTGTATGTATATATATACATGTATACATGCACACATATACATGCATACATACCATGAAGCATTTCAGCTCAAAATAAAAAAATCCAATTCCACTTACATTTGTGTGTATAAACATTGACATATCTGAATGTGCACACATATATGTATACACTGTTTTCTGGTTAAATGCTTCAATTGTTTTCCTTACAGGCTTTCATGATTTACTAGTCATGCAATCACAACACACGCTATTCTATTTCTTCTTATAAGAAAACTCCTCAAAAGAAACCAAACCTTTTTTCACTGATAAATGCCAAAAACGTGTAGATATTCACTCGAGTGGAAGAGTCCGTCTTTTTCTTCATTTGGTTCCTGGTTGTTGTACTTGTGTAAAAGAACTTGCAAGGAAAGGCTTGGTGGGTATGATGTTGAATTTGTAAGATTTGTTGTTTGCAAAGGCATCCACTGACACCTCTCTAGTGGTGGGGGTAAAAAGTTATAAGATAAAAGATATATTATTCACCTAGCTCTTACCGCTCATAGTAGAAACATGAAATTTTGCACACACACTCTTCTTAATTAGTAAGGAGAATGTGTTTTTTTTGTTTTGATATTCCCTTCCGAAACAGGTCTTTCAATAGGGGGCTCAATATTCAATGTAAATTCATACTATATTGGTCATAGTTTGTGCTCATTTGTTTTTCAAAAATCCAGGCCTTTTTTAATGATTGTAGAAGTATCTTGTGCGTTGATCACTCTTTTTCCCAACTTTTCAATTGATCACTCCCAACACAGCATATATGGATGGTGATTCATATTTTCCCTTGGAATACTGGTTTGGAATATATTTTAGTGGTAACCTTGTTAGCAGCAAAGAATGATACCATCTTTCTATATGGGTTCATGAAATTGGGGTTATATAAAACAATTGTACAGCACCATTTCCCTTTGACTTAAGTTTTAACTTTCGAACTCCATCACTCTAGGTGGGAAGGCCTGATCCGGGGAAGGGGCAATCAAATGCCTGTTTGTCCTCACCCTCCTACAATCGGATCAAGGTATTGTTTTGATTGTATTTTTAGGGCTCATTCAACTCACTGACAAAACTTCAAACAAACGTAAACAAGGACTTGAGTGAGATGTCTGTTAGGCAGAGTTTCCGGTCATATCCATTGTCTTGAGAACTGCTTGTGTGATCTTGATTCATATGAGACAATCTTATACCTTTATATTGTGTTAGCTGCTGCTGTGTGAGTGTTACAAGAGATAGATCTGAAGATACCATGACCAAAGCTTCTGATTGAGAGAGAGATGATTAAAGTAGCAGTGGTAATGAATCCAGTTACTTTTCTATATAGTGTCTGTATGCCATTGTTTCATAACTTCAGGAGTTACTAATTGAATCAGAAAAGCACCAAGCTAGATTCTCTCAATTAAATTAAGATGTTGGGTATAACTTGCAGCCATTTAATATTAAACATGAGTTAAATTAATTACTCTTGAATGAATATTGTAATCAAAACTTATAGCTATTTTGAGTTGTATCTTCAGTACAATATGAGACTAATTAATTAATCAAATCTTCTTTCATACTAGACTGGAATGTAAGTTCAACAAAACGTTGAAAAATTACCTGAAATTTCAATCTGTGGCCAGCAATCAGTCATGCAAATGATATTTAAAAATTCATTCTTACGTATGAAAATATGATCCATTTTTTTCAAAACTACTGTAGATTCCAGTTTTTCATGACAGTTTTAAAAAATCAAGAATTATGAGCAGTTTGACTTAATCCTGATTTAAGAGCCTGCGACATGACTTGAACCAGTACTCACTTTGTCACTCACCTCACAGATCATATAATTTTTTTCCGAAAAGGGGCTGATATTAGATTGACAAAAGCGGAATTCAATCCAATATGCCACAACTCCAATTTTTCCTGAAAACTTTCCGACTTAGTCAGCATGTCTTGTTGGAGTTGAACAATTAAAAGAATAGAAAAAAGGGTGATCAATGAATATGATACTTCTTAAGCCTTTTGTTCAGCTGTGATCATTAAAAAATGAAAAAAAAAATGCCATTGGACTCAAAAGGATCAATTTAGTAAATTAACCCCTCTCCCATTAATAATCTATTCATGGTGGGAATCTCAATCAGAAAAGTTGTCAATACTTGAATAATATAAAAACCTTCAGTATGAGAAATCTGTAAGATATATAATTAGAGAAGGTATTTGAATTGTTCTTTGGTTAATACTGGGAAAATATAGAAAATAATATTCAAAACAATTAAACTATCTTGCCTTCCTCTGAACAAACGAGCAATTGAGAGATATTTTCCGTTTCCGAACGTGATTTAATGTAACACTACTGCACTCCAAACACCAAGGCAGAAAGTGGCTTTTGCTACAATTATATGGTTAAATTGATTTGTCGGTGTTCATTAAAGTGATTAATTGATTAGATAATGAATTTCTAATGCTGCTGAACATCTAAACAGGTACAAGTTTTGATCTTTATCTTTCATTTAACACATAATTTAATTGGCCTCTAATGCTGAATGATTCCAACTGGTATATTCTTGAATTTTTTGCCTGGCTGGCTATTTAGGTTCTAATGTGTTACTCAAGTGATCAGGCAGGTGTACATTATATTTGATATAATATAATGTATGCTTGTGTATATATATATATATATATATATATATATATATGTATTTATATATATATATATACATATATGTGTGTGTGTGTGTGTGTGTGTATATATATATATATATATATATATATATATATAACAAGTATGTGTATATGCATTAAGTAGATCTTAGTTTAAAAAAGTGCTCAATTCCATCAGTAGAGTGAAAATGGTAAAAATGTTTTCGAAGTGAAACAATGATCCAATACACAATCTGTGATGAACAATTGGAAAAAAATCTTCGCTCATTTCATATATATATGTATATATATATATATATATATATACATATATATACAAACATATATGACAAAAATTTAAAAAGAAAAAAGATTTAAGGCTGTAAAGCTTTCTAGACTATATATATATATATATATATATATATATATGTTGATGGAAATGTCAATTGGAAGGTGAAGAGAAAAACGCAAGAGAAAGGTATCACATTTCAAATTTTTTTAGTTATCTTTATTCACATTCTTTTCAGCATCAAACATATAAACAGCAAATTTTTCTCTGCAAGCCACCGAAAATATTTTTTCTCTTCAAAAGATGGCCGGTCCCTGTTGAAATGCATCGCAATTTGCCCACGGAATAGTAAAAAATTTTGAGATGTAACACCTATCTCTTGAGTTTTTTTACTTCACCTTCCAATTGTCATTTTCATCAACATTCTGTTGGATCACTCCACATCCACAATACAAACATACATGCATATATATATATGTCCACACACATGCATTGTATTGGTGCCTAATTAAATCTATTTATATTTATATGTATATACATTCACACACACACACACACACATTGTATATATATATATTTGAGCTTAATTACGTATATATATATATGTATATATATATATATGTATATATATATATATATATATATATATATATATATATATATGGTGAGAAAATGGATGAGATTTTTCTAATGGTGAATTTAATAGACAATGAGGAAACTCGAATATTAGCAAAAATAATTTTTATTTATTTCCATTATAGAAATAAAAACAATGATATCCCCTGATTATTGAATTGTCAAATTCTCTATCAAATTTACCATATGCATATATATATATATATATATATATGTATGTGTGTGTGTAATGAGTGTGTGTATATATCTGACAATATTGTTAAGTTGTCAGTATGGAAAATAGTAATATTTTAATCAAGTTTATCATACTAACATGTTTTGCCTTCGTCTCTGTCGAAGATGTAATTTCTGATGAAACAATCTTGAAAAGTTTGTTATTTCCAAGTTAATATTGTCATGTATTATCACATTTTGGGAGCACAAACAGTGAGTGTTTTAAATTATGGAGAAAACCAAAAATGGATCCATGTATTAGAAAAACAGGAGGGAGTATAAACAAATATTATTGAGGATTTTCAGGGATTTTAATCGCAGGAATGTAAAAAAAAAGAATGTAGATTTTTTTTTTGTTTGTTTATTTCCACTCTATTTTAGATGTTTTCCAGTGTTGTGATAAATAGATTTTATTCAAACCCTATTAATTAGTCAATGGAGTCTTTCCCATTCATGACTTTAAATTTTGATGCTACAGTTGTTCAATTATTGACTGTAATGGCCAGTTATTTGTGTTTCTCAGATATATTCCAAGTGAGTAATTCTTTTACCACTTTGAGAAGTGAGATGTTTTTAAAAGTAAATGCCTGATTTGGGAAAATTTTTCCGCCTCTTTTTTTTTTTTGAGATGAACAACTGACTGTCATTTTCACCTTCGCCCCGCCTTTCTGACAAAATGAAAGGAAACTGCTGAGGAATCCCTGCTGTTCTTTTCTTATGTTTTTTCCTATCGGGATTTTGGCGGAACTCTTCTGTATAGCTCTCTCAGCATGATGTTCTCTTTATTTCCCGCCCAAGTATAGGGAAGCCAGTACAATTGCTTCCCTCTCACTTTTTATATTAAGTCGAGCTTGTTATTGATTATTCTATAAATCATGCACTTTGTCCTTTAATGTGACATTGATTCTTCTCTCCAAAGAATCGCTTTTGGAAAGATAACGTGTAGAACATTTTTGGTTAGATGTTCTTTCCTCTTTAATCGGAAATTCTTATCTTGTGTAGGTGTGCAAAAAGAATTTTATCTTTTCCAAGCCGTGTTTTTATGAGAAGTAACCAAACGAATAATCCTGTTTGTTATAACCATTTCATTTGCAAATAGTTCTCTAAAGTTTTTTTAGACGAAACATTAGTATAACTTAGTGATTTATTTGAACTAGTACCATTGTCTATTTGCGGGAATATTTGACTTCATCTGGGTTTCTAAGTATCTAGTGTGATCAAATCAAATAAGTTAACTGTACTTAGTATCAATAGATTTGAAAAGATTCTAACAGAATTGTTGCATCCAAGCAATGAAAAAAATAGTTTTATTTTACTGCTATAGAAATTTGCGAAAATGTACACATAGGACCTAAAATGAAATTCTACCTTTTTCTGTTGCCCTGATGTCAATATGGACTCTATCCAAAAAGTAATTAGTTATTTGACTCCCCGATTTACGAATCCATGTGATTATAAGCATCCTGGTGTTTTTTATGACTTTTAATGAAATCCAATCGGTGATGAATAACTCGGTGATTAACTGTTGACATAGAAAGTGTGGGATTGTATCTGTGATTGAATGATAGCAATAGAAATGGTTCCGTTTTCTACAATCCAGTTAGAGATCGTAATCTATCAAAGGGAGAGAGTATTCAATGTCTCTGTTTTTGACTAAATGAAAAATGAAATGAAATGGCAACCTTTTTGCATCTTCTGAAACTATTGCTCTTGATTTTCAGGAAAATTTAGATGTTTTTATATTGTTTTTGCCAGATTTTTTGCTGTAAAACTCTGACGTATCAATGTAAAGACATCGATAATAAATGTTACAATAAAAGTAAACATTGAATTGAAAAATTTCTGATCAATAGTTTTGTATCAAAATAAGTTGTTTGCCTCATAGTTTCGGTATAAATTGTGTGTTTAGTACATCAAAAATATTGTTTGATGAATGACTATGTGGGGGAAAAGTTTTTGTTAATTTGATAAAAAGAATTGAATTTATGGGTGGGAGGTAAATGGAATATTTCGTCGTCGTCATCATCATCATAATAGTATCTGTCGTTGGATGTAGACCTCCAGGATTCATCAGACCTCTCTATCAAGGGCGTCTCAGAGCCAATACTTTTTGAACTTGTCTAGATTGTCCTGCCATCTTATATTTTGCTGGCTGCAGTTCCACATATGGTCTCTGGGGATCTACATTGTAGGTTGTGATGTCTTTCGGTTGCTTACCATTCTTGCAACATGACCAGCTCATCGCCATTTGAGTTTTCTGATGGATTCTATGATTCTATAACTTTTTCTCTAATATACTGTGCTATCTTGTGATCTCTCTGTGTGATGTTGAGCATGATCCTCTAATGTGCATGTTGCATGGTTCTCATTTTGAGGATCAAACTTCTGGTCAGGTTCCATGTTTTAGTTCCATAGGTGACTATTGGGAAGATGCATTGGTTTTAGACCCTCCTTTTTGAAACTAATGGGATTTTCTAGTTCTTGAAGACAGGGCTTGCTCTACCAAAAACTTACCATTCTAAAGTGATTCTCGCTTGATTTCTTCTTTTATGTGGTTCCATGTGAAAAGTTTTTTCTTTTCATTTTTGAATATTTGACTTTATTAATAATTTTTTTGTGAAAAAGAAAAAAGTTTCGATGAAGATATCCTTGTTATGAGTAAATTAAATTGAAAGACTTTTGATTCACTTATATCCCTCTTTTTATTCATATATTATGGTCATGTAACATCAGTCCTTTCTGCAGAATCCAAGAGGAGTTGGGTTGTACCAACATTCTATCTGATTAAAAATACAAATCTGCAACACTTTGCAAAAACTGACGTGAGTTCAACCTGGGGTTCAATCAACAATAATTTGTTTGGATTTTGGTGCGGCCTAAGCTTAGCTTCAGTGCAGAAAATGACTAAAACTTAGCGGAGGAATGAAGGAGTAGCAGTAAATTAGTAGTATAAAATGAATGTTTCTTTTGTCATTAGGCTGTCGACTCGTGGGTATATCTATGCTTGAAACATAAAGTATACAATCAATGTATAATACCAGCTATGATGTATGGGTATGAAACTCAGAAATTGATAGATGAAGATCAACATAGATTCAAGAGAGGTCCAGATTGAAGGATATCATACTAGTAATTAAGCAACAAAAATGAAGATGGTCTGGACATATAGCAAAAAGAAAGGGCAACCGATGGAGGAAATGGCTATTTTGAGAATGGTAAAGGCAGTAGGGGAAGACCAAGCTCAAAGTGGAGAAATGAGAGATAAGACATGGTAGAGATTACTGTAAGCTGGCTCATTATGGAAGAAGATAGGAAATGTCTTAGTCCAGCAGTCAACTTGTAGTGTTTGATGATGATGAAATTTTTCTCTAGGATTTATAGTTAAATTAATTGATGATACATGAAGATCGATTCCAGTCAGGCTTCTAATGAATTCTCTCTACTGGACTCTCCGTTGTTGAACTCTTTCCTATTCTTGTGACTTCAGATGGTTATTTTAATTTCTGCCTTATAATCGTCAGACAAAATCTGATTCCCCCTAATTTATCCAATCGGTTTTTAAATGGATCTATTGTCTTTGCTGAAACATGTTCTGGCAGAGAGTTCCACGTGTTTGCTAATAGGACAGAAAGGGTGTTTTGTTGGATAGCAGTTTACACAAGCACTGGGGAGATTCTCATTTTATACATTCTGGAACTTGAAGAGTCTTTTGATTTCTTACACATACGAATTTAGTCCAGGACCTGTTCTGGCAATATCTTCTGGATGGTTTTTTATATTTCTTTTTAATTGTAGCAGTCTCGTGGGCAAAGATAGATTACATTTCTCTCTTTCACCTTTTATTTTAACTTGATTACTTTATCTTGATACTTATTTAGTTTTCAAGAAAACCTCATTTATCATAGTCCACTAGACCAGAGGGTATACATTTTTAATCCTGTTAAACAATGAAGCATTTTTTTTAGGTTTCAGAAGTACCAGCTAAGTCTGCTTGTAGGTTATAACTTCAAAAAAAAAAAGAAAGATTTGTTTCTTTTGAATTATAAGCTACCAGCTAAACAGCTTGTAGCTTATAACTTGAAAGAAACAAATCTTTCTTTTTTTCACTTGCCTCTAACAACTAAGTTGGGAAAAGTATGTGTATTCGAATTCAAAAATATTTGTCTGTTTGTCCGTACAATATCCAAGAAAGTTCTCAATGAATTATCAAGACATTTTGTTGAAGAATAGGTTATGGGCTAAGGGAGAATTGATTACATTTTGAAGCAGATCCAAGAATTACTTCTACATTGACACTTTTGCATTGTTGCTATATATGAACTGATTTTCATTGTGCTTTTAGTGACAGTAGTGTTGGCAGAGGTATGCGCTCTCTGGGTACTTTTTTATAATTATTTTCTACAAAAAAGTTGTTAACAATGTTAGTTTTGGAGCTTTAATTCAAAGGATCTTATTGGAAACCATCAACCAAAATTGTCATCATAGGTTTTGTCTGTTTTTAAAGTTGGTCTAAGTGTGTAAAACTTGTGGGGGCAATTTATTAGAAAATGGTTTTTGGACATAGTTTTAGATATAGAATTTGAATCTGGACGTTGATAGGGTGTTAAAGATTAATTGTTTTTGAGATACGTGGGATGTAAGGTGAAACATTCGTAACGTGCAATATTAATGGATTTTGCGCCAAATTTTTTCCAGACTTTTGTCCTCATCTTGGTTCATTAGCCATTGTACGCTATGGTCATGTTCAGGTGATGAATGGATGTATTTTTCATCATGAGGATGGAAAAATGCCAGTCTTGTCAGTTGTATCAAAATGCAAATGGTGGTTAGTATAACTGACCATGTCCAGCGAAGATACTTTTTGCCCCTTCAAAAGTGCAGCAAAAACTCAACCCAGTGGATTTAGTTAGGGAGGTATCAGATAGCTATGGTTGAAGCAGTTTTTTGCAAATTGGGACCAAATATTTGGTGGAATGATGACAGAAATCGGTAAGCTAACAAAGCTTCATGTCTATAGATCTGCTTTGTTCAGAATCAGTAATTTTGTTCATAGATATTCTCAATTTGTTTGGTGTGTGGCATTCTCTTCTTCAAGATTACCTTAATTCTCATCTTTCAAATCAACATTTGCAGTCCTGGAAAAACTCCTCAATCATTAGGTTATCATTCCTTCCATGCAAAATTGGCTCCTTTGATTTTGATAATTAGGCATGACGCTTGCCTCAATATACTAGAAACAAAATTTGCATGCCTTAAGTTCAAAAATACCATTTCAATTTTCCATACACTTGTATATATTTATGTGATGGAATTTAGGGAGTTTTGTTGAAATATTCTAAAAGTGTATTTTTTATGGAAGAAATTGCAAAATTTATCATTCCTAACAGGAATCATTTTCATATACTGATTTACTTGGTCTTGTGTCTTCATCTTGGTCGTTTTTGTCACAACGTTTTTGCTGTTGTCCTCTCCAGCCTCCTTTAGGTGTTGAATGTGGTAACTTTCTGAGAATTCTGAGCCGAACCCTTTATTCAATCCAGATGCGATGTTGCTCGTCTGCCTCTTCCACTGAACCAGAGTACATGGCTTTTCGTACCATCCAATCAAGGGATTGAAGTCTAGACCAATTGCTACGCTGTTTGACCTCTGGGTCATCTCGGGGGAAAAAAAAATCATTTTCTAGTGCCATAAATTTTCTTAACTTTTCTATCATTTTCCTTTTTCTTTTTCTTTTTCACATTTGAGAAAACATATCTGGTTAGTCACTCAATAGATCCTATCACATGACCAAAGTCTTTTGACAGCATACCATATCTGGGGTAATCAATGAAAAAATTGGAAAAAACAGGGTGATCAATGAAAAGTTATTCCTCTCACATTTTGTTAGGCAGTGATCTCTTGAAAAAGCTTGAATTTTCAAAATTGAAGCATGAATGTTGCTGGGCACAAACTATTGATCACTTTGGCATAAATCTACATTGCAAATTGACCCCCTCAAAGATCCCCTCAAAAAACAACAGAACAAAAAACAATCCCCCAACAAACAAAACAAAACATGAACAAAGTCTATTTAGAAGGGGTAGGATTAAAAAACAGAAAAAAAAAGAAGATTTTTTGGGGGATGTAATAAACAGTAAATGTTAAAATTTATAGACCTCTAGTTCAATAGCACTGTATACGTGACACGTATATATAAGGCTAGCCAGCTAGCTAGAACAACTTAAAAACTAAAGAAACCTATGGTGACGGTTTCTGAAAAGGACTACCAAGTAAGAGAGACAGAGAGAAGAGCAGCTTTTCTATTGAACTAAAATAGGGAACACTCAATCTGCAAAAGGAATAATGGAAAATAAACAAAGTTATTTATGTATTTTTTTATACATATTTTCCTCCAACCATAGGAGCCACTCAGTGGTTAGCCACAATCTAACGATGAGTATAAGGAACTTATCAAAAGATTGGATTTATTTATGACTCTCTGTGATCTTGCAAAGATATCACCTACAGAAAAAAATATATCATGTCACTTCTGTGGTCATTGTTAAGGTTATCTGTATTTCTCTCTTATTGGAAGAAAACAGATTTTCAGATATGTAGAAACACCTACATACGTAGATGTATATGGACTGATATACATATATTCAAATGCATAGGTAACTGTATGTACGCGTATGTATATACAAGGGTTGATGAATAAGCCCATTGGTTAACACAGTTATTAGTTCGATTTTGATCTGAAATTTTCACTGTCAAATGTTTTATGTATGGAATTTATGGACAAGTGTTTAAACTGTACGTGTGGGTTTATATATATATATATATATATATATATATATATATACATATATATATGATATGAACAATAGGAAGTGATATAGACTCAGGAGTAATAGTGTATGGGACCTTTCTTTATTGATTAGCTAATCCTAAAATGAATTGTTATGCTAAACATTTTTTTATCCTATCTTCAGTAGCATGTGTTCTTCATGTATGTGTACCTTTCTATGACTGCGCATATATATGAATATATATATATATATATATATATATATATATATATATATATATATATTTGAGTGTGTATGTGTGTGTGTTAAGGTATATGTGTATGTGTGTGTGTGTGTATGTATTTAGGTGTGTGTTTGTTTAGGTGTGTGTGTGTGTGTGTGTGTTTATGTATGTGTGTTTAGGTATATATATATATGTGTGTGTGTGTGTTTAGGTATATATGTGTGTGTGTGTGTGTTTAGGTATATATGTGTGTGTGTGTTTAGGTATATGTGTGTGTGTGTGTTTAGGTATATATGTGTGTGTGTGTGTTTAGGTATATATGTGTGTGTGTGTGTGTTTAGGTATATATGTGTGTGTGTGTGTGTGTTTAGGTATATATGTGTGTGTGTGTGTTTAGGTATATATGTGTGTGTGTGTGTTTAGGTATATATGTGTGTGTGTGTGTTTAGGTATATATGTGTGTGTGTGTGTTTAGGTATATATGTGTGTGTGTGTGTGTTTAGGTATATATGTGTGTGTGTGTGTTTAGGTATATATGTGTGTGTGTGTGTGTGTGTGTTTAGGTATATATGTGTGTGTGTGTGTGTTTAGGTATATGTGTGTGTGTGTGTGTGTTTAGGTATATATGTGTGTGTGTGTGTGTTTAGGTATATGTGTGTGTGTGTGTTTAGGTATATATGTGTGTGTGTGTGTGTTTAGGTATATATGTGTGTGTGTGTGTGTTTAGATATATATGTGTGTGTGTGTGTGTTTAGGTATATATGTGTGTGTGTGTGTGTTTAGGTATATATGTGTGTGTGTGTGTGTTTAGGTATATATGTGTGTGTGTGTGTGTTTAGGTATATATGTGTGTGTGTGTGTGTTTAGGTATATATGTGTGTGTGTGTGTGTTTAGGTATATATGTGTGTGTGTGTGTTTAGGTATATATGTGTGTGTGTGTGTTTAGGTATATATGTGTGTGTGTGTTTAGGTATATATGTGTGTGTGTGTGTGTTTAGGTATATATGTGTGTGTGTGTGTGTTTAGGTATATATGTGTGTGTGTGTGTGTTTAGGTATATATGTGTGTGTGTGTGTGTTTAGGTATATATGTGTGTGTGTGTGTGTTTAGGTATATATGTGTGTGTGTGTGTGTGTTTAGGTATATATGTGAGTGTGTGTTTAGGTATATGTGTGTGTGTGTGTTTAGGTATATGTGTGTGTGTGTGTTTAGGTATATATGTGTGTGTGTGTGTGTTTAGGTATATATGTGTGTGTGTGTGTGTGTTTAGGTATATATGTGTGTGTGTGTGTGTTTAGGTATATATGTGTGTGTGTTTAGGTATATATGTGTGTGTGTGTGTGTTTAGGTATATATGTGTGTGTGTGTGTGTTTAGGTATATATGTGTGTGTGTGTGTGTTTAGGTATATATGTGTGTGTGTGTGTGTTTAGGTATATATGTGTGTGTGTGTGTTTAGGTATATATGTGTGTGTGTGTGTGTGTGTGTTTAGGTATATATATGTGTGTGTGTGTGTGTGTTTAGGTATATATGTGTGTGTGTGTGTGTGTGTTTAGGTATATATATGTGTGTGTGTGTGTTTAGGTATATGTGTGTGTGTGTGTGTGTGTGTGTTTAGGTATATGTGTGTGTGTTTAGGTATATATGTGTATGTGTGTGTGTGTTTAGGTATATATGTGTG
>OY735233.1:14034760-14134760 GCA_963457665.1 Thysanoteuthis rhombus
ATGTATTTACATATGTTTATGCCCTTGTGGGCATGTTGTTTTTATATATATATATGTACATATATATATATATATATATATATATATATATATATATATATATATATATATATTTGTGTGTTAGCGAGTGACTGTTTGTGTTCACATGTGTGTGTTGTCATTCATTCATGCCAGGTGTATGTACTGATGCAGTAATTTAAGATACTGCTCATTATTTCCTGTTGTCTGAAATTAGTGAAATTTGTTTTATTAAAGAAGATCAAGTGCTCAGTTTTGGGAAAAAAAGATTTCTTCTAAATGAAACAAGCCTTAAAAGCAGAGATAGATTTCATTTCTCTGTTTCCTCTTTTACTTCTGAATTCAATATATATATATGTATATATATATATATATTCAGAAAACCTCTTCTATCAGTGTCCCCTTGGCCTGGCGGCATAAATTTTTAATCCAATAAAACAATGATGCATTTCAGATTCCTGAAGTACCCGCTAAGTCAACTTGTAGCTCATAACTGGAAAAAGAAAGATTAGTTTATTGTTACTATTTTCTATTAAAATGTTAGTGACAATACTAATTTTGGATTTATTCAAAGGACTTTATTTTGACTTTTAGTTTTCAAGTTGTACTTGCCTTTAAGATAACCTTTGATGCACCTTTTGACTGAAAAGAGCTTACTATTAGCTTTTTACATCTTTGAAGATTTATTCACTCTCACTGTTAGCAAACAATACAAGTATACCTTATGGTTAATTCCTTCCAAAATGTTCGGTCCTGTTCAGAACAGCATTGTTTAAGCTCTTATTATGATTTAATGGTTTTTTTTTTCCCCAGCTTATACTAAGTTACATTGATTTTTACAGCCATACCTAAACTGTCCTATATCAAAATCTGTACTAATCAAAACTACACTACTTGAGGTATTCCTCTACCATTGTAAAACCAAGTAAAGCGACAACCATCGGAAAAGACTGGAAATGGTCTTTTGTAGCATCGATTGGATTAGAAATAGTCTCCTGTTCTCTCTAGTTTGCTTAGCATTGTTGTATTATGAGGCACTCAAACAGGCTGATATAGATTGAAATAAAAACTCTAGAATTAGAAATTGTCTGCTGAGCTCTCGCTTGCTTAGCATTGTTGTATTGGAAGGCATGTACCTGAAAAAACCTTAGATTGAGATGTAAAAACCTGAAGTCTTTTGAATGTGAGATGTTTTTTATTAGGATGAGATTTATCCTATTCATCTGACATAAATATAAATATGTATGTATATGGTTTCTGATGGCCAAAAATTGCTGAGTCAGCATTTAAGCAAACAATTCTCCCATAGCTAATTTAACCTCCTGCAGAATACTTGCCAAAAGCTACTAGTAAGACTCGGTTACCAGCTTGTATAATAAAAAACCATCAACTAAAATTGACAACACAGGTTTCTACAGTTCTCAAGTGTGGCTACTTGGCTGGCTGGCTATGTATGTATCACAAGTGCAAACTTCATCAATGGAGCTAGAGGTCAGAAAATTTAAACATTTACTCCTTATTATGTCTACAAAAACTTTTTTTTTTCTTCAAAATTCCATCCTGGAAGAGGTTGTGATTGTGGATTCAATTTGCAACGTAATGTTTTGCTAAATTGATCACATGTTCGGCAGCTATCATACTTTTTTTTGAAAATTCAGATTTTTTTTTCTCAGTTATCACTGCCCAACAAAAAGTGAGAGAAGTAACTCCTTAATTGATCACCCCTTTTTGTATTTTTATGATTGATCGCCCCAATGAAGCATGCTGCCAGAAGATATCACGTAGCAGTTTCTATCAAGTGACTAACCAGTTTTCATATATATTCCTGAGAGGGTTTTTAGGATGCACAGCAGTTTTAAGGGCTGAACATTTTCTCAGAAAATTGTTTAATTCTTGATTATCTATGATGACCTCTTTGTACTTATCCACCAACCAATTTATTCATCTATCAAACTCCCAAAAGATCCTTAAATCGTATTTACAAACAAAACAACGAAGAAGGAGGACAAAGGACTCCTAAGCGTTTGGTTGCTCATTTGGTGTATATGTATATATACATATATAATCTTTCGAAAGAGTATTGATTTTCTCTTTTTTGCATTTGTTGATTTGATCAATTTTCTCCTGCCATTTTGCGTTGGGAATTACCAAACTCGACTAATGCCTATTTATGTTCTGCCCTCAGATCTCTTAATTGTTTCCGCATGAACTCATCCCTTAATTAGAGAAGCAGCAAATCAATTACTAAAGCCACCTTGCACCAAACATTACCCAGGTGAACCGTAATTACCTGTCCTCTTAGACCGCGGAAGTAATCTTCATCGTTTGCAATTGAAAAACTCTATTGAAGCCTTTGATTAAGTCAACCCTGCGGACTTTTGTGTGCCACTGGCTCGCTCTTTGACAGTGATAAGGATTTCTTGGAAGCATCAACCTGGGTTTTATTTTCGTTGTTGACGCCAGTGTGTCTGCTTTTCTTTTTGCTTCCTGGTCTTTATCATTTTCTTTGTAGCTAAGCAGAGTTGCTAGATTGGGCTACAAAGGGAAATAGTCTAAACTCTATTTCTGAGACTCCTCCAACACAGGCATTGGAATAGTGTTGAATTTGGAAATGAAATAAGTCTGGAGACAGAAGTTCGATATCAAATGCTGAGTTGACTTGATGAAAATAGTTATTTAAATTTTAGCTTCGGTAATGGATTCTTTCGCTTGTCATACTGGCATGAACATCTAGTCAAGATGTGGACGACCCTATGATTAGTGGCATTGAGAATGGAATCAGAAAGTTTGCATTAACTTTGCATTTGGGTAAAGCATGTCCACTTTTCTCCCTTGTTATGGATAAGTAGGTGGTCAGTTGGGGTAGCTGTATAGAGCAGTTCAGCACTAAAAGTTCCACAATTACTACAAACAAAGCATGAAAGGATCATGTTTGACATTACATTGAGAGATCACAAAATAGCGCAGTATATTAGAGAGAAAACAGGAGTCGGATATCATAGAATTCATTAACTTAAATGGCAATGGACTGGTCATGTCACAAGAATGGCAGACAATTGTACATCACTACTCATATTGTTGATTCCCAGAGATCATATATGAAACTGTGGTTGCAAAATATTAGATGGCATGACAAACTAGACAAGTTCAGAAAGTATTGGCTCTGCGATGCCCTCAAAGAGTGGTCAGGCGAATCTTGGGGGAGATTTGTGTCGAATAGGCTGCTGCTGATGATGACGATTATGATGGATTAGTAGTAATAAAATAAAAAAAATGTTCTAATAAATCGAGCAATATTTTACTGAAATAAATATCGACGATTAAAGTCACCTTTAATTTATCAATAATATGATAGAGATGTGGTGAATCTTCGGGAAGGTCTATGTTTGATAATGGACGCTAAAAGGCTGATGATGATGGTGTCTCCACTGATAATTCAAGAAATTGAGACAAAATCATTGCCTCACGGAGTGTATAATACGGAACTTTGGGTTTTCACAAGTTCAGGCTGATGAGCAAGAATGTTGGCATCAGTTAATCCTCCTGTCTCCTTGTCGGATTATTCTTTTGTTTATAAAAGTTGTGTCACCTAAAGATATGATTCCTTATTTCATGAAAACTTTATTGATTTCTGTATATGTTCTGTAAACATCTTGAAACTGGTGAATCATTAATTCAGGAAAATGATAGCCTTTGGAAACCAAGTTGTGAAAAAGTATCAGGAATTTTAAGGATCTACAAATTATACTATAAGACTAAAAAAATCTTTTTGTTAGGAAAATGTTTCATTAACAATAGACAATACAGTTATAAATGAATATATTGCAAAAATGTTTTATGTATATCTTTTAAACTGAAAAGGGATAAGCTACGATGCCTTAATCTTAGTCTAAAAAAAAAGACTTGAACAGAAGTTTCATCTGATGAAGGCTGGAGAATGAATCAGCTAGAACTTGAAATAAAAAAAAAAGAAGTCCTTAATATTCATTGTATATTTATATTATTGGTATTTCATCTCCGTGTCTGAAAAAAAATAGCCTCCATTTTTATTTAAAAAAAAAAAATGTACGTAGAACAGGACCAAATGAGCCTCAGCAGCCTTGGATGGAATTCAAACCAAGTTTACTGTTTTCCATTCTGATAATCATTATGCTACCTCACGCCTCCAGTGAATACAGGGAGAAATGGATTCATGCCTTTCCTTAGAACATTAGTGCTAAGTGAGCACAAGCTGTCTCAGTTAAAATTCAAACCTATTTTTTTGATTCCGTTTTGCCGTATTGATTACTGTGAGACGAAATCTCGTGTATTTTAACTGAAATCTTATGCGTTCCTATCCTAAGTAAATTAGATTAGAATTAAACTTCGATAAAAAAAATAACAAATTCCTCCTTGGTTCATCTGTGAAAGCTGATTTTTTTTTTTTCTTTTTCTGACACTGAAGGAAATTTAGTCAGTACAATACGTAGTAGGTGTTGATGAGCCCTCTTTATAAACATTTATTTTTTCTCTTCTTTCTAGAGACCTTTCTTTTTAAATTTAATTCTATCTAGTGATTAATTGAAAATGCAAACAAGGACTTTTTTCTGACAGGATTATAAAAAGCCTAACAAATTTGATCTTCTTGATAATTCCATGTTGATTAAATTCTTTATGATCAACCAGTAATAGTCTTTCTATTTTGTGCTTTCTCTTGGTAGTTTTGATTAAATTACTTCCGTGTAACCCAGTTGGAAAGGCACCAACATTTTTCTTGTTTTTCTCCCTGAGTTATCCCTGTTGTTAATCTTTCCTTTTTTTTTTTTTTTTTTTTTTTTTTTATATTTCTCTCTCACCTCTTCTCACACTATTCATTTAATATTTTTTTTTGCTGGCAAATATTCAGTATCTTTTGTTTATAAGCAAACATTTGGAATCATTAGGTCAGGGCTGCGTTAATCAGATTGGAAATAGCTTCTTATAGCAGTAATGAAATAGGTTCGAAAGGAAATTCTATAAAACCAAAGCTGTCAAACAAGCCCCCTTCCCACCAAAAGGAAAACAATCTCTGGAAGACAGAAGTTTTCAAAATCTGTAACCTTTTCATTTTTTTCTCTTCTCTATCAATCAAGTTATCTTAATTTAGATATTTTCCTCCTTTTTTTTTTTTCTGTTGGGTTATACATTGTCTGATGATTTATAGTGTGGGTTGGTCATACAAATAAAGTAGTGCTCAAGTTATGAAAGTCAAACAAACTTTTCGAAACTTGCATGAGAAAAAATATCAGGTAATGGTAAATAAAGTATAAAGTGAAATATCTTCATTTTTATGATGAGTGAACTGTTATCACAGTATCTAATAAGAAAGACGGGTGTCCAGGATATCATAGAATCCATAAGAAAACCTAACCGACAATGGACTGGATATGTTGCAAGAATGTCAGCCAACTGCTGGACATTGCAACTCACAACTTAGATCCCCAGAGATCATATGTGAAACTAGGGCTGACAAAATATAAGATGGTGTGATGAACTGGATAAGTTTAGAAAATACTGGCTCTATGATGCCTATGATAGAGAATCTGGGGGATCATAGGGAAGGTCTATGTCCAACGACAGATGTTAAAAGGCTGATGATGATGAATCCTTTGAAATTTCAATATTTCTCAGTTATCAGGGTCTGAAAAGCTGTTTGAAATCTTTCACTTGCATTCATCTTCTGATGGTTATTAAAAGCATGTATAGATATGAGGTTTGTCTTGAAAGAATGCACCCATTTAGTATTTACAAAAAAAAAAACTCCCTGTGGAAATGGTGCGTTAGTCCCCTTCAAAGTACCCACATTGGGGCATCACATCCCAGTGTCCCTTTTACGTTTTGAAAAAAGGTCTCACAGGATAGCCATCAGCTACCTTGTCACATTCTCCTTAATCTTATCCATGATGTAAATTCTCCTTCCTTTTAACAGTAAAAGGGCCGAAAGTTTCAGTACTACAATTTTAGAGTCCATGAAATAGCTTGAAAGATTGTATTTAGAGTAGCCCTGCTTTGTACCCTTATATATATATATATATATATATATATATATATATATATATATATATATATTATTGTGTCATCCACAGACAGCTGTTTCGATGTATTACATCTCTTCAGTGTGGCTATAAACTTTAACCCATTCAGTACCGCGAGGCAGAATTGAAACCCTCACATCGGATCCGATATCCTACTTCTAGACTACGGAACTGGGTGGTCAGTAAGGCTGAATTTAAGCGATATATTCATTTTATGCAGAAACTCCTCATCCACCAGAGTACTCTATTCCTATGGATGATGCCTAGAAAGCTTAATTGTGTTGAACATTAGATGTATGAAAACTTTTTTTCCAAAAAATTATATCATTTCAGACACTTATTTCCTAATATCTGTTCATGTAATTCATGTAATTTTTTTTCAGCATTTTTAGGTTTTATACTTACTTTGATATCATGTACTATGTGTGAATTTTCCTTGTTGGGATCATCAGTTGTTTACCATGTAACTGTTTTAGGGATTTAGAAACAAACCAAATACATCAACATAGCTCCCCAGCAGTGGTAATCAAACACCACCTCCCTTTCAGCTATGTTTTCAATACATAGCTTATGTCATACTATACTATATATATATATATATATATATATATATATATATATATATATATATATATATATATGCAAATAATTGGAAACGTTTTCATGTTCATACAAAGGTGGATTAAAACTCTGACCAACTTAACTCTTCAAGGAGGGGAAATGAGGCTGTAAGTTAGACGAGTGTTGAAAAATTTATCAGGTGAATCTGATGACAATGAAATCGTTTGAGATGAAGAAAAACCTGAGAGCAACCTCGAGACCGAGCACACGGTACAATTACAATGTCAACAATTACGAGGATAGGTGTGGTATCAAATTGGTTGAGGTGGGGATGTACAAGTAGTTTTGAGTAGTAATTTTGTATCAGCAAGTGGTCAGGTCTAGGAGTTCTTGGGGTCAAATTTAGTTCCCTCCCAAATGCAGGCGAGGGGAGGGTGGTACCAGATTGTAGTTTCAGATGAGATACGGAGTCAAAATGTTGAGATACAAGGAGAATTCATGCTTGCACAAATGGTGTCTATGAAATTGTTGATACTTTATTATTCATTCGACTAATTTTATAAATTGCTTGAAACAGTGCACAATTGACACTGGAGCTCTTCAATGAATAACATGAAGGATAGCAGAACTCTTCTGTGAATTGAATGGGGGAAAAAAAAAAGTGAAAAATTCAGCAAATAAAGAAGAGATAATTTTAATCAGAAGTTATTTCTGTTGAAAATGACATTCTATTTTCTTTGTATTGATTTAAGAGTGAGTATAAAATCATTCATATTTTTTTAATCTTATATTTACACTTTAGACTGTCCTTCGCTTGATATAAACTTCACTCAATGAATTTATGTCCACATACACACTAGTAATGTCCATGAAGTTCTTGGATGTTTCTAATTCATTTAGTTTATTATTCAATAAATGAATTTATGTCCACGTGCAGTGTCCATGAAATTTTAGGATGTTTCTCATTCATTTAGTGTATAATTTTCTCAATAATTTGATGTTCTGACATTAGCTCAATTTGATGCACATATGTCTGGAAATAGTGATAAATCTTTCTGGAATTTTTCTAGAAACCGTAATCTAAAACTGTTAAAATAGATCTCTTCAGTTTTCGAATTGGTACATCTGGTTGTGTATATATCATGTGTACAGGCTTCACCAAAGGAGCTACAAGGCTGAAAATTTGAGCATTTACTCATGTCTACAAAAAATCCTTTTAGTTGGGGGATCAGTTTGTAGTATGAGATTATACTAGATTGGTCCCTAGTTTTTGCCTGTTTACTTTTTGAAAATTCAGACTTTTTTGTGATCACTGACCAACAAAAGATGAGAGAAGTAACTTTATTCATCGATCAACCCCTTTTCCAAATGTTTCAATATGACAAGAGATGTTGGAAAGTTTCGGTTGAAAAGAGAAACCAAACTCGTTTTATTAGTTTTTCTGCAAATTGGCGTTTCCACTCTTGAATTAAATTAAGCTTTTGTCCTTCACATCTGATATCAGCCTTAAAGCAATCGGTTGCCGTGGTCAAGTGATGGTTTCTATTGAGTGACTAACTGGACTTGTTCAATAAGTATGAATTTCAAACTATGAATTTATGTCCACACACAGATATACATTCACTAATCACCAATACTATTTTTTTTTTTTTTGCTTATCAATTTTTTTTACGGTCTTTTTTATTCTTCTATATTAAAAGTCAACTCGATGAAATAAAATTTGCCCACGAATGTTATTGATAAGCCCAAAGAGAGTTCCAACCGAAGCAACATTATTTAGACTCTCTTTGTGATCTACAACATGAAAAACCTTGTTGAAATTGATTAGTTGTGGAGGAAGAAGGTACATTAAGCATTATCTCTTGAAAAAAATCAATGAAGGATGAATCTTTGGGGGTCAGGTCACCTCCTGCTATGGGCGGGTGGTGTTTACATTGTAAGAAAAGACTTCTGTGAAATAAAGAAATGTTCAAAGCCTAAGTAACGAAAATCCGATATCAACCACTTCCTCTGCTTTTGTCTGATGTTATTTGGAATTCGATATGAGGCAGAATTCTCTCCCTTCTTATCCCGGAAGATCAAAAAGAAATGACTCAATTGGATGTATTTACGAAGCAAAAAAAGACATTTTGTGGCCAGGAGAAATTATTACTGTGTTGAAGAATTCGAATTTCAAGCCATTAGAAACGATTCTTGGAGTGTAGATCGAAACTTGTTTGAACAGAGCGGCAGGAGCGGAATTGGATAGAAGTAGCGGCGGAGGCTGTAAAATTGTTAGTGATGGCAATAGTTTCTCGGATTCTATTACTGATATATTAGAGGGTAATCTTTTGGTACCCCAACTTTTCACTGAACAATACTTCATCAAAAATGGGAATACTCACACATATACACACCTCAAAGACATATGTATGTGTGCACCTGTGGATAGGTGTAAACTGTATGTGTATATGTAATGTGTGCATATATGTGCATTTTTATATATGTACACACGTGTTTGTGGTGTGTAGTGTACATTTTTGTTGGAATGTGGTTTAGAGTATGTGGTATTCAGTGTATGTTGGTATAATATGTGTGCATGTTGTGTGTCTATTAGTGTATGCATGTGCACTTGGGGCCTGTGTATGCACATGTTCATTGGAGTAAGAGGTATGAGTGTGTGTATTTGCATTAGGTATATAAATGCATGTTTGTGGCATGTATGTGGGTATTTTACGTTTCTGATGAAACTTTGTTCGATAAAAACTCGGGGTACCTCTTTGTTTTTCTTTTTTTTCCCCTCTTTTATTTGGAGATCAAAGATGAGTTTTCAGAAGGCTTTTCTTTTCTTTTTTCTACGTATCATTTTCTTATTTTTTTTCATCTTTGTTCCTTTTGCTGATTTTGGAATTAAAGAAAGAGAAAATGTTCCGAGAGAATTTTGAATCAATGATTTTCTCAGAAGCCAAGAAATATCAATACGTTGTTAGGAGGTTGAAAATTAAGAAACAAAGTATAATGAAACAAAAGACAAAAGAAAGGTTTATTAAAATCTCAATTTTCTTTGTTATTAGTTTCATTCTAACCAGATGTTATAGTTTATTTGTAGTATACCATAATGCGTATGATTCTATATGATTTTGATTTTTCTCAGTGTGGTGTGTGAATGATATAACTCTGTGTATTTATATATATATATATATATATATATATATATATATACATACACCTGTATGGACCAAGTAGTCTTGTAGTCAATTACTAGGTGTTCTGTGTGTACTGATTAATGTTTGTTTTGAATATTAACCTTTTTTTTTTTTTTTTTTAGTGTGTGGATAATTTTTATATGTAAATATGTTTATAGTGATTATGTTTATATATATATATATATATATATATATATATATATATATATATATATATATATATATACATTTCCTGACGATTAGTTTCTTATGAAAGACTAAAATAGTCTATGTTCATCAGGTAGAATTGAAAAGAAACTAGTATGAGAAATAAATCTAATGTAACTTATAATCTTGTATTATTATCATCATTATGATATCCTTATTTACAAAAATATTGAGCACTTTACTTATATAAATTGTAACAATATACTTGAAAAAAAAAAGTTATATATATATATATATATATCCACACACACACACACTACTCCTTTTGGCTAAGATATTCATATTTTGTATGTAAAGATGTATATATCTATTTATTTCAACCAAATATTCTATAAGCGTATACATGACTATGAAATTTCTGCCGGTTTTAGAAGTTATTTTAGACCATTCTTCATGACAAATACTTTCATAATAAATAGGTTTCGTGGTCTCATCTTTTGGATTCTGTTCTTGCCAGAAATTCTCTATGGTATTAAAGTCAGAAGACCGACATGGACACTCCATAACTTTAGTATTCATCTTCTTGAACCATTTTGATATCAAACAAAATTTAGCTTGGACATTTGTGAGGCATATTTGTTCAGAACTCAGTGTTACGAGGCACAAAATCACTTTATCACACTTGATTCTTTGGATTGTTATCTAGTTGATAGGTTCTAAGTTTTGGTTACTTCAAGTATGTAAGAATAAACTTTTTACAGTTTTAATATTAATTTTGACTAAATTTCTGTTGTTTTTATCTCAGCTTTGACTCAGACCATAATCCCACAATGATAGAACTCTAATCAGAAATAAAGTGTAAGCCCAAAGTGAGAATCAAACTCACACCACCTCGCAAGACAGAGTCTAGTATGTGCCTGACTGCCTTTAACCATTTGGTCATGGGGACATTACAGTTGAACAGAAGCTGATTTTACACCTCAGACTTAACTTTCTATAACTGACATCCGAAGCTTGTTGATGTGTACATTTGAAATATAGTTGTATTTAACACAATGATATGTCTTCAATTTTTCTAAGATATTGGACCAAGTGTCGTAACTTTTTTTTTTCTAGTTTTTGCCTTCATCCTAAATTTCAGTTGTTTTTTTTTTGTTTTATTTTTTGTGATGTATCAGATACTTTTTGCACCCACTGTATATTTTTAAAAAGTGTTTTGGCAAAGAGGTTTTTTGTTTTGTCTTCCTTTACAAATGAGTGATAAACAGAAGGAAGAGAGATAAATAGTAAAATAATATCAATTTAAAAAGTACATGACATATTCGTGGATAAGATGACACTTGAATCATCAGAAAAATTGGGATCTTGTCTTATCTGAGGGGTGCCTTATACACTTAGGATATAGTATTCTTAACTTCTTTTACCCTTCTTGAATATTTGGTTCTTCATGTCAGTCAGAAATTTCCTTCTAAAAGGGTTATCTTAGTTTGCTAGATAAAAGAAATTAAATTTTTCCTCTTTCTTTTCTTTTTTTTTTTTTGGACAATTTCTGTCTTGTGTGTCTTCCTTATTCTAAACTTTTGTCAGCACTTGAGTTAAATCCCTGCAAAGAATTGTGGTAAATTTAAAAAAAGTAGATATTCTCTCGTAGAATTAAAATGCAAAAAAAAAATTTTTTAAATTTAAAAAGCTAATTCTTGTTGTTGAAGGATTGGTCTATATCTTAGTGGCTTTCACTGTATAAAAAGTTTGAAAACTAAACTCAGAGGAGATAAATAAAAGAAAATAAAACAGCTCGGAAAATCTAACCACTAAAGTCTTCCTTGTGTAAATGATGAAACCTTGTTATCGAGTTTTTTTTTTTCTTTGCAATATGTTATCACTTGAAAAGCATTTTAATCCTGGACTTGTCAGTTGAACTTTATTTAATTTAGATAAAAAGTTGTGAAAAGTTTTGTACTTTCTCAAACTCTTTTTTACCTTCCCTGTTTTTCTCGTAACTTGTTGCTGAAAAATGTACTTCATTTGATTGACAATGTACCTTTTCTTGGCATCCTTCACTTTTTCCCTCCTTTTTTGTTTAATATAAATTTTCTATATATATATATATATATATATATATATATATATATATATATATATATATATACTTTTTCTTTTACTATCTTGTCACTTGAAAAACATTTTAATTCTAGACTTGTCAGTTGAACATTATTTAATTTGGATAAACAGTTCTATGAAGTTTTGTACTTTTTCCAACTTTTTTCCTTTCTCCTAACTCGTTCCTTGAAGATGTTTGTTTGTTTGCTTTCTCAGGAACATTAATTCTGTTTTGGTTGCTAAAAAGCTTCACGACAAATGTATAGAATTTCCATAAAAGGCATCTCCTCCATATTTTATCACATTTAGGCATCTAGCTGTAAAGCTTTGGCTGTTTAATTGCAATGAAGTCAAGACCAGGATCATCTGTGTACTGTGAAATTGTCAAAGTAATTGAAAAGCATTTGCTGTCGATGATTATTGCCATTTGATACGAGATTGACAGCCCTGAAGAGGGCACACTGTGATGTGTCACCCATGGAACAGGGTCTGCACGAAAGAGGACAAAGTGCACAGTTTCTTGCCAGCTGGGTTAATTGGTGGTAGAGCATAGGTTGAAAACAATCTTGTTGCTACAGCACCTGATATTCCCAGGTGATTGACTATTTTGGTAAAGACCAGACTCTATGTCGCTTTACTCAGGTGATCTTAGGAAGACCTGTGTATCCAACACAATTCGGCCGTATTTGCTATTAGACATGATTTGATAGAATACACACTTCAGAACTTGATCCATATTATTATGATTCAACAACTGTATGTTTGTTTGTAGGTATGTCACTGTAACATAGCAAAAAAAAGACATATTGTAGAAAAGCTAAAATATTGGAGAATAGAGCAATTTTCTGTCTGATTAGGCCATTGTAAATTAATTTAGTATAAATTGACAAAGAAATTTCTTTCCTGGGGAGATGAATTTAATCATCATCCTTTTAGCTTTTGTTGTTGGACATAGACCTTCCAGATGTTGCATGGACTATACATTCTGAACTTGTCTAGTTTGTCAAGCCACCTTACTCTCTGTTGGCCACAATTTTGCATATGATCTCTGTTTATCCATGCTGTAAGTTGTGATGTTCAGCAGTTGTCTGATATTCTTGCAACATGACCAGCCCATTGCCATTAGTTTTTTAATGAATCCTATGATATTTAGGACTCTTGTTTTTTTTTCCAATATACTGCACTGTCTTATGATTTATCCATGTGAGGTTGAGCATGATTCTTTCATGCGTATGTTGCATGGTTCTCACTTTGTTTCAGCTCCATAGGTGATTATTGGGAGGATGCATTGATTGTAGACCCTTCTTTTTAGGACTAATGGGATTTTCTTGTTATTGGAAGTTAGGAAGTTTGGACTTGACATCAAGCTTTAGAAATTGCCAAAGGAGGAATTTAAGTGAATGTAAATTAAGACGGTTTTATATTATATTATTATCAGACATCAGTAATAATTAATTTGCAAATTGAACTCAAGAGAACTTGTTAGAATGAAAGGCGTTTAAATTTCACGGCCATATCCTATTAACTATTCATTCCAAATGTTTTGAACTTTTGTACAGTGTCTTTCGTTGAAAATTTTGCTTTAAAAATAAGAAAAAAGCAAAAACAGGAAGGGTTTGAAAACATGGATTCACATGTTGTTTCATAGATGGGATGGAATAGAACTTTCTAACTTTTAAATTTAAAAAAAAAAAAGATCAAATGTCATCATCAAGACAAATAAGCACCGATTCAAATTATCTCCCTTACATCATTAGATGATTTTTTTTTCCTCTTCAGTTCAAAGAAGAGTTCCATTATCTTCTATCCAATTCATTGAAGAGTTCCATTGTCACTTATAGGTGGTCCATGATTTAATGATAACCATCTTATATCTTTGAGAAACTTTCTGAAGGTCAGAGTTCAGATAGTAAAAAGGTTCTCTTAAGAGTAGAAAATATTTACTACTTCATTTGGAATCACGCATGAAGAAAGTTTATGATATTTTGGGAATTTTTTCTTTTATCATAACAGAAAATTACTTTGAGCACTTGATATTTTCAAATTTATACAAGCTTGATGGAAAACTGCTCTATCCTTAATTATCATTACCGCATTTAGCGGTCTATAAGGCACATGGCTTACAAAGGTATTTTAGGGACTTCTGCTTGCTATAACTCGTTCAGGTCCCCTAATTGTGATACCAGTATATTGGATGGAGTGTGATAATAGATAATGTGAAATAAAATTGTTACCAAGAAGGTTTTTTCAGTTTTTAAGTTGGTCTGGCTGGCTGGCTGTGTACGCATCATGCATACAGGCCACACCATTGAAACAAGATGGCTGAAAATTCAAAAAATTACTCCTTTCAAGAAAATTTTATTTCGAAATATTCTCCCAAAGTGAGCTTTTAGTGGATGGTAGGATTTGCAATGTAAGTCTATGCTAAATTGATCCTTTTGTTTCAGACTTTTTTGGTGACCGCTCCTCAACAAATGGCATGAGCGGTAACTTTCATTGATTGCTCCTTTTTCCAATTTTTCAAATGATCAGCCTCAACCCTGTGTGCTGCTAAATTTTGGCCATGTGACAGTTTCTATTGAGTGACCAACCAGACCTGTTTACATATTTTGAAAAAAAATGTGTAAATGTGCATCCCATATACTGGCAAATGCAATCACTTTTTACTGATTATTCTTCCATCTGAATTTCAAACGCTTTTTACATCTACTCCCAGTTTGTCCTTCTACTGTTGGTAGTGAGCAGCCTGGATTGGAAATAATGAATATAGCTGAGACTCTAACTTATATTGCTCATCCTCAGAAGTCTGTCCTAAGATGATGGGCCTTTTGGGTGAATAATGGATATAACTATATGGCAAGATTTAAATGTCTACTGCCAGCAGCCTTTATAGTTTAATTGGTAAAAACCTGAATAGGTTAGTCTTGAAAGGGTTAACACAGTTGTTTGGAAGTTCTCTACCCTTCGGATAAGAAGCGGAAGACGTCACTTCTGCTGCTTATTGAAGTGACTATTTTCCTCACTCTGTCTCTGTCATCCCCAAAAGACATGGTTCTTATAATGACGTTGGCAAGAGAAAAGGTAAAGTCAAGCGTGACATGTCTTCTTCAGCTCTTGTAACCTGAGGTTCCAATTTGGCATTATGCCGATTTCGTTATTCTGTCCATTTCTTCAATGTAATAAGCTGCTAAAAAGCAAGAAATTGTTCCAAGCCCGCAGGTCATCTTTCAAAGCCTATTATGCTATTCCGGTGTCTTGCTGCCATTTTAATAAATCATGCCCAGCGGGACATGATAACCTGAGAGGACATTTGATAATCAGTGAAATGTATTCCTGACTTATAACACCTGTGTTTCTGAGTGAGGTATCCTAAGTAAAACAGAGCTAAATCATCCTTTTAAGAATTTCTATGTGCTTGTTACTTGGTATCATTGACCATCACCATTCAATGAATCACTCAAAGAGAAAATAGCAGAATATAAAATGTCACTTGACAACTACCAAAAAGTCACCGATTCAACGAAAATTCCCTAAGTCATTAAAGCAGCAGAGCTATTTACATCTGGAGATTTGGTACTGAGTTTGACATAGATAAACATGTCACTGACATCTTTTAGTTGCATGTAATGTTTGGAGTGATCAATTAAAAGATTGGAAAAATTATTGCCATCACTTCCCTGGATTGATCTGTAGTGCAAAGTGCTCACAAACCATGGTTTGAACACTGCTCACCATTTATATTATCTCTGCTGTTAACTATTAGGCCACTCACACCTCCCTAAGATGGGTTAGTGACAATAATTTGGAGTCAGCAATGTTTCAGCTCCATAGGTGACTATCAGGAGGATGCATTGGTCTCAATCTTAAAAGTATAGTTTGTTCTGCCAAAGCCTTGGTGTGTTTAAAATTTTCCCCCAAAATTAAAGCTGCTAAGGGCAGATGAGAGACGGATCTTTTCCTGAAGTGATTGATATTTCTGTTTTATGATTGTCTCATATGAGATTGGTATGTATTCTATACATTGCAAAGTTTTTTAATATAAAGAGTTTTTTTTTTTGTATATAAAAGGCAAAGTTGATTTGGTCGTATGAAAAGTTTTACTTTGAGTGGCGATCAGAAAAGCTGTTTTGATCCGAGTCATGGATCATACCTCTTGTACTCTTGGAAGTAGATATTGGTCTTATGGACAGCTCAACCATGGATATTATTAGTTTCAAAAGTCAACGGAAAGGAAAGTTTTACACGGATTCAAAGAACAAAAAGTAGACATCTGTATTATTGTTTTTTTCTTTTCTTTTCGTTTTGTTTTGGTTTTTGGTGCTGAAAATGGACTAAGAGGACCGAGACATAGTTTGTTCCTTTCATAATTCATAAAAAAGCTTGAAATGGATGAGAAGAAATGAATTTGAAATAGAAACCGTCAAGCAACCAATGTCCCTCGGCAGCATGCATGCTTGAGGGTGATCAATTAAAAAATGGAAAAAGGGGTGCTCAATGAGTGAGCTATTTCTCTTGCATTTTTTTGGGCAGTGATCGCTAAAAATAGCCTGAATTATAAAAAAAGAACCCCAAAAAACAGGTGGACATAAACTAAGGGACCAATCTAACATAAACCTACATTGCAAATTGAACCTCCCTCTGAAAATGTATTTAGGTGGGGAGATTGAAAAAAAAAAAACAACCCCAAAAAGTTTTTTCTAGACATCATCATCATCACCATCATCATCATCATCATCATCATCATCATCATCATCAGTCTTTTAACGTCAATCGTTGGACATAGACCTTCCCCAGGATTAGCCACAATTCTCTGTCATGGGCGTCGCAGAGACAGTATTTCCTGAATTTGTCTAGTTTATCTCTCCATCTTGTGTTCTGTCGTCCTAGGTTTCTCATGTGATCTCTGGGGATTCATGTTGTGAGTTGTGATATCCATCGGTAGTCTGTCATCCTTGCAACATGTCTTACCCATTGCCATTTTAGTTTTTTAATAGTTTCTGTGATGTCTTGGACTCCTGTTTTCTTCCTTATGTCTTGTGATTTCTCCATGTGAGGTTGAGCATGATTCTCTAATGCGCACGTTGCATACTTCTCAGTTTGTCGGTCTGTCTCTTGGTTGGGTTCCATGTTTCAGCTCCATAAGTGACCATCAGGAGAACGCATTGGTTGCATACTCTTCTTTTCAGGATTATTGGGATCATCTGTACTTGTGATCTGTAGATAGCCAGCCAACTTCGAAAGCTGAAGAAACCTATGTTGACAGTTTTAGTTGTCATTTTCTAATACATAAAAGTAAGTGATAAGATATGTCCTAGCTGTGTATTGGTCAAGCAATCTGGTTGGAACCGTTTATTCTTTGTTTACGATTCACAGTGTCCACTAATGGCCGCAGACTGACAGTCTGAGTAGCTGCAATGAAAAATAACTAAAATTAAGATGAAAGGAAATACTAGTCAGAAATTAATAACAGAGTTTTTATTTTGTCTCCAAAACTGCAACATTACTTCCTTCACAACTTTTTGTATTTGATACTGACGGAAGGTTATAAAAAGACAGATAAAATAGAAGAATACATGGCTGTCATCAGTGAAAAGATGAGAAATAAAAATAAAAGTTAACACTTAAAAGAAAAAAATATTCATAGTCCGATCAAATCTGATATGAAAAAAAATAAGACTGTTTACCGATATGTTTAACAAACTTTAGCATATCCTTTAAAGTAAAAATAAAAAGAAAAGAAAAAAGTAAAAAGTACAATCCAAACTTGTCATCATGGTCAACAATGAACAACTGTAGCATGAAAGTTTGAACTCAAGTAAAGAAAGATAAATTTCATTTATGACAAATCTGGTGTTTTCCACTGGAAAACATCTAAAAGAGGGTAGAAAAGAGACGTCAAGATTCTGGAGAATCTAGATATTATTAGTAAAGCCATCAAAATGAGACCCCAAAAATGGTCAAAAAGTTTGTTTTTTTTTTCCTAGAATTTAAAAAAAATTGCTTTTTTGGGAGAGATTTAGTGGAGTACAGATGCCAATTTTCAAGTCAGTAGACAAAATGGTTTGGTCAGGAACACTGGAACCTATGCACATCTAATAAAGGATGGAACTCTCCACTACTTACGGTTGTTCAAATGCAAGATTGGCTGTCATAGAATCACTCTCCACTGTAACTTCTATTCCAACTAAAGATGATTACTGTAACTTTTATATTACATGTATGATAAAAAAAATTGTTAATCTTTTAAAAATAAATGTATTCATTTATCAGAATGAAATAAGCTCAAGCGTATCTGTACGATAAATTTTCATTAATATCCAAGACTTGTAAATTTAGCTGAATCAGTAAGACAGCCTCCTGACAATCATTTTTTGTGATTCCAAATCATGGTTTAGGAATGTGGATTTCACATATCGGATTACATTCCTGATTTTGATGAGAATTGTACTTGTTGCGGTAGGAAAACAAATTCTACTCCAGACAAAAATGAAAATCTTTAATGCTAGTGTCTGCTCGATCTTCCTGTGAACTTTGGACTATAACATGTGAGTCAGAACAATAAGTAGACGTCTTCCAACAATACCTTTGAAGAACAATGGCAAATGTAAAAAAACTGGACAAAATTACGAAAGATCTTTACAAAAGAACTGCGAGTAAACATTAAAAGTAGACGGCTTAACTGGCTGTGACACCTACTAAAATTATTACCATCAATACACACAAAGCAAGCTTCAGCCAAATATGACTGTACCACTGGAATACCAGTCTGCTCAGATAGTGTAATTGTTAGCATGTATGCCTCGTATGCAAAAGGTCCTGGGTTTGATTCCTAGTAAGATCTGCGAATTGAGAACCATGCAACGTGCACATGAAAAAATTATGCTGTGCCTCACATGGAGAGACCGCAAGACAGCACAGTACATCCGGAAAAAGACAGGAGTCAGGGAGATCATAGAATCCATTAAAAATGGCAGTGGGCTTGCCATGTTGCAAGAATAGCGGACAACCGATGGACATCGCAACTCACGAAATGGATCCCCTGAAACCAGATGCACAACCAGGGCCGGCAGAATATTAGATGGAGAGATGAGCTAGACAAATTCCGAAAATACTGGCTCCGCGACGCCCATAATAGAGAAGTGTGGCGAATCCTGGGGAAGGTCTATGTCCAATGACGGATGTTGAAAGATTGATGATGATGAGCAAAGACTGTGAAAAACTCCTCATTTTGACAAATTCGATGAGACTTGAAACTTGCAGGGATCATTAAACAGATGCGTGCAATGAAAACCAGTACTTTGTCACTGGTCAGTCACAGTCCATTGGCAGAGACAAACGTTTTACCTTTGAGAACAAAAAGTAGACATCTTCCGACTATCCCTATCAAGAATAATAGCAAATATGAAAAAAACTACTAAACTACAAAGGATTTTTTGCTAAAGAATTACAAGTAAACCATGAGTGTAAAAATCAAAAATAGATGGTTTGACAAGCTGGGGCACCTACTAACATTACCACCATCAACAAGCCCTAGCTGATAATGATTTTTGTACTAAAAGGCCAGCAAAATAACTCTCAGTGTGTGTTTTTTAAATTTTTTTTCAGCATGTTTTGCCGTTTTTTCAATGTCTTTTAGAAATCAATTGAGCGTAAAAATATTTTTCAGTTGGCCACACAGAATCAGATGTAATACGGCTGAAATAACATCAATACAATAGGCTTGTCATTTTTTTTCTGTTTCTCCAGGAACGCCTACTCACTATTCACAGCAAAACCAAATACTTCAAACAAAGGTTATAACTTTTGCAATCATCCAAAACTATCTGAATTACCTGTTCCACTGATTGGTTTATCAACTAGTATGACTTACGTTAGAATTGTGAACAGAGATCCACAAACAATATTCAAATCTATACCCCAAGATAATTCCTGTTTCCATAATGTTATTTTTTTTTTCTTCTTTTCACTATCTAGCTTTTCAAATATTGTTTGTTCTGGTCATACAAAAAGCACCATTTTCTCATCTATTGTCTCTTAGGTATAAAATCGTTTGGGCTGTGGCGAAAACAGACCCAACAGTATTATTAATCATTTGCAAATTTATTCAGTTTTTTTCTTTCTTATCATTTTTCAAATTGAGGCATTTTGCGATATCGTAAATTGATACCACTAGCTACAATGCTCTGTTTGTCTGATAGAGTAGGACTGGGACATCGACATGCATAACTTGAGTTTATATGAGATTACCTATGTATCTATCAAACGGACAAGCAAGTGAAGAAAGCAATGTCAAGTTCGACTATTTCCCTCAGAAAGTTAAGTTTGATGAATACTTTATATCAAAGTTCGGCTGTGGAGTAAGAAAGGATAGAGAAAAAAAAAAATGACTGCAGCAGAAGATTATGCCTTATAGGAGAGAACA
Organism: Thysanoteuthis rhombus; assembly: GCA_963457665.1. NCBI lineage: Eukaryota > Metazoa > Mollusca > Cephalopoda > Oegopsida > Thysanoteuthidae > Thysanoteuthis > Thysanoteuthis major. Next base: position 14,055,247 of record OY735233.1, read on the forward strand.
TTGGCTTATCGTAAGAATGCAAAGTTCACAAGAAATAGAACTCGGAGCAAGAGAGATTTTCAAAGATGGAAGTTGCATTAAAAGATTTATATTTGGAACCAATGGTGTTCTATCCATGTAATGATATTGCTTTGGAGGAAGAAAGAGAGAAGAATAAAAAGTATTAACATGTTAGGAACCATCAACCAGAACTGTCACCAGTTTTCAAGAGACTGACTATGTATGTATGGCCTGTACAGGCCACACAGTGCCAGCGGCTGAAAATTGAAGCATTCGCTTTACTTTATATCATGTCTATAAAAAAACGTTTTTATCTTTTTTTTTTCAAAATTTCCTCCAAGATAGGTTTTTAATGTTGGGTTCAATTTACAATATAACTAAATTTGTTCCTTAGTTAGTGTCTGGTAGAGCTCGCACTGGTTTTTATGCAATGCAATCAAAAGCTGTTGGTCACGTGAAGGTTTCTATTGAATAACCAACCAGACCTATTTCATTATTATATACATTTCTATTCTTATTTCTATTTCCTATGAGATTTTGTCTTTTATGATCATTCCAATGGCATGCAGGAGATAATTACATTTTTTGCACAATTCTAGAACTTGGAAACTTCTGGTTTCTCTTCAACTCCTGACTATTATGTTGATATTGAATTATTGAAATGATAGGGAACGTAGGCTTAGCCCATGGAACCAAGCCATTAGTCCGCAAACAGGAAAAATTATCAAAAAAATGAATAGACAAAGTTTCTGTTGTTTTTAATAACGAATGAAAAACTGCTGCCTCAATAATGTCACCTTATTCTTATCTGGTTTAAGTGCTGTAACATTGTGTAACTATATGCTGGGGAACAAATTTAATTATGCTAAATGATATTTCTTGGTACATAAAGGTTGAATATCATTTTAAAAGATTATAACATTATATATTGGTTTCTGAATTACATCATGGCTACAAAACTGGTTCTCCAGATATTCAAAATGACTGAATACCTTCTTGACAGACCTCATATATATGAGACAAAAGATAGACCTTAAAGAGACCAACAGAACAAAGGAAAATCGTAACTTAACATTGAAAAAGAATAAGATGAGTTAATTTTGAATAAAATAGGTCCAGTTAGTCTCTCAATAAAAATTATCATGTGACAATGTCTTTTGGCAGTGTTGGGGGTTATCAATAAGAAAATTACTACTCTGGCATTTTGTTGAGCAGTGATTACTAGAAAAAAGTCAAAATTATAACCCCCCTCCCCCCCAAAAAAACAAGCATGAATGCTGCTGGACACAAACTAAGGTATCAATTTTGCATAAACTTAGACTGGAAATTGAACTACCCCCCTAAAAACCTATCTAAAGAGGGGGTATTAAGACATGAAAGGAGCAAATCTCATTTTTTTTTCTTAAGACTTAGTAAAAGCAATTTAAAAAAAAAAAGATATAAAAGGAGCAAATGTCATTAGGATGGCCTGTATCCACGATATATACGTATATAACCAACCAGCCAGGTAGACTAACTTAGAAACTGACTGAAGAAACATATGTTGACAGTTTTGGCTGATGGTTTGTAACATTTGTCACGAGGTCAAAAATTATATGGCTCAAACGTAACAACAGTGACACAATAAGCGACTGTTTACCAAACTCCTAGACATAAGGAGTAAATATTTAAATTTTCATCCCTCTTGCTCAATTAGTGTGGCCTTTACGCGTGATGCACAGCCAGACCAACTTGAAAACTGAAGAAGAATGTTGACAGTTTTGGTTGATGGTTTCTAATATTTGTCATTCGATGATTAAATATGATTTGCCTGAAACGCAATCCCATCGACACAATAAGCCATAAACTTTCTCGTCATTGTTTCTTTGTTTCTTCTGCAAACCCCATCATAACACCTATAGCAAATGGAAAATACTTCAAACAAAACCTATGACTGGTGTTTTAGCTGGAGGTTTTGGCAATATTCAAAAATATCATTTATGTACTGGGGAGGGTTCTTGTTGCCAATGGCAAGCTTTGGCACCTTTTGAAGTCTACTACCATCTTTTCTATTTATGTTTCACAGTGGGGAAAAAATGAATCTATTGGAATGAAAACAATTATTGGGTAGAAGAAAAACTGTTCAGACAGAGCATCACTCCACATCAGGGAAATTGACTAATTTTTTTCCTATTGAAAACTATCAACATATGTTTCTTCAGTTTTCAAGTTGGTCTGGCTGGCTGTGTTTCCCATGTACAGGCAACACTGATGGAGCTAGAGGGAAGGAGAATTTAAACATTTACTCCTTATGCCTAGGAAGAATGTTTTTTGAAAAATATTCTCTCCAAAATAAGTTTTTAGCAGGGGTTCAGTTTGCAATGTAGATTTATGCTAAATTGGTCTGTAGTTTGTACCTAATTGCGTTCGTGCCTTTCTTTTTTTTTTTTTTTTTCAAATTCAGACTTTTTAGTGATCCACCAAAAAGGGAGAGGAGTAACTTAGTCATCGATCACCTGTTTTTCCAATTTTTTAAATTGATCACTCCCAACACAGCAAGATGTTGGTTAGATGACTGTTTCTGTTGAATGATTAACCAGACCTGTTCTGTTAAATCATTTTCTGTTCTCATTTTCCCCGTGTGTATTTTGGAGGTCTTACTGTCACGGTTGCATCACAAGTTCCTCCTAGCAATCGACGCTCATGGCGACTGCCTGTGTTGCCTGGTACCATCTATGTACCTATCAAAGAGACAAGCCAGAGAAAAAAGTGGGGTTCAGTTCAACTGTTTCACTCTGAAAGTTCAATTTAATGAATACTTTTACATCAAAGTTCAGCCTTTGAATAAGAGAGGGTAAAAAAAAAAAACTGTGGCGGAAGATTATGCCTTTTAGAAAAGAACGTTGGCTTATCCTGATAATGCTAAGTTCACAAGAAGTAGAACTCTGAGCAAGAGAAATTCTCCAAGTTGCATTAAAAGATTTACATTTTTAACCAATGGTGTCTACACATGTAATGATATTGCTTTGGAGAAAGAAAGAGATAGAAAAAAAAAGTATTTATTATTATATACAGTTTTTCATCTTCAATAAGTTTTTTGATTTCATGATAGTGTCTGTGGCATGTATTGTTGTAAGGTTGTCACAATCTCAGGACTTGAAAACAACAGGAGCTTTTTGGTTCCTTTCTAGATGCATCCAACATCTCTATAACTCACTTTGTCTGTCCCCTGCTGACTGACGTCATTTATAATGTGTTTTAATCAATTGGCCAAGTTAACTGACATTTTTTTTTCTTTCTTAATATATCCTCATGATAGAAAAAAAAATATCTGTTGTTTTAACGGTGGTATGTTTTACTTTTTTGTCATCAAAAAACAATCATTTATTCTTTTTTTATTGTAATCGATTTTTGTTACCGTCTGCAGTTACCTTTCAGAGCCCTATCCCTCCATTTATCCTTGGATTTGCTTTCAGCGGACCCTCCCTATCCATGGTTTTCCTTTTAGTTGATGGACACATCATCAAAATTATGTCCATGTCATGTTTACAATGGATTGTGTCTCTCTAAACCAATGCTCATTGGTCCAGCAAGTCAGCACATTAGGAATCTGGTACCTTTAGTTTGCGGATCTGCCTCTAGAATTCTTTGATTCACTATCAAACCGTGCTTTGTACCAAGATTTAGCGTTTCAAACAACTCGTTTAATCAAATGCCTAAAAACTTGACCGCGCTTTAAAAAAGAATCCGAGAACTCAAAATTTCGCAACTTTAGATCTTTATTCTAGCATAAGATTGAATGTGTAATTATTCATTTTTCTGACTCTGATTATTTTGGTAAAAACAATTAAAAAGCTTGAATAAACAAATAACTTTTATTATACTATGATTTGTATTGTTCAATAATATTAATAACAGGTTTGGTTAGTCATTCGATAGAAACCCCTTTGTGACCAACATCTATTTCCAGCATACAGTGTTGGGGTTGATTAATTAAAAATTTTGAAAAAGGGGTGACCAATGAACGAGTTACCTCTCTCACCTTTTGTTGGATCAAAAAGATTGAATTTACAGAAACGAGCATGAATTTAGCCAGGCAAATAATCAGGACCAATCCAGCATAAACTTACATTGTAAACACCTCCTTTCCAAAAAATCAATTTTGGGGATGGATTTAAGGAATTTTTTTTCTTTCCACCAGATATATTAAGGAGTAAATATTTATTGGTGCTGTTAGTACAGATGATATGTATATACATAGATCGCCACCCAGCTAGACTGAATTAAAAACTATAGAAACTCAGGTTGACAGTTCAGGTTGATGATTTCTAGGTCACTACCAGAAAGGAGCATTGGCTTATCGTAAGAATGCAAAGTTCACTAGAAGTTGATATCAGTGCAAGAAAAAGATTTTCATTTTGACCCAATGGTGGGATATTGCTTTGGAAAGGGTATTAAGATGTTTTATCATTACCTCTGCCAAAGGAATTTGAGGGTTATATGTATTTAGTCAGGTCTGTTTTTCAGTTTGTCCTTCTGTCAGGCCACACAGTATCTCCAAAAGGATTTGATAAATCTCAATGTACTATGTTGGAAGGTTAGCTATGGGGCAAGTAAGGATTGGTTGGATTTGGGGGTGGATCTTTGAATTTGTTTCTAATTGAAGGATATTTTACTGCCCCTCTCCACGTTTATATATATATATATATATATATATATATATATATATATATATATGCTCATGACTGTCCACAAGACTAAGATTTCTGAATGAATTTCATTGAGTTAAGATGACCAGTAATGGGACTAAATATAGGGCTATTTAACTTTTTTGTTTTTTAGTCCCCCCCCCCCCTTTTTTTTGGTAGAATTTTCAAGTGTGCAGTTGGAAAATTTTTCAGGCTTCCGTAGCAATCTTTTAATTTTTAGTGTTTCAAGTCAAAACATTCAATGACAAATATAGATGAAGCCTTTATTTGATAATATTGTCAATGCCTATTGTTATCAAAATGAGTCAGTCAGTCCTAAACAACTTGAAACTATAATCAAAATTTAAAAAAATCAAAAAAATTTCAGATTTTTATGAAGCAAAGTTGTTGATAATAATGAATTGATAACTTAATGAAGAATTGATTACTAAGAATTCAAATTTATGATAATGAATGTAGTTTGGTCTAATTTTTATATTCTTTGCTTAATGTTATCAGCCAGTGTCCACACATCTCTATACGACACACTTTGGTAGGTTGGTTCCAGTTATGTTAAACAACAGAAATAGGAAGGAAGAGATGTAAAGTCGTTTAAGAAATTGTTCCTGATTGATTCTTTTTTTACCAGTTGAATAGAATAGAATGTCTGAGGTCTGCATTTTTGCATTAAAAAAAGGCTAGAAATGCCCATTTACGTTTTTTATTCAAAATAATACTTGCAGAATATTTCTACATCACTATATTTTGCAAGTATGAGAATCAATTGACACAAAGGAAGACTGATTGCTCTTCTTCCTTGTCCTTTTGCTACGGATGATGGTAACATTGTTGAACTTATGGTTCTTGTTTGTATGAAAGGTTCTGTCCCCAAATGATCACAATAAGTGGTTTCTTCTGTATTTTATGAAACCAAATTAGATGGATTATATGTTTGTCATAAAAAATAACTGGTGTTTGTTTTTGTTTCTTCCCTTTTTTTCTCTAACTTTGTGAACAATTCTTTGTTTGAAACCATCAACCAAAACTGCCAATATAGATTTCTTCAGTTTTAAAGTGGTTCTTGCTGGATGGTTATGTATGTTTTGTGCATGCAGGCCACAATAATGAACTTAAGATGCCTAAAAATTAAAATATTTGATGTCAAGAAATAACTTCAGTGTTGTTTTTTTGAAAATACCCCCTTTACAGTCTTTTAGTGGGTTGTTCAATTTGCAATGAAAGTTTCTGCTAAATTGGTCTCTTTGTTTGTGTTTGCCAGCGCTCATGCTTGTTTTTTTGAAAATTGAGACTTTTTTTTAGTGATCACTGCCCAAGAAAAGGCAAGAGGACTAACCCATTCATTGATCATCCCTCTTCCCAATTTTTGAATAGATCACCCCCAGGTGATTTTCTATTGAGTGACTAACAAGACCTGTCTCTATTTGTTTGCTTTCCTTCCTTTACTAATTGTCCTAACTTAACCAAAATATCTTTCAATCCATCTGTAACTCTAAACTTGGCGTCGACTCTTGTTCCCTCCCTCTTTTGTAATTCTCAGTCGGTCAATAATAAAATCGGGTATCTATGACTGTTTCTGGCAATCAGCTGTTTCTTGGCATTTCTGAAAGAACCGGATTTCATCACAGATTTTCATCCTTTCTTGCCCACAACCTCCACATAGCTTGGTTTATATAATTAGAAACTGTCAACCAAAACTGTCAACAGTTTCTTCAGGTTTCAGGTGGGTCTGGCTGGCTATGTATATATGTATATACATATCGTGCTCACAGGTTTTACTTATCGAGCTTCTGGGCTGAGAATTGAACATTCATTCCTTATTATGTCTGGAAAAAAGCTTTTTTTGTTTTTTGAAAGTCAACCCTCTAAGAAGATTTTTAGTGGTGGAGTTCAATTTCCAAAGTAAGTTTATGCTAAATTGGTCACTTAGTTTGTGTCCTGCAGAATTCATGCTTTCTAAAAAAAAAAAATCCAGACCTTTTTAATGAGCTCACCCAATAGAAGGCAAGAGATGTGACTTATTCATTGTTACTCTTTTTTCCAAATTTTCAATTGATCACCCCAACATAGCATGCTGCCAAAAGACATTGGACATGTGTTGGTTTCTATTGAGTGACTGAGCAGATCTGACAATCTCATTCAGTAGCATAGTATTAATAGAAAAAGTGATGGATTAATTATGTATGGATCGGCACTTTCAGTTTCAGATCAAAGTATCTGTGCTCTCTATCTAGGATCAGAGTGTCACTCTCCAACCCTTTGTGTAGGATTAGAGTGTAGTATCAACATGTGTCCGTTCCAAGAGATTGTCACTTGACCACACATAACACAAGCTAGACCTAGAACTGTCGACTGAGTTCGAAATTGAGTAAGGATTGAAGAGAAAAGGGATTCGAATTTGAGTGATAAATACCTTGCTTATTCCTGTTGTTGCATTTCTCTGCAGGTCGTTCTGTCTTCCTACAGGTAAGACTTATCACGTTCATCATATGAGGAAGAATAATTGCAACAAGCCCTCTTGTCGATGGAAACAAATGTTAGTTTTTATTCCGTCATGTCTGACAAAAAATAACTTTGGTATACTTTCTAGCGATGTCGAGATGGCACCACATGGGAAATCTTGAATTGAATTTCTATTCGGTTTTTGAAAGGAACTAACCTTTCTATCTTTGAAATTAAAATGTCTCTGCTGCTATCGGTAACATCTATTGTTCTCTCTCTCTATCTATCTATCTATCTATATATATATATATATATATATATATATATATATATATATAACTTTTCTTCTTTGCTCATTCCCTTCCTATCTCGGCATTGCAAGCTGAACAAAAGGCGACCATATTCTCTGAGCAAAAAAACTGCCAACTGAATCTCTTTTTCACTGAATAAAATCTACCCTCCCATTGTAAAAATCCTGGCCAATGAAAATGAGGGATTTTGTATACAAACATTGACTGCTGGTTCTGCAACTCTTACCTACCTGGTATTAACTTGACCACTCAAACATGGGGACACGTAGTCTGCAAAGCTATGAAAAGAGATGAGATGGATTCCCATTTCCTCATCTTTGACCTTTGTCAACAATAGGGAAAGATTCTGTTTTCTAACTAATCTAAGAAGGAATATGTGGGGACTTAGGAAGAAATGAGATAAAAAAAACAATACAAGCATGGCTGCTGCAGGGTCAATCACCACTCCTCTGTCTATTCTGACTGAAGATGAGTTTTACAACTTTTGCATTCTCTCTCTATATATATATGGATATATATATATCTCATGCTGGAATGGTGAAATTGGCTTAATTTCAACTTTTTTGAAAGAAATTAATGATTATGTTGTTTCAATTTGATTTCAATCAAAAGTTTATTTAATTAAAGCAACTATTTTTTTACCGTCAAAATTTGTAATCAAACCGAAATCAATCGTTTTTTCAAAAGAATATGTAAATTTTGCCAATTAGACAATACAACCAATTCGTTGTAATATATCTACAAATTCATTTATTATCTATATGTGAGACTTCTCAGTTTACCTCAGTCTTCAAGAGAGCCGCCTACCAATCACTTCATTGTTATTTCAGATTAATGGCAAATCGAAAGTTAATTTAATTTTAATTTTATAATGTTAATTTAATATCGGTTTGGTTTAACCTGATAGGAAAAACAAAGACTAAAGAGTTAACACCCCTAAATTAGGTGAGGATAGTTGTTCTTGTTGAGGTGAAAAAACAAAACAAGATGTACTCAAGTCTCTGACTTGGACAGGGTTGTGAGAAGAACATATGAGCCAGAAAATCAGTAGTAGTTCAGAGATTGATGGATACAAGGGAATGAACTCTTTCAAAGTCATTTTCTCATTTACTGGAGAACAGAATTTCATTATTTAAAAAAAAAAAAATAAGCGAAATTGTGAAAAATAAAAATAAGTTAACATCTGCTCTTCCCAAACTTTTTTTCAGTTGAATTTGGAAAGTCTATAAAGGATTTATCATGCAGACCTTTGAAAGTTCTGAGTTTTCCTCTCCTGTTATAACACTGCCTTGGCCAGAATATCTATCTTCTTTATCTGCTGTAACTTTAGAATAGGGATTAGGTACTTTTATCTGAATCACTTTTGTCCACGCCAAATCTTGAAAAGTTCTTAATAAATTTAAATGAAATTCTGTCTAATGGTGGGCCATTGTTTGAGGAAGAGCTTGATAAATTTTTGGATGGATCCAGGAATTTTTTCCCTCATAATCAAAATGAATTCCTGGATCCACCTAAATATTTCAAAGCTTTAGAGAAGATATTTGTACATATTGTCATAAGTATTTTGAAAAATCAGAACTTATTCTTAGTGATCACTCCCCAACAAATTACAAGTGAAGTGATCTATTCATTGAGCACACCTTTTTCCAATTTTTTTTGATTGATCACCTTTAACACGGCCAGCTGCCAAAAGATATTGGTTACGTGATTGTTTCTATTGAGTGACTAACCTGATGTGGTACTTTAATGTTCTTATTATTTCTGTCTTATGCTCACTTGTTTTAGCTGTACAAATAAGTGTATTTATAGAGAAAGATGTTTATTGTAATCATGGTTATGAAACTTATTTTTATTGAGCTTGTTTGTTGCAAACAATTAATTCAAATGAATTAGAAATGACATTAAAACTAGGGCAGTGCCTGTTTTGAAAGTGCTCGTTTGAAAGGTCTGGACTTCATGGTTTGTTGAGCGGCCTGCCATAATAGTCATGTAAAATGATATTCTGTCCTTAATACGAAACTACAGCTTTGAAGTATTTCCATTACCCGTCTTCATATCAAAAATTTAAATCTATTGCCATTAGTTTTTAGATAAAGATCTGTAGTTTGTAATTTTTTTAATTTGTTTTTCATTAGATATCTCAAGAACCGCTGATAAAAAAATTCAAACTGTTCTTCCTTGTGTGCAGACTAACATATCTTATATAATATATCAAGTAATTGCTATGAAGACCTGCGTGTACACAGACAGTGATTTCTTCAATTTTAGCCAGATATTCATATCAACCATATCAATTTTTTGTAATCTGAAGTTGTTTATAACAATAAATCTATCATTGTGGAGACAAATTCATAAATATGAACATGAATTTTTTCGTCGTTTACTTAATGTTATCAGCTTGGTATTGTTATCTACAAGGTCATGTCTCAAAGCGGCTCCCTATGCATTATGTTACCATTGTTTGGAACCTGACAGGTATCTCGTACAACAATGGTATTCATTGTATGATACCAGAGATTACAACTTATTGGTGCTGTATGAAATTGTCATTAGCTACATCCGGTATGCATGTGGAGATCTCTTCAGATTCTCCTTGTATTTGCCTGTGACCACAGCTGCGAAGCTCCCCAATGAGGATAGAAACAATGGTTTTTTTTCTAACAATGCATTTCTAATCATTGTACCTCAACAGGTGTTCTTTTTGTTCCTCTTAGGATATAAACATTGTCAGCAGGAACTACTAGAATATTTGCTATTCGTGCTCTGTTAGAATGTTTTTTTTGTCCTTGTTATGGTTCCTACAAGATAAAACCAGGAGTCATTACCATGATTGGCAAAAAGTCTGTATGCAAGCTGTTAGTATGTATGTATGTATGGGTTTTGGTTTATAAAGCAAGTATAGGTATGGTTTCCAACATGAATTGTTAAATTCAATTCATTCGTATAAATAATATAGTTTATTAAAATGAAGGAAGCAGATATAGGTATATTAATTAAACAAAAATATTACTGTACTTTACAAATAATTTATAAGTTCACTGTACTACTGTACTCCTGCTAAAATACAGAATTGCTTATTACATGGTTTGAGCATGCACCCCAATTTTCAAAATGTTAAATTTTGCTCTCAAAATAATAGCTAATTACACAATAGAAAGACCCCTTAGAAATGTTATGCACTGAGCTCATTATCATTAGATTCTGCGTATTTTGAGCTTTGAACGTATCTTCTATACAAGTCCAATTTCTACCACCATCTTTTTAAAGACAGGTGAAAAAGGAGAAGGACGGCTCCTGCATTATGATATGTCTACTGTGTATTACCACTCTCAACGTGACAAATTTTATGAGTTTTCTTGCTTTTTTTTCTGTTCACTCAATCAAAAAAGGTGCGAAAGAGGTACACCCTACTGATTACTGATAGTTTCGCAACAGTTGCCTCATAGATTTGAGGAGTTAAAGTATACTTCAAGTTAAATGATTTGTATAGTTTTGAAACTGATAATTCTTGGTCATCTTCTTTAGTCTTCTTTAGTATATCGTCAAAGTAAAGTTCTTTTATATGCTTTGACTGTTGTATGAGCCATGAGAAATTCAAGTGTCCACTTATAATTCTTGTCTGCTCAGATTGTGAAATGGTTAACAGAAGTTTCCGAGTTCGATTCCCGGTATGTGTGAAAAGTGTGGAAAATGTTCCTATGCACTCAGTGACTAATGGAGTACTCTCTAAGCTGTATGATTAGGTTAGAGGTATCCCTTCAGTGAATTTACAACCTGCTATGTGTCTGATCATAAAAAAAGTTGGAAGAATAAAGTCTTAGTCTGATTGAACTGATGCATTCTAAAGAAATGAAGACTTCGTCAACTGCCAAACATACTCCAATGGGACTTGTCTCTTGAGAGACAGATATGTTACTTTTTTTTTTTTAAGTCATGATTTTGTCCAGATTAAAAGAGGTATTGTACTATCAGTTGCCAGAAAATCAGTGGTGTACCCATTTTTGGGATGCTGTGTATTCTCTGTAACAGAGTGGGAACAATCTTGGTGTACAGAAATAGATTTATAACACTTTAATGATAATGGCTGTGAGAAAAGAAAGCACATTTGAATGCTGAAAATTTGCAATGTACTAAATATATCATCTATTGTTGAATGAAACGTTTAGACGATTGAGTTATGTGAAGAGAAAGATGTTGAAAACAGACAAAAACATTCTTCTTGCATTAGTTTTTTTTAATTGAAAAAAAATCAGCCCAAATTTCTTCTCTTGCCTTACGTTAATTGTTTCATTAACTTTCATAGATACAAGTCAAGTTAGTCACTCAGTAGAAACTGTCATGTGATCAGTCTCTTGACAGCATGCCATGTTGGGGGTGATCAAATGATAAGGTACTTCTCTTGCCTTCTGTTAGGCTAAAAAGTTCAAATTTTCATAAAACGAGCATGTATGCTGGTGGACATTAACTAAGTGACTAATTCAGCATAAACTTATTTTGCAAATTGCCCCCCCCCCAAAAAAAAACAAAACAAACAAACAAAAAACAATGAAGTATTTAAGGCAAGTGGGGGAGGTGTTCTCAATGAACAAAGTTTTTTTTTTCCTAGATTTCGTACACATAATAAAGAGTAAATGTTCAAATTTTCAGCCCTCTAACTCCATTTGTATGGCATGTATATATGTTTCATAATTTGCCAGCATGACCAACTTGAAAACTGGAGAAACTTGTGAGGACAGTTTTATTGATTTTTCATCTCTTTACAATTGTAGGTCTATGAAAATTATTGCATTACATCTATTTTACTCAAGTGAGCTTGCAAAAATGTTTCCATTCAAAATTGGTGCTGATAATGAAAATGTATTTTCAAACTGATTGACTTTGCTATGTATATTATTGATTCCATTACACTTAGAATCATAATGTTATGATATTATAAGTATGGAGATGGTTTGGAAGACAACCCAGGAAGAACAATGCAAACTCAATTATAGAATTTCCTCCTGTCTGATGGCATTTAAATGTGTAAAATAAGCAAACTTTTTGCCATATATATATATATATATATATATATATATATATATATATATATATATATATATAATCTAGAAAGCTTTATATCTTTAAACTCTAAATATATTAATTTTTTTTTTTGTCACTTCAGTCACTTGTTTCCCAATATCTGGTAATATAATTTACATAATTTTCTTCAGTGCTTTTTGTTTTATTTTATGTATACATTGTTATTATGGTACTTATATATATATATATATATATATATATATATATATATATATATATATAGTACCTGTAAATGATCATGTATGGATTGACGTTTCTACCTGGGATTGGAGTATTCTGCCAAGGGTCAGAGTATCGCTATCCAGCTTTTTGCATTGGATCAGATTATAATATATCTGTATGCTCTGTCTAGGATGAGTGTTATGTCTATTCATTCATTAAAAGTGTTACACACACACATGATATCTTGATTTTAGGTTATTTCTTGCTTAGTCTCGAATTTTGATAATGCTGTGAGATCGTTTTCCAATGATTATCTTCACTAACAGCAGATGGATTGTAATGAAAGATTTTATTGTTGTCTCTTCCTGATAGACGACAGCATTTTAAGTATTTTGTTTTTCAAGCTTCCTCTTTTGTCTGACTTTTGCTTTAAGATTATTTCTTAACTTGATAGATAAATATATTGGAGGAGAAAATGTATTTGTTCATGGTTTTTCTTTTATATTGTGGTTTTATATAACCATTTTGTTTGAAAGCTTGTATATTTACCATAAGTGATTTATCAATCATCAATTTGACTTTAGCCTAAGGATACAGGAAGATATAAATGTATGTGTGTGTGTATATATATATATATATATATACATACACACACATATATAAATGATTATAAATTGCATTGTATAGAAACTTTTATTCGAAACGATCACCTGTCATTAGATGGTTAATGTATCACTTGGTCTAGACTGCGTAAGTGATTCCTGCTGCAGCCCCATTTTATTTAATTGTTTATTCTATTTACGTTGTCTGGGCCAAGTGATACATTAATCGTGCAATGACAGGTGATCACTTTGAATAAGAGTGTCTATACAATATAATGCAATTTATGATCATTCTGTCTGATACATTTTTTACTAATATATATACACGTATATGGATGCATATGTGTGTGTGTATACATATACACTTACATTCCAAATTTAATGAGAGTATGTATGTGAATTTCTCTCTCTCTCTCTACTAACATACAAGTATAGTCTGATTTATACGCAGATGTAGTCTGTGATGTCTGCAGCCAATTCCAGAATACCAAGTTTTTTTGTTTTTTTTTCGGATAAATGCCTAAATGAAAAAGACTGAGTTGTATTTTGTGTTCCTGTATTTTTCATTGTGGTACTAAGCTTTGGTTAGTAAATATCTTTCATTGCTGTTTTGAGCTGAGCTTATTAGATATTTTTGATTGCTGTACTTAGCTTGGCTTAATAAATATTGATATAAGAAGTCTCCGTTGGAACTTACTTTGCTGATTTCATTTACTGCATGAGTGAATGCTGTTACCCTGCCATATTCTGTGACACATCAGAGGCACTTTTTATTTTCAGAATCTGACCTTCAGAATTACCTTTATGATGAAGATCAGCTTTGGAATCGAGCTTGGGGTCTACAAATCAGCCTAGTTTAGTGATCTAACTTCAGAACACACACATATATATATATATATATATATATATATATATATATATATATATATATATATAATTGAATAATTGAGTCATCCACAGACAGCTGTTTCGTTGTATTAAAAAAAGATGGATCTTTTTAATGAATTGAATTGAAGAACAACAAAAAAATGTATGCAAAAATTGCAAGGGAAGTAACTTTAATCCGGAGATATGTTTAAATTCTCTTATATGAATTTATGAGTTGTCCTCAAATCTTGTAGAAAAGGTTCAGTCTAAGAATAAATATAGTCAGAATAAGTTCTATTTATAACATCACTGGCATTTCACAAACAAAAACATTTTCAGAGGAATTCTTAAGCCAATTTTCAAGTTTGTATACAAAACGGTATGGCCAACAGCACTGAAACACACGTGCACTTATACAATAGGATAGAAGATTTCTTCATCTTTGATGCTTATGATTTTTCACTGTGCAAAAGAAAAGTAACAAGGAAGTTGTTTGTTAGACAAAGCCAGTCTTGGCTCAAGGCCTGATGTATTGAGTACCCTGTGGGGTGAGATATTCTTTAGCAGGGGTTTGTAGAACTGTTTTGTTAACCATCACCCAATGGTGGTTACTTGATAAATATCAGGTAGAACCGAATATGTACAATTTAAAAAAAAAATCATTGAATTGTTTTCTTAACAATAATGTGAAAACAATGACTGTGATAGGAACAGGAATGTTGAGTAAACAACTTTGTTTATTACATCGTGGAACTGCTGAGGGCATCGTAAATGATTGTGTTTACATGCAAATAATTCTCTTACCAAATTGGTGCTAATTTTTCTCTTATGCATATTTCGTTAAAAACAACTGACAAATTTGGTCGAGATGACTTTGTATTTAGTTTTTCCTGTTTGGCCTTTTGGTCAGACACATCCACACGTGTGTGTGTGTGTGTATATATATATATATATATATTTAATAATTGGTTGTGCATGATAAGTGTCCAACACACCATTTTTTAAAAAGTTGGTAATTTCTCTGCTTTTAGAGCAAAAATGCTCCGTTTTTTTTCCATTTTGGAGGTTAAATACCCAACATTATGATTCTGGGTGTTCAAGCTTCAAAATACCCATTCATCTGTCTGTTGATACAATATTTTTAAAGTTTTCGATAAATTTCACTGAAGTTACATGGAAGGGTGGCAGTGAGTTAGAGAATGAATGATGAAATTTCAGAGAGGATCCAGTAATTATTTACAGTTACTGCCCTTGAATTGTAGCTATAGACAAACTGATTTTTCATTCAGTTTTTCAGTGATAATAGTGTTGGCAGAGGCACGAACCCTCTGAGTGCTTCCTTGTTGGAAACGTTGTTTTTCTGCAAGCCTTGTAATCAAGGAAAGAGAAAAAGCCATTTCACTGCAATTTCCATTATTATATTTATAAGAAATGAAACATTGTTATTGCCAAGGCATTATTATTTTATTATTACTTTCTATTGGCGTTTGTTGTTTTTGATTTCGTATTTTGCTGTCTATATCTGCAGGTGGTTGCTTGATAATGAGGGGGAAAAAAACCTCCTTGCAAAGACAATAAATTTACATTAGACACCATTATTTCACCTGACAGAAATACTTTTCACACATATATATATCTATCTATCTATATCTATATCTATATCTATATCTATATATATATATATATATATATATATGGAGAGAGAGAGAGAGATTTTTTTGCTTATTCTCTAAATGGCATTTTATCCCTGATTATCTTGGTCTCCCAGCAAATCTGACAAACTATTGGATATTTTTTTTTCCATACAATTTAATAACAACCTAATGTGACATTTTTGCTGAAATGGTGCAGAGATATTTTTATACTAATATCAACACAACTGGGGTGCCACGTTAATATAACTGTTTTGTCTTTAAAATCCCTGAAACACTTTGATGGTAAATAACTGATGATCCCAATGAGAGCAGGTTTACTCATTGTACCAAAATAACAAAGTATATTTGAAACAGGGGAAAAAATACTGCAGAAAATTACATAAATTGCATTGACAGATACTGGGGAAACAAGTGACTAAAGTGACACAAAAAATCTTTTTTTCAAGTTTTTTAGTGTTGAGTGTTTAAAGCTGTAAAGTATTCTAGACTACATATGTATATAAATGATAATAAATTGCATTATATTATATTGAAACCTATTTGAAATTATCTCCCATCATTTCATGGTTAATGTATCCATTCTTCGAAGACAACGTAAATAGAATAAATAATTTAAAAAAAGAAGGGCTACTACAAGGTTTGAGTTTTTTGTGCCGGGAAAGCTACATGACTTTTTGTCCCAAGAAACCAAAATAACAATATTTAATGGGCAGGAATTCAGTTGTAGGCGGGAGAAAAAGGGGGTGTGGACAAGGGAAGTTAGGTGAAGAGAAAGCTGCAGATCAACAAAGACTATGTGAAAAGGAGAAATGAATATCTTGGTTATGCCAATTTGTGAAATTGCTTAATTGGTGAAATTCACTTATTTTTTTTTTGGTGAAAAAAATTTGTTTTCACTTCGATAATATGAGCTCTTGATCATGAAAAGTAGTTACTTTAGACTTGTTTTGATTAAATAACCTTTTGATCGAATTAGAAGTACGTATTTATTTTTCTGTTAAAGGAAAAAAAAGTGATCACTACGTATTTACTCTTTTGTTTTGTAATCTCGTTTTGATTAAATGAATTTTTGATCAAATAAAAATGATGCAATTCATTTTTCTTTAAAAGAAATTGAAATTTCACCAATTAAGCTTTTTCACTGATTCTGCATGAAATATGTATGAAATTCCCGATTTAGCATGAAAAAAAGTTTTCATGTCTATATATGTATATATATGTATATATATATATATATATATATATATGTGTGTGTGTGTGTTATTTAGAAACAGATGTATGACCCAACAGAATGGTTATAAATTGCGTTATATCATGTAGAAGCTCTTACTTGAAATGATTAACTGTTATTACAAGGTGAATGTATCATTTGGCCTAGGTAACATAAATATGTGTGTATATATGTATATATTTGTGAATGTACGTATATATATATAATATATATATATATTTATATATAGAGAGAGAGAGATAGAGGAGGGGACGAATGAAGTCAAAAGAAATACTTATATATGCAGGTTTATTGGCTGGCTATCAAGAGACAATGTAAAAGATTGAAAGGTAGATGAGAATGGAAAGGTGTAAGAATTGCAATACATTAAAATTCTTAACCCAGAGGTAAAGCAAAAGGAAGATAAATGAGAGGATACAGTGGAAACTATTTGTGCATTCCTT
This sequence comes from Thysanoteuthis rhombus, assembly GCA_963457665.1. NCBI lineage: Eukaryota > Metazoa > Mollusca > Cephalopoda > Oegopsida > Thysanoteuthidae > Thysanoteuthis > Thysanoteuthis major. The sequence goes on from OY735233.1 coordinate 14,072,724, forward strand.
ATTCTTTTGTCACAAATGAAACTAATCCATGTTTTCTAATAACATTCAGAGAAGTACGTGCCTGAGCAGAAGCGTTAGATAATGGACAATTTTAGTCGTCCACGAAAGGTCCGACTACTAAATAATTGAACTGATGAAACATCTGTTGAAGACTGAAGAATTCAGCTTAATGATATTTTATAATTTCCCCAATGTTTTTTTTTGTACCCGTTTCTTAAAACAAGTTGATTTCATTTATGATGTTTAAACAAAAGAAATATTTTTATCGCTATGTTGTTCAACTCTTACTATTTGAGTTGACAGTATTTTTCTATCTAACTATAAGGACATTCAAGCTTGTAACAAAATTTGAAAAGGTGTGAGTCGTGTGTGTAGCTCCAATCGTTCATCATTGAAACTTGATATTTGCAATCTCCCTATGACAAATGTTACAGACAAAAATATAGATATGTACCTGGCACAATATATAAGTACAACAGACATAGGTTTTCACTGAAAATTGAGTGAAACAATTTTAGCATCTTTTCTCTTTGCTATTCCAGTCGAACTATTGATTGAACAATTCATCGAAGTGTCTCTCCTTTTAGTTACAAACCCATTAAGAGTGTCACCTGCAGGAGGCTTTGGGGGTTGAGAACAATAGAAATTGATGGGATGGAGGTTTTCTTTCTTTTCAATCTTTTGATTTTTATTTTGCTGACTTCCCTTTTTTCTTTCGATCTATTTTTTTTCCTTTCTTTTAATCTACTTTCTTTTCTTTTGTTGTACTTCCTTTTCTCTTCTCTTGTACTTTCTTTTCTCTTCTCTCGTACTTTCTTTTCTCTTCTCTCGTTGTACTTTCTTTTCTCTTCTCTCGTTGTACTTTCTTTTCTCTTCTTCTCTTGTTGTACTTTCTCTTTTCTCTTCTTCTCTCGTTGTACTTTCTTTTCTCTTCTTCTCTCGTTGTACTTTCTTTTCTCTTCTTCTCTCGTTGTACTTTCTTTTCTCTTCTTCTCTCGTTGTACTTTCTTTTCTCTTCTTCTCTCGTTGTACTTTCTTTTCTCTTCTCCTCTCATTGTACTTTCTTTTCTCTTCTTCTCTTGTTGTACTTTCTCTTCTCTTTTTCTCTTGCTGTACTTTTTCTTCTCTTCTTCTCTCGTACTTTCTCTTCTCTTCTTCTCTCGTTGTACTTTCTCTTCTCTTCTTTTGTTGTACTTTCCAGTTTTTTCACTTCCTTATCTTTTCCCTCACTATTTTTCTCTTTCTTTTTTACTTTTTCTTTCTTTCTTTCTTCTCTTTTCTTTCTTTTCTTTTCCTTCTTTCATCAGAAAAAATTTGGCTACTGAAGATTTACTCTCATTTCTATTCAAACTATGATATGTGACTATGTGTTAATTCTGGATCATCATCATCATCAGTCTTCTTTGTGCATTGTTGGACATAGATCTCTCTTAGGATTCGTCGGATCTCTCTATGGTGAGCATTGCAGAGCCATTATTTTCTTAACCTGTCCAGTTCATCTGGCCATCCCATATTCTGCTCGGTTAAGCATTTGATCTCTGGAGATCCCTGTTGTGATATCTTTCGGTTGTCTGCCATTTTTGCAACATGGTCTGCCCATTGCCATTTAGGTGTCCTATGTTTTCTTCTGTTGTTGTGGACTTTAGTTTTTCTCCAAATATACCCTGCTGTCTTGTGATGTTGAGCATGATTCTCTCATGTGCATGCTGCGTAGTTCACAATTTGAATTTCAGTCTCTTGGTTAGGTTCCATGTTTCAGCTCCATAATGCTCTGAATGCATTGGTCGTATACTTTTCTTTTTACAACTAAAGGGGACCTTCTTATTTCTATTATTATTCGGACCATCCTCATCTTGGTTGTTTTTTATACAATGTTTCGGCCGTTGTACTCTACGGCCTTCATCAGGTATCATCTGGTAGGTGTGGGGAAGTAACGAACCGAACCCTTTATTAAACCGACGGGGGTATATTGACCGCACTCCCCTCTTAGCATTAGTAGTATCATTATTGTCTCATACTGGGATTGAATCTAGAACCATCAGATTACTTGCGGTAATTTTGTCTGATTCTGTAACCACTACACTATGTGTCTATGTGGACAACCGGTGCTATGTCCATGTGGACACCTACCAGATGATACCTGATGAAGGCCGTAGAGTACAACGGCTGAAACGTTGTATGAAAATCAACCAAGATAAGGATTGTCCAAATAATAATAGAAATGATAATAATACCTCATCTCAAAAATTCAGAGGGATCTTCTTATTCTTCAAGGTAGAGCTTATTCTAGCAAGGGATTGCCATCTCAGAGTGATTCTTTTTCTCCTTTAAATGTCCACATTTTGTAAAGTGGTCAAGTAGATCCCCAGTTCATCTAACTTACTTTGGTTTTTCTAAAATTGCTCGCTAAATATTTTATTTCAGGGAAATCAGTCTAATTCATTGTGGTTCTTGGAAAAAGGCAGAATTTTAAATCCTGGTGAATTTACCAACAGATTCCTTCTTATAAGATTGGTGTTACCCAATATTCCTATCTTCATTTTACTTAATCTTGCTTTGTGCCATTTGAAGCTTAGCTTAGTAAATATCTTCAAATATATTTACCTCTACCAATAAAGTTAGAGAGGGTATATGTATTCTCATGTGTCCACAGGATTTTTTTTTTTTTTTTGATTGAGAGACGTTTTTTTTCATTTTTTTCAGTACAATTAAAAGTTTTCAATTAATTTCATTAACATTTTGCGGAACGGTGAGCCATGGGCTAAGTGGGAATTGATTAAATAATGGGGCAGATCCAGCTTTTAGTTGGTGTATGGCATCAGCTGTGGTATACGTTCTGAGTACTTTTTAGTTGTATTTTGAAATTCTACTGAAAACCATGGAAATCTAAAAAAGCAGAAACTCCTGAAGAATTGGTGGGTTTGGAATGTAATTTTTCTGTGGCTCATGAAACTGGCAAAATTTTTTGTGTATTTGATTTTAGCTTTGTGATTTTTTCTATTTAACAATGTGAAATCACTTTGGAATGCGGTTTTTTCTCGATAAAATCAAAATGACTGTATTTACTCTTGCAGATGTATTTTCTTCGTAATTGTTTTACTTTATAAATTGCTCTCCATGATAAACAAAGGTAGTTGCTTTTGTGTGAACAACTCTGCTGAAGGCTTTATATGGACCGGCTGAAGCCTAAAACATGTTTATTGTTGCTCTTGTTGAATAAACACTAAGTAGGTAATACTGAGTAGGTCTTAAATAAATTGGTCTCTTCAATAAAGGAAGGTAGTTGTTTTGTCTGCTGAACAAGAATTGAATTACTGAAAGCTTTATGCAGAATGTCTGAATTCTGAAACAGGTTCATCACTCTACTTAACTCTTAGATCAGAGCTCTCCAAATTGTGTGTCGCCGATACTCTCCACCTGTGTCACAAAATTAAGTATAATTTTGTACGTCTTTCAATATGAGTCTGTTGAACTGCTGGGATGACAGTATGTACTTGGCTCGGCTAACTAAACTTGAGTAATATGTCATGTCACAAAATCTTCTTTTTTCAAAAAGTGTGTTGTTAATGTAAAAAGTTTGAAAAAGCCTTGTCTTAGATTTTTAAACTGCTGCAAACTGCTGGAGAACTTTTAAATGAATGGAATAAAAAAAAAATAAAAGGAACTCCTTTGTGAATTGAATTGAATTAAAATTTAGAAATTACCAAAATGTTCTTGGGAAATAAGTTTAATCAGAAGTTATTCCAGAACATTAATGTGTTAAATGAGCAATCAGGGATCATATACTTCTGTAAACATCTTTGTCACTATGAGCTGAATGAAAATCCGAAAATATATAAATACAATAAAGAGGGGGGTGACTGTGGGATAATTATTGGATCTCTTCCTCAGCCCATTACCCACCCTTTCACAAAATATCATTAATACTAATCGACAACTTTAGGAAATATGTCTGTCTGTCTACACAATGAGAGAATACGTATACCTCTCCCAATTTTGTTGGCAGAAGTAAATAGAAAAACAAAAAGAAGTTAATACAGAGTAGGTTTTGAATAAATTACGCTCCACAATAAAAGTAGTTGGTTTCCCTGTCAACACTCTGTCTGCTGTGAACTGGAATTGAATTGCTGAAGGCTTTATATGGAACGTCTGAAGCCTGAAACATGTTTATTGTCAATCTTGTTAAAGAAACACAAAGTAGGTGAAACCGAATAGGTTTTAAATACATACAAATGAATGATTCAACAGAACTGATGAAATTAAGGTACTTTCAAGAGAAAGAACATAGTGTTGCTGTCTGCTAAAATTGGTGTCATTCATTATCAAAAAAAAAAGATTGCATCAAGTTATATATATATATATATATATATATATATATATATATATATATATATGAGTTGATGATCAAGATAATACATACACTAACCATCTATGACAACTTACATGATGACTCTGATATCAGAAGAACTGCATATATCTACGCCTGCACCTTCTTACAATGTGGACCTTTAGCCATTGACAATGGAGTTGAGCTATGGAACATGTCTGGATATTATACAATTATAATAGAAATTTCGTACATAATATATACTCTTGTTCTGTCTGGACTTGTATAGTACATCCATATATATATATATATATATATATATACACACATATAATACATATAGTACAAATCAGTTTTGCAATAAAGCATAATATGATATAATGTGATTGATTTATTTCATAGAGTGCTCGATACATTCAACTTTATACTCCAAAATCAAGTTGGTTTAGAGTAGAGCTGGAAATATAGCATGAAGTGGATTTGCTACCCAAACAAGTTTATGTTCCTGCCCTCTTTGGGCCTCTTCAGGCGAATGAATATATATACATATATATAAATATGTATATTTAAACTCTATTTGAAATGATCTTCCATCATTACATGATGAATGTATCATTTGGCATAGACAATGTAAATAGAATCAACAATTGAAGAAAATGAGGCCGGTTCAGGAACTTAACCTGCAACTGCTTGGGTAGCTGCTTCAAAGTACCATTGAGCTAAACAATCTCCTTTAATTGTTCTTTTTATTTTCCTTGCCTTGGCCAAATGATATATTCACCATGTAATAACAAGAGATAATTTCAAGTAAGACTTTCAATATAACACAATTTATAATCAATCTGTTGGATTAGGTATCCATTTCTTAATAACACACACACATACACACACACACACACACACATATATATATATATATATATATATATATATATATATATAACCGATACAGGGTTGTTGTTAGTGGACAAAAATAATTTTGTAGGGGCTGAAGATATATACTATGCACTAAGAAAAAGAAAGGCAAGAAAATTTTTGTACATCATGTGCAGATTAGAAAGTTTTAATTGCTCTCCTAATGAGATAAGGAATTTTTGGTATCTTTTTCCAATGTGTCTTAATACCCCTATTAGTTAAATTGCTCTGGGTATTGGCCTGGGGGCCCCTTGGTGATTTTGGAGCAGTTTGTATTTTACCCAAGAAGTGAAGGAGTGAAGAAAAAGACCCCTGCAAAGGGTGAAGGAATAGAGACAGAATGAAATAGAACATCCTGATAGAGATGCTGTGAAACTGGTCATCCAAAACAGTCAAAGAAGTCTTGCTCTTTCCTGGATATGCCTACAATGCAAATGGAAACCAAGAGCAAGATGATAACAATAAAAACAAGAGAAATAGGGAGACAAAGTAAAGTAACCTGGCACATATTTTTTGACCCTTGTCATTCCATAGTCGCTTTCATCCTTGAAGGTCATTAAGAGTGGTTGGCATATAAGTAAATTCCACCTTCTCTCGGACACTTGAACAAAGTATTTAGACGACAGAAATAGACTACATTTATCAAGAGAAAGAAACGTTTATGACGGTTTTGATTTTTAAAGTCTGTGTGAGAGATTGTAAATTTTGATTGACAGGAACATTTTTGTCTACCTGGGAGATTCATGGCCACAGATATCTTTGAATAATGAAAAACTGACAATTGATCAAAGACCAAATATAGTGATGTTTCCTGACCAGGCCATGGTACATTTGCTACTTCAATGATTGAACTGATAGATTTGAGAATTTTTTAATGATATTAGTTGTTGCAATGCTAATCAACTAAAATCAAGATGCTAGATGTTGATGCTTCATCTGATGAAAATTCAAGTCAATATTTTTATTAGAAATTGACAGTAGAAAAGCTATTTAAGTACTATAGGCTTTAAGAAGGATAGGTGATTGTTTGACCATCTAGGTTATTTTTGTCCAGCTGATTTTAAGCTTTTGACTGAAAACCTTTTAAGTAATATTGGCTTCTTAAATGGATAAAGTTGTGACCAATTGTTTTAATCTTTTAACAGTAAATAACTTTTCAAGTACTAGGCCTCTAGAAAAGATAAAGCAATCGTGTGACCATTTTGGTCAAGTTGAGCCTATCCTATTTGACCTGCGCTCGAGGCTTTTCTTATTTTCCATCAACACCATTAAATTGTCAACCATTACGGTTTTAAAATTTCCATTTTGTCTCAGCCTTTAGCTTTTAAACAGATGACCCTCACTGTTACAACAACCAAATCACCAGAATTAGTAGTCGTCAACCAAAATTGTCACCAAAATTGTGAACCTAGTTTCCTCAGATTTTGAGTTGGTTTGACTGGCTATTTATGTATCATGTGTACAGGCTGCTTCAATGGAGCTAGAGGGCTGAAATTTTCAATTTTTACTCCTTATATCTATTGTCTTTTTTTTTCTTTTTTTAAAAAATTCTAAATTGGTTTTCAATGGTTTTTAATTTGAGCCCCCTCAATTTACAATATACATTTCTGTTCAATTGATCCTTTAGTCAGTGTTTTGTCTTGGAAATTCAGACTTTTTAGTGATCACTGTCCAAACAAAAGGCAAGAGAAGTTACCTTTTCATTGATCTCCCCTTTTTCCTATGTTTCAATTGATTACCCCACTCGCCCCAAGTCGTGGCGTCAAAAATCTTGGTCATGTGAAGGTTTCTTTTCTTCCTCAAATATCTAACATTATTACAAAACAGAATTAGAAAGCACTTGGAACATGCTTACCTCTGCCAACATCAGACATTTGCTAAAAAACGAAATGGAGATCAGATCATATGCAACTTGGATGGAAGGGAGGTAACTGTTTCAATTTTCCATGTTTTTTTTTATCATTGTTTACATCTTCTTACTATATGAAAAATATATCTCTCAATCAAAGAATTCCTTGATCAACCCCAAAATTCAACTTATCCTTTCTCAACACAAGGCTCACTGTTAGAAAACATTTCATTGAAAATGATTGAGTAGTTTCGGATATTGTGGGAACAGGAGAACAGTTATAAATGGAAACTTGCATCTTTTGACTTCATTGGCCAAGGTAAAACATGCACACAAAAAAATATATATTGTTTATTACATTAGAAGAAGGCTACAGAATGAGTTGGCCGAAATGTCATCTTGACATCAAAGATGGGAATGAGAGATTGGATTGTCCTAAAATAAAGTGATAAAAATATCTCTCAATCGAGAAAAAATTTGTGGATTTGCCCCCAAATTTAATCCCTCCTTCTGTAGCCCATAGCCTCTCCTTCTGCAAACCGCCTTTGAAATTCATGGAGAACTTTCAGGAATATTGTGTGGATAGAAATATGGATGAATATGAGTGATTATCTTTTTTGATTTTGTTGGCTCAGGTATCTGCTTTGAAAGAATCATTGTTCAAAGTGCAATCTTATTTTTTAAACTTCTGTTATCTACTTGTTGGACAACTGTGGCCTTAGAAGATGTTAAAGGCTTCTATCCTTTTTTATATTTGCGTGTGTTAATGTTCCAGCGTTCCTGGTGATGCTGTTTTGTCAACACACATGAAAATCAGCACCAGTACTCCATTAAACGCTTTCTAAAAATGTTTTTTTGGTTTTAGGAAAAAAGCTATTTTTTTTACTTTTTGGGGGGCTTTATTCTGAAGGGTTTATTGATTGAGTAAAGAAAAAATTCAAAATCTACATGATTCTTTACTCTATTTTAGAAGTTTTCCAGTGGAAAACAGCAGTGATGTCATAAATAGAATTCATTCTGACCATATTTATTCTTTGTTGGAATTATTTTTACATGACTTTAAACTTTGATGCTACGGTTGTTAAATTATTGACTGTGATGGCTAGTTTATCTTGTAATTTATTGAATTATTTTCTCTTTCTTTGTAGGTAAGTTACTGAACTGAAAACTTCCTTTGGGTGAGCAAGAAATAATTTTCTTTTATATTTTCTTTCGAATATTGGTGAAATGGGAAATGAAACAGAATTCTGTGTATTTTTCCTCTTTTATTTTCATTACTTATTCATTATTTCATTTTCATTCATCTCTATATTTAATTTCATTTATTCTGATTTTCTTTGAATATAATTTAGACAAGAATGGTTGCTTCAGTGTCATCAAACTCCATTCCAAATGAAGCTTAGATATGAATAAGTAAAAAAAAAAAAGGCTTGTTGAAAAAAGTGTTGTCAGAACAGAAAAAAATCCAAAAGAATGAACAAATACCCGGAAGATGTAATGAAAATTTCAATTTCCCTTTCTTTCTCTTGCTGGTCGGAAGTTGACACCACATGACATCAGGGCATTACTCTCTCTTTTTCTCCTCCCTTTGTCATATTAAAGTCAACTCTCTAGGAGTTTGACAACTTCTGAGAATCTGATTATATATATTTTTATATATAATTTGGATGCTATGTATTATATGTTTGTTTATATGAGAATATATTGTATTTCATATTTTTCCTCTATTTTAATTTTTTATTTTCATCCATCTTTTGTTTTTTTTATAATCTCTGACCTTTTATGAGAAGCATAAATTATTGTTCACTCCAACCTGAATATGGATGTCTTTTGTGCTCTTTTCTCCTCTGAATAGATTGATAGTCATGTAATATTATTTTCTGTCCATTTGCTGAAACTTTGAATTATTTCAGTTACTTCTCTTCTCTTTAGATATTTTAGATCTTTATCTAGATCCAAGATTTGTAATCTGTAATTTTCTATTCATTTTATTAGATTTCTTGAGAACTGCAGATCCTAAGACTTGACACCTCACTGCCTTTTACGATGACTGATATACCAGTTGAGTGTCAACTTTTTACAATGGCTAGTTCTCCCTCCGAATAGGTTTATACGGGAGGGGGGTAGGATAGGGTTCAATTTTCAATGTTAGTTTATGCTAAGTTGGTCATTTAGTTTTTTTCCAGAATTACTTAGTGATCACCGTCTAACGAAAGGCAAGAGAAGTAACTCATTCGTTGATCACCCATTTTTCTTATTTTTAAATTGATCACCCCCAGCACTGCATGCTGCCAGAAGACATCGGTTGCATGGATGGTTTCTAATGAGTGACTAACCAGACCTGTTTACATTTTTGCTTTTGTTCTTCTGTTCAAGATCTGAGCTCTCTGCGTTTGGCTCCTTTCTTCCTTTCTCCCTTTCTCATCTCCAGGATTCCTGATTCTTTAGACATTTCGGTTCCATTAGAGTTTCTTTCTGTATTTGATTCTATTGAGAGAAATGAAGAGAAAGAAAGATTTTTTTGAAGTTGTGGAATCGTTCCTTGTTACCTCCTTCAGTGCTTGATTGAAAATCATTGTAAAATCATGTTGATTTCAGGCTTATTTGACTTGGCTCTCGATCAAATCCAATCCTTTGAAAAAGTGGGGCATCATTTTGAAAAACAGGTTTCTCCCATTATCCAAGATTAGAGCATTCCGATGAAAAACGTTTTTGAGATAAAATTGTCTAAAGTAGAAGCAATTAGCATCAATTTATATGGGAAAATTTTTTTAAGCATTCCCAAACCTTCAAAATGGTGATGATGGTATATTAGTCTGAGAAAGTGTCTTGTTTTTGTTTTGGAATTTTCTTGTCTACACTTCCAATGCTTTATTGAATTGTAAAATCAAGTTATTTCAGACTGATTTGACTGGGCTTTTGGCCAAATCCTTTATTTTTGAATATATAAGGTTTGTCTGAGGGGTATCCAGCCATTTGATATTGGTGAAACAAAAGCCTACCTAGGGAAATGGCATCTTACCAATTGAATAGCCCCACAGAAAATTTGTCTGTCCATGTGCTGTATGGTTGCCTCAGATCTGTTTCTGAATCAAATCAAGGTAGTTCTTGAGATATTCAAAATGGCTGGGTACATTCCGGACAGACCTTGTATGTACACTTTCTTGTAAGTGCATTAGTTAGGGTGTGAGTATGTATGCACATGTAGACGTTGATGAATGTGTGCATGTTTGTAGTTGTATGTATACATGCATGTATATAGTTATATGGCTGTATGTATATAATTATCTATATGCATTTATGCAGCTGTATGTGTATGCATGTATTCACATCAATCTATGTAGCTATATATATATGTGTTCACAGTTATGTACGTAGCTGTGTGTATACATATGCGTGTGTATTACGAAAAGATATGTAGCTGTATATGTATGCGTATGTATTCATGTGAATGTGTGTATATGTATGCATTTAGCTGTATGCGTATGTATTCACATAAATATGTAGCTATATGCATATGTGTATATTCATGTGATTGTATGTAGCTGTGTATGGATGCGTGTATATCCATGTGAATATATGTAGTTATATATTAAAGTGCTTGCATACTACTGCATGTATGTATGAAGCTGTGTGTATGTATACCTATCTGTTCACGTACCTATAAATACATGTTTTAGTATGCAAACATAGGCGTATGTGCATTATGAATCAGACATGAGATTAATTTCCTAATGAGTACAATGGCTCGAATGATGTGTTTAAAGATTGTTCTGATAAAATTAACAAATCTTAAATATGAATTCGGAAGCCATTTTTCAGGATTAATGAATAATTGAAGCTATTTCTTCTGATTGTAATTCTTGTAAATAAAAAAAAACGTACAGAAATGGTTTTAAAATTCAGCACAGGCGAATACATAGCTGTCAAGTTTTGTTAAATAAAATCTTGAAATACTTGTTTTTTTTAATTCAGTCTTGGTCTGAAAGCCGCATGCTCTGCATTTCAAATATGTATCTAGGCAGTGCTTTGTTGAGATTTAGAGGGCTTCTAGTAATGTGAGGCTCCCAGTGTTGTTTTTAAAAGAGGGGGGAAAAATTCAAGAAAAATCTTTTCTTACAATGTTAATAATTAAGATATAAACATTCACTCTTCATGCTTCCATTGAAAGAAATATCTTCAAAACATTGGCAACTTTGTTTTCAATTGCCATGAAAACTGAACTGTTTTAGATCTTAGATATCACAAACTTCTGTACTGTATACGTGTGTATCGTACAGTGTTTCTTCTGCCGCTATATATTTATAAATATATATGCAATATATTAATTGAACCCATTTTTGAATAGGAATTTAGAGCACATACTTTGATTTGGCATTCACAAATGAAATAACTTTTCATTTAATCTCTGGAGGCCCTCCAGCTAGGGGGAGGCCTTTGGGCAGAAGCCCCTAAAGCCAATTCATTAATTTGGCACTGTATCTAGACATCATGCAGTGAAGAACTCAATGATAAAGAATTATATTTAATTGGGAATATATCAAATTAATTTATTGCACATTAATCCAATCAGACCTGTATTCTCATCTTGGCGGCTATCGTCATTAATGTTTCCGCCATTGTATTCTCCGTTTCTCTTCAAATGTCCCTTGTGTTAGACAACCAAGATGGAGGAGACGAGTCAGTATAGATCAATGTATGATAATGAAAATTCCTCATCTTGGAAATTCAGTCTTCTCTATACAGTTTCTCCATTTCTCTTCTACTCTTTTCTTCCATACATTCATTGTATATACCTATTTCTCTTTCCTTATCATTATCCTTTTCTCTCTCTCTCTCTCTCTCTCCCTACCTGGATTGTTTGTCCTCTGTCCTTCTCTCCCACTGTTGTCTGTCCGTCTCTCCCTCCCTCCGTTGTCTGTCCGTCTCTCCCTCCCTCCGTTGTCTGTCCGTCTCTCCCTCCCTCCGTTGTCTGTCCGTCTCTCCCTCCCTCCGTTGTCTGTCCGTCTCTCCCTCCCTCCGTTGTCTGTCCTCCTCTCTCTCTCCCCATCGTTTGTCCTCCTCTCTCTCTCCCCATCGTTTGTCCTCCTCTCTCTCTCCCCATCGTTTGTCCTCCTCTCTCTCTCCCCATCGTTTGTCCTCCTCTCTCTCTCCCCATCGTTTGTCCTCCTCTCTCTCTCCCCATCGTTTGTCCTCCTCTCTCTCTCCCCATCGTTTGTCCTCCTCTCTCTCTCCCCATCGTTTGTCCTCCTCTCTCTCTCCCCATCGTTTGTCCTCCTCTCTCTCTCCCCATCGTTTGTCCTCCTCTCTCTCTCCCCATCGTTTGTCCTCCTCTCTCTCTCCCCATCGTTTGTCCTCCTCTCTCTCTCCCCATCGTTTGTCCTCCTCTCTCTCTCCCCATCGTTTGTCCTCCTCTCTCTCTCCCCATCGTTTGTCCTCCTCTCTCTCTCCCCATCGTTTGTCCTCCGCTCTCCCCAATTCCCCATAGTTTGCCTTTCTCTCTTTTGTTCACCTTATCTCTCTCTCTCCCTTTATGACTGGACCTTTTCGCCCATGATTGCCGACCCTCTCTTGCTCTCCCATGATTGCCGACCCTCTCTTGCTCTCCCATGATTGCCGACCCTCTCTTGCTCTCCCATGATTGCCGACCCTCTCTTTCTCTCCCATGATTGCCGACCCTCTCTTTTTCTCCCTTGATTGCCGACCCTCTCTTTTCCTCCCTTGATTGCCGACCCTCTCTTTTCCTCCCTTGATTGCCGACCCTCTCTTTTTCTCCCTTGATTGCCGACCCTCTCTTTTTCTCCCTTGATTGCCGACCCACTCTTTCTCTCCCTTGATTGCCGACCCACTCTTTCTCTCCCTTGATTGCCGACCCTCTCTTTCTCTCCCTTGATTGCCGACCCTCTCTTTCTCTCCCTTGATTGCCGACACTTCCTTACTTTTACTCTTTATTCGTCTTCATTATATCATTGACTTCATCCGTTGTTCCAACTGTAAAGCCTCTTATTTCTTTATCTTCTTTTCAGCATTATCATCTTTTTATCATCTTTCATTTTTCCATGAATTACTTCCTCCTCTTTTTTTCCCAGTCTACTTTGTCACCCATTCCTGATTGTCAATAATTTCTGCTCATCATGTTCCCGAATTCAAACTGGTGATGGTGACCTATAAACGGACTGCACTTTCTCCATGGATGGAATCCAAAAAATCTTTCCAAATCCGCTCATTAAACAGTCAGAGAAAAATCAATCTCATATATGTCAGTATATACAACAAACATTTGATTTAAAAAAACAATAACAAACTACTCATATATTGCACTGGTATTATTACTAGTGGGTCATCTACTGATGCTTTATGTGGACAGTTATGGGCCTTTGATGAATTGCGGTGATCGGTCGTCCTGCAGATACCCTTGTAAACCATTTGTGTTGTAGTTCAACATAGAAAGTACGAATAAGTAAATGAAGAAGACTGACTGACGACCAGGCTAAATTTAGTTTAAAAATAAAGTAGCAAATCAGTATTTGTTTGGAGTGAAATGGGAAGCAAAAAAAATGAAGCCATTAGTGAATCCTTGCAAAACATACATGAATCATTTGCCAAAAAAATCAGTACTAACGAGTGGGCTAAATTTGGACGGAAAATAAAAGTAAGAAAAGAAATTGTTTGATGTCAAAGGTTAAAATAAAAAGAAACCTTCTGCATATCTTGGTTGCGACCTGGTCACCAGTGAATAAGAATACAGCTTTTTTATATGGAAACATTAAGTAGGGCTCACATGAAACAATTGTACTGGATCATGATCCTTTCTCAACGATAAGGTTGCAATTTGTTATTATCCAACATATACAGTGAAAAATGAATAGATAAAGAAGCCTCAACTAAGATCAGGCTAAATTTGGTCGGTAAATAAAAATGAACAATCAGAATTGATATTTGAGTGGAGCCCGGTATATTTGGAAAAAAACTGCAGTCAGGGATATCATGTAATCGATTAGAAAACTCAAATGGCAACGGGCTAGTCATGTTGCAAGAATGGACATCACAACTCACAATGTGGATCCCCAGATGCAAAACTGTGGCTGGTAAAATATAAGATGGTGTGATAAAATCGACAAATTCAGAAAGTATTGGTTCTGTGATAGCCATCTGAGAGCAGTCTGGCAAATCCTGGGGAAGGTCTATATCCAAGAATGTATGAAAGTAGCAAAATTCACCCTCAGTCCACTGAAGCAAATGCATAGAAACTATTATAAAAAAACTCAAATTTTGATGTCAGCCAAAATTAAACTGTCAACAAAAATCAATGTCTTATTTGTCAGTATATAAAATGGACATTTGATTGATAAAAAGAAATGCAAATATTACACTTGGATTATGACTAAGGGCTGACTACTGAAATTCGATATGAACAGTTATAGGTTTTGGATGAGTTGCAGTGAGATGAAGTCCTGTTAATACCCTTGTAAACCATTTGTGTTATTGTCCAGTATATACTTGTCAAATGTGTAAATAATTAAGTTTGACTGACAGTCTGGCTAGATTAGGTCTGAAAATGAAAGTTGACAATCAAGAGTTAATTTAGTATGAAAAACGGATGAAAAGTAAAAAAAAAGATTTCTCTTGAGACCCGCATAAATAATAGAGAAAGGCAAACTCAACTCAAACTTGTTAAAAAGTTGCTTGAAACTATGATATATTTACAAATAGTGCCTTAGTGGTTGATACATGAGGATTTAATTCAACAATAATTGCAGTGTCTCCTTGAAAATGTGAATGGTCAGGACTTATCTGAGTGCAAGAGTCAAAAACCATGGAAGCTGGAGATTATGGTAGTTGGCAGTTGCTATGATTGGCTGTGTTCAAACCTTTGAATGCCTATGCCAGATATTTTGGGCTGGATGCTATTTTACTATCCATCATAAGCCCAATTTATAACGGGGGTAGCACAATGTTGATACTCTCCCTGAGAGATATATTTGACTTATGCTGACAAAATGACTTTGAATAATAAACAAATTAGGAAAAAAAAGTTAGAGTAGTTGATGAACAAAACTGTTTTTGATTACTTTGAGCTTTTCCCCCTCAGGAGCTTCAGTAGTAACTATATTAAGGTGGAAATGCTAAGGGTCCAAAAGGTTTAGGTTGCTGTGGAAGCTGACCAAAGTACAGTGGAAAGAAAATAAAATTCTGAGGATTAAATTTGATTTCCTTTTCCAATGTCTATCAATTGCAATTCTGAAATTCCCCTGGCATCTTCTTGCAGTGCCGTAGTGATGTTCATCGTAAAACTCAGTCGGTTTTAGGCTTATTTGACTAGATTCTTGCCCAAATCCTGTTCTTTAAGAAAATATGGCATCATCGTATAATATAAAAGGTCTGTGTGAAAATTGTCTACCCCAGGGGTGTACCAAATGGTTTTTTTAGTGGGTGTACAGACCTCCAATTTGTCAAAAATGTGGGTGTGCAGGCCTCTAACTGGCTGGCTTATTTGACAAGACCAAGGGTGGCGAACCTTATTGAGAGGATTGGCAATAATCTTCTGGAGAATTCCCCCATTTTCCAGTAATTGATTATCATTTTTATTGCATTCATATTTTAGAAAATATGTTATGGAGAGAGAGAGAGAGAGAAAAAAATACTAGAGAACAGTCTTGAAGAAGTCTGTTTATACAATCAATGACGGAGATGGCCGCAAATAAATTAGGGATTACCGATTTGATTTTTTAAAATAAAATCACCTTCCAAAATTTATATTTGCTGCGTGCTAAAATGTTTTCATATGCCAGCTTGGGCAACTGTGCCACATGGGAGCCACCCTGGACTAGACTCTCGGCCAAATCCTGTCCATCAAGAAAATATAGCATAATTTTGAAATATACAAGCTCCGCCTGAAAAGTATCAGGCCAAAGAATGTACGTAGTGATTTTTAAAGGGGGATGTTTAGGCCTCCTTTTTGCAGGCAAAGTGGGTGTGCAGGCCTCTAGTTCTTTGATCAAGTTTGCATGTAGGCCTTTAATAAGAGAAAAGAATTAGTGTTACTAATGATTGTTGGTTATATATAGCTAAAACTGTCTCAAGATGACTAAAATCGGTTAAATTTTATATTTTTCAGATGTCATGTATTCCTTTTTTATCCTTTCCTCAATCACTTACTCGTATTCGTATTGATTGAATTACTATTTTTCTCTTTCTTTTCTCTCAAGGTTTTCTTTCTTGCATCATCCCCCCCCCGTATATTTTCCATTATTCCCCTTCTCCCAATTACCCACCAAATACTCTTCTTTTTCAATTTCCTTTTTTTTTCATACATCATTTCTTACTTGATATTATAGTCAGTCTTTTGTTTTTTACCCTCGAGTTTTCTATTCATTTTTTTTTTCTTATCTGTGTTATCATCCGTCCCAGATCATCAATAATCTCGGCTTATCACGTTCCCAAATGCAAACCAATAATGGTGACCTATAAAATGGTCTGCACGTTCTCCATCCCCAAAATCTTTACAAAACATCCATGAAGCCGTCACAGAAAATCAATTGCATATATGTCAGTGTATAAGATATATATCTGATTAAAAATCTATGTAAATATCATTTTATCATTATTATCATTGACTGGTATTATTTCGAAGGGCCCTCTATTGAAACTTGCTCAATATAGCAGTTATGGGCTTTTTATCGGTAGTCTTGCAATCATCCTTGTGTGTTACAACCTGACATGTGAAGCTCATCTGAGTGAATAAGGAAGCCTGACACTTGGGCTAGATGGGGTCAGAAAAGGAAAGGGGAGAATCAGCATTTGTTTTGAGTGAAATGGGGTCAAAGAAAGTAGCCTCGAGTTGATTCTTGGGAAATATATAGAAATGATTAAAAGAAAATCAATATAAATCAGCAGGCTGAATTCTGGTCAGAATATAAAATAAAAGAACCAGAAATGATTCAGTGTGAAAGAGGTGAGAAAAAAAAGATACCCTCAGCATATTTTAGTGGCAACCCTCTTACCATTGAATAATAATATAGCTATCTATTTTGGAAACTTTTAGTAGAGCTCGCATAAAACAATTGTACTGCACCATTATCCTTTTATTGACTATAAGGTTTCAGCTTGTTATTATCCAACATATACAGTTCAAATAAATAAATAAAGAAGCCTGTTCAGCTAAATGCGGTCAGAAAATGAAATTGGACATCAGAATTGATTTGGAGTGAAAGAAGTAGAAAAATTAGCCTTTTTTTAACCTGAGCAAAAAAAAAAAAAAAAGAACTGATATCATAAGACTCAAATTTGTCATCAGTGAAAATCAAACTGTCACCCAAAATCCATGTCCTTTATATCAGTATATAAGACGGACATTTGATTGATGAAAAGAAATGCAAATATTGCCCTTGTATCATGACTAAGACGCCAACTACTG
The DNA here is from genome assembly GCA_963457665.1 of Thysanoteuthis rhombus. Classification (NCBI taxonomy): domain Eukaryota; kingdom Metazoa; phylum Mollusca; class Cephalopoda; order Oegopsida; family Thysanoteuthidae; genus Thysanoteuthis; species Thysanoteuthis major. Next base: position 14,090,232 of record OY735233.1, read on the forward strand.
AAGTTCGATATAGATAGTTATGGGCTTTGGATGAGTTTTAGTGAGATGAAATCCTACTAATACTCACGTAAATCGTTTGTGTTATCGTCTAGCATATACACTTCTGATGAGTAAATAAATGAGCTTGATTGACAATCTGGCCACTTTCGGTCAGAAAATGAAAGTGGACAATCAGAACTAGATTGGAGTGAAGGCGATGGGGGTAGAAGCTTTGTGTTAACTGAGGCAAAGATGATAGTGATCAGCAATTATAAAAGACTTGAAGCTGTTTTCAAAGTTGTTTGACAGTTCCTTGAAACTATAAGATATCTTCAGGTTGTGTCTTGGTGGTTGATACATGAGAATTCAATGAAACATTGTAGTTTCTCCTTGGAAATGTGACTTATCTGTGTGTAAGAACCAAAGATGACAAAATCTGGAGCTTATGGTAGATGTCAGTTGCCATGATCGACCCCCTGAGCCCTATACTGGAGAATTTGGGCCAAGTATTTTCCCATTATACACTGTAAGCCCATTTCATGATAAAAGCTACGTGACTTCAATGCCCCCACTAAGAAATATATCTTGCATCAGCAAACCATGAAAATTAAATAAATTAGATAAAAACATCTCAATAGTCGATGAATGGGACTTTTTCTTGCACTACTTTCAGTTTTCCCTACTCAGGAGCTAGGGTAGAGGGTATCTGAAGTCTTAAGGACTGAGGCTTCCAGAGTTAATGTTGCAGAGAAAGAGAAAAGCAGGAGGCAGAAAAAAATAAAGTGGGAATAAAATGATACTTTTTTTTTTTTTTTTGCACTTTTTAGGCTTGTGAGGATTAAGTTTGATTTCTAAGAGATTTCTGACGATTGAATTCCATGTTGTTTTGGACGATCCATTCTACAGTCTTCTTCAGATAGACTATCCAAATTTAATGGTTGTAAATTAAATTGTTTTCTCTCCTATGGTGACAATACTTGTAATCTAAAATTTGGCTTTTTTCTGTCCCATACCTTCCCTTGTTTGGCCAAGATTTCTCTTTCTTGTTTCTGTTGGGTAGTGGAGACCACTGAGTTGAATCTTGCACTGGTTCGACAAATACATCCAGCCAATATGTTGATGTTAAAAATGTAGATAAGAAGTCCAGTCCTCAGAAAAACTCTTTGCGTGTTAATGAACCTTCTCAAGATGGAAAATTCGATTGTTTTTGTAATGTCTATTAAATGCAACTGAGAAATTTCCCAGGAATTTTCCTTCAGAGTTCTGTTGATGATCTTTGTAGAACCCAACTGATTTCTGGCTTATTTGATAAATCCTGTCCATTAAGAAAATATGGCATCATTTTGAAATATATAAGGTCTGCCTAAAAATTATCAAGTCCAGGGGCATAACTAATCATTTTTTAAGGGAAGTGCTGACTGCTGATTTGACAGCAGAGTGGGTATGCAAGCAGAATAAAGGAAGAAATCATTGTTGTTAAGTAAGGTTTGTTATTTATAGCTCAAATTGTCTTTTAAAATGGCTAAAATCAGTTAAATTTAGAGGTTTTTATGTATATATATGATAATTTAAAGCCCACTCAGCAAACAAAATAACAGTTCATTAAGACTCAAGAACAAATATTTGATTGAAATTGAACATTAACTTTTACTAAACTTACCAGATTTAATTAGCTATCATCGATTTTTATCAGCTAAATTTGAGAAAAATCAGCCAGACTTAGCCAAAAACTGATCAATTTGGCAACCCTGGATGAAATTTGCTTATAGAAATGTCATAGGGGATGGGCTGTGGTGAACCGGTATACCCCTGATCAAGCCATTTGATATTAACAAAAAATAGCCTATTTGGATCAATACCTTAGTTCTCTTCGAAGAACTCCTTTTTTTCTCTTTCTTCCTTTGGTCTTACTCCTTCTCATCCATTTCTCTCTCTCTCTCTCCATTCATCATCCTTTCTACTGATCGCAAATCCTCTTCTTCTTTAATCTCCTTTTCTTTCCACATCTTTCCCTGCAAGGCACTTTTGTTATTGCCTTTTATTTTTTTTTCTTGAATTTCCTCTTCACTTTTCTTCTACATCTCAATCATCAACCATTATTGATAGTCAATGATCTCCGTTTACTGCGTCCCCAAATGCAAACCTGTAATGGTGACCTACAAAACGGACTGCACTTTCTCCATGGATGAAATCTAAATAAATCTTTTCAAAACATTCATAAAACCGTCACAGAAAATCAATCGCATATATGCCTGTATATATGATGAACATTGGATTAAAAAAACAAAAAGAAAAAGCTCTGCAAATGATGCTCTGATATCATTACTAAAGGGCTGTCTATTGAAGCTCAATATGGCAATTATAGACTTATTAATGATTTGCAGTGATCAGTTGCAGTCCTGCAAATACTATTGTAAACCATTTGTGCTATAGTCCGACATATAAAGTTCGAATAAATAAGTAGAGAAGCCAGACCAATCACTCGACTAAATTTAGTTAGAAAAATGAAAGCAGGGAATCAGAATAAGTTTTAAGAGAATCGGGGGAAAAAACAAGAGAAGCATTCTGTTTACTCTAGTGAAAGTGGAGGAAAAAAAAAGAAGCCTTGTGTTGACAGAAGCAACAATAATAGGGAACTTATGAAATACTTGGAGGTGTTGTCAACATTGTCAGAAAGTTGCTGGAAACTATGACATATTTACAAGTTGTCTTGCCATTGAAGGAAGAGAATTTAATGACAGCATTAATTGCAGTGTCTCCTTGAAAATGTGAACTGTCTGGACTTATCTGTGTGAGAGTCAAAGATGACCAAAGCCAAAGATTATGGTAGTTGCCAGTTATCAAGATTAGCGGTGTTTAATGTTGCAGAGAAAAGAGATAAAATAGAGTGTGACAAAAATAAAGAGGAATGAATATGAGACTGTCTTTTGCATTTTTAGGCTTGTGAGGATTGGTTTAATTTTTTGTCCCAGGTGAAAAAGAAGCAGCCGGGGACTGTCATTTACAATGGTTGTCCGTCGTCATTGTGTCCTTTCTCAATTGGATAATTTGGTTATTCTTTGATATAGTTCGATGATATTTCAATGAAATTTTTGTATGTAGGCATGTGGAGAGATCCCTCTCGGGTGATATCAAATTATAGATTATCTTATTGTTTTTTTTTACATTTCTTAAGCAAAGACATTTTTATTTACGATTGGGAAGATTTTCAAATCTTGACCAATTTTGCTGTAATTTGGCTTTAGTGTTGACAAAACTCCAGAAATCGAAAGAAGTCCCAGTCGATTCTTGTTTGTTTAGATTCTAAATGTAAATAACCATACGTCAACAGGCAAAAAATATTGAACTTGAGAACTGCTACTCCTATAAGAATGATAAGTTTTATATGTTCTTGGGCAGCCTACTTTTAGAAACATTTCAATTTTATGGTTTAAATTTTTAAAAAATTTGGTATCTCAGAGTTAATGGTCTTAATAAACAAATAATTATCTTCTCTTGACAGTTTTCTGTCGAGAACCTTTATACTTTTGATGTATTTTGTGTGTGTTGCATGCAGTTATGAAATTTGACTGGAAAATTTTACAATTACTCTGCTGAAGTATCAGTAGCAAGAAGTTAACAGGATAGTTACTAGACCTTAATTCAGCCATCTACTTCTACCTGTGCTTGGGACCAACTATTGTGACTGCCAAGCTGTATTTTTTTTTCTATCAAAGTAACTTTCCCTTACATCGACTGCCTTGCAGGGCTAGAGGGTGTCAACTGCGCTACTATTAGCTAAATAAATAGTTAGGAGAGAAAGGGGCTTTCCTAAAGACATTAATACGAATTGAACATAATCAGTCTCGCCAGAAACTTGAACTCCTTCATCCTTTGTGCTGGTAACCATTATGCTACTTTGCACAGCACAGATTGAAAATAAGTATTGGGTATAAAGGGGAGTATGAGTACTCTCTAACCTCCTTTAGGTGCCTATCCTACTCAGTCACTTTCTGTGGGTTTTGAACTGAACCCTTTATTTGATCAATGGGGTCGGATTATTCTCATTCTGCCGTCCATGCTGGGAGGGTATATCTTGTATCTAATTTGTTGCTTGTCTTCTTCTGCAAGTGAACCACCATGTATAATTTCTTGGTGCTACCTGACCCAGGGATTGAATGCTTGACAGCCAGGCAGGTTTCTACAGATGCTTAACCAATGTCACAATGCACTTTCCCATCAATGATGATATAATAATGATAATTGTTCATCTCAGAAATTCAGAACAAAATGGCCAATTTCAGTTTGCAAAAAGTTATACAAAGTTCTTCAAAATAATTCCCACACTAGCGTTTTCATTTTAAAACTTGAAATAAAAAACAAAAACTAGAAAATAAAATTTATCTTCGGTTTTTTTCCTGTTTTTTTTAAGATTGTTTTCTAATTGAAAAAAAAAAAGAGAAGAAAAACTTGTTTTTAAATTGTTTCCTGATATCTCCTGAAAAAACATCGATAACTGAAGTGTGAATTTTATGTTAGGAACAGCTCAATTGCTGTTAATTCCTTCTAATTAGTTTGCTGTGTAGATACCAAATAACATTAAATAAATTAATCTTGTTGATGGACTTTTGCTTTTCGGATATCCATGCTCATTTATGGAATTAATGTTCTAGTTATCCACGGTCATTAGTAGAATTATTGCAATTGATGTCCTGGTTATCCACGGTCATTAATAGAATTATTGTAATTAGTATTTTAGTTATCCACAGTCATTAATGGAAAGATTGCACTTGAATAATTACTAGCATTAATTTTATCTCATTTTCATAATTACTCATTAAGTTTATAGGAAATAGATCATTATGAGTTGTCCTTAAAACATGAATGTGTGCAATACGAGGTTTGTCCCAAAAGTATCCAGCCATTTTGCTCTTAGTGTTTGAATGCCGCATGCATGTGTGTGCGTGTGCATGTGCGTATAGGAAATCTGCCACAATTTGATATGGGGGTGGCAAAACAAAGTCGTTAAAGAAAAATTTAATGTAAGGTTGGGATAGGCACTTGGAAAGTAAAAACATACAGTATTCACAGAAACAAGAAAATTCTTTAGTTTTTGAAGAAAAAATAAACATTTAAGACTTTTGGTGTGACCAAATTCCTAAATTTGGTTGAACTGATTGTATTAAACCAAGTTCTCCCCCTTGCATTGTTCATAGTTGTCTTTTATGGGATGACAAATCTGTTGTTTTTCCCTACCATCAGCTATTAGGGAGAATAAAATAGAGATGGACTTAGTTATTGGGGGATGGGGCTCCTAATGCATTTGCTCTATGCATTTCTGAATAGACCTTCTCCCATAAGGTTACTCAGTCACTAGTGAGATGCCATTGAGTGAGCTTGTATACTGTGTGACTGTTGCATTCACAGTGACTGAGCATGCCCATTCTGTATGTCTTAATATTTTTTTTTTCTTTTCGCAAAACATTGCATCACCCTGGTTTGTCAGCCCCTTTTCCCTACAGTTCATATTCGGCTCCCTGTGACTTCTGTTTTTTTTGCTATTGAAATGATGATTTCTGAACATGGTCGAGATTAAGGGGAAAATGACTAGGTAGCTGTTGAGGATGCTTTAAGAGGACTTTGTACTCTTCTGAAAAGTAGAAGAGAAGCATGGATGTGTGTGAATCCCCAAAGGAAATACATTAAAGGGGACTAGAGTACTATTGCCTTGTATCGTTTATTTTTTTGGCTTAGTATTAAATAGTGTTGATTCTTCGATGGACCTAGAAAGCTAATCCTCTTCTGATGAAAAGTTATTGTATGACAGAACCTACCTTGGAATAAAAGGTCAATCTATAGATAATCTAAAGTATTCTGTTTTAAGTTTCTTGCACTTGGAGTTATTCACTGTGGTAATTACCGGTTGATCGGCATACTGCTGACTTCCTCATTTCCCTGTCTCTCTACCCCGAGCAATTCAAAGTTGGCTGAATCAGCAGCTGCTGCTGCTGCATAATGCAAGTGGTTCTGAGAAGTCATCAGGTTTTTACTCTGCGAAAAATTGGCACAAAAATATAGTACGCAGAAACCCATATTCAAGAAAAATAATTCTAATTTTATTCCTCTTAAACAATGTGTATCTGAGGCACAACGAAAAGCCGATCTTTATCGCGTTGAGCTGTTGACACTTTGTGTCTTGTTTCTCTGTTTATGAGACACATTTTTTTGCTTTTGTGTCTCATTTAATGAAAGGTTCTATTTTGAAAAAGTTCCTACAAAACAATCTACAAAAAACAACTGGGGAAATTCTGAATTTGTGAAAACATATAGATCAGCAATTTTCAACATTGGTGTGCTGTGGCACACTGATACATCCATTGGTGTGCTGCAGTTGTTCTGAAGAAGGTTGATCCTTGCTCAAACAAGGGCTCAGGGGCTGTGTTTTTGGTATGGATACAAAAGTATGATCAACTATGAACTTTTGACAATAAAATGAATTATTTGTTTCTTAAACTTATGAACACATTGTTGAATCACTGTAACCACATAAATGCCACACCCAACCAATCAAGTGGGCTATAGATTCCCCTTCTTTTGCTTGTCTGTGAGTCAGTGTGTGTCTCCGGCTGCTCTTGGTCACATTTTGGGGGCTACCACCTTCAAGATTTGCATGAGTATACAGCTTGACTTGTTGATGGTTTTAATTTATGTATAAATGTGAAATAGATCAATGAAACTCATCTTTTAAAATGTTCTTATTTTTGTCTAGAATATAACACCATCCTTGTATGACTCTCCCAGCCAGGTGGTTCATAACCTACAGCAGGGGGTCATTGATGACTAGGCCTCGCTCTGAACCCCCACATTAACTGTTGGCCATTTCACAGCCTTGAAAACTTGTATGGTACACTATTATGCACCATCTAAAAAAAGTGCTGTTTTGGGTCTCTTATGGTCATTTTGGACCAACAATGCTCTGAACTTGTGCTGGTATTTTCTTCTGACAATTCTAGATGAAAAATCTCTTTGAAAAAAAAAAAATTTTTTTATTATTAGTTCTGCTACAAGTGTGATGATTCATTTATGAGAAGTACGGATATTATCATTTTTTTTTTCTTTTTTTTTTTAATGATCAAATCTATCCTTAAATACTGATGGTGTGCCTTGACAACTTCAGTGTCTGGCTCATTGTACCATGAGATGAAAAAGGTTGAAAATTACTCGTATTGATTTTTTGAATTTTTTTTTATAAGGTGAACGATGGAATATGCATCAAAGATTATCATCAAAATTGCTTTGTGGTCAGCATTGCATTCTGTTATTTGGTATCATCATCATCATCATCATAATCATTTTCTTTCCGTTTCATAAAGAGAGAGTAATTTCATCAAATATATCATCAATATTGCTTTGTGGACAACATAGTATTTAGTTGAATATTGGCATTGGGATGTTTGGGACCGAAAAAACTGGCAGACCTTAGCAAAACTTGTCTACCACAACAAACTTGAAACACTGATTGATGATGATGATAACCATGATGAACCATTTGTCTTCTATTCTATGGAAAGAGAAAAAATTTTTTCAATTATGTTGATTCTTCTGAGGACCCTCTTTGAACAAACTGTCTTTTTTTAAAGACAATGCGGATCTGCTTTTCATTAGATTCTGTCGGGGTTTTTTTCTCATCATAACATTTTTTTTATAATTTTTTTTTGTGAAATCTGAAAGATTGCTTTTAGAAAGAATGATTATAGAAATAGTTTTCAATACTCTTTGGGCAGTTTAGACAGTGAGAATTCAATTTTCAATAGCCTTAACAATCAGAATCGGACATTTGATAATCACAAAACACGGACTCTCGTTGCTTTTGTCAATTTAAAAAATTTTTTGACTGTTTTACCCTTTGCAAAACCTTTGTTCTATTTTGTACAGCAATCGAGATTTGAATTGGATGTGAGCCAGTAATCATAAAATAACTCCATTTATCAGAAACCATCGACCAAAACTGTCAATGTAGGTTTCTTCAGTTTTCAAGTTGGTCTGGCTATGTATGTACGTATCACACTTAAAAGCTGATAAGGCTGAAAATTTAATAATTTTCTCTTTGTTGTATCTAAAAAAAATTTTTTTTTTTTCAAATTCTCCTAACAAATAGGTTTTTAGTTGGGGTTTCAATTTGCAATGTAATTTCATACTGAACTGATCCTTAAGTTTATATCCAGCAGCTGTTACACTTGCTTTTCGAAAATACAGACTTTTTTTTAGTGATGACTGTCCAAGAGAGAAGTAACTTATTCATTGGTTACCTCTTTTTCCAATTTAAAAAAAAAAATTTATCACCCCCAACACTGCATGTTGCCAGAAAACCTTGGTCATGTAATGGTTTGTATTGAGTGACTAACCAGAGCTGCTTATTTTTATTTCAAGACTTTCTGTTTTACATTGATACCTGCTTTCAGATTGCATGTAATTCATCTCATCCATTGGGGAGATCTGAATCAAAATCTTTCTGAAATAAATAGCTGCTGGAGGAGCCATCTTTTTTGTTTGTTAAATTCGTTGCTATCTGCTTCCACGTGATGCTCTTTGGGAATATTTCATTTTACCGGCATTGGAGTTTTTGAAGTAATCTAAGTTTTGGCATGACTAGTTCTTGAATAATAAATTGAGTTCAGGTGTCACTACGTGTTAAAAAAAGGAACGTATTTTCAGATCTGAGATGCAGACATTTGTGTCCTGAAATATTTACAAATAGAAGTTGGCTCGCATCTTCTTTATGAGCAGTAATACATTTTTAAAAAGTTCACTTGTCGTAAGGAAAGTTTATTCACTGGTTTTGTGTGTGATTATCGTTACCATTTGATTCTGAACTTTGGTTGCATGCTCTACAAGGGGGGCAATCTTGAATTTGAGTGGGAAGAGTGAAAGTTGTCTGTGGCTCAAAACCATTGTTTCGAGGCTCAACTGATCAATTTTCTGATTATACAGTATTATAAATTTCTTATTACATTATACTCTCAATTAATTACTGATTTTATTATAGACCATTGTACCTTTGGTCATTATCAGAGGCAGAAAAAAAACATGGATGTCGGGAGTTTGTCTACTTAACATTTGTCCTTTGAATCAAACCTTTTTATTACACCCACAGAATTTCCATAGAAAAAAACATATATAGATATATATATATGTGTGTGCGTGTTTGTTTTTTTTTTTCTATATTTGATATTGCAATTAATCGAATAGCGTTTGATGTCGCAACCATCCATCTAAAAAGCCAAAATTAAAGAATTATGCTGCCAAATATATATATATATATATATATATATATATATATATATATATATATATATATATATATATATGTACATATATGTATGTATGTATACTTTATCAGCTTGATGTTTCAATTTGAATGTATCGAGCAGTTTGTGAAATAAACCCATTATACATCAGATGTTGTATTATATTATATTGTATGATATATATATATAATGTATGTATATACATAAGGAAGTAAAGGATTTGCGACACAAATGCAGTTATGCTTTTGTCCTGTTTGTGCTTCTTCAGGCTAATAATTCAGTTTATTTTAGATCCCTATTTAGGACATTGCACATGATCCTTGGGAAGGTCTATTTCCAACAATGAAGGTTGAAAGACTGATGATGATGATTTAGGACATTTTGGGGTGGAGGGTGTCTATTTTTCTAGTTTCTAAGATCTTCCTCTTATTTTATTTGTATATCTTTTTTTTTCTTTTAGTTATTGGTCATTGCTTGTGATGCTTTTGTTTCATTTAGTATGGTTACTGTGTTTGTTGGTAGTTAGAAATTTGCAGGATATAGACTAGGCATTTTCTTTATCAGTATGTATTATATCTCTACATATATATATATATGTAGTTTTGAAAGCTTCACAGCTTTAAACAATGAGCACATTAGACTTTGTCAAAAATGTTTTTTTGTGTTACTTCAGTCACTTACTTCCCAATATCTATTCAGGCAATTCATGTAATTTTCTTCAGTGTTTTTTTTTTTTAATGTTTCACTCATACTGTTATACATAGTATAATTTTTTTGTCTCGTTGAGATCATCAGTTATTTACCTTGTGACTGTTTTGAGGATCTAAAAACAAAGCAGTTATATTAACACTGCACCCAAGCAGTGTTGATCAAACATCACCCCACTTTCAGATATCTTTTTAACACACAACACACACACACACACACACACACATATATATATATATATATATATATATATATATATATATATATATATATATATATATATATACCTTTAGTTCTTATAATAAAGAGATTTATCTCTGATGTAAAAAAAAAGGTGTTGAGACATGTGCGTTCAATTTTTATATTAAATCATATTCGTTGCAGTCCTGCTAACCTAACATTCAACCAGAAATATTTATATCTAAATTACATATGACTTGCTTATGTATACACACACACACACACAAAGATGCAGTTCTTTGCATAAAGAGATCAATTTGCAAGAAAGTGTTAGGACATGTGTGCAATTCATACATCAAATCAATGTACATATATATATATATATATATATATATATATATATAAAATGAATTGTATTAAAGAGATCAATCTGCTATATAAGAAGGTGTTAGTACGTGTATACAATTCATCTCTCAAATCACATACTGTCATATTCTGTAAGATGTGTATAAATCAATACAAAGTATTACATTCTTCTGCAATTTTTGCATTTAGATAAAAATCTTAGAATCAGTCTCGACCAATCAGACTCGGTTACACCTCATAAAATATTTTCTTTCCAGTTTGAATCAACAGTTAATCCAGTCAATCAAGTTCACTGTTCATATTTTCTGAGAAGATAGTTATATACTATGTCTGTGGCTTGGTATTTGTTTTGGTATTGATCTTTGTTAGAATTTCTGAGGTGAGCAAATCCAGAATGTGTATTCCTGGTTAGATTTATAAGGAGGCAAAAGGAGCCCCCCCCCATATACGAAAATCTAATGATTAAAAAGTCTGATGAAGAAAAAATGTTGGGATTCATTTAATGAACATCGTCAATTGTTTTGAATTAATTGATAAAATTACTGCTTGTATTTCGGATCTACAGTAATTGGAGTATAGGGATACTAAAAACCCATGGCAATGGGCTGGATATGTTGCAAGAATGGCAGACGACCGCTGGACATCACAACTCCCAATGTGGATCCCCAGAGATCACATGCGAAACCATGGTTCGCAGATTATAAGATGGCGTGATGAACTAGAATGTATTGACTCTGTGACGTCCATGATAGAGAGGTCTGGTAAATCCTGGAGAAGGTCTATGTTCAACAACGGTTAATAAAAGACTGATTATTCACTTCAGATATGACATTCAAATGTTCCTTGTTTGTTCCAATTATACGCAATAAACCGACTCTGATGTGTAAATTTCCATGTATCTGAATTTCAGTATGTGAGGGGCCCACCAAATCTGAGGTAGCCTGGGCCATCAAGGTTTAAATCGAGCCCTGGGTGTATTCATCCTTATGCAAAAAATGAGCATCCTGGGGTATTGCACCCTGTACTTCACCATGGTTCATCAAGTTAATTCCCCATCCATTATATGTTCAAATACTGAGTATAATTCTACATTAGATTCATTGATATTTTTGAATTATCTGTTGAAACATGGAACCTAACCAAGAGACAGACCTGCAAACTGAGAACCATGCAATGTGTACATGAAAAAATCATGCTCAACTCTCACATGGAGAGACCACAAGAGAACTCAATATATCCTGGAGGAAAACAAGTCTGAGACATCATAGAATCCATTAGAAAACTCAAATAGCAATGGGCCAGCCTTGTCACGAGAATGGCAGACAACCAATGGACATCACGACTCACAACATAGATATCCAGAGGTCACATGCACAATCAAAGCTGGTAGAGTACTAGATGAAGACACGATCTAGACAAATTCAGAAAGTACTGTCTCAGTGCTGCCCATGATGGAAAGAATGTGGTGAATCCTGGGGAAGGTCTATGTCCAACGACGGATGATGTTGATGAATCATCTATATCTCTATCTTCGAATACTGAGTATCAAAACAACCTGATTTAAGCTCAATTAATTTAGGAGTTTTTGTCATGGTTCTCATTTTGGGAATTTCAATAGTTGGAATGATTATTTTTTTATTAACTGCAATGAAAGTTGACAGTTCTATGAATACCAATTTTTGTTCAGACCATATTTGAATAGGTCGATTGTGTTTATTTGGAAAGAAGGATAGAGAAAATGGGTAAAGAAAGGGGAATATTTTTTCTTTTTTAATGTCACCCTGTCATATAATTAAAAAAAAAATCTATTCTTGAAATGAAAAAAATATGAAAAAGTGCTTGCAATTTAAGAAGCCAAAACTTTTTTTTCTTACATCTCATATTGTACACATAGAATTATGACCTATAACTTGGCCTATAGGGAACACAAATAGATGCAAGTGGAGATGTAGGTAAACTCTAGAAAAACAGTCAGTGTCTGTTTTCAGAGAGTCTTTTTTAATCTCTAACAACTGAAGATTTTTTTTAATCAATTTGAAACAAATAGTTTTATCATGGGAACAAATATTGTCAAATGCTGTCGAAAATTGTGTAAACACTGTTGCAGGTTTTGAGCAGAGTCTGCTCTTTTTCTTATCTTATAAACAGAAAATGAAAATGAATGAGAAGGCTCTGTTACTTCAAACTTGATCCAGTAATCTCAAGTCATTTCATTGTATCATGATCATTGTTAACTTCTTGAGCCAATCTGACCTTTCAAATAGTTTTATAAGTGAATTTTCAAGAATCTCTTGGGCATCATCAATCAAATCTTTCTTAAACTCTGACATTCTTCAAGATTTCTTCAAGTTGAAAATGATGGGTGAATAATTTAGGAGTGTAACCTTTCCAAATATGTCTCTATGCAGAGGAAACATGTAATTGGTTCAAAAGGGAAGCAACTTATTTTGCTTGCTTGTTTTGTGTGTATATGTGTATATATATATATATATATATATATATATATATATATATATATATATATATATATAAAATTTGCATAAACACATGTAGATGTACATATATATATATATATGCCTGCTTGTATTTTGTATGTATATGGTATATGAACTGCTTGGCTTTGTGAGCTAAGATAGTTGGGAGGGAATCCCACAGCAGTAGGACCATAGACAGCAGGGCCTGTGTGCAGAATAACTGTCCTGCCTGAGCAATGGATTTTGAAGATGGGGCTAGCTCGCCCAGGGTCAACCCCACCATTTAAAACCAAGGGTTAGGATCCTATGGTCCAACGAGGTAGCACAGGTAGGAGCAGGATTCCAAGATTGTAGGTTTGACATGAGTATCCTACTCCTGGCAGATGTGAGCTAGCTATGGGTGTCTGCTCTCCTTTTGCGGGAGTATTCCAGCTGTAAGGCTGATGTGAACACTCATACATATACATAGATTCTATATTAGAAACCGTCAACCAAAAATATCAATATTTTTCTCAGTTTTTAAGTGACCTGACTGGCTATGTATGTATATATCATATGTACAGGCCATATAAACAGAGCTAGAGGGCTGATAAATGAAACTTTTACTCCCTATGTGTCGAGAAAACATTTGTTTTGTTAGTTGTTTTGGGGAAACTTTTCTCCCTATTTAGATTTTTAGTGTAGGGTTCAGTATACAATGTACGTTTTTGCGAAATCGGTCCTATTGTTTGTCGAGCTTGTTTTTTTGTTTTTTTTCTTTTTTTTTGAATATTCAAACTTTTTCCAGACTTCTGCTTAACAAAAGGCAAGACAAATATCCTATGCAATGATCATCCCTTTTTCCAAATTTTCAACTGATCTTCCCCAACACGGCTTGCTGCCAAAAGAAATTGCTTACATGATGATTTTTATTGAGTGACTGACTGGACCTGCTAATTTACCCTTGTATATGCTTAAACATATGTATGTAGGTGTTGTTTATATATGTAGATAAGAATGTGTGCTTTTAATAAAACATACTCTTGGAACAATATACTTTTACTGAGCGTACACAGTAACACTCTGCCTTTAATATAATTGAGTTTTCATACAAAGTAATAACTATTGTAAAACTCAACCAATTTTCATAAAATCTACTCCCTCATGAAGAGATTTTTATTGTGAGTAAATATTTTCTTGCAATAAGTCGCCAAAATTGTTCTGGAAAATGCTGGATAGAAAGTTTGGGAAATTTTTTTTGCTATCTTTGTTTTACTGAAGATTTTTTATAAGAAGTATATGCATGCATGAACTGAATTAGATGGAACTTTATATGCATATGTAACATGTCCCTTTGAAGAGTTTAGGCTACAGGTTTCTCCCTTTTTGTAAACCTATAACAAGGGTTTAGTATGGGAAATGAAAAATATTTTGAGTCATGCATATGTAATTTGTAATAAGAAATAAATTTTTGTCTTTGTGACGCAGTTGGTTAGGAAATTTGGCTATTAATCGGCTAAGAGCTTGAATCTGTTCAGGCAATAAATTTCTTGAACCGAGTTGTTGAGGATTAATTTTCTGGTAGTGTTGTGTAATCAAAGATAAAAATTTGAAATTATCATCTTTGGTGTCTAAAAATTTTTGTATGCAAAAAATGAACTGAATTAAGAAGTAAGGCATATGAGTTTTGAATATCAGGAATAAACAAGCTTGTGTAAAACGGACACACAAGGTTGCATTGTTCCTTCAATGTAGTTGAGTTTTACATAATTAGCTGCTGAATGAACTGGGAATTGGCCCTAATGAAGAGTTTCTGACACTCTTGGCTCAAACCAGAAATTGAACCCGGAACCTTCTTAGTGTGATTCCATTACACTCTCTAAGTCGACAGACAGTGTGTAGTAGGCTTCCAAATAAACTTGTTAACCATTCATCATATAGTCAGGGCATATAATGTATGCACACACGTACAGAGTTATATAAATTGTCATAAAAGTTTTAATGCCTTTCGGCCAGGTTTGTAAAGGATGTACTTCAAATATTGACATCTCCCCCTGTGTCTTGCCAAAATGCCCTGGGCCTCGTGTTGATTAGAATTTGGAAGACAATTCAAGGGTCATCTTTCTTTTTTTTTTTTTGTTTTTTTTTGGTTGTTGGCTTTCTGTTGGCTTAAATCATTTCTGAACTAGGGAAAAGTGCAAAATTATGTGAAGATGTAAGAGGTTGAAGGCAGCTTTTATTTGTGTCTTTTGTTAAAATGAAAGGAAAAAAAAAGATGTGGATAAATATGTATGCAACAGTAAGATTGCAAAAGCAGTGATCCTCGGAAATCCCTAAATATTTCTGTAATTTCATCATACCCTTAGTTCCGCAATTAGTGTAGTAATAGTTAATGAGCTTGTTGTGCTGACCATTACAACTGTTATGAGGAGTATGATCCTTGGATAATTCAGACTTTTTTAGTGGCCACTGCCTAACAAAAGGCAAGAGTAATAACTCATTCATTGATCATCTGTTTTCTTAATTTTTCAATTTATCACCCCCAGCACCACTTGCTCCTAAAGAAATAGCTCTCATGATGATTTCTATAGAGTGACTAACCAGAGCTGGTAATTTACATTTGTATATGCCCAAGAATATGCATGCATGTGTTGTTTATATATATATATATATATATAGATAAGAATGCAAACATACATGTTACAGTAAGATCGCAAAAGTAGTAACTCTGGAGAATCTCTGGACATTTCTGTAATTTTATCAAACACTTAGTTTCACAATCAGTGTGGTAATGGCTAACGAGCTTGGGGTGCTGAATATTACTGCTATTATGAGTATGAGCCTCACTGGGTGGCCCACTAGTGTAGCCTTGTGGGATTATTAAGTAATTACCAAGTATATTCTGCTTCCATATTTACAGTGGACAGCTTAACTTGTCTCAAGGCCACAGTGAGGATCAAACTCATTACAGTGGTAATAGTCAGCATCATAAGCTTGTTCACCATTACTATTCTGATTGTGAAACTAGGGAATTCATGAAATTTCTGAAATATTCCAGAATTTCACATAATCCCTGATGTGACCTATTGCAGTATCATCATCATCACATCCATCATCACATCTGGACCTTCTCTGAGATTTGCCAGATCTCTCTGTCACCCATGTTGTGGAATCAATATCTCCTGAACCTGTCTAAATCATCTTGCCATCTTATTCTTTGCTGCCCACAATTTCTTGTGTGATCTCTGGGAATCCATGTTGTCAGTCACAATGTCCAGCGGTTGACTGACATTCTTGCAATATGACCTGCCCATCGCTATTTGAGTTTTCTAATATATTTTCTTCTAGCCTCTGTTTTCTTTCTAATATAATGTTTTTTGATCTCCATGTAGTGTTAAGCATATTTCTCTCTTGCAAGTTGCATGGTTTTTAGTTTGAGAGCCAATCTTTCAGTTAGGTTTTGAAGCAGTTCATTTTGCTCAAAACCAAAATTTGACATGTGCCATTTAAAAATGAGAAAAACTCACACCCATAAAATTTGAAGTCATGTAAAAAAATTCCATTGAAGAATAAATATGATCAGATTAAATTCTATTTATGACATCATTAGTATTTTCAGAGTTAGAAATAAGGAAAACTCACCCTCATAAAATTTGAAGTCATGTAAAAAAATTCCATGGATGAATAAATACCAGGATAAATTTTATTTATGACATCACTCGTGTTTTCCTCTGAAAACATATAGAAACATCTAGATTCTGTAGAATCTAGATAAAGTTAATAAACCATTCTAAAGACATTCTTAGAAGGGAATTTTCAATTCTGTAGACAAAACAGTATGGATAGGATCACTGGAACACAAAGACACATAATCAAACATGCAAATATAAAAAAAAAAAAAGAATCTGTTGCCATCTTTGATGGCTATGATTGCGCAAATGTTATACAGGTTCTCTATTCAAAAGTAGAGCATTAGTCTGACACCTTTTGTAAGCTGAAACTGCATAAAATGAAGAAACTTTTACCATTGATTTATATGGGAAAAATTTCTGAGCGTTCACAGACCCGCAAAAATAGACTGGCTTTGTCTGCCCGCTTCACAGACTTTTCTGATACTTTTCGGCACATCTTGTAAACAGATGCTCAAATTGAATTGAAGTAAGCTTAGATGCTCACAAATACGGTTCAGAGTGATGGCTTGAGGTCTTTCATAATATTGCTTTATAGAATTGTAATTTCTGAACTTTTGTTGGGGATCAAATAAGAGCCAATATTTAGATAATTTTGAATGAAACTCGTAAGATTTGGCAGAGGATTAAAAGAATATTCGTCTTTCAAATGAATAAAGAATAATTGATCTATTTCTAATGGGAAGCTTTAATAAAATTCCTGGAACTTTGCCGAAAAAGTGTGCTTGACCCCCTGAAGTATATAAATGGCCTATCCACTTGCCTGAGGCAGTTTTATTCATATGTATATGTGTGCACATACATACACACAAGTTTTCAAGAGTTATTAAAGTAATTTACTGATAATGATTTTTTTTCACGTCCTTTGTGAATTGAAATGTTATGTGTTAATAACTTTGTGATGTGATTCCACCAAAAAGTTCAAAAAGAGATTGAAGCATTCATCACTTGTTATGAATTCATTTATCTGTTGGTGAAGAATCCTGGCGTTGCCCAGAGAAAAAGAAAATATTTAAATTTGACAACACAGTGAATACTACGTTCTTTAATATATTTCTTCTTACACAGCACAATCAGAGAGAAAGGGTGTGAGATGGGCTGATGGAAGAATTAATGCCAGACTGGACCCAGGAGGGTGTGCGGTAGTTAAATGTTAAAATTCAGCATCTCTCAGTGGCCAGACAACTTCCTGTGCCCAGGGAAAATTTTTTTTCTGCATTTTTTTTTTTTTTACTGAAATTTTTTTTATTGATTACAAAGCAAAACTGAAAAGCATGTAAAGAGTGCATACCGCAGTTGTACTCGAGCTATGAATCAATTGGGAATAAAATTCGAAAGTTACTCCTCTTGAAACTGAAATTAGTTGACCGTTCATTCCCAACCTTTTTCAATGTAGAATAATGAAAGTATATCTCAACTCAAACTCTGGAACCTATTAGGAATTTGAAACTGAATTTACAGGGGTAGATTGTTCTCGTTTTGTTTTCCATTTTGTGGCAAATATTCTCCCCAGTCAATACAACATTGCTGTGTCACTTGTCCAGGATGCTTTACTCATGTGAGTGTGTACTTATTACTGTTATTACATTCTTGGATCCACCCTAAGATTCAATCACTTTGTTCATCCCTCGTGACCCACCCTTCCAGGAGATATCATTTGTTGTGTGAACAGACAAATAGGCAGACACTGGATAATACTTATTCCTCTCAAACTTAGTTGATGGAGGTAAATTAGGAACTAAGATAGATTTGTGTTTTTATTTGGTTTCATACTTTTCAGCTGACTTCATTTTTGTCATTCCAAATAGAATTATCCTCTAGACTGCAAATTTCCCTTCGCTCTTTTAAAAAAGAAATGAAATCATCTTTGTTTCAATCGAGGAAGACTAGTTGTCATATTGCCGGAAGAATTCAACTCTTCAGGGAGGATCATCTCTGAAAAGGGAACTGGCTGCCATTTTTTGTTTGTTTGTTTCTCCTGACGATGGTCTTTTGTTGTAGAATCTCTAGAGGTTTCATGCTTTACAAAGATATGCGTTTCTCGATTCTACAGAAATTAGCCTGACCCGTGGGATTGCAGGCAGAAATAATTTGCATTCAAAATAATGTCCATTTTGGTAATTTCTCATTTTTTTTTTCTTTTAGCTTTCAGAACGGCAAAGCAATTCTTCTGGGTTTGGATGTTTTTGTCTCTCAGATTTCTATTGCGGCTCAATTCTTCGATTGGACGATTTTATTCTTCCAGATTTCTATCACAATTCTATTCTACAATCATTATTCTTTATTGACCCAATGTAGTGCTAGTCTTCTCTTTATTTTATTTATTGTTTATTGTTTTTAATGCTTATCAAAAGATCTATTAATGAATCCTGTTGAAATTCTCTCACCAAGTCAGGCACACAATTGCATATATATAGATATATATGTATATATATATATATATATATATATTTGTATATGTATACATGTATGTATATATGTATATATATATATATATATATATATATATATTTGTATATGTATATATGTTTGTATATGTGTATATATGTTTGTATATGTATATATATGTTTGTATATGTATATATATGTTTGTATATGTATATATATGTTTGTATATGTATATATATGTTTGTATATGTATATATATGTTTGTATATGTATACATGTTTGTATATGTATATATATGTTTGTATATGTATATATATATTTGTATATGTATATATATATTTGTATATGTATACATGTTTGTATATATATATATATATATATATGTATACGTTTGTGTATATATATATATATATGTATATATATATATATATGTATACGTTTGTGTATATATATATATATATATATATATATATATATATATATATATATATATGTATAATCAATAGATTGCGCATTCAGCTCTGACACTTTTAAATAACTTATTACTTTGATAAAATTTGAGATTTAAATACAAGCTGATCATCGTGGTAGTAAAACCAATTGATGTTCAGTACTGTTCAGCTGCTGTTCAGTATTATTAGTGACTAGTTTATCCATGTTGTAAAAAATGATTGCAAATATGAAATGTATGGATACATATCTCATTTTATAAGCATGGATGAAAGAGATTTGCATTACAGTGAATTTAGGGAACAGCATTGCATTGACGACAAATGGATTTTTCAAATTTTTTGCTCTTATTACTCCTGATATTAGTCTTCTGTTGTAACATCTCTTGAGGTTTTTATGTTTCTCAAAGATATAGCCTGACCCACGGGATTGCAAGCAGATGTTAATTTGCATTCAAAATAATGTCTGTTTCGGTAACATCTCATTATGTTTATCCTTTTCAGATTTTTGAATAGCGAGGCAGTTCTTCTGGGTTTGAAAGTTTTTGTCTCTCAGATTCCTATCTCGGCTCGATTCTCCAATTGTTTTTCCTTATCATTTCTATGTAGGGTTTGTCTTCTCTTTATTCTGTTCATTCTTTTTTGCTCTCAAATCCATGAAATCTATGGAGGGAAATCTATCTAAGGAAATAACTCCTGATTAAAATTATCCCCTTCGACCATTTGCTGAAGTACAGATTTTTTTTTTTCATCAATTCACAGAAGAGTTCCATTATTTCAATTCTGTATACTGAAGTGTTCCACTAGCAATAGAAGCGGTTACAAGTTATCCATGAATTTAGAGTTAATGCTTATTGAAAATGTATTTACAATTCCTGTCAAAGTTGAAACTCTTATCACCAAGTCAGATCTTTGAAAGTGAAATAACAAAATATATATATATATATATATATATATATATATATATATATAAAAATATATATAGAGGGAGGGGGGGTTTATTTAAATCTCTGACATTTTCCAATTACCTATAATATTTGACCAAGATAAAATTGATGTGTGCTACACGTGGATATAAGAAGTTTTTATCTTATTTTAGATTTTCGTTAAAGTTTAGATTAGCAAAGGTTTTGAATATATAACAGTGGAAATGAGACAAACAGTTCATTTAGAATATAAAATGATTTTTCACTGGAAGACATCTAAAATAGATTAAAAGGAACAACTTGAATAATGAAGATTCGGGAGTATCTAGATGTTATTTTGACAGGAAAACATCTAAAATAGAGTGAAGAAATATCTAGATTCAGGAGAATCTAGATGTTATTCATAAACCCATCAAAATAAATCCTCTAAAGGTCAAAAAGACTTTTTTTTCACAAAATCAAGGAAAACCATTCAGAAGGGGGTCAAGTGGAGTACTTATGCCAATTTTCAAGTCTGTAGATAGAATAGTATCACCAGGAGCACAGGATTGCACAAACATATGTACTTATAAAATGGGATAGAACTCTTTGCAACCAGTGGTGGCTAAGGTTGTTCAACATTGAATTTAGTCGTTGAATATTCAAGGAATCATATGAAAACCTATAATTGAAAATTGAGCTGACAAAGTTCAATAAAGATTTTTCTTTTTTAACTTTTATTAATATTTCTAATATGTGTAAATTTTGATGGCTAATAAACCAATTGGCTCAACTCATGTCCAGCAATGCAAACCACGTTTGCTGATGTTTGAAGTTATTGCGAAGGTCAAACAATTATCACCATTTTTCTGCCTACCTCTGTCTCTCTTTATTGTTTTTTTCCTCTCTCTTTATTGTTTTTTTCCTCTCTTTGTTTGCCGCTTTCTGCCACTTTCCTCCCTCTTTCTCCCTGCTGTAACCACCAAAGGTGGTGAAGAGTTCTATTCCTTTTTATATGTGCATGTATGTGTTGGTGTAAACCCTTCCTCCTGGTCATAACATTGTATCTACAGCCTCTTTCTTTCTTTTTTTTTTTTTTTTTTTTATTGTTTTCCCCTCTTTCTGTCTGCCTGCTTCCTCTCTCTTCCTCTTTCTTTCTTTTCTCTTTGTTTCCCCCTCCCTGTCTGCCTCTTTCCTCTCTCTCTCTCTCTCTGTGCCCTTTTTTTCAATTATCTCTCACTTGCTATCCATCTCTCTTTGTCTGCTCCTCTCAATGCACTTTCACTCCCTCTCTGCTTCTGCATATTTTGTATTCCTTTGTCTTCTTCTTCCCTTTCTCTCTTTAACTGTTTCTCTTCCTCTCCACTCTCTCTCTCTCTCTCTCTCTACCCCTTATGCATTTTTCTGTGAAGTATGCCTAACTGGAGGCGGCATGTGGGCAGTTTTTCCACATCAGACCATTTAAATCTCTCATGATTATTCCATAACAATAATTGTACCAGTTCTCATCAAAAGTTTCTTTTACTTTCAGGAACCGATTCCATCGCTGTTTATTTATTCTGTCTGATCTCTTGAACCCCGCTGTTCATTTGAATCTGTTAGTGGAAAATAGGAACCCCCAGGGGAGAGCTCGGTCCCAACAGTATGTCGATTCGAGAGACAGCGGTTGGGTTACAAGGGGTGGGAAGTGAATTAGATATTTGGCTTTGTTTCAAGAAATGAGAAACTTCCACGATAAATGTACTTGGCGAACTCTTGAGAGGTTAAAAATCTATTGGGGCTGTCGTCTATTCATCCGCTCTGTTGAACAGACTGCCCTCTCCCCAACCCCGAACATGTTCATCTATATTTTGCCTTTTCTGTTCTGAACATTTTTATCATTATTTTGTTTCTCTCATTCATTTTCACGAAATTTTTCTTTTGCTATCATCTTTTTGGGGTCCCGGACTTCTACAGATTCTTTGCGTTCATAATTATTGATCAAATTTTATTGTTTTTTCCTGGTATTCACTTCTAGTGCAGGTTGCTATAATTAAACATATTATCTATGTCCAAAAGTTCTCAGCGACTTTTTTTGAAAACTTTGTTAGACTAATTACACTTGTTTTGCTCACACACACACACACACACACACACACATATATATATATATATATATATATATATATATAGATGAAAGTGACTATTGGAAATTGAAGAGAAAAACCTTAAGAAAAAAGCAGGTGTTACATCTCAAAAATTTTTGTTTTCAAGTGGGCATGTTTTGATGCATTTTGATGTATCCCAGCCATCTTTTTCAGAGAAACTTGCAGTGAGGCAGAAAAAATTGTATGCTGTTTTAATGTTTGAGAAAGGAATTCATTTTTTTTCCTCGTTTCATCCTTGGCAACCATCAAAATGAGTGAAACATGCCCACTTGATGATAAACATTTTCAAGTTGTAACACCTGCTTTTTTCTTAAATTTTTTCTTTTCACCTTCCAATTGTCACTTTCATCAACATTTTATTAGATCAACTCACATCCATACAACAAGCATATATATATATATATATATATATATATATATATATGTATATGTGTGTGTGTCATTTTCACTAGAAACTCTTTTTGAATGGACATCCTATTTTTACACAGTGAATATGCCAGTCAGGCTTCTAACTTACCTGCTGACTGCTCAACTCAAATGGTAAGATTGGCATTGCCAATAAGATGGCATTCTGTTGGATGCAGGTTTGATTCCAGCAGCAACCCATTTCTCTGTTCTTTTCTATTTAGGCTGACTGGCATATTCACCACGTAGAAATGGGATGACGGTTCAAAAAGAGTTTTTAATAAAAGTAACACATTTATAATCATTCTCTTGGATTATAAATCCATCTATTTATAATGGAGATCATCATCATTGTGTCCACTGCTGGACTCAAGTGTTTCCTAGCTCTTTCGATGGTGATCATGATTGCACTATGCATACCTTTCTATCTGATCCTACCATTTTGTGTCCAGTCCTCTCCTACTGCATTTGCTGTCCCATTGACACTGTATGGTTAACCTTATGCTTTAACTCTTGTTTTTTTTAAAAATATCTTTATTCTTGCTAAAAGTCCAGCCCATCTCCATTTTTGTTGTTTAATCACTTGAATGATGTCTAAAACTTCAATGCATTCTTTGGTCAATGTTGATGCTTTTCTATCTCTTTGGGTTCTTCTAGTATTGCTTTGTGTGTGATTCAGAGTTTGTTTTCAGGCGTTTTTGTTAGCATCTGTGTTTTGTATCCAAAAGAAGAGCATTCCTATGAAAGACATTTTGTGGGTTGGAAAGAAGCAACTACCATTACCATTAATTTTTGTGGGAAAAATTTCAGAGTCTCACTAAACCTCCCCCAAAAAGGTAATGAAGGTATGTTATGCTAAGCTTTCCGAGTTTGGAAGAGTAGGAAGTACAGGAGACTGGGGTATAGGAGAGAGAGGAAGAGGGTGCATGCTGTCTCTATAATGACCTTTTTTTTTCTCTTTTTTTTTTTCATAGAAGTGAAGAAGTGGATGAAGAAAAATTCCAAAAACACAAAGGGGGTGTATATATTTTGAAGTGGAAGATTTAAATCCAATGTGTCATCATTACATTTAGTCTCTTGATGCACATAGGTGTTTGAAAATTTGAACCTAATTGTCAATAAAGGATAATGGTGCTGTACAATAGTTTCTTGCTACCCCAACTTAATGTACTTATGTAAAAAGATGGTATTATTCTTCACTAGTAACAAGGTGGCTGCTAGGATATATTCAGAATGTATTCTTTTGCCACTTCCCCCTGGAAAAACGGCAGTGGATGCCTATGTTGATGCAATTCTCATGACCCTAATTGTATAATACTTGTCTATTTGCTTTTATAATATATCGGAAACATTGCCAATTTCCTTTTATACAAAAGATGAAAAAAAAGGAAACGAGATATAAAAATTCCAGTAAAAGAAAATAATGATTGAATGATAAGAAGATACACTTGCACATATAAACCGTTCTTTCCGTTTAATTTTTTTATCTCTCTAAAATGAATCAATGCATGATAAAACACCAGTTACGAACTTGAACGAGAATCAGAAGTGGTTCGGTTGAAGGAGAAACCGGAATAAAAAGAGGGGGAAAACAGAAATTGGAATTCTTTTTTTTTTTTTTTTTCTTTATCCTTCGGAAAATCAAATGAAAAATCAGTTGGGGAGAAGAAAAATCAGATGTTTTCTTGTACTTTCTTGTTAGGATGAAAAAAAAAAAAATGAAGAAATATACAGAGAGAATTATAGATTTAAAATAATATATTAGCTGCAATTTGTACCGTCTTCAAAAAAGCATAAAAGTTAAAGTTAAAAAGAGAAAATTTTCTTTGGAACAAAAGGAAAATAGAAACAAAATTAGGAGAAAAAATCCTCTAAAAATACAACTTGAAGCGAGCAATATTTTGCAACTTATTTTTCCTAAGTTTTATAGAAACTCAGTGGAATTTCTAGGAAATTCATTTTTCTTCCTGTACATAAATCATAAATTTAAATTCTTTGAAATGCCTTTACTCTATTAGAAAAAAATGAGTTACTTCTTGTTATCTGCTCAAACACTGGATTTATACACATGTCAGGATATGCTTATTGTGATATAATATGCAAAATATGTATGTTTTGATTATATATGCATATGTGTGTGCGTGTTTAGATAATCCTACAAAAAAATATGCGTATACATTATACTTTAATGGAAAAAACATTTGTTATATTCCTGAGTTTATTTTATAAATAAATTGATTTATTATGCAAAGTATTTATGTGTGTATATTCGTATGTCACTGTATATATGCGAGTGTCTATATGATGTGTATGTTTATATTCATATGTATGTGTGTATGTATTTGTATATATCAATATGTATGCATGGATGTATGTGTGTGTGTGTGTGTGTGTGTGCATGTATATACATTTATATATTGTGTCTTATATATCATATATATGATAGTGTATATAATTGTATGTATATGTTAATGTATGTAATGTGTATGTATATATATATATGTTTATCTAATGTATATATGTTACTATTTATGTACATATTGTGTATGTATATGTTAGATATAATGTGTGTATATATGTATATGTATATATCTGTATCAATGTGTATAATTATATATATATGTCAGTTTAGACAATGTGCAAATAAATTTCATTTCTCTGAGTGTGTATATATATATAGGTATAATTGTATGTGTCATATATATATAAATTGTATGCCTTTCTCTCTCTCTCTCTCTCTATATATATATATATATATATATATATATATATATATATTTGACTGCGTGGGTTATGTGTGTGTGTGTATATATATATATATATATATATATATGCAAGTGTACATAACATGTATGTTTATATTTGTATGGCTCTGACTGTAAATATTTTTTGTGTGAATTATATATATATATATATATATACACACACACACACACACACACATATAATCATGATTTATTTATTTTGCATGTATATGTGAAACAACATTCCTCTGTGAAGATTATGGGGTTGGATCACCCTAAGTCTAAATTTGATGGAATAAGTTTTCACTTTGTGATTTGCATTCTCACCTTGAGCAAACTTCTCTGCAAAAATTATCGATTTTTCTTCCTGGGTGTGGTGAATAGGTTAGTGAGAAGTTTTCTTGGCGTCTGACTTCTTCGCACATTAACCTCCCCACCTTCCCCCCACCCCCCTGTGATGCATGAACCAATGTTTGCTCAAACTTGTTTATGGATCATTTAATAATATCATCTGAAAATTCAGCATGTAAATACCATAGAGAGCAAATGCAATTTCCTAATTCACGCATACATAAGATCAATAAAAAAACATCGAATGTATTTGTTATTGCTCTAATAACCTTCAAGATTAGCATGCCAGAAGGTATGCACTTGGTGTTTTTTGTCGACGGGTTGTTGCTTATAATAAGGTTCGACTTCTCAGTTTTTTATAATAAATGATTTTATAAGTTTGTTGGGTTTAACAATAGATTACTGGATTAGTAAATTGCATGTCTCAACGTGGACTCTTTGTCTTGTTCTGACGTGTTTGGTCGCAGTCGAATAGGTTTATAGTTTAATTGTTTTTTATCATAACTACTATTTATTGTACTGTTTTGAAGCTTTTTTTAGGGCTGATTTTAATTAGGTGCTAACAATATTGATAGGGAAATTGTTATTTATTAATGTGTTTTTGATGTTAGGAAGGAATATTATGCAGAGAGAGGAGATTAAATGTGACAACAAACAGCGTCAATAAATCAAACTAATGTTGTATATGAATTCACCTGTCCCTTGGGAGACTGTCTCTCCTATCAAAAACAACATTGAATTCATATGCGGGACATACTGCAATCACCTCATCGAGATGTCTCAGTTGCCTCTCAGAATAGAGTGGTGTAATAAACTGCCAAAATAAATATGTACTGTTTAAAACATCTATGTGTCAAAGTCTCGTTAATAACACCCGCATATTTTACCGAACGTTCACAATGTAAGTTCATGCCAAATTGGTCCCCTATTAAATGTCTGCTGACAGTCTCACTTATTTTATTTATCAATCGATCACCCTTTTTTTTCCAGTTTTTTAATTGATCATCCCTGAAACGGCATTCTGCATGAAGTCTCCGGTGACATGATAGTGTCTAATGATGATTAGTCTGATCTTTTTTTCAATGATAGTATTTTCATGAAAGTAACAATTTTACCACCACCAGTGCTCAATTTGGTATCTGTAAGATGGATGATGTTGATTCAGAATTTCCCTTGAATGCTTGTCTTTGTAAACGCTCCTCGGCCGCAACCTTAGCTGCTTTTCTTTCCATTGATTAAATGAAAAGATGTTAAAATTTAGGAAAAAAAAAAAAAAAAAAAATCCAATGCTTGATCTATTGTTTATGTCTGCACTTGCTAACTCCTGACGCCTCAGGGTTTTGTTCCTTACTTGATAATCCTCAGAGATCATCAGAGACGTCGATCTAATCTAACAATGGATTCCCCAGCAACACTTCTGCAAAAGAAGTACGATTGTTGCTGTTTCCGTTCAGCAGCTCAACCAGATTCCAAAATAGTTTTTTCTTCCTTTGGGGGAAAAAATTAACAAAAAAGCCCTTTTTTTTTTTTTTTTTTAAAGAAAAAAGATAAAATTAATGCTTCCTGTATATGTCGGACTATAAGATGAATGGTTTTACAAGGTTATTTGGAGGACTACAGCTCACTGCAAGTCATCAAAGTCCCATAACTATCCTTTGCAAACTTCATCCAAGTATGCGGCTCCTCAGTCAGAACTTCGGTGCAATGGATGCTTTGTGATATTTGCTTCTAAAAGCGTTCTTCCACCCTAGGTAATAAATTTAACAATTTAAAAAACAATCTTATTTTAGGAGAAATGAAAAATTTAACCACTGGCATCTTCTCAGAGTATCCAGCCAAAATACAATGTATATGTGTATCTATGTAAAGAAAGTGCCTTGTATACTTAATAGCATCTTGCTTGTGTGGCTAAAATGTATACAAGTATACAATGAATGCATGATACCAGCTATGACTTATAGATGTGAAACATGGAAATTAACATAATTAACTTGGGAACCAATCTATGATGGCACAGAGAGTAAATGCAAGGCATAACTTAGAGATAGAAAAAGATCAACAGGGATCAGAGGGAGGACTAGATTGAAGGATATCTTTCAAATAATTAGGCAGCAAAAATGAAGGTGGGATGGACACTTAGCAAGTAGAAATGACTATAGATGATGCAAAAGATTGAAAGATTGATGACCATGGGAAAATAAATGCAGTGGAAAAAAAATCAGACACCAGATGGAGGGATTAGCTAGAAAGGTATGCCTGTTAGACCTGGCAAAAGTCAGCACAGTGGCAGTCATCCTGGACAGAGATGGGAAAGGCTTCTGTCCAGCAGAGGACATATAATGCTGCTGATCATGATCATATATATGGTATTAAAAAGATGATGTGGAAAGCAAATTTGTTTAAAAAATGGAGTAATTTATTACATGTTTCAATGTGTTATGGACTTCATCAGAATGTGAGGTAAGTCAAAGTATGAGGAATTCTCATAGAGTTCACCATGCTAAAATGTTATTACTTGGAGAGGTCATTAATCCAAATTATCCAAGATGGTTTTATGGGTGAAGAAATCGAATCATATCCAGATGCAGATCATATTTTCATATATATACGTACATATATACATATATATATATATATATATATATATCACATACAAAACTTCTCATTCCACTTGTCATACATAAATCAGTTGGACTTAGACACAAAAATATTTCTCCTTTTTTGCCAGTAAAAAATAAAAATATACAGCAATAATGATATTACCATGCAGCCTCACTGAACCTTGTTATTCATATATTTTCTCATTTTTCAACATATATGTACATACATACATACTCACTCACACATACATCAAAGGATCTTATATTGTTAGAAACTATCAATCACAATTGGCAACATATTCCATCAGTTTTCAAGAGAGTCTGGCTGGCTATGTATGTTTTGTGTGTACAGGTTAAACTAATGGAGCTAAATGGCTGAAAATTTAAACATTTAATTCTTATGTCTCGAAAAAACACTAAATGCATACAGCAGTGGATATACAAAGCATAAGCAACTTTGTGCAGGTGTATACATATATATATATATATATATATATATATATATATATATATCACTTCTAGACAACTCCTATGATGACCATAATTGTGTTTACCTCTGCTGTCTCTTACTGGAATACCTTTCTATCAATTTGTCCTCATATATATGTATATATAATACATACACTCACACACACACACACACACACACACATACATATATATATATATATATATATATACACACACAAAAACAAAACCTACATGTGGAACTTGTTTTTATCTTGTAGCCTAAAAAAATGAAAGATGTTTTTCTTTGGGTGAGGAAGGAAGCAAAAAAAAAAAAAGAAGCTATTTCTTATTGAAACAATGAAAGAGAACTTTAAAAGGAGACTTGTAAATGTAGTCAAGGAGACTGCTGTCTTTGAAAAGTGCTTTTAATGTTGGCTGGTCCGATAATCTTCATAAAGTCTGGCCGTAAAAGAAGAAACACATCCCATTTAGACATTTGAGGCTGGAATCTCAAAGAGAAAACAAAAACAAACAACTTTGTTTACTGGTTGCCTATGTCCCTCCATTGGGTTGGTTTAATAAGCTTATATCATAAGGTTTCTTCAGTCTTCAAGTGCGTCAGGCTGGCTAAGTTTGTATTGCTTGTATTGGCCACATCAACTGAGCTCAAGAGCTGAAAATTTTTAACATTTCCTTATGTCTGAAAAAGTATTCAATTTGCAATATAGGTTTATGCTATATTGGTCCCTTGATTTGTGTCTGGCATTGGTTACACTCGTTTTTGAAAATTCAAACTTTTTTTTTTGTGATTAGGACCCCTTAAAAGGGGGAGAGTGGTAATTTATTCATTGATCAGCTCTGACATGGTATGCTGCCAAAAAACATTGATCATGTGATGGTTTCTGCTCAGTGACTAACAAGTCCTGATTTTGTTTTGTTTATTTCTTTAGAAATTTTATTTGAAAGTCAAACTTGCCTTGTTCAAAAGAAATGTTCATGCCATGACATGGGCAATTTCTCTCGTTTATTATGAGAACGTGTCTTGTATGTGTTATTCTTTGCGTCCATGTATATGATGGTGTATGTGAAGGTTTTGTGTGAATTGCTTAATGAGCTGATGTGGAAATGCTGTGGTAGCTCAAAGTGAGGACCTGTGATTTGTGTGTCCACAGTAAAGGCGAAAAATTGCAGAGATGAAAAAGAAAAAAAATGCTGTAGTTATAATTTAGTGTCTTGTTTATTTCTCCTTTTCTCTATCATGGAACTTTGAGGTTCAGCAAAAATCCGCTTGATCTAGATAACATACAGGTCATGTGTCCCAGCACACGCTAAGCGTTAATTAAGTCATGAAAATCAACGAATGTTGTTTCTGGTGACAAACGCCACTTGAGGACAATAGTTTCGGCTGAAAAGATTTGCGGATCAGTAAAAACACTTATCATTTTCTCAAGGACTTGTCTTCATGGATTACGTTTGAAACTACATAGATTGCTTTCTAGTGACAAATACCACTTGAGTTTTGTAATCCGTGAAAATGTTCGTCATTCAGTAAGGACCTGTCATTATTGGCCACCCTTAATTCAACATGTATATTTGCGTTCATGAATCGATGGATCTATACCAGTATATGAATCCAAGAGCCACTTCTATGTACTTAAATGGCATGAATCTGACAGCTTATTTCCATAGATTCATTTGGGGAAACAGTTCAATTTTCCTAGCTTCCCAAGATTGTGATTATAGTATTAACTGAAATTGGCCCTCATTTGAGATTCATGTAACATGAACAAGTATGAATCATGCCCAATGTTGTGTAGAGAGATCACAGGGCAGCTCAGTATATTATTGACAGAAAAAGGTATCGTGGAGTACATAAGAAAACTTAAAAAAAAAAAAAGAAGATTGCGTGATGAACTAGGCAAATTCAGAAAGTAAATTAATGTCCAATGATGGATCCAGAAAGGCTGATGATTAGGCTGAGTAGTCAGAAGTAAGGGTGAGAGGAAAGTTCAGGTGACGGGTATTGCAAAAACAGGAAGAGGGTGCATGCTGCCCCTATGACTGCTCGCTACAAAACAAAAGCTAAGTGCTGTTTTTGGTTTTCGCTGTTATTTTTTTTGTAAAAGTGAAAAAATGGTCTAAAGCAAACTTTTGAGAAGTAAGGGATACCTCTATATATTTGCATAGATTTTGTGTGCGTTTAATATTAACTCTTAAATTCATAAAAATGATGAAAGGGAAATTATGAAGACCAATAATTCCTGTTTGAAATTATTCTCTTGGCCATTTGGTGGATTTTTCTCATTTTTTTAAAATTCCGTACACAGAAGAGTTTCTTATTTTAATTCTGCTCATAAAAAAGTTTCACTATCAAATATAAGCAGTCCATGATTTCAAGAGTTAACGGACATCTCTTTTCAAGGGTGTTAGTATTTTAATAAGAAACGGGAAAATGAAAAATAAAAAAATGCCAATGTTATCTCCATCTTGTTTTGAGAGATTCTGATAAACACAACAATATCTCTTACATCCTGTCTGATTATTTTAATTAACAACATCTGTTTCAATTTCAGGCACACTTTCACAAACCTCAATATTTATTTGAAATTTTAGCTTTCTACTTGAAAAATTTCTCTCATTATATTTGACCCTCAAAATGCATAGATTAATCCTCTGATTAATTTTGTTTACTTTATGTGTCTTGTTTATTAGAAACTGTCAACATAGGTCTCTCCAGTTTTCAAGTGGATCTGGCTTGCTGTCGTGTGTTCAGGCTGCACCAATGGAGCTAGAGGGCTGAAAATTAAAAAATTTACTATTATCATGTCAAGAAAAGAAGACGCTTCTTTTTGCTTTCTGAAAATCCTCCCCCCATGAATAGGTTTTTAAAGAAGAGTTCAATTTGTAATGTAAGTTTATGCTAAATTGATTCTTTAGTTCATGTCCAGCAGCATTTTTGCTTGTTTTTTTTTTTGTTTTTTTTAAATTCAGGCATTTTTAGTGATTATTGCTGCACAAATACCAAAAGAAGAAACTGATTATTTGATCACACCATTTCCCAATTTTTTAATTGATCACCCCTAACATAGCACACTACCAACAGATATTGGTTGTGTGGTAGTTGCTACTGAGTGATTAACAAGGCATGTTTCCTTTTGCCTTTGATTATTGCATTTCAATAATTGCTCATCCTTGTGACAGTTGTAAAAGGAATAAAATCAATTCTTTATGGGGAACTTTTCATGGGGTCAAAACTGAAGGGGAACTTTTTTTAAAAGTCCTTTTTTTATTATTTTATATAACCCTGCATAGACAGGTACTCCAGCTAGTATATACATTGTACCAAAAAACTTTAACTCAGGCAAGAAATGCCAATTAATTCATTATTCTAATCTTTCAACAAATCATACATTCATTTTACCCCATCCCAAGTCATACAAATAGTTACCTTAATGAAATTGTTTTTAAAAAGGGTTAAAATTAACTTTTAGCTCAGAGTTATCAATCGGTTAATTGAAAAGTTCTGCAAAACTTAAAACTCACGCCTAAATTCATTGTTTTATTGGGAATCTTATTGAATTTTTTGTAGAAAAATTTTGTTAATGCTTTGCTGAACCACCATTATTGTTGATTACTGCAAAAATTTGATTTGGAAGGCTTTAAATCAGACAATGAAGGAATTCATCAGTGTTACTCTATTGGTGAATGGAAGGCAGAAGGCCAGTAACTATTCCATTATGCTTAATGCTTTATACATATGTATGTGATGCATGACTATGGAAAAATAGCTGTGTGTGTATGTGTGTGTCCTTTAGCCCCCTCCCCTCTTTCCCATGAGAAGTTGAAAGGAGCCATGAATCAAGAGCAACTGACCTCTTCCCTAAGATAGCTAGCCAGGGAAGGAACCTTTTGAAGATAGTCGTCCAGACCTTGAAAGATCAAGCTGGTATGTTTCGATTGAGATTAAAAGGTGGGATAAGAACCCAGAGAAAGTGTGTGAACATGTTATATTTGACACACTGATAGATATGATAGAGATCAACCAACAAGTTTAGAGAGAATCATCATGTATTTGGGGAGAGAGAGAGATGCAGATTTTATATATACCGAAAGATGGAGTAGTCCTGTAAGAGATTGATAGTAAAAGTCAGCTGGCTGCTAACCCCTTTGGGGGTCCGGCAGGAATGTTTGCCTTCCTAAGAGAAGTTAACTGACTGTAACCTGAATTTTGCCTATTGTATCTGTAAAATAGTAAATGTTGCGTTTTAGCTGCAAGAATATTCAGCACCCTTTGATCTGTTTGGAGTAGTTGCACCATTAAAAGAGAGACGTGAAAAATAACTATTTACTTTTTAATGAATGGACTCTTGTTTTAAATATGAAGCAAGTTCGCATCTCTTATCAGCTTAGCACCATCAGGTGTGTTTTTCTCGGCAGATTTGTCACCATCCTTCCAGCTATCTGAATCATAATGGACATTCCAGAAGAGAGGATTGATACATGTACACCGCTGTCGGTACAAGTGTAAAATGCGAAAACATTGAGAAAATAATTTGGCCAACATGGGACTGTGACGGCTGGCCATTATCCAACATTGTTAAAATGTTGTGCTGTTGTCTTACACATTTAAAGCTGCAAAGGTCAGAGTTTTGTGCATGAGCATGAGCAGATGATCTTAAGGCATCCTATCCAAACATCTTCAGCCACAAAAAAATACCTTTTTAGCAGATCCATGTATCTTGCCTTGTTTTGATGCCTATCAACAAACTGGTTTGTCATCTCACTATATCTTACTGCATCTCAAATCATTAGCACATTATCTCGACTAGCATGCTTGGAGAAGCTTCCCTTAGGTAATCATGGGTCATGCTATCATCTGAGCCATCAAGATTGAACTTCTTGGTTCTGCTATTCTTCAACCCACGTCTGACGAAGTATTGCGAATTGTTTGTGCATGTTGTTTGTGGATTGTTTTCAGAGCTCAACACTGCAATCTTTCTCTGTGTCTGTGTCAGAATTCTGACCTCTTCTGGTGATTTCTTCGTGAATTTGAACCCTGGGTTCTTTTCCACAGTGCACTGATAACTGCACTGTCATCACGATCAGACTTCTTAGTTCTTCTGTCCCTATTCTTGGCTCCGTTATTATCCTACCACATTCCGAATCGGACAGCTCTAGTCTCTTTTCTATACCGTGTAGCTTTGACGCCTTTTCAGTAACAACAGAAACTGAAAAATTGAATTTTGAACCTTTCACATCAAATCAATTGTCATCGAGTTTCAAGTTGAGACATAATGCAAATTTTCAATGATAAAAATTCCATTGAAACTGCCCAACTTTTTATTTTTGGACACGGCTTTTTGAATGACCTACTCAAAAAAAATCTAGAACAGTAATGGATTATTCTAGATAGTAATGAATTTATTCAATTTTTTTAAACTTTAGTTTAATGATATGTGGTGCAACATATATATATATATATATATATATATATATATATATATATATATATATATCCACACACTATGAATGCTAAGCAGGGTTACAGGGTAGGTCAATCTTGGTGTTGATAAGAATAAATAAATGTGTCTATTTCCTGAGGTGCTGAGGTATTGACAGCACTTATAATGCTGTCTTATATGTTGTACAAAATCTAAGAACATTACTTGTCGAATAATGTTTGATCGTGTAAGGCTGAAAGAAGATTAAATTTCTTATTCAAAAGAAAAAGAAATTCAGTTCTTCATCTTTTATGAAATGATGGGTCATTTTTTTTATGAAACATTCCCATTCGGTGTCTTACATTTTTGCATTTTGTTGGCCGAGTTGTTTTTTTAATATTTTTTTATTCAATTTCATTTTATCCTGTAACGTCTCGTCCTTAGAAAAGTTACTGTATTCTCCATAGTCAATGTTGTATACAGGACTGCCAAAAGTAATTTATTGACCGTACCAATATTACTGTCAAAGAAGTACTAAATCTTTCAAAAGCATTCTAAATCCCTGGTATGTAATTATATATCGATAATTATGATAAATCAGTAAATCACTTTTATTGAAAACTTAGTAAAGCAAGTACAAAAGAAATATTTTTTGATTAAAAACTTGCTTCTTCTAATTCTTTTTACTCAGAATGAACGAACCAACATCGACAGTTCTCTGAATGCCAAAAGGTTTTTTTGTTCAGACCAAATTTGAATCAGTTCATTGCGTTCATAAGAAAGAGAGAATAAAGAGAGTGGGAGAGGGAAAAGGAATATTCTTTTCTTTATGTCATTCTACGTCTATTTTTTTTTTGTTTTTTTTAGATCATTTCTCAAGATAAAAAAAATTGAAATACAGGAAAGAAAGAAAGAAAACAGACTATACAATCTTTATAATTAACATATACACTTTATATATCCAACTTAGGAATAGAGCACTCTGGTGGATGGGGAATTATGCGTGAGTAAATATATTGCTTAAATTCAACCTTACTTACCGTCCAGTCCTGCGTAGGGCAGAGGTAAGATGCCAGTGAAGCAAAGTTTTCAATCCTACCTCATGGTACTGGATGGAATAATGGATAGTCTATAGCCACACTGAAGAGTTCTAATACAGTGAAACAGCTGTTTGTGGATGACACAATTATTTGATTATTATATATACATACATATATATATAATCTTTTTCATTTCCTAGTGAATTATGTTGCATTTTGGATATCTTTTCTTTTATTCCTGATGCAATGATTATTTACTATTGTTCAGGATGTTTCTGTGGGTATTAAGTAGAAATATTATCTGGAAACAGATAGTTTTATTATAGAAACAAATGCTGACCAAAATTGTGTATACAATTTTGCAGGTTTTGAACACAGCTGTTTTTCTAATTCTTTCATATAATATCATTTCTTTTCTTCCATTTTTTTACATGATGGGATTCAGTCTGTCTTATCTCAGGAACTTTTTGAACATAATATTGCATTTATCCCAGTGGTTTCTAAAAGGGCACAATCTTTTACTTTAATTCAAAGTAGTCGAGAATATTTTGTCAAAAGATGTAAAACATACCAAATATTTTAGGCACGTTACCAGAGTAGCAAGATTCCCATAAGTATTGTATTTGGTACAAATATACCTACTATGGCAGACGTTGTTGTATACTCGTTCAAGTGAGACAGCCATGTTATCAAAGAATTTTAAAAATCTATTTTTCAATATGGCTGAAGAGTGTAATGACAATTGATAAAAAAACTCATCTTGCTGTATATTTGTGTGAATTCATAAACTTGTCTTCAGTTGCATTTGAACATGAGATTTTATCAAAAAGTGCTGGAAATTTTTGCATCAACTTCCTATGATGGAACACTAAATTTAGTTAAATGGTGGTGAAGGTCATATGAAATGTTTTTTCTGATTTTTGTAGTCATTTGGCGCAAAAATCTTTTGAGGTTCAATTTCTTTTTCCTTTGACAAAAGTATGTTCATTCATTTGAACTTGATGTGAGGAATCAATATTTTGCCAATAAAAGTAAGCTATCTACGGAATTTGAAATCTTTTGTGCGCACATTAGTTTTTGTGTGCTGATTTCAAAATGTGTTTGTTTGAGCAAGCGTACTGCTTTGTGGGAAATATGGATAAGGAAGTTGGGGAAAATACTTAAATGACTAAATAGTGATCGTTCGGGGGCTGAAGAGGTTTTTGATGATTTCAATTTACGCATGAATGTGGGATAGATCAATGAAACTTATTCCTTAAAATGTTTTTATTCTTGACTAGAATATAACACGATTCCTGTGTGATACTCTCTCAGCCAGGTGGGTCATAACCTACAGCACTTCTATACACCATCTAAAAAAAATGTGCTGTTTTGGGTCTCTAATGGTCATTTTGGACCAACAATGCCGAGAACTTGGGGTGGTATTTTTCATATGATTTTTGATAAAAGATCTATTTTATTTTTTTTTTTTTTTAAAGTTAATCTATTCTGGTACACATGTGAACTGAAGTGATAAATTTATGTGAGGTGCAGATTTTTACCCTCATTTTAGATTGTGTTAAAATAAAAAAAAGCAATGGGAAGCAATGATATGATTTATTCATCATCATCATCAGTTTTTTAACATCTGTTGTTGGATATAGACCTTCCTCAGGATTCGCCACACTTCTCTATCATGGGCGCCACAAAGCCAGTATTTTCTGAATTTGGCTAGTTTGTCTCTCCATCTTGTATTGTCAGCCTCAGTTTCGCATGTGATCTCTGGGGATCCATGTTGTGAATCGTGATGTCGATTGGTTGTCAATCATTCTTGCAACAAGGCCTGCCCATTGCCATTTAAGTTTTCTAATAGATTTTATGATGTCTCTGACTCCCGTTTTCTTCCTGATATACTGTGATGTCTTTTGATCTCTTCATGTGGGGTTGAGCATGATTCTCTCATGCGTGTGTTGCATGTTTCTCAGTTTGTGGGTTTATCTCTTGGTTAGGTTCCATGTTTTAGCTCCATAAGTGACTATCGGGAGAATGCATTAGTTGTATACTATTTGCGCTAATCAATGAATAACCCTAATAATAATTGATTAAATTATTCATCCCAAACCTGTGTACAACAGCTTTTTAAAATTACATTCCCTTTGCTTCTCAGTACCAGATGCAAAGGGTAGCAAGTACAAGGAAAACAAAGATATAATTTATAACCTGCAGCAATTGCTTTAACTCTCAAATTCATCAAAGCAACTGAATGTCATTATCAGGGGAAATAACTCTTGATTAAAATTATCCCCTCTGGAGCATTTGGTTAATTTTTCTTCTATTCCATTCGCGGATGAGTTCTATTATTAACTGCAATGTAGGATGACAGTTCTAAGAACATGGAAAATTTCATGTTAAAACCCGGTTTGAATCTGTTAAGCATTCATAAGGGATTAAGTGAGCTGAACAGAGAGTGGCTGGAAAGAGTCAGCATTTGCAAGGAAGACAGAAAGCTGTTATCTTGATGAGAGGTGGGGGAAGATAATACTGAGAAAGAAAAAGAAATTATTTCTTTTTTTATGTCAATATCTTATGGCATATTATTCCCTTTTAAAATCCATTCTCAAATATTTTTTAATACTATTACTATTTCTATTACAGAAACAGATATTGACAGAAATTGTATATATGTCACAGGTTTTGAACAGAGCTCCACTGTCAATTACAAGTGGTTATAAGCAGTCAATGAATTTAAAAGTTTATCAATGGATAATTCTGACTATTCACCAAACCTTAAATTATTTTATTGATTATAAAAAAATCACTGTATTAAAACTATTTAGAATTCCCTTCTCTTTGCTTCTTGTTATGAGAAGCAATGGCAAGAAACTAGAAGGGAAACAAAAATCTAATTTATCACCAGAACAAATCTCCATGAGACCCTCAAAAGAAGAAATCAAGCGAATAATCACCCTAAGATGGCAAGACTTTAGCAGAGGAAGCTCAGCCTTGAAAAACGAGAGGATCCCATTAATCCTAGAAAGAAGGATGTATAACCAATGCATTCTCCTGATAGTCACTTATGGAGATGAAACATGGAACCTAACCAAGAGACAAACCCGCAAACTGAGAAGCATGCAACACACGCATGAGAGAATCATGCTCAACTTCATATGGAGAGATCAGAAGAAATCACAGTATATCAGGAAAAAAACGGGAGTCTGAGACATCATCGAATCTATTAAAAAACTTAAATGGCAATGGGCTGGCCATGTTGCAAGAATGGCAGACAACTGATGGACATAGCGACTCATGACATGGATCCCCAGAGATCACATGTGCAACCAATGCTGGCAGAGTATTAGATGGAGAGACGAGCTAGACAAATTCAGAAAATACTGGCTTTGTGGCGCCCATGATAGAGAAGTGTGGTGAATCCTGGGAAGGTCTGTGTCCAATGACGGATGTTAAAAGACTGATGATGATGAAAATAAACTTTTTTTGTCAATGAATAATGGTAAACCCTTATTATTTACTTAATCTCTAAAAAATATTCTGTATTTCTTCAGTCTCTTGTTGCTTCTTGTATTCTACAATCACTTATTCTGGTTTGTATGAAGCGTAAGATTTGAAGGAGAAGAAAAGATGTAGAAAAAATTGTACATGCAAGTCCACATAACAATCATATTTATGTAATATCTAGGACTCTGAACATTTGCGGTTGTGTGAAACTGGCCCACAGGAAATATGGTGTGATGAACGAGACAAGTTCACAAAGCACTGGCTGCATGGTGCTCATTATAGAAAGGTCTGGCAAACGTTGGAGAAAGTCCATGTCTAACGATTGATGTTGACGAATAAGCGTCATAATTCTCTTCTTACTCATTTACATCTGTTGATAGCACTACATATTGCCGTAATCTTTTCCATAATCTCACCACTGTATTGCTAAGAAAGAATTTACTGATATTCAATCTACTTCTCTTTACTTCTGAAATATATGTGTGACTGCTCATTCTTTTGTACTCTCTTCATGTTGAAAATACATCAAGGTCTATTAATTCTAAACCATACATAATCTTGAAAAATTGTACTAAGTCTCTCTGATTCTACCTATTTTTTAATGGTTAATCCTAACTCCTTTGACGTATACATCTCATACTTTGTAATTCTGGTACTTAGTTGCTCATCCCTGGATTGAAAATGAACTAAACTAACTGATTATGCCTAAATAAGTTAAAGGGTTAAGTTAGATCGGAACAATTTCATAGAACTTTCTTTTTCTGTCTGGTTGTGCAGGTGTTTTGATGAAAGGCATGAAATAGGAATGATTTATTAATGTGTTTTCTGCAAAGTTGTTTCATGAAGTTCACCTGTCTCACCATTTTCAGCACAAGTCTCTTTATTCACACAAGCTTGGAAAGATTTCGGGATATAGTTTATATATTTGTGTATATCTGAAGTGTTTTCATTTCTCTACAGACCTCAAAAGC
This sequence comes from Thysanoteuthis rhombus, assembly GCA_963457665.1. Lineage (NCBI taxonomy): Eukaryota > Metazoa > Mollusca > Cephalopoda > Oegopsida > Thysanoteuthidae > Thysanoteuthis > Thysanoteuthis major. Next base: position 14,130,280 of record OY735233.1, read on the forward strand.
TTATTTCATGTATGCATATAAAAATGATCTATGACTCCACTATATTATCCAAATGCGACAAAAACTGACAGTTCTGAGAAGTGGGGAAAATATCATGTTAAGACCAATTTTCAAATCAGTTAACAGAGTTTGTAAGGAATTAAGTGATCAATAGGAAGATTGGTCAAAGAGAAATAGCCTGCATTTTTTTTTATCAGTTTATAGCATTGGTAAAGATAGAAAGACATGATGTAGACAGTGGGCCAAAAAAAGGGAATATTTCTTTTTTTTCTGAAGATCAATTCTCAAAAGAAAAAAGTAAGTACAAGAAAGAAGGAAAGGAAGAAAGCAGACTATACTGTGTTTATAACTAATGTATACACTTCATATATATTTATTGATCACATTTTCATTTTCCAGTGAATTATATAGCATTTTGGACGATATTTTTTGTTTTGTTTTTGATGCAATCACAATTTTTGTTTAGAGGATTAGGTTGGAAACTCAATTAGGTTGGAAATAAACAGATTATTTACAGGAAACAAATATTGAAAAAAGTGTATATACAATGTTGAAGTTTTTTAATAGAATCTGGGTTTTTTTCTTGTTAATGTTTTCAATCCATATCTGCCCTTCATTATTATTATTGATAAATTTTTTGAGCTCTATTGGTTGGGTTCTCCTCTACCTTGAACTTTGAACCTGTGTAATCAACCACTGGTGTTCATTCATTTTGAGGCTTTATTTCATGGGACCAGTCATCAGCCTTAAAATGCTCAAATCGGTTTTAAGCAGTACAGTTAGATATTGTGAAAAACTGTCAACTGCAATTATCAGCTTAGATTTCTTCTGTTTTCAAGTTAGTCTGGCTGGCTAGCTCCACCTATGGAATTAGAGGGAGGAAAATTCAAACATTTACTCCTTATGTCCAGAAAAAAAAAATGTTTTGTGTTTGGAAATCCCCCCTTGTAGGTTCTTTTCCGGGATTCAATTTGCAATGAAACTTTATTCTAAATTGATCCCTTACTTTGTGTCTGCTTGTTTGAGGGAGAAAAAAAAAAACAGACTTTTTTAGTGTGCAAGAAAAAGCTTATTCACTGACCACCCCTTTTTCCAATGTTTTAATTGATTACCACCAACGGCATGCTGCCAGAAGCCCCTGGTTTAAGTGATGGTTTCTATTGCGTAACTCACCAGACTTATTTCAATTCTGTCCTCTTCCCATGTTCTACAAACAGCTTCAGGGGCTTTGATGTCCAGTTCAAAATAATGTTTCAAATTACCAGAATCTCAATATTTGTATTTTCTGTTGATATTCTTGAAATTCACTCGTCTTACTTTATTTTAGCACAGGTTTCTTTATTTGCACAAGTTAGAAATGATTTGGGCAACGGATTATAAATACTCAATTAGTTTTAATGATGTGTACAAAATGAGAAGGAATTAATCGCTGTGCAGAAGTACAGTATTATCATCATCATCATCCTTTTAACATCCTTAGTTGGACATAGACCTTCCTCAGGATTCACCTGACCTCTATCATGGGCACCGATGAGCCAATACTTCCTGACTTTGATTCTCGGGCTTCAAAGTTGCAAGAATGGCAGACAACTGATGGACATCACAACTCACGATGTGGATCCCCAGAGATCACTTGTGCAACCGAGGCTGGCAGAATACTAGATGGAGAGACAAACTAGACAAGTTCAGAAACTATGGGCTCTACGATGTGCATGATAGAGAGGTCTGGCAAATCCTGGGGAAGGTCTATGTCCAACAATGGACATTAAAAGACTCATTATGAAATATTAGAAAAAAAAAAAAAGAAGTAAATTTTAGCTCAATTTCTGAGAAATTCATTATATTTGTATTTAAAAAAAAAACAGCAAAAAAACACTGATGGTGGATCAAATAATATCCTTTTTATAGCTGAGTCCGATTGGCGAGTGTTTTGGATCTTCCCCTTTTTGGTTTTAATCTGGGAAAGTTGTACTGAAATATATTCATGTGTATGCGCATATTTTTGTATAAATAAATGTGGAAAGGGAAAATTGAAATACAGATATGAGCAAATTCACTGCTTTTCCGATAACTTTAATCAGAAGTCAGAGGCTGTATTCGCTGTTTTTTCAGGGGTTATTATTGGTAATATTTGTTTAGTGTTCATTTTAGTATGTATCCACTTACATAGTAGATTTGTGAATAATTCGCTAATTCTTTTCCTTGTCTCGTTTTTATAAAAATGTTTTGATTGCTATACCCTTGGGTGTCTGTGGCATTCACTAACTTCCTAGGAACTCTGATGCTTACAAAAGGCATTGGACACCCGAGGAAGGTTGGAGAGTACATAGGTTAAAATATTTTGATTAAGACAACTAAATGAGGAAACTAGTCTGGAAGACTTATTCTTTAAATGTGCCATCTTATTCATGAGAATTGTATAATATACTTGTTTTTCTTTTTATTTATTGAATATATTTTCTATTTCTTTGTAGGTAAGTTACTAATCTGAAATCTTCGTTTTGGTAAGCAATAAAAATTTTTTTCCATTTATATTTTCTTTTGAATATTAATGAAATCAGAAAAGAACTGAAAAATTTGGTATTTTTCTTTTCTATTTTCACATTTTATACCAACACATTTGATTTTCTTTGACTATTATCAAAATATACAATATATGGATCTGGTCATGTACATTGGTGTATTTTATGAGTATATATGGTTGAATGCTATGTTTTATATCTTAGTTTTTATTAGAATACTACTAAAACAGTTAGTATGTTTCCTCTCTGTTTTGATATTGTATTTTCATTCATCCTTGTATTTGATTTTATAAATTCTGATTTTATGAATATTATCAAAACACGGGGATCTGTTTGTATGTTTTATGTCTATGTATAGGTGTGTGTGGTGTATGTATATTTGTGTGTGTGTGGTGTATGTATATTTGTGTGTGTGTGTGGTGTATGTATATTTGTGTGTGTGTGTGTGGTGTATGTATATTTGTGTGTGTGTGTGTGTGTGGTGTATGTATATTTGTGTGTGTGTGTGTGGTGTATGTATATTTGTGTGTGTGTGTGGTGTATGTATATTTGTGTGTGTGTGTGTGGGTATTTGCGGGTGTATGCCTATTTATATATGTGTGTTTGTACATACATATGCCTGTGTATAGGTATGTGTGTGTATATATATATATATATATATATGGATGTGGATATATGTGTGTGTGTGTATATATATATATATATATATATATATATATATATGGATGTGGATATATGTGTGTGTGTGTGTGGATATATGTGTGTGTGGGTGTGGATATCTGTGTGTGTGGGTGTGGATATCTGTGTGTGTGTGTAGGTATGGATATATATGTGTGGGTATGGATGTATATGTGTGGGTATGGATGTATATGTGTGTGTGTGAGATGTGAACAATAGGAAGACAGTCTCAGGAGTAAGAGTGTATAGAAACCTATTTATTTATTAGTTAATCCATAAATAAATTACTTGATGTGCTAAACATCTAACGTTTGTTGAGTGTATGTGTGTGTGTGTGTGAGTAAACCTTTCAGTGTTTAAAATTTTTCTGCAGAAAATAGATTTACCATCAGATACTTTGGTTTGGAAGCAAAAATTGGATTCAAATCCTTTAGGGTCATCTTGATGTGTGAGACAGACAGATGGACCTGCAAGCTGAGAAGTATGCAACATGCGCATGAAAGAATCATGCTCAACCTTACATGGAGAGATCACAAGACAGTACAGTATATAAGGAAAAAAACAGGTGTCTGTGACATCATTGAAACTATTAAAAAATTCAAATGGCATTGGGCAGGCCATGTTGCAAGAATGAAAGACAACCGATGGAAGTCACGTCTCACAACATGGATACCCAGAGATTGCATAAGAAACTGAAGCTGACAGAACACAAAATGGAGAGATGAACTGGACAGATTCAGGAAATACTGGCACCGCAATGCCCATGATAGAGAATTGTGGTGAATTCTGGGGAAACTCTATGTCCAACGACGGACGTTAAAATACTGATGATGATAATGATGATGTGTGAGACTTTGATAGTAACCACGGTTGTGAGTCTTGGAGAAGCCATGGGTGTCAGGGTTGAAGGACAGTGATTTAGTATTGGATTGTGTGGGTAGGTTGAGGATAGTATAAATGGTTGGTTAATGAGGTCAAGAAACCTAATATGTATTATCCTTGCAGGTCATTGAAAGTTTGTTAGCTCTGATTTGTACAAATGAAATACCATACAAAGGTTTTAATAGTTGGGGATCTGTGTGACTGAAGTTCCCAATATTATATATACATGAAGAAGGGTGTAGTGTTGATATTATGATATTAGAGAACTGTGTAGTTAGGTTTGTTTAGGTAAGTTTAGTGTTAAGTCAATTTGGAAAGAGTGATCTATCGATCCACAAATTTTCATGTCTTTCTTGAATTTTTGTTATGTTATAGGGTGTATTTCTTTCTATTTTTTCA
>OY735233.1:14137260-14312260 GCA_963457665.1 Thysanoteuthis rhombus
TGCATGCTGTGTTGGGGATGATCAGTGACTAAGATATTTCTTTAGCATTTGGTTGGGCAATTATCAGTAAAAAAAAAAGTCTATATACCCCTCCCCCCACCAAATGTGCGTATGTTGCTGCACATAAACTAAGGGGATAATTTAACATGAATTTAAGTGTTAAAATGACCCTTTCTCCATTAATAACCTATCTACCCTTCTGGTTCTATTGTTGTGGCCTATACGCACATCACATATGTACATAGAGAGCAGAGCCAGCCAGCTGCATCCTATTAAAAACTAAAGAAACCTATGTTGACAGTTTTGATTGATGGTCAGTAATTTAATAAATTTCTTTCTTGTGCTGCAACTGTTCTCCTATTTAAGGGGTTGAGTGTGTCACTCACCAATCCTGGAACGTTTATATTGACTTCTTGGGAAACTGAATGATAATTTTGCTTATTTTTGTCTGATTTCTGAGACGAGGAATTATCATCACACACTGAAAATCTGCCTGTAGAGCGCTGTTTCAGCTAGTCTCTACAGAAGTCGTGGATAGGGCGTTGGGCTGCAATGAGAGATGATGGAAATAAACTATTCCCTGAATCATACCTTACTTGAAAATCATCACTGTGAACTCTTTGATCACATCTTATTTAAATATCTGAAAGGATTTCACCGAAGATTGGTGAGTTATAGTTAGTTGGCTACATAGATGGAAATTAGAACATTTATTTTGGTTAAGGGAGTGAACGCTGACCCAGCAATTCTTTTTTCAAATTTTTAGAAACTGAAATGCTAAAAACATGCTCCAGGATCCCATTCGTGACCAGATAAAGTTTGGTGGCTATAGCTCTATCTGTCTTTGTGTTATATAAACACAGACAGACAAGTGGATGGATAGACATCTAACCACATTCATTAAATAAAGGGTTTGATAGGAAATACTCTCAAGGTTGCCAACTACTACACATACCTGAAGAAGGCCCCTGGGTACAGCAGCTGAAACGTTGTGACTCTAAAAATCATGATGAGGTCTTGTTAAAGTATATTAGTATATAAATCCTGTTTATTATTGATCATATTAGAAACTGTCAACTAAAACTGTCAAAATCAACATTAGTCTCTTCAGTGTCTAAGTTGATACTGGGCACACCGATAGAGCTAGAGGGATGAAAAATCAAATACATCTAGTACAAACCTTTTTTTTTATCCACCCCCCTGCCTTTTTTTCCTGATCACTGTCCAAAAGTAACTTATGTATTGATCACCTCTTTTTCCAATTTTTAACTGATCACCTAAAAAATAGCATGCTGCCAAAATATGATTTCTATAGAGTGATAAACCAGACCTGTTAGGAAGTGTTTGCTGTTTCTATCGAACCTTAAAGAAGTCTCAACAAATCTTGAATCTGTTATTTATTCTCTATATCATATTTGAATTTTTTTTTCCTCTTTGCCTTTGATTGTGCAAACTTTCAAGTATGAAAAGCTTAATTAAATTTTAGTATTTACCCGCTCACCGCTCTATATTATCACTTACGATGAGCCAGTCATAGAAAACATAATGTATGGACCATAAACTTGGTATTAATGGCAATTGGCTCCAAAGAATTGCTTCCCTGAATTCCTCAGAATTTCCGCACCAATGATATTAAGTCTTTCCGTTTTGCATTTTTGGACACGTCTTCCAAGCCGTTGACTGAAAGCACTTCAATATTTCCCTCTTGGATGATCTCGAAAAGCCAATTCCTTCTAACGTCAGCATCTACGATAATCTTCTTGTGAAGTTTTAACTATATATCCTTTTCCACCTTGTTGAGTTTTCATATTTTATTTTTTTTCTTGCTTTTGATTTCACAAACTCTGAGTATAGATTAAAAGCTTAATTATATTAATGTGGTTCCCAAACCTATGGTCATAGTGTAAATGAGGGTCAGTAGAATGCTCCTGACGATTGCGGGATAGTTTTGAAAGAAAAAAAAAAAGAAGAAATTATGAAAAAATATCAAAATAAGATAAGTACAATTAGAGCAAAGATATTCACATCACAGTCTTGTAACAAAAAAGTGTCAGTGTGACTCCGTAACAGGAAAATAGTTCCAAATGATAAACATCAATATATATATATATATATATATATATATATATATATATATATATATATAAGAACTCCTGACGTATCCAAATGTCTTCAAGGCGAATACTTATACTCGATTATCAAATTGAAGTGAATTTCAGTAACTTGTTCTATTTTGCATTTTTAGAGATCTCTTTGAAGCTGTTGACTGAGAGCACTTCAATATTTCCCCCTTGGATGACCTGGAAAAGCCAATTCCTTGTAACGTCAGTGTCTATGATAATCTTCTCGTGATGTTTCAGCCCTATGTCCTTTCTCTCCTTTTTAAATCTTTATATCTTATTTAATCTTCTTTTGTTTGTTTTCGATTCCACAGACTCTGAGTTTAAGAGAGAAGCTTGATAAAATATTAATATTTTCCTCTGAATACTTTGATTATCAATGCATAAGATGAACTTGTCTTGGAAGATATGACATTGTGGTTCCCAGATGAGACTTGCAAGTAGAGCTGAAAAAAGTTACGCTTGTTGCAACGGTTGGTCCCAGGCACAAAATCACTCATGGAAGTGAATAAAATAAATTTTGATACTGGGAAGACAAGAGAGAAATTTTGAGTGGATTAAATAGTCACAATGTATAATAACTTGTGATTTTGAATTGTATAACTTGTACCAAAATGCATAAATCTTGAAGGTTATGCTATCTTTTCACAATGTGGTGTAGCTATTTCTGCCTAAGTTTGTCTCCAAATTCTCAAAAATCGGCAATGCACATTTCTCTGGATAAAGTGTGGTTGCAGGCATAGAATCTTTTTCCAGCTCAGGTCGCAAAGATGCTCCTCAGGGCTGTGGGACAGTTTGAAATATAAAAATCATAATATGAAAAATGAAAAAATGTTTCAGCTAAATAAGTGCAAAAAAAAAATAGCTACTCAAGCAGTGACCATCTCCATTCAGTGAATCAACTAAAAGGGAAAGCAGCTGAATACAAAATGCCACTTGCTGTAGCATTTGTCGACTTTGAGAAGGCTTTCAACTCAGCATCAATGATCTGGGATTTCCACTATCATGCAACAAGGTGTAGACCAGGTATATGTCAGAGTCTTGCAACGTACATTCCGACACTCTAGTTCATTTGTTAGGCTACGGAGGATTCTGTGCCCTTTCAGTTTGAAAAGGGAATAAGACGAAGTGATACAAGCTCATCCGAACTCTTGACAGCCTGCCTCAAGATGATTTTTTGAAAACCAGACTGGGAAAATAGATGAATTTGAATAGACAGCAAATACTTCAGTAATCTTACATTTGCTGAAATCATCTTCCTTGCAAAAAAAACTCACCATCTCCAAATAAAGCTAAATGAACTGTACAAAGGCAGCAAAAAAGTTGGACTTCACATGAACTTCAGTAAAACGTCATTAATGTCATGTACAACAAACATGTTCAGGACAAAGACCTAAAAATACAAATCAAAAGTGCACACCTAGAAGACTTCTTTGTAGGACAACAAATCTCCATGAAATCCTCAAAAGAAGAAGAAATCAAACAAAGAATCACTCGAGGATGGAAATCTTTCAGTAGACCTAGCTTAACCTTTAAGAACTAGAAAATCCCATTAGTTTTAAAAAGAAGAGTCTAAAACCAATGCATCCTCCCAATAGTCACCTATGGAGCTGAAACATAGAACTTAACCAAGAGGATGACTCTTGAATGCAGAAATGTGCACAAGAAAGAATCGTGTTCCATATCACATTGAGAGATCACGAAACAGCGCCACATATTAGAGAAAAAACAGGAGTCAGGGATATCATAGAATTCATCCAAAAACTCGAATGGCAATAGGCAGGTCATATTGCAAGAATGGCACACAACCAATAAACATAATGACTCGAAACATGGATCCCCAGAAATCATGTGAAACAGTGGCCGGCAAAATATGAAATAGTTCAACCAACTAAACAAGTTGAGAAAATTTTGGCACCGTGACGCCTATGATGGAGGGGTCTGGTGAATCCAGGGGGAGGTCATTGTCTAATGACGGATGCTAGAATGCTGTTGATGATGATGATATATATTTGTATCAATACTTTAGAAAATAAAGTATAATATTTAAGTATAATAAAGCAAGTACAAATGTATAAAGATTCCTAATGTATTTCTGTCTGCTCATGTCCAATACTTATTTACTATTGAATTAAAATAAGATTTAGTAAAAATTCATAGGATAGAATCAAATAAAGAAACCCTGGAAATTATATTTCTGTTCCAAGGGTTGCCAGGCCAAAAATATTCTGTTGATTAGAGTTGCAAACCAAAAAGTTTGGAAAATACTGATATAACGTAAGAGTCATAAATCTGGTATTAACAGGAATAGGCTTCAAAGAATGGCTTTCCTGATTCCTTGGAATTTCCACTTCATTGATATCAACTTCTTCCGTTCTGCATTTTTGGACATGTCTTTGAAGCTGTTAGCGGAAAGCACTCCAATTTATCCCCCTCGGATGGTCCTGAAAAGCCAATTCCTCATAACTTCAGCAACTATGATAATCTTCCCATGGAGTTCTAGCGATTTATCCTACATTAGAATTAGGAAACCATAGGTGATATTGACCAGGAAGGAGGCCTCCTTATTCCTTACATTAAAAGCTTAGGTCACTGTATAAAAGCATAGGACGGACAGAGATGTACTTTTCATTAATATTGAAGTTATTGACAGACAAACTGCCGATGTGGTCCACGGACAATCCTTTAATCTTTTGATCTCTCTGATTGGCCAGCAAACCCCTGAGAGTCACATTCATATAAGCCGATGCAAACCATTGCAAGGATGGTTGCCTGTTGCGTAGTGATGGCTCTTGAAGTTAAAGGAATTCAACTGCTTATTAATCTTGGCATTGATGCCTTGGTAAAATGTCTCACGAGTTTCTCGGAGTGCATAAAAGATGTGTGGGCAAGTTTATAGTATGTTGCACTTATATGTTTATGTATAAACATGTGTATATATATATATATATATATATATATATATATATGTGTGTGTGTGTGTATGTATAAAAATATATATATAGAAATATACATACATGTGTGTATATATATATATATATATATATATAATGTGTGTATATGTTTGTATGCATGTGTATATGTTCATATGTATTTTAGAAATCGTCCACCAAAATTTTCAACAAAGGTTTCTTCAGTTTTCGAGTTGGTCTGGTTATATATGACGTATACAGGCTGTAGCAATGGAGCCACAGGGCAGAAAATTTAAATATCTATTCCTGTCAAGAAAATGTTTTTGTTTTTGTATAATTCCTCTCCTGATTAGGTTTTCAAATGGGGGTTCAGTTTGCAGGAATTCAATCCTAAATTGATCCCTTTGTTTGTGTCCACTTGTTCTTTTTTTTTTTTTTTTTCAAAATCGGACTTCTTTAGTGATCATTGCCTAACAAAAGGTGAGAAAAGAAAAAGGAAAAGGACAGCTCACACTTGTTTGTTGTATTTCTAACATTTAGTCCTCAACTGATTCCAAAAATATCTTCAGGAGAGTTGAACAAAACTTTAGTTAACATGGCGTTGTTCAAAGCATCATCAGTGAGATTTCTGTAGGTTAATATTACTTGATACCACAATATATATATACATATATATATATTTGCATGTATGTATATATGTATATATATATAAGATTTGGGGGAAGGGTTTTGAAATATGTGTTTGTTCTTATATGAGCGTATGTATATCTACATATATATGTGGGTGTACATGTATATATTGATATGTGCATATATATATATATATATATATATAACTGTTCATAATAAATGTAGAGTCAAGTTCTTGATGTGTTATACTCTGTTATACATGAAGGTTGGGGTTTTGGAATCTGTTTTTATGTTTTGGATAGTCTGAGGAATCTATTCTAAGAAAGAAATCTTACAGAGAGTTGAGTAATGACAGCAATAGAAGATTTGAATATTTTCATATCATGATAGGATGGTTTTTTCTTTCCTTTTTCGATGGTTGGGAAAGCAATATTGAACTCCTTCCTGTGAATTTTCATTCGCTTTTTGCAGGATCTCTTTGAGGGAAAAATTGAAAAAAGTTATCCCTTTGGAGAATCATTTTTTAGACCTGAAAAAAAAAAAATCATTATCCATACTATAGTTCTCATATCTACGACTGTTATGCTCTAATAGGTCAAATCATTGAAAATTGACTAATGACGAGAGAGAGCATTTCAGACGTGTTGTTTCTTTTTAGGACAAATAGGATCTTCTTGTTTTTGAAGGTTGAACTTGCTCTGCTGAAGACTTGCCATCCCTGAGTGATTCTTTACTTGATTTCTTCTTTTGAAAATTCCATAGAGATTTTTTTTATCCTAGGTAGATGTAGTGGTTTACTTCTGTGTCTTGGATTTCAATCGTTGTGTTTTTATCTCTGATATGATTGTTGCACCTGATCTTTGTTTAGCCGAAGTTCATATATAAGCTGAATTTCTTGCATTTTTTTATTCAATTCATCTAGCATTTGTTATAGGTCATATAAGTTCTCTGCAAAAAAGACGATGTTGTCTGCAAATCTGAGGTTGCTCAGATATTTGCCATCTATTTTGATTCTTTTATTTTCTCAGTCCAGATTTCTGAAGAACATTTTGAGACAGGCTGTGAAGAGCTTGGGTGAGCTGGTATCACCTTGTCATACCCTTTTCTGGAGCTGAAAGGGCTCCAAGTCTTTATTTAGCCTGATGAAGGAACTGCTGTGACTGTATATATGTTGCAGTAGTCTGACGTAAACAGGATCTACATGTGAGAGTGTGTGAGCATAAATGTGTATATATATATATATATATATATATGTATATATATATATTTGCATGTATGTATATATGTATTTATATATATGTGTGTGGGGGGGGTGTTTATATTCATGTATATATATATGTGTGTGTGTGTGTCTATATGTATTAATGGCTTGGCTTCAGGAACAAAGATTTGGGGGAAGGGTTTTGAAATATGTGTTTGTTCTTATATGAGCGTATGTATATCTACATACATATGTGGGTGTACATGTATATATTGATGTGTGCATATATATATATATATATATATATATATATATATTTTCCTGTTATATCGTCTCTCTACACCTGCTGAGAATAGATTTGGTGCTATTTTCTTTTTATTTGTATTAAATCATTTTTTCGATTTCAGAAGTTCAGATAGCTTAGAGGTGAAACCATTATCTTCTTTTCTCTCCATCGATCTGGTGACAAAAAAAAAGGCATTGTTATTTTTGTAGTACTGGGAATGACCCCAACCACATTCAAGAAAGATTATTTGGTAGATTTTTGGTTCTTGGTTCAGTAAATAAGCCTGTTTGCTCAATGTTATCAAGGCAGCAGAGTACGAATCTCAATTTAACAAACCTTGTATTCCCCTTGAGGTGCTACTAATATATATATATATATATATATATATATAGAGAGAGAGAGAGAGTAAGAGTAAGACACAGACAGACATACATGATTAGAAATATGTACCTCACACATAATAGTGTATGCATCAATGAAAAGGATTATTTGATGAAGAGGTTATATCTGACATAATAATGAAAGTATTTTTTTATAGACACACATGTGTTTTTATATATATATATATATATATATATATATATATATATATATATATATATAATTAGTTAATTGAGTCATCCACAGACAGCTGTTTTATTGTATTACAACTCTTCAGTGTGGCTATAGACTATCCATTATCCCATCCAGTAGGATTGAAACCTCAGCTTCAGATCCAGAGGCTGGCATTTTACCTGTGCCCTAAGCAGAACTGGATGGTCAGTAAGGCTGAACTTGGGCGATATATTTTACTTGCGCACAATTCCCCATCCACCAGAGTGCTCTATATGTATGATATCTGGGTGGAGTATGTAATATGTAATATGCATACGCATGCACATGCTATAGTTTTGTTAAATATATGTGTGAATATATATATATACACACACAATACCTATTCACCCAATCTGTCTTCTCCTCTTCGTCTATAAAAAAATTTCACCATTTATGCATATATATATATACATATATATATACATATATATATATATATATATATATATAATAAATATTATTATGTCATCCGCAGACAGCTGTTTTGTTGTATTACAACTCTTCAGTGTGACTATAGGCTATCTATTCTCCCATCTAGTACCACTCGGCAGGATTAAAACCTTCGCTTCAGACCTGGAGACTGATATCCTGCCTCTGCTCCACAGAACTGGATGGTCAGTAAAGCTCAATTTAGGCGCTATATTTATTTAGCTTATATTCCCCATCCACCTGAGTGCTCCATTCCTATGGAAGAGCATTAAATATATATATGTATGAATATTTGTATGTTATGATAATAATGCATGATATGCCTATAGACTACATATGTATGAATATATATATATATATATATATATATATATATTCACACAGGTATATGCATGCAAACTATAGTGGGTACTTTTAGTATACTCGTTAATGAAAATAGCAGAAGTAGCTGCTGAAAACACTCTATCTTCTGGAAAGTGTCTATGTACCTTAGAACCAGAGATTAAATTGAGTCAAGAGTTTTATCAAATAAATCTGTAAAAAACCCTTTATTGGAAAATGTTGCCAAAATATTAATTGTAACGTAAATATTGTCACTTATCAAATGACGAGCTGTTTGTCCTAAAGAAAAAAAAAATTCAATTAAGTCGCCCGAGTGTTGTCCTACTTCAAGCCAATTTAATATCATTATACTTTGGGATCTGCTTGTTTTACCTGTATTCTTTTCTCTAAAAGTTTTTCGTTGCTTTTATGACACCATTATGACTTACTCCATACTACTACCTATCCCTGAGAGCAGATATGTCTGATTGTTGGTTAATTTTCTTTTGATTGTTTACCTGTCTTCTTACATCAGTTTTAAGATCCAAAAGTTATACCATCTGTGATCTTCTGAATTCTCACCATTCTTGAACCTTTATAGCTATCGAAGTGCATTAAACGCATGTTTTTTTTTAATCCTTTTTTTGAAATTCTACTATTGTGACGCTGATTATTTAGAATTTTGGTTTGGATGAATTTAGGCAAGACATTCTAAGAGTCAAATAATATAAAACTTACGTTAGTTGGTTACTTGAACTTGAGCTCATTTGTAAAAACATATAATAAAGGAAATGTATTCAATGTTTAGAGTTGAACCTATGCTTTGATTTGATAGATCCATGAGTATGTTTTATATATATATATATATATATATATATATATATATATATATATATATATATATATATAATACTGATACTGATATATACATGCAAGCTATAGTATATGCTAATACACACCAGCACATGAATGATATATGCATAAATTGTTAGAAAACTCAAATGACAATGGGCTGGACATGTTGCAGGAATGTCAGACAACCGCTGGACATCAGAATCACTATGTTGATCCCCAGAGATCATATGCAAAATTGTGGCTGTGAGAAAGTAAAATGGCATGACGAGCTAGATAAATTCAGAAAGTACTGGCTCTGCGATGCCCATGATGGAAGGAAAGGTCTGGTGAATCTTTGGAAAGGTCTATGTCCAATGACGAACGCCAAAAGGCTGACGATAATATAACAAATGTTTTGGTTTATATGTGTGTAGGTATATATTTTTGTCTATAAGTATGTATACATCCCCATGTATATAATCTGAATTTATATATATATATATATATATATATAAAATATCCATTTTGTCCGATTTCTTTGTACCTATGTGCACTTATTCTATTCAAATTCTCAACAAAGTAGCTCACAGATATTTGTAGAAGGGCTTCCAACTCTTATCTGGGATTCGAAAATCCTCTGAATAAACTTCATTTTTTCTTTTCATTTGTACTCGATATCATAAAAAGTAATTCTAAGAACTCATTAATGTTTTTATTCACGTAAGTTTTGTTTTTTTTTCTTTTACCTACCAACCTACAGTATTAATTTTTATACAATGCAACCTCATGTATAATGCCAGCCTGCTTCGAATATCAAAAAAAACAAAACAAAAACAAGTATATATTGTATATAATAGGATTCCTCCTTTGTTATGCATTGAAAATACGAAACAATCAGCTCTCAGTTTGCGCTATGCATCGATTTATCATTAAGATGATTTTAGAAGCCAGTGGAAATCCCAGATTTGGATATCTTTGGCTGCTTAAGATTGCGTAATGAGGAACGTTTCTGTCTTGAAAAAAGTATTTTACTTGCCTTTTGCGTGGGGGTATTCTTAGATACATGTAAACAAAATTGAATAAAATATCATGCTTATGTATAATGCAAACCCATCCATATTGACTTTTGATTCTGATACGAAGTGTCTTGTTCAGAAATGAATACAGTATTTGTCAATAAGAATATCCTATAAGAAAAATGTAAATGGTTATTTTGTAGATACAAGTGGAGAAAATTGCCAATGAATATGCTTAGGTGGCACCAAAAAGTATGTTTAGTTTATCAAGTGAAAACAATCACTTTTCAGAGTGTGTCATACTTCATCTTATCTTACTAAAATGATTTTTAAACCCTGGACTTAGATTCTTTGGCTCTTGGAGAAGGAGCAAGGGTACGGGTTTCTGTTACAAAAAAGTATGTGAGGGATATATATATATATATACATATATATATATATATATATATATATTATATATATATATATATATATATATATATATATATATATGGCAGTGATTACAAACAGTTAACAAAATTGCCAAAATATTACACTAGTGTATAATGAAACCTACGCTTTTTTGCTTTTGATCCTGATATAAAATATGTAGTTCACAAAAGAGACCGAATCGCAGACTGAGAAGCATGCTATATGCAACCTCGCATGGAGAGATCACAAGACAGCACGATATATCGGGGCGAAAATAGGAGTCAGACACATAGAATCCATTAGAAAACTCAAATGGCAATGGGCTGGTCATGTTGCAAGAATGGCAGACAACTGATGGACATCACAACTCACAGCATGGATCCCCAGAGATTGAATGCGGAACCAAGGCTAGCAGAATACAAGGTGGAGAGATTAACTAGACAAATTCAGAAAGTATTGGCTTGGTGATGTCCACGATAGAGAGGTGTGGCAAATCCTGGGGAAGGTCTATGTCTAACAACGGATGATAAAAGACTGATGATGATGTCTTGTTATAAGAATATCCTTTTAAAAAATTAAACAGCTACTTTATTAATACAAGTGGAGATAATTACCAAAATATTAATGGATTGCCAAAATAAGTATGTTCAGATTATCAAGTACAAAGGGTAAGTTTTCAGTTTGTGTGACACATGATTTTACTAAAATTATGATAACATTGAGAACCCTGGGGCTTCGATATTTTTGACTGCTTGAGAAGGGGCAAAGATGAGAGTTTTCATTGAAGCAATAGTCTTCTAAAAATATATATAGGGTAGATGATATGTTGATATAAGTAAACAAAATTGCCAAAATATTATACTGTTGTATGCAAAAGATCTTGTATTGTACACAAATAAGAATATTTCATAAAAAAATCCAGTCATATTCAAAATCTGTTGGTCTCAATTTACCTACAGTGCACATTTTCAGGTCAAATTTTACAAAATAAGTCCTTTTGTATGGGGTCTTCATTTGTGCTCACCTAAAATAAAGTCTAAATAAAAAATTTTAGGGTTTTAGAAGGGGGTTCTATTTATAAGTATAATGTTAAGCTGGAATCTTAATTTCCATATGTTGTTTTGAACTTATTTCATCCAGTGCCAGTTTGGCGCAGTTTTTTCAAAGGAATCAGACTAGAGAACATGTTCTTTCAGAGCTAAAACTCTAACCCTAACCCTAAACCAAACATATCAATAAAACATGCGCACAATTGGAATCCAATGGTCCACTTCAGCATGTACTGACACCGTAAGTGAATTCAGTTTTGAGAAAAATTAATTCTTTACGGTTTTAAGAGGGCACTATGGTCTGCTTTGAAATATCATTCGTTTTCCTACATTGTTAGATTTGAACTTTTATTTTCTTGGTCAACACCAGGTATCCCAGCTAGTTGTTGATGCAATAGAATAAAATATCTAAAATGTAACACTTGTGTATAATGCCAAACTTTCTTCTTGGATTTTTATTATGAAAAAAAAAAAAATTTTTGCATTGTACATGAATGAATATAATTATATTTGGTATCCTATGTTGGTTACCCATCCTAGTAATTATGACCAAACTTGAATCTGCTCAACTCTGGTCATCAAGTGAAAAATGATATCCCTAACTTTATAAAGCTGCCATCCAAAACACTAATTAAACAGCATAAAAATGTCGGCTTTTGTGGTACTTAATCCGTCATCTCCTAAATCATTTCTTTATTATTTTGGTAATGTCTTTTTTTTTTTCGCTTGTGACAACTGCTGTAGCCTGCAGTAAATCTTTGGGAAAATTTCTGTGATGTTTGCAAAACCTGGCATTAGAAAGAATCCCACGATTCTCATCTCGATTTTAGTATGGAAAACCTGCCTTTGATATCATAATTGATGCCACTTGGCTGAGTTGATAACATTCTAATGACAGTTTACCTCTGGCAACATTACTCCGCTGTTCGTTATTGGTTAGCCCGTCCAGCTCAGTGATGTTACAAGTTACTATTTTACCAAATATTATGTTAGAAATTGCCATTTTCCTGGGAACAGTTTTTTCTATGCTTAAATTTGAAACCATCAACCAAAACTGTCACCGAAACCAGAAACATAGGTTTCTTTCAGTTTTCAAGTTGGTCTGACTGGCTGTGTGTGCATGTATGTATCAAATTACAAGCCACTCCAATGGTGCTAGAGGGTTGAATATTTCAACATTTACTCATTGTTATGTCCGGAGGAAGTGCTTTTATGTATTTTGAAAATTCCCCCATGAAGTAGGGTTCTAGTGGGGGTTAAATTTACCATGTAAGATTATGCTACATTGGTCTCTAATAGTTAAAAACAGTCAACCAAAACTGTCAACATAGGTTTCTTCAGCTTTTGATTCGGTCTGATAGCATGCTATATATATATATATATATATATATATATATATATATATATATATATATATGATGATTATAAATTGAGTTATATTATATTGAAACTCTTATTTGAAATAATTTCCTGTCAGTACATGGTAAATATATCACTTGGCCTAGACAATGTAAATAGAATAAGCAATTGAGGAAAATGGGGCAACTGCTGGAATCAAACCTGCAACTGATACATCCTTTCTTAAAATGTTTTTTTGATTAATGGGAGAAAAAAAGCTTTTTTGACCTTTTGGGGAGCCTTATTCTGTCAAGTTTATTAATAACATCTAGATTCTCCAGAATGTTGGTGTTTTTTTTTTTGTTTTTTTAAAAAATTTTTTTTTCACCCTACTTCAGATGTTTTTCCAATGGAAAATGCCAGTGATGACATAAATAGAATTCATTCTGACTTTTTTTTTACAGGACTTCAAATTTTCACGCCACAGTTGTTCAATTATTAACTGTGATGGCAAGGCTTACTTTCTCAGTTTATCATTGCTTTTTATCATTTCCAAAAAAATTCCAATTAAAGTTCTTTTTAATTTTTTAAAACTATTCAATATTAAATTTTCAAAAGAATATCCACCATCTATTGGGATAGAAACCTTCTATGATATTGTGATGTTTTATCATTCCAAGAATTATTTGAAAATATTGTTCTCATACAGTTTATTACTTCATTTTGGCTGATCCTTTTTTCAGCCTTCTTCAATTGTATAATTTTTAGAGAAATAAGGGGTTGTTCTCATTCTAAAAGTTATTCTACAGTGATTTTAGTTCTGGGGAGAGCTAGAAGTCACAGGAAGCCAAATAGGGTTAGGGGTTTGCGTTGGGATTGACAAACCTGAATAATGTACTGTCTTGCCAAAAAACTGTACACGAGACATGAAGAATGGGCACCGTATACAAGCTCACTTATTGGCGTCTCCCTACTGACTGAGTAACCCTATGGCTTAGTGTCTGCTCATGTGTGTGCAGTAAGGTCTCCTCTGAAAGGTTGCCAAGTTACATCAAGCCCAAGCAACTGGTTCTTGAGATATTTAAAATAGTTGGATACTTTGCAGACAGACCTCTTTATAAAACCATGTACTGTTGGTAAATTATTGACTTTATACAGAGATAAATGAAAAATATTCGCTTCAAAATTGATTATACAGTTATCCCTTGATATCTGCTGTCTTTCTATTGGCTGTTTTGTTGATTTGTGGTTTAGTCTTGAATAATTTATTTGAATATTGGTGGGGTTTCGCTGTGTTCCATAAAATAAAAGCGTCATAAAAAATACTCTGCACATTATAAACAAAATTCAAAAAGTTTAGGAAATCATGATTGCATTGTGATAAAGTCTGACTAATTGCGATAATAAAGTCAACTCTCTAGGAGTTTGACAATATTTGTGTTAATAAATTATACATGTAGACAATAAAAACCTATTTTATTTGTAGATTACACACTCATGATTCAGTTAGTTTCACAGTATTTCAGACATTAAATCTTCTTTTCCGATTCTCTGTGGGGTGAACAAGTTTATTCATGCTTTAGTAGATGAAGTATTATAAATCAATATTAACATTTTTTTCATTGTTATATACTTTTTACTTTATGATTTTTGTTGCTTTTTATCGCTACAAAAATATTAAGTTGTACGCAAACTACAGCACAAAGAGGAAAAAGAAATAGTCGTTGATCACTTCACTGTAGTCTTTTGATTTTATGGTATTCGTTGATCAACTGTAAATTTTTCTTACAAATATCTGCTTTTTACGGCTCATTCAAAACATATTGCTTTAGTTAAATATATAATTTGTAAGTTCAATTTTGGTTATAACTGCAAGAAAATAGCATAAAGTAAGTTGGGAGAAAAACAAAAAAAATACTTTTGCATTCTCATAGATTTCTGTACAGATTAAGGCTATTTTTATGTTTTTTGATTTAAAAAGATATAAATTCTGCCATAACAGCTTGTACGCTGAATACAGACATATAGAGCCAGCCAGACTAGCTCAATAACTGAAGAAAGTTTTGTTTGATAGCTTCTACTTGAAGGGGGCAAGCGTATTAAAAAGTTGGTCTACTACGTATTGGCAGATCTGTCACCGGGAGAAATGAAGACTGGATGATTGACTGGATTCATACATATATATATATATATATATATATATATATATATATATATATATATATATATATACATTTACAATTTGGGAATGGTTAAGTGTGATTGCTTATTGTTCATGGTACAAGAATTATAGGTTTTTTGGAACGATAGGGTTGGGGGTTGTCAGCAAAAATTATTTGTGGTTGTTCGTATTTGTAGCCCCCTGGTGCTCCTAACCCCCTGAATATCAAGTTGCTACTAATCAAATTTATGCAAATTAGCAAAATCTGCCATTTTTGGCGAGGTTCAGTGTGTGAGTATGTATGATCAGATTTTATGAACATATACTGTTTTGCTTTGAATAAGTTATGATGAAAAGAGATTAGAGGTTTTTTAATCTATTTGCTAAGGTGCGCACACACATTGACAAATTCAGACAGGCAGACTACCAAAAAATTTATGTGTAAATATATGAGTGTATGTATGCATGTATGTCATTGAATTTTACAACTTCTGGGAAGAAGTCGACACGAGGGCAAAACATTGATAAACTATTGATATTTTATAATTAAGGAAGAAATTGAGTCTTACACAAAAAAAAAAAAAACTTCTTCAACATATCTCTTAAATGGGTGTTTAATGATTTTAAAAGAAAAATAAGCCTTCATTTTTGCTCTTTTTTTTTTTTAATGAACTCCTCAAAACAAGACTTGACACATTTTTAGCGCAATTACAAGAATTTAATGTTAATAGAACTGTCTGGTGTGATATTTAGAACTTTATTTCTCAAAGGCAATAACAAAAGTTCCATTATTTTCAAAAGAGCATACAGTATATCATCAATTATATTTAAGGCTTCTATTGCTGTCTGCAAATTTTTTTGCAAATCTTTCAAGATAGGGGTTCAAAGCAGCAATTCTTGAATCCACTTTTTATATATCTTTGAAAGCAAAGACATTGAAAATGGTTGTTTTTTTTTTTTTGTTTTTTTTTAGGGGACATGCCCTGTGCATCTGCGTTTTCGTTTCTCTTTTTAGTAGACTGACTTTTTAATACACTTGTCCCTCCCTTCCATTAGCAACTATCAAACAAAACTTTCTTCAGTTATTGAGCTAGTCTGGCTGGCTTTATATGTATGTATTCTGCATGCAAGTTGTATAAATTGAAATGGTGTATCAAAAATTTGAACATTCATTCCTTATTATGCCTACAAATAACTTTTTTTTTGCTTTCTTTTAAATTCCTCCTCTGAATAGGTTCTAAGTGAGGGATTCAATTTACTATGTAAGTTTATGCTAAATTGGTTTCTTTAGTTTGTATCTGGCAGCATTCATGCTTTTTTTTTTTATTTTGAAATTCAGACATTTTTAGTGATCACTACCCAATAAAAAACAAGAATTTGCTAAATTATACCATAGTTTGTATCCATCAGCATTTATGCTTTTTTTTCTCTCAAAAATTTAAACTTTTTTAATGATCACTACCCAATAAAAGGGCAAGAAAAAGAAACTTATTTATTGATCATCGATATCTCCAATTTTTTAGTTGATTGTCCCCAACAATGCATGCTGCATTGAGTGACTAATAACTAGACCTGTTTGTTTTATATTCTTTTTTTTCTTCGGTTTATAACTTTCATACATTTTCTCTTGATGACTGTTCTTTTTTTTTCTCTTTCTCTATATCTCTTTGTTTTTTCTTTTTTTTTGATTGCTTTCTCTATCCATTATATCCTTCTTTCTCTCTATTCTTTCTTTGTTTTTCTATATATTTCTCTCTCTCTAATCCATCTGTTTATTTCTCTTTTCTTATCTCTCTTGATTCATCTCTTTTCATATATTTCCCTCACTAATCCATCTGTTTATTTCTCTCTTCTTATCTCTCTTAATTCATCTCTTTTCATATATTTCCTTCTCTAATCCCTGTTTATTTCTCTCTTCTTATCTCTCTTGATTCTTCATCAGTCTTTCTCTGTATTTCTTTGTTTTTCTCCTTGTATATATATGTGTATATATA
Source organism: Thysanoteuthis rhombus (assembly GCA_963457665.1). Classification (NCBI taxonomy): domain Eukaryota; kingdom Metazoa; phylum Mollusca; class Cephalopoda; order Oegopsida; family Thysanoteuthidae; genus Thysanoteuthis; species Thysanoteuthis major. The sequence continues at coordinate 14,154,557 of OY735233.1, forward strand.
TTATCTATCTGTCTCTCTATTTATCTCTATAAATTCTTTAGCTGCCATTTTCTCTCTATTTCTTTGTATTTCTCTTTTCATCTTTCTCTCTCTCTCTCCCTTCTCTTTAAATTTGTCCAATATCTCTATAACTCACTTAGTCTGTCCACGGTTAATTGACAGCATTTATTCTTATCTCTCTCTCTGCATCTGTTTTTCTGTATCCCATTATCTCTCCTCATTTATCAAAAATGTCCCTTATTTGCACATAACCCGCTCCCTCTAACTTTTCTCTTTAATCTGGTACACCTGCCTCTTTTTTCTTCCACTGAGATAAATTCATTACTGTCTTAATCACCTAACCAGCTTGCGTTATCTAAAACCTGACAATGACAATTAAGCATTGTCAATAACTCAGCAGGAATATTCAACACAAAAAGCTCTACAGAAAGGACTCAACCGTGGGTATCAGGCATAGCATTGAGTATGTTGAGAATTGCCATCACTGAAGAATTTTGTCTTGCATTATGATGGCAAAACAGTTTTGTGAGAAAGGTATTGAACTCATTCTCCAATGGAATAGCATTCTTGGTAGAAGTACAGCTATTGGCTGTGGAACACAAAAGAATGATGGGGTTTCTTGGAGAGAAGACAGAGTTTTTGCTATTTTTACTTCAAGCATAAATCTGTGGAAAATAGTTGATTACAGCAGAAGAAAATTTGAATTAAAGTCAGCATCCATCTTTTCTGAGCAATTCACATGTATAGAATACAATGTATGTCTATGTGAGTGTATATATATATATATATATATATATATATATATATATATATATAATGAGTGTTAGCCAGCATTCTCACTAGCCATTCAATAGCTAATTCCCAATAGAAACCCAAATCCTATTTCCCAATGAAACTGAGTATGTATTGAGCCATTTTCCCCACAATTTTGGGTGTTCTTTAGCCATTTTTTTGTTGTTTTTCCAAAAACTATTTTCATTTACAGCTTTTTAAAAAATTTTTTATTCAAAACAGAATAGATTCTAAGTCAAAAAAGCTGACTTAGGAAAACATACTGATCCCATAAAAACAGTGGGGAAATTAAATCTCAGACTAACACCCTGTTTATATGATTTTTCTTTTGTTTGTAACACTTCCCAATGAGTGCTCAGGTACTACACCCTGGCCCTTGGCAGAAGTGCCAGGGGGTGACACTTTGATCTTTGAAAGAGTACACAGACACTGCACTTTGATTGTGAGCCAAGGAACGACACTTCGGTCCTAGTTATAGTGCACAGGTATTCTGATCCTAGGCAGTTGTGCAGATCCATACATAGATAACCTTCTCATTTCTTATGGGTACTACACTAGTAATAAAAAAGAAAATAACTAACCAATCAGCAAAATCCTGAACTAAAAACCTTTTTGATCCAATCATTCCCTATAAGTAGCTAGTTCTCACACCAATCATTACCAATAAATAGATAATATTCACACCTACAATTTTCTTAGGATAGCTATCAGTATTCAAATGGCCGCTAGACAACAAGCCACAAATCCGATTACTCATCAACATTTCGACTTGCACATTTTCCCATCGCCTTTGCTGCTGAAGAAATTCTGAATACATTTGGATCAGAATTTTTTGTAGATTATGTCTTTCTTAATCCTAAGAAATGTTCTCAATACAATTCACCATTACTTGTCCAAGTCCATGTGCCGAACTTCAACCAGCAGTTAAATTCATTCAGGGTTGGCTTTTGACTTGAATTCCACTATGAACTTACACATATACATAATAACTTCTCATGTGTTTACTTACACACTAATGTAACCCAGTGAACATGCTCTCTTGACTTTGGAACATTTTATCCTTTTTTAATTCCATGTTTGTTAAAATAAGTTCTTTTGTTAATATATGGTGGACAGGTTACCCCTGCTATCTGAAAGTCATGATCATCATCAGTCTTTTAACGTCCGTCATGGATGTAGACCTTCCCAGGATTCGCCACACTTCTCTATCATGGGCGTTGCAACAGCCAGTATTTTCTGAATTTGTTTAGTTCATCTCTCCATCTTGTGTCTTGTAGGCCAAAGTTTCTCATATGATTTCTGAAGATCCATGTTGTGAGTCGTGATGTCTATCGGGTGTCAGTAATTCTTGCAACATGGCCTGCCCATTGCTATTTGAGTTTTTTTATAGTTTCTACAATGTCTCAGACTCCTGTTTTCTTTTTGATATACTGTACTGTCTTGTGATCTCACCATGTAAGGTTGAGCATGATTCTCTCATGCGTACATTGCATGTTCCTCAGTTTACAGATCTGTCTCTTGGTTAGGTTCCTCATTTCAGCTCCATAAGTAGCCATCAGTGTAATATGAAGGAGAAATTACCATTAATTTATGTGGAAAAATTTGAGATACTTTATGCAGTGTCATTGAAGGTTGGGGTGGTGGGATGTAGGTTAGAGATGAAGAGGTTGCAGGATGCCTTTATAACAGATCACTGGAAAACAAATGCTCAATACTATTTGGGCATTTTGACTTTTTTGTAATAGTTTAAATGTGGCGTAAGGCAAAATTTCTGGAGTTGTGTGAGTTTGTAACTTGTCTCTGAGATATGAAGAAATAGATCTAATTCGATCAGAACCTAATGTATATTGGCAGTTTAGTAGTCTTCCTATATATATATATATATATATATATATATATATATATATTCTGGATGTGAAGTGATCCAACTGAATGTAGATGAAAATGACTATTGGAAGTTCCTCAGCATGGAACATGTGAATTGCAAATATTCCTCTCTGAACCTCTACAAATATTTTTTTCTATGAAAAAAGATGGATGCATCAAACTATTCTCACTGAATGATGAAAAATTTTGAGATGTAACACCTATCTCTTGAGTTTTTTTCTTCACCTTCCAATTGTCATTTTCATATCTGTCTCTCTCTCTCTCTCTCTCTATCTATATATATATATATATTTATATATATATATATATATATATATATATATATATATATATATATATATATATATATTTATATATATATATATATATATATTTATATATATATATATATATATATATATATAGATAGTAGATTGTGGATTTGCTACACAAACTTACTCATGTTTCTGCGCTCTTAGGGCCTCATCAGGCTTTATATTATTGATATATTATATTATGTTATACTGCTAGCCTGATTTATACCACATATAGTGTGTGTGTATATATATATATATATATATATATATAATGTTATCATAAAATGGATATTTGATCTCTTGGAATGATAATAAATTGCACTATATTATATTGAAGCTCTATTGGAAATGATCTCCTGTTATTACTCTGTGAATGTATCATTCGGCTTAGACAGTGTAAATAGATAATCGTTTATTCTATTTGTGTTGTCTTGACCAAATGATACACTCACCGTTTAATAATGGGAGATTATTTCAAGTTAGTTTCAATATGATATTGTGCAATTTATAATCATGTCTATATAGAGATTTACTTGAACAAATGACTTTTATTTTGCTCATTAACACAGTTTCCTCAAAAAACTGGTGCGTATGTAGATTTTGAGGTATATATCCTAGATAAGGAAAATGAAGGAATTTAGATTAACTGCAAATACCTGAGTAATCTTAGATTAGCTGATGATATCGTCCTTTTTGCAAAAAACCTTCAGAATCTCCAAATAATGTTAAATGAACTGAATGAAGAAAGTTGGACATCACATGAACTTCTCTGGAACAAATGTCTTGTACAATATGTTGAGGACAGAGACACAAGATGAATCGAAAACACTAAAAACAGTAGACAACTACATCTGCATAGGACAATGAATCTCCATGAAATCCTCAAAAGAAGAAGGAATCAAGCTAAGAAGCAGACTAAGATGGCAAGCTTTTGCTGGAGGGAGCTCAAACTTTACAAGAAAAAAAAAAACAAACCCTATTTGTCTAAAAAAGAAGAGTCTACAACCAATGCATCCTTCTGATAGTCACCTATGGAGCTGAAACATAGAACTTGACCAAGAGACTGACTCTTAGACGGAAAACCATGCAACATGTACCTGGGAGAATCATGCTCAACATCACATTGAGAGATCCCAAAACAGCGCAGTATATTAAAGAAAAGATAGAAGTCAAGGATATCGTAGAATCCATCCAAAACTCAAATGCTAATGGGCTGGTCATGTTGCAAGAATGGCAGACAATCAATGGACATCACAACTCTCAACATGGATCTCCAGAAATCATATGTGAAATTGTGGCTGGCAAAATATAGAATGGTATAACGAACTAGACAATTTTGGCTCTGCAACGCCTATGATAGAGAGGTCTGGTAAATCCTGGGGAAGGTCTATGTCCAATGACGGACGCTGAAATTCTGATGTTGATGTGTTTGTTACTTATAGACTTTTTTTCTTTGACTGGGCTTGGGACCAACTATAGCAATTACAAACCTATTGTTTTTTTTTTTTTCTGTTAGAATAACTTTTTCTTGGAAAGTGTACCCTGCTATCTATCTATTGGGAGAGACGTGCATTCATGCCTTTCTCAAAGGCATTAATTTAAAACGAACAGAAACAGTTTTAGCTAAAACTCGAACTCGATTTGCCAATTCTGTAAGTGCTACGTCTCTGTGGACCTTCAGGATTACCAGATGTAAAATGCACTTCATGAACAGTAAAGATGTTGGTTAGGAAATAACACTTGATGATGTAGTGAACGAAATAATGTCTTAAACAGAATAATGACGAGAGTATTGATCTTCAAAAGCCCTCAAATCCTTCCACGAAGGATATTGACTAGAAAATTTCTTTCTAATTTGCCAATTTGGGGAGAGTAAATAAAGGGAAAATCCTATTTAACAAAATGGTCTCATTTACTTTGTTTTTATTTATTGCTTTTTTGATCATTATATATCTGTCCTTTGTTACTTGAAACAAAACTTTTTTTTCGAAACGTAAGGAGAAAATGTTTAAATTTTCTGCACTCAAGCTTCATTGTTGCAGCCTGTATGCACGATGCATAGATAACCAGCCAGCAAGCCAGAATCATGTAAAAACTAATGAAACCTATGTTTAGGGTCTCTAATACAATAGTGATAAGAATATTGGCCCTTAGAAGCTCAAAAATCCATCTGTGAAGGAAAATGACGAGGAAATTCCTTTCAAATTTGCGGATTTGGTAAAGCAATAGAGAGGGCACTCTTGTTGAACAAAAATAAAAGGGACAATCATGTTTAACAGCTGTATTTACTTTGATGTTATCTTGGTCAGTTAGATAATCGATTGTTCCTGAAATGTTTCCCTCAGTTCTTATCTGGATTTTGTTCGATGGAGTGTTTTCATCATTGTTGATATATTGTTTGGACTGATTTCCACATCTTTGTTGTTTGTTTTTTTGTTTATTGATTTTACAATATTCCAAGATACAACAAGATTCCTCTGGGAAGGTCAGAGAGTACACTGATGAAATAGTACAAAAAAAGACAAAAAAAAAAATACATGGAAATTAGTCCAAATTAGCCCCAGGTGATGATGTAAAAATGTTTTTAGGTACTATGTTCTCCCCCCCCCACCCCCAGCCCCACCCCAAAATCAACTTGAAATGAATTACCTCCCTTGAAAATTCAGTATGAGAGGATAATCAAATGCAATTAAATCATTTTTACCAAAACTGTAAACGTCAACACAGATTTCTTCAGTTATTAGGTTGGTCTGACTGGCTGGCTGGCTGGCTGGCTGGCTGGCTCTGTGTGGCAGCAAATTTAAATATTTACTTCTTTTAATGTTTAGATGAACTGTTTTTTGATCTTGGAACTCCTCCCCAAAATATTTGTTGGGGATGGGATCAATTTACTCAGTAAGTTTATGCTAAATTGGTTGGTTAGTTTGTGTCCCGCAGTGTTCATGCTTGCCTTTTGGAAATTCAGACTTTTCTTTAAATTGATCAACTCCAGCATAGTATGCTCCCAAAACACCATGGTGTGCCGCAACGTTCTCCTAAATGTAATATTTCCATATATGCAGACATGTATTTCAAGCTTTGAACATGTCCGGTATGGTTATTATGTCTGTCCTACTTCCACCAATGAGTTCCCAATCTAGTGGTTTTTACCAAGATTTAATGAGATTTGAATTTTTCTAGAGATGAAAGGAAATATGAGTGATGAGTATGTATATCAGTAGGCTGACATAAAAGATTGATTCATTGATTACTAAAATGTTTATGCGTAATTCAACTACTTTCATAGTTGTTATGAAATACATACATACATATATATATAAGCAACTATATATCTTTTAAGCAAGTTTCATTAAATACAACTGAAATTCTTTGTTGATTTAATTTTTTAAAATCTTCTTGTTTGCAAATAAGTTGGTTTTTTTACAGGGGTATCAAGAATGGAGGAACTGCCCAAAGTCCATGATACTGTTCTGCGATATATATATATATATATATATATATATATATACACATTTATAGGAGGAAAGGGCAATTTGTTAAATAGTTCAAAATCTAACCATACAATGTTGGTTATATGCAGATTTTTGTTTATTTGTTTGTTTGCGCTCTAATAGGATGATCCCATTGTTTGATTTACCTGATTATGACATAACATTAGAAATTACAACATAGAAACTTTCCAGAGTTCATGTCTGCTCACACATTGATACAACTTTAGATGAGTTGAGACTTTGAAAAAAACTTTAAATTAGGATACCTGAATAGGTAAAAATAAATTACCTTATAAAATAGCTTTAGGCTCCTTAGTGCCAATCCATACATAAATAACCCTGTCATTTTTGACGGGTATATTCTAGTACATAAATAATAGCATTTTGTATGGTTGAACAGCCATTGGCTCTTTTTTTTTAGAGACATTAACTATGGAAAACTACATTGATACAGTTTCTATGATTATTTCTTAGTTGTTGGAATCGTGTTATTGACGAGCCTTGTTGATTTCTGCCTCAAGATGGTTCAAGAAGTGTCATTTCTTGGTGTTACTTGGGAAAATATGTAAGATTTCGTTTGGGGCTGACAAATATTTTATTTGTTCAAGCTTAACGTTAAAATGAATAATAACAGTTCTTGTTAATAACTCTGTAGAAACCGTCATATGACCAGTGCGTCTTAGCAGTATGCCATGATGCGGGTGATCAATTAAAAATCGGAAAAAAGGTGATCATTGCATTTTGTTGGGTAGTTATCACTAAAGAAGTTGCGATTCTCAAAAAACAAGTGTGAATGCTGCCGGCACTAACTATGGGACCAACTTGGCCTGGGCTTACTTGAATTGAAAACTCCCAACTAAAAACCTCTTTGTTCTTTTTTTCTCTCTTTCTTTTGTTCTTTCTTCCTCTCTTTTGTCCTTCCTTCCTCTCTTTTGTCCTTTCTTCCTCTCTTTTGTCCTTTCTTCCTCTCTTTTGTCCTTTCTTCCTCTCTTTTGTCCTTTCTTCCTCTCTTTTGTCCTTTCTTCCTCTCTTTTGTCCTTCCTTCCTCTCTTTTGTCCTTCCTTCCTCTCTTTTGTCCTTCCTTCCTCTCTTTTGTCCTTCCTTCCTCTCTTTTGTCCTTCCTTCCTCTCTTTTGTCCTTCCTTCCTCTCTTTTGTCCTTCCTTCCTCTCTTTTGTCCTTCCTTCCTCTCTTTTGTCCTTCCTTCCTCTCTTTTGTCCTTCCTTCCTCTATTTTTGGTCTCTTATTTATACCTTTTTTTCTCTCTCTTGTTTTTGCTTTTTTTCTCCTTTAATTTGTCCTTCTTTCTTGATTTCATTTCTTAAAGGTTTTCTTAAAAAAAAAAAATACTCCACACATCTCTTCATCTTTCTTTCACAATGCACAAACCATGTTTAGAAATCATCTGTTAGGGACAGATCAGTATACTCCATAGAATCCTGATAATGTCTACTTGGTTTCAGGTGAAAACATAATAAGGCATTCAAATCTCAAGAGTTATAATGCGGAATAGAATGAAAACCAACTTGCCATCATTGTCAATAATTGAACAACTATTACTTCAAAATTTAAAATATTGTGAAAAGATTCCATTGGAGAATAGATATGGTCTGAATAAATTTCTATTCATGACAACATTGGCGATTTTTAATAGAAAACATCTGAAATAGAGTAAGAAAAACAAAAAAAAACTAGATGGACTATCTAGATTTTTGTAAAAAAACTGTCAAAATAAAGCTCCTAAAAGATCAGGAACTTGTTAGAATTGGGCACCAAAGATGTCAACATTTTTTTCCCAAATTTAAAATGAACATTTTTGGAAAGAGTTTAGTGGAGTACTGATGCCAATTTTTAAGTCGTCGGACAAAACAGATTGGCTCAGAGCACTTGAGCTCAAAAACAAACATCATCATTGGTCTTTGAATGTTCGTCATTAGACATAGACCTTCCCAAGGATTCGCCACACTTCTCTATCGTGGACATCGCAGAGCCTGTATTTTCGAATTGTCTAGTTCTCTCCATCTTGTATTCTGTCGGCCTCGGTTTCTCATATGATATCTGAGGATCCATGTTGTGAGTTGTGATGTCTATCAGGTGTCCGTCATTCTTGCAACATGGCCTGCCCATTGCCTTTCAAGTTTTCTGATAGATTTTATGATGTCACAGACACCTGTTTTCTTCCTTATATACTGTATTGTCTTGTGATCTCTCCATGTAAGGTTGAGCATGATTCTCTCATGTGTACTTTGCATGCTTCTCAGTTTGTAGGTCTGTCTCTTGGTTAGGTTCCATGTTTCAGCTCCATTAGTGATTATCGGGCGGATGCATTGTGTGTATACTCTTCTTTTTAGGATTATTGGGATCGTCTGGTTTTTTAAAGTTTGCTCTGTCAAAAGTTTGCCATCTTAGGGTGATTCTTTGCTTGATTTCTTCTTCTTTTGTGGGTTTCATAGGAATTTGTTGTCCTAAGTAGATGTAGTGGTCTACTTTCCCCAGTTTTGCATCTTTGATTTTGACAGTTATGTCTTTATTCTTGATATGATTGTTGCACATGACTTTTGTTTTACTGAAGTTTGTGTATAGGCCAACTCTTTTGCTTTCTTTGTTTAGTTCATTTAACATTAGTTGCAGGTTTTGTAGGTTATCTGTGAAAAGGACAATGTCATCTGCAAATTTTAGGTTACTTGGATACTTGCTGTCTATCTTGATTCCTCTATTCTCCCAGTCCAGGTTCCGGGAAATCATTTCAAGGCAGGCTGCGGAGAGTTCGGGTGAGCTGGTATCATCTTGTCTTTATCCTTTTCGGAGCTGGAAGATATAAAAAAGGATAGAACCCTTTGCCATATTTGATGGCTATGGTCGTTGAAGTCTTTGCTTTTCAAGTTATAAGGATCATTTGGCTGTCAGTTCATTTATTCTGATTTCTCAAGTATCACATGATGAAAAGTAACCATCTATTTTGAGAAATAATAGGAATTAGAGAAAAAAATAACTTCAAGGCTTGAATATAATGGATGTCCCTAAAATAATGATTTATTTCCGTGAAATAAGAGGGTTTTTAAACATATGTTAATTTGGTATTATTGTATACATAATTCCATACAAAATGAATTTTAGAAATTGTCAACCTGAACTGCTGCAAAAAATTCTACAGTTTTTAAGTTGGTTTGACTGGCAATGTTGTATGAGGTTTATGAGCAGCACCAATGGAGCTAGAGGAACAATTACTCCATCTATCAAGAAAAACATTTTTTAGAAAAATATTTGTGAAAATTCTCTCAGTAAATAGGATTTTAGGGGGTGGGTTCAATTTGCAATGTAAGTTTATGCGCAAATGGTGCTAGAGGAACAATTACTCCTATATCTTGAAGAAAATTTTCTTTTTTTTTTCTTCTTGATATTTTTAAAAATTTTCTCCGTATGTTCTTAGGGCAGAGGGTATTCAGTTTGCAAAGAAAGTTTATGCTAAATTGCTCCCCGAGTTTATAACCGGCAACATTTATATCATTTCAGTAATTACTGCCCAGCCAAAGGCGAGAGAAGTAAAATATTCATTGATCCTGCTTTTTTCCAATTTCTTATTTGATCATCCTCAACATGGTATACTGCCAAAAGACGGTCATGTGACAGTTTCTATTGACTGACTAAGAAATGTTTTTGCTACATTTGAATTGCTTAAAACCCATTTGTGGTTATTTCTATTTTTTTCTCTTCTTCTTCAGACCTATTATTGACAATGAATGTGCAAGAAATAATTTTTTGTAGTTACGTGCAAGATAAAAGGCGTGATGTGTAATCAATTTGGAGGCAAGTTTAAAAGAAAATTCCATAAAACAGGTCCTAGAAACCAGGCTATTCGTGACTGAGATGCTTAAAAGTGTGTTCTGTGAAACAGTTGATCGTTTTCAGATCCAAAGACATCGATGGTTGCTGTATAGAATCTAATTATGAAACTCGAGCCTTTATTTCATTATCCATTTATTTAAAGATAGATATATTTTGTTTCAGTGTATACTTAAAGACACATATACTTATATCTTAAAGTTATTTGTTTAAGACTCCTATTATTTCTCAAATTCTAAAAATTTCCCTGGCTGGTTACTTTTTGGACATCTCATATTATTAGTATAGGTGCTGATAGCCTAACAAGTTCAAACTCCTACTCAGTTTGCCTTCTGTTTGCATTCATGCCCTTGGGAAATACATGAATCCATTGCTTCTTCCCTCAGCTTTAGGTAAATAGCAGGGCAGACTGGGATCTTCATCCTTGATTGATAACCAGTCTAGGTGAAGGACAAATTCAAACCTTGAAAAACTCCCTGTTCAACGTTGTGAGCTGCTGGCAATGGATAAAAAAGGGAAAGTGTTTCTAAAATGTGCGGTTAACAAGGCTCATATGAAGCTTTAATTGGTGTAGCTAGTTATGCAACCACCATATCCAGGGCTGGAGCTGCAGGGCCTCAAATGTAAAACATGTTTTGCGGAGCCTTAACCGAGGTCTGTGCAATCTCTATATATGTTAGAATGGATAGTAATCAAAATGTGTGCTTAAAAATTTCAAAATGATAAATTTTTATGCTGTTCTATTATTAATTAACATCTTATTTAATTCAAGTACATTTGAAAAAAATTCCAAATATAACCAAACACTTCTTTTTAAGAATTTACAAGACAATTAAAATCGTTGCTCTTCTTAGTAAAACCTGCAATGTAATGTTAGGTCTATGTTATAATCTGTTACTGTATGATTGAATAGATCAGCCTAGCCTGGGGCCCCCTTGGGAGTGATTGATCCATATCGCTTGAAGTTGGCCATGTTCTGCATGTGAGGCAGACATGCTAACCATCACACTATCCGAGCGGACTTAGATTCGTAGAGCTGAAGTCGGAATAAAGAGGAAAAGGGAATAGGAGATACTGTTGTGCCTGTCTTTCAAGTTGGAAGAGCTTTCCTGCTTACAAGATCAGCATTTGAAATCCCAGCTTTCACCAAGACTCAAACACCAACCGCAGAGGAAATACAGAATTTCCTCTTGTCATATATATATATATATATATATGAATAAAAAACACAAAAAAAACAAACTAATACAGTATTTTGATGCATGCCCACAAAATAGCGTACCAAGTTTTTCTTTCTTCTGCCATATTTGCTCTGACAAAATTTTAAGATTTGGTTTTTCATATAAAAAGTAATCAAGCTCTCTTACTGATGATTTTAAGAAAAAATTATCAATGCCAAAATAGTACATAACTGTTCATCCATAGAAACAAACACTACTTGGATTTAGCGCTTAATTATTCCAATTATGTATAAACGCACACACACACACACACACATGTATGTATATATATATATATATATATATATATATATATATATATATAGTTTGAAAGACACAATACAGTCATTCTAAAACTTTTCTCCCTGCAGACTTCTGAATGTTCTCAAAAAATATCTGAGGACCCCTAAAGAGTTTTTATCTTGATTGAGTGATTATAGTAGAAATGAGCCGTCACGAGTTTTCTAAAAGTACATTCATTTTGAAAAAAAATAAAATATATGTATATATATATATATAAGTGGAAAGATATGAGAAGAAAGTTATTTGGATGAATAATACTGTTTTAGTTTTATCCAAGTCTCTTTGAGGTGGTTTAATTGTAGAAAGCTGGAGTCTGAGACCTGCCTCAGCATTCAGTCTGTTATGGTGATTAGTTTTTACTGTTGAGTATGTAGAAAATCCTGCTTCATATAAATACATGGTTGAAAAAAGGAGAAGTAATTTGATAGCTTTCTCTGATAGCTGTATATATTCTTCATTGTATACCAAAATTCTGAAAATAGTTGTTTGACCCTTCAAATGACACCATCACCGATTTGCGAATACATAACTACACTCAGTAGATGATATAAATGAAAATACAGCTAGAAATCTGGCGTGCATATGACCAATAGATGTTGCACATTTATTGGAATGATTATGAAGTTAAATCCTGTGATCATTGTATTTAGATTTCAACTGTAAAACAAAGAAAAAAGTGAGTTTTTTGTAAAATAGTAAAAAATCACTACTAAAAACCCCCAAATCCAAAATGGCTGCCACCCGATGATGTAATTGTATGCAAAGTTATAATTCTCTTTCCAAGATAAACCTTGTGCCATACTAATTATTCCATCTCACTTTGGTAATCTTCTATCATTATCCTTCTATAGCACTTCAGAAAAGATGGTCAAATTTATTATATTGTCCGCAAAAACTTAGCACTCATTTGCTAAAATACTGCTTGAAAAAAGTATTTGAAGTGATTTCAGTAAACTGTTCATACTCCATTGCATGTAATATTCAAGATCCTGGCATATTGTCTTTGAAGTTATCAATTCAGATGCAAGGATGTAGTTTGCTAAGTTGTCTAGTTTTTGTTTAGGTCTGCTCATAAATGTATAAAATTAAGAAACTCTTATAAGCTTAATAAATATCAATTAGGGTAGGCTCCACCATGAAGCAACTATAAACAAGCTGCTCTCTCAACATATTGCTATATGAGTGGGTTCAATCCTCATTAGGTGCCCTACGTTTGTTACCTGTGTGCTAAGCTTTTTGTAGCCTTGTGTCATACTATGGTATAAGCTCGGTAAATACCAGTTCAGGAGTGCCCCAGCATTGAGCCATGGTTTGCTAGTTTTGTCGGATATTATTCTTGAAGTAGAGAGATCCTCTTTTATTGGTTCTCCTTATTACAGACTCTTTTCTTTCTTACCCAAATCATTATCCCCTTTGTTTTTATTCACTCTTATCTCTGCCATTTTCCTTCCCTTAGCAATCGAGTAAATAGGTAGCCAGAATCAGTGATTGGCACACAAAAATTGGTTTCTGAATACTTAATTCCATTTTTTCCCCCATCCTCGACATGATACTTGTACTTATAAGAAGAAAACATATGACATTAATATTATTCCTGGAGGGGGTCTTCACGTTGTTAACATTCTTGATGTCTTTTCTTTTTCGTTAATATACTACCGATGGATCCAGTCCTCTTAGCAGGTGAACACGTGTATTCCCTGACGATCGTTCTTCTGAGCAAAATAAAATCTCTTTTCGTCTTTTTTTCAACCTCTGCCAACAAAGTTGTAAGAGGGATATGTATTCTGTCTGTTGGTACATACAATATCTCTAGAAGTTCTCAATGAGTTTCTATGAAATTTTGTGAAAGATTGAATTAAGGGGTCAATCCAGGAAGTTTTCTGAAATTGAGAGGTATCTTTTCATTTTTTTTTCATATATATATATAAATAGTAGAATGTGGATTCGCTACACAAACTAGCTCATGTTTCTGCCCTCTCCGGGCCTCATTCGCCTGATGAGGCCTGAAGAGGGCAGAAACATGAGCTAGTTTGTGTAGCGAATCCACATTCTACTATTCATTTCCAGCTCTACTTTAAAACAACTTAACCTAATGCCTGATTTGTACCATATATATTTTGTGTTTGTATATATATATATATATATATATATATATATATATATATATATTTGTATGTATCGATTTGTCTCCTTGTCCAAGCAACATATTCAAAAGTTCTCAATACCTTCCAATGAGATTTTGTATAAGGTTGGTAGGGTCTAAGAGAGAATTGTCTAAATTTTGAGGTGGATCCAGGATATATTTTACCATTACCTTTCCTTCATGGTAGCTATCCATGAATACTGATTTTCATTTAGTGAGTGCTTTCTGTTGAAAACTGTCAATCAAAACTGTCTCCACAGGTTTTTTTAGTTTTCAACTTGGTCTGGCTGGCAGGCAGGCTATGTATGCATGTATGGTGCATAAACATTTACTCCTTATGTTTAGAAAAAAATGTTTTTCTGCCCACAATGAGGTTTTATGTAAGTTTATGCTAAATTGCATCTTTAGTTTGCGTTTGTTTCGTGTTCTCAGGTTTTTTGAGAAATCTTACTTCTGTATTGATCACTGCCCAGCAAAGAGGCGAGAGAAGTAACTTATTGATTGATTCTTCTTTTTTCCAATTTTTCAATTGATCATCCCCAACATAAGTGGCCACATGATGGTTACTATTGAGTGAATAAATAGACCTGTCTTTTCTTCTATCTTGAAACTTTATCTCCCACTCATCCTCGTGTTTGAGAGCTTTACTCACTCAACATTGTAATCAAGCATACAAATTGTTCTGCGATTGCACCTGCTCCCTATTTAAGTTGTTAGGTTGACTGGGGGTCTGTGTGGCCTAACAGTTAGCATCTCATTAAGAATAGAAATGGCAAGCTGATTTCAAATTCTAACTGGAGCTGTTTGCATTCACTTTGCACTAATTCTCTTGGGAAAGGCATGAATTTATTGATTCTCCTCCCAGCTCTCATTGGAGCCGGACAGTCCGATCTTTCTAGCCTCAAGAAGCAACCACTTTAGGAGGCAGGATCTCTCTACTCCCCGATGTCTCCCCTAGTGAAGGATAAGCCTCAGAGATACGTGGGACACTGTCTAAGGATTGTCTTGACCATAGACTCCCCAAATATATATCAATGAATGAATGGTTTGTCTTTGTAGACAAAACTTCTTGGATAGTTTTCCATGATCATGGGATCTTTAGATGGTCGAGCCATGTACGTAAAATTACCTTCTAATCTGCATGATGAAGTTTTAAGGTGACCCCACTCTTCAAACCAATGGTATGCACTCTATGGTCCACCAAGGTGGTGCAAATAAGAGCAAGGCCTCTAGATCACAGGTTTGACAGATATTTCCTTCTGGCAGACACTCAGGCTAGCTATGGTGGACTGCCACTCCTTTGCGGGAGTATTCCAACAGTATGACTGACCTTGGGAGTTGAATCATAGGACCTCAGCACTCTTTAGTTTTTTTTTTTTTGTCCCTTTGAAGGAGAATCATGATGGTATGATTAGCTGTGCAATATAGCAGCCCACCAGATATGCTGATTGAGATGGCACCAAGCTAAAAGCTCATCAGAAAATAGTGGCAACGGGAGAGCTTGATTCATAACTACCTTCTTGAAAACATGACTATACAAGCCTCATGAGAGTTGGGAAAGGCCTTTGTCCAGCAGTGGGTATGAAATAGCTTATCAGCATCAGCATCATCATCATCATCATTTCCTTGTGTGTGTATGCGTCTTTTTGTCAAACTCCAGTTAGAACCTGAAGTTGATTTTGTTCTCCTACCATATCAACAAGAACAATCCTCAACAAATCAAGGGGAAATAAAAATCAACATGTGGGATTTGAAATCATAACCAACTGATTGGTAGTCATATCTGTTACCAACTGAGCCAAACTGAAAAGTCTTACATATCTAAAAAAAAAATTCTTCTCTCAAACATGCAAGGGGATTATTTCATCCTAATAAATGAATAAATGAATACATGTATTTATACTAAAAAAAAAATGCATATTCTTATGATTTAAAAAAAAGTCTATGTATATGGTAGAAAAGTCGCAGAAATCATCTCAAGTTGAAATAGGTGTGGAGTTTGACCCTGCAGCAGCAAGACTTGTCTTTCATCTAGACGCATTCATCCCCCCCACTCCCCAGCCACTTATTTGAGAGGATGATCACTTTGAATTGAATTCAAATTACTACTTTGCAAATGCGCCTGTTCCTTATCTAAGCAGATAGTGTAGAACTGCAGTTCCCATCCTGTGGTCCGCAAGACTTCTGGATGAGGTCTCTTGGAGGAAAATTGTTTTGAATTGAATGTTTCTGACGACTTGTCATGGCTTAGCTTTTGATGGGCAGTAATCACTAAACAAATATGAACTTTAAAAAAAAAAAAGCTTGAATGCTGCTGAAAGCAAACTAAGTGACCAATTTAGCATAAACTCACATTGTAAATTGCCCCCCCCTCACTAAAAACCCATTTAGGAGGGGATTTCTATAAAAAAAAACATGGCAGTTTTTCTAGAGATAATAAAAAGTAAATTTTCAAATTTTCAGCTAACTGCATTGGTGTGGCCTATAAGCACTGCCAATGTATAGATAGCCAGCTAGCTAGATTCACTTGAAAACTGAAGAAATCTATGTTGACAGTTTTGGTTGATGGTTTCAAATACTATTAGATTTGTTAACTTATTCATGCACTTGTTTTTATATTCTCTGTTAGGTGTCATTCTGGTTTTTCATTTAACCCTTTTAAAAGACTAACTTAATAATGCTTGGATGATTTTTTTATTTATTTTTTTTTATTGCAGTTTAAATGTTCTCTGTGAAGAAAAAAGAATTAGTCCATCTCTTCTTGAACTTTTTTTATCATTAGAATAAAACTTCGATTTTTCTCTGGAGAACCTTCACCCATAATACTATTACCTGTTAGATGAATAGAAGATGAGGAGACTTCAGAGCATTGTAGACAAAGTAATTAAATTCCGGAGACTGCCTGATACATGGATGTTAAATCTCTGTCTCCAGACGGAATTATGTCTTGGAATAAAAGATTTGGCTGTGCAAAAATCGCTAAATTAGCACGAATGTGCTTGAACATTTGGGCCGTTTTTAGCATCTCTTTTGTGTTTTTATGCCATTTTTGCTTCTTTTTTTGATTTTGTGTGAAAGTGTTTCTCTTTTAAGTTGGCAACATTGAGTTTGTCTTGGCAATTTTTTCTGCTAACGCCCATGTTTATATCAGGCAGCATTATTAGTATATTTATCAACACATTTATATAAATCATTATTGTCATCATCATGGCTTGGAATTGTGAATGGAGATTCGGGAGGATTTTCCATGATTTACAGACTCTCAGGTGGTCAGTAAGGTCCATGCAAGAGAGGCAGATTTTTCCACAGCAGTTGCAGGAGAAAGTCTGGCTGCTGGGGGAAGCTTCCCCCTTACAATGTTGCTTTTTTTCCATCTATTTTGGCTCTCTGTATGGTTTATATATGCACATATTGTGTATACATCTACATATATGCATACACATTATGGACCTACTTGATTATGAAAAGTATGAAATTCTTGAATCCAACCATATAATGTGCTTATATGTATTTTTTTCTGTTTATTAGCTTGTCATTGACGTATCTCATTGGTTAATTCATCTTCCTATCCTGACATGACAATTATGTCATGGAAACTCTTATGATCTAAAATGTCTGATCACATTATAATAGCTTGAGTTGAGTCGAAACTTAAATTAAAGTTGAAATTAAGTTACTTGAATAAATTAAAAAGAAATAACGCAATGGTTTTGGGCTCCTTAATGCCATTCCATACATAAATAAGCCCGTCATTTTGGAAAGGACAAATTTATTAGAGAATAATTGTCCAGATAAATCTCTGGATTCAGTTGACTTGAAAAAAAAAAAAGAAATTCAAGAAAATAGGAAGTGTCTTTTGTCTGCCTTATGTATCTGCGTGTGTGTGGTTTTATTCTAATCAGGGTTGCCAATTTAGATGTCATTCCTTGATTTTTTTTCATTCTGGAAGTCACTCTAAAATTCGAAAAATAACTCTTCTAAATTGGCAACACTGGACTTGGAAACATGGTAAAAAATTAAAAAAAAAAAAACATTCAAATATAGACTCACAAATTCGCTGAAATAAAACAAAAAAAAATCTTAATTGGTAACCCTGACTCCAATGTCCAGGTAGTTTGAAGAGCATACATGAACCTAACGTCATATATATTTTTTACTGCTGCTCTTCTTGAGGCTGCTGCATACATGTCCAAGTCCAAAGGGAATACTATGATGGAGACAGTATTACGGAAAGTAAAATCCTTCCTGTCTCTCATATCCACCATACCCACCAGTTTCTATTGGGGGTCAATTTAATATAAGGAAAATCCCAGTATTTTTAAGAGACACTGTATCGTCTATGTAGGTAATGGAGTTTATGTTAGCAAGAATATATCTCTTGCCAGATGTTTGCAAGAGTTGACAAAATGACAACCTGGTTTCCTATTTGGTCTTGGTTTGCTAACTTTATTTTGTTGCATGAGATAAAAACAAAAGAATAATGACTGAACTTCTAGACGTATTTATCTTATAAAGTAGAAAACTTTTTTTAAAATCAAATTTTTCTAAAACTCCAAGTGACTCTGTACCTACTTCCGTTTTTTTGTCTCATATAGTTTATTTCCGACTTGAAAATTATTTTACCCTGAACAGATGCCAGACCTTTGCTTCTGTGTTCATTAGTTCTTTTATAAAAGCTACGAATCGATTTCTGTCAGTTTTATATATGCCTGTAGACATTAAGTATTAACTTTGCGATAGAAGGGAACTGTAAAAATTGTCTGAAAATAACAAATACAAATGCTGCCGTGTGTTCTCTCTAAGTGTGCTGTTGCTTAAATCGTGTTTTTCAACCCAAAGTCGACTTGTTGTTGACAGTCTACGCAGATAAGCCTTTATTGCTGCGGTTTCTTCTGTGTTCAGGGAAAGTTCTGATGTTGTCTGATGTCTGAATCTGGATATAAAGAAGACATTTCTGAAATTAACAATAGATGTTTTCACATGTTAGCAAGTATATATATATATATATATATATATATATATATATATATATATATATATATTGTGTATGTGTGTGTAAATATATACATATATATATATAAGCTCCTAAGTGCATTTGTCTGTATATACAGACGAATAAAGTCTTGAGAGAAAAGGGGTGTATGTACATAAAGAATCGTGTATGTATATATGTCAATGTACCTTTGTACATATATATATATATATATATATATATATATATATATAAACATAGATATGCAATAAGTGTAAATATCTGGGTACTCACAAACTTTATCTGAATATATAATGTGTGTGTATTCCTCTGATAGTCGTCTCAAATCTGTTACATCATTTTACTGTGATGGAATAAACAAAAGTCAGAGGCTGCAAAGAATTATATTCGCACCATTTAAAGTCATAATGTTTGAAGTGATGCACATGCTTCAACTCACTTTCTTCTGTCAGATTAGTCATGGGGGAGGTTAGAGTTGCATTCATTTGGTTCTACTCTTTAAAAGATTTTTTTCTTACTCGTTTCTACTCATTGGGCTGTGTTAAATTCTTTTGAAGGTTTGTCGATAAGGAGACCAATAATAAGATTCTCAAGATTTAGACATTGTTATTATGTGATAGTCCAACTTGGTTCACTGTTTTTAATATAAACTTGAAAGAAGCTGTAAAGAAGAAAATGGTTTCAGCTTTTCTTTATGTTTGTCTCCCTCCTCTCTCTTTGTCTTTCCCTTCCCTCTCTCTTTATCCCTCCCTCCCTCTTTGTCTTTCCTTCCCCCTCCCTCTTTTTCTTTCCCTTCCCCTCTCTGTTTGTCTCTTCCTCCCCTCTCTGTTTGTCTCTTCCTCCCCTCCCTCTTTGTCTCTTCCTCCCCTCCCTCTTTGTCTCTTCCTCCCCTCCCTCTTTGTCTCTCCCTCCCCTCCCTCTTTGTCTCTTCCTCCCCTCCCTCTTTGTCTCTCCCTCCCCTCCCTCTTTGTCTCTTCCTCCCCCCCTCTTTGTCTCTCCCTCCCCTCCCTCTTTGTCTCTTCCTCCCCTCCCTCTTTGTCTCTCCCCCTCCCTCTTTGTCTCTCCCTCTCCTCCCTCTTTGTCACTCCTTTCTTTCCCTCTCTCTCTCTCTCTGTCACTCATACCTGTCTCTGTCACCCCTCTCCCTGACTCTGTCACCCCTCTATCTCTCTTTATATCATTCTTTCTCTCTCTGTGTCTATGTCATTCCCTCCTCTCTCTGTTTGTCACTTCCTCCACCTGCACTCCATGTCTTTGGTCTCTCCGTCCTTTTCTCATTCTCTCTCCGTCCTTTTCTCATTCTCTCTCCGTCCTTTTCTCATTCTCTCTCCATCCTTTTCTCATTCTCTCTCCATCCTTTTCTCATTTTCATTCTCTCATTTTCTCTCTCTCTCATTCTTTCTCTCTGCAACTCTCACTCACTCACTTTCATTCCTCATCAAGACTCATTTGCATTGATGGATTGTCAATCAATACGATCTAAGAAAACATTATCACCTGAGATGCTCTTTCCTTATCTGTTCTTCTCATTCCTGGTTGAATTTGAGAAAAATCTTGAAGAAAAAGAGAACAAAAGACACTCAAAATAGACCACAGAAGGTAAGTCAGTTGGGACTGGAATGACTGACATCCTACACAACCGACCCCTCTCATCTCTGATGCCATAAAAAAAAAAAAAACGTTACTCAAATTTTCATCTTTTAACCCTTACTGCATTTTTTCAGTAAAAGTAAGTTTTTTGATGCAAGATTCCCTGAAGCATTTCTCTTTTCCCTACTTAGAGAAACCTATCAAATAATGCTGGTATTTGGTTCATCAAGCATGTGTTTTGATTTGAAAATCAACCTATGGTTATCATCATCATCATCAGTCTCATTGGACATGACCTTCCTTAAGATTTGCAAGACCTCTAGATCATTGGTTTTCTGAATTTACCGTGTTTCTCACTGAGTTTTCTTTTGGATTCTATATCTCTGACCACCTTTAGTTTCCTAATATACTGTGCTGTCATGTGATCTTTCCATGTGATGTTGAGCATTCAATAGAAAGGCTATATACAGATCCTGTTAAAGGAATATGATTGGGAAGTACAATGCCTTTTTTGGGGTCCCCTTCACTTCTTCAGTAGTCATCCAGTTCTTGTGCCATAGCTGTAAAGCCAAGTAGGGTACGGAAGAAGATGGAAGGTGGGAGTGGAGTGCTTTGTTGATTTTTTGTACTTCAGGCCCTATGCTCCTAAAATCCCCCCAGTAAACAGGATTAAAGAAGGAAGCACATTTGAACATCTTTGTTTGCTATAACACAGATAAAAGGAAAGGATTCACATTGACACAACCTTTTGATACCAAAATGAAGATCAGAGGACTTGATTGTTAGTGAAAAAGTGTAAAGTAAAAAGGTAGGCTTGGTATTTGCTTTAAACAAAAAGAGCTTTCTTTGCCCCCACCTTGCGTATGATGTACTGAAATGATGACAGAGGCAACCATTCTCTCAGAAGTCAAATGTTTGTGAGTAACAGCATTATTATTTCGATTGCAGCCTTTTGGAATTCGAGCAGAGGATTTGCTGCAATAATACTACATCTAATAACAGGTCTGGTTACTCATTCAATAGAAACACTCTCATGACCAATGCCTTTTGGCAGAATTCCATTTTGGGGGTTATCAATTAAAAAATTTCAAAAAGGAGTGATCAATGAATAAGTTACTTCTCTCATCTTTTGTTGGGCAGTGATCACTAAAAAAGTCAGAATTTTCAAAAAACAAGCATAAATGCTACTGGACTCAAAGTTAGGGACCAATTTAGCATAAACTTACGTGGCATATTGAACATCCCACTCAGAACTGTAGAGCCTATGGTAGGAGGATCAAAGGAGTACATCATACCCAAGGTGGGTCAAAGGAAGCTCTTTTTGTTTGAAATGAATACTAGACCAAACAAAAGTTTTTTTTATCGAGACATAATGAAGAGTGAATATCTGAATTTTCTGCATCCAAGCCCATTGTTGCATCCTGTATATAGATACATAGCCAGCCAGACCAACTTAAAAACAGAAGAAACCTATGATGACAGTTTTGGTTGATGGTTTCTAACAAAAGTCTTAACAATATCATTCAATGAGGACAAAACACCAGTTAATCTCTCAATCAAGTCATTTAAAATCGCTGAGTAAAAAAAGTTATGCATAGACACAGCAGTATGGGAACCATTAAAAATATAAAGTGGAAACAAAAATTGAAATAATTATTTGACGTAGACGCACAAATCGAGAACAAAGCAAAGGGAGATAATCCAGACAAAGTAAATGCAAAACAATGGAAGTAAACAAATTAATCTAAGTATAGTTCGAAAATGAAAAATTACAGTCATTGAATATTAACAATGACGACAGCACAACTGAAAGTCTCAGACAAATTCATTGTTATTTATATTTTCTGAAGACAATTCCCGATGTAATAATAATGGAAAAAAAAATAGAAGCTTAACTTTGTTATTCCTTAACTAAATTTCACCTGGTCACGTTTTGTCATTTTAGAGCACAGACAGTAATAAATCATAATTTGTGTTTTTTTATTGTTCAGGAAAACATGGAGGACTGACACCTGGTTAGGCAGCTGGTTATAAAGTTTTGATTCATCAAATGTGTGTGTGTGTGTATATATATATATATATATATATATATGTGTGTTAGTGTTGGTATTATACAAGTATGTTTTTGTTTATATATATATATATATATATATATATATATATATATACACACACACACACACTTACACCCACACATATGTGCATATGTGGTGATTTACTGGACTGCTTATAAGCATTTGAGCAAAACAGGAATTTACCCATTGTGGCTTGGTTTCCAGAGTTAGAAACAGGAAGTTTACGCAAGAACAAACAAATTTTTTTGTAATCAGCTCAACAAAGCCTGCATTCAGGCTTGTTTTGTGGTTCAGAATACTTAATTTCAGTTTTCTTCAAATACTTCTAACAGTACTAGGTATATATAATATATATAATAATAATAATTAATAATTGTGTCATCCGGAGACAGCTGTTTCTTATTACAACTCTTCAGTGTGGCTATGGACTATCCAGCATCCCTTCCAGTACTGCTAGATAGGGTCAAAACCTTCGTTTCAGACTCAGAGGTAGATGCTCTACCCCTGCCCTACTCAGAACTGGATAGTCAGTAGGACCGAATTGAGTGATACATTTACTTACGCATAATATGTGAGTGTGTGTGTTATATCTCCCATCGTTACACGGTTAATACATCAGTCTCCCTAGACAGTATAAATAGAATA
This sequence comes from Thysanoteuthis rhombus, assembly GCA_963457665.1. Classification (NCBI taxonomy): domain Eukaryota; kingdom Metazoa; phylum Mollusca; class Cephalopoda; order Oegopsida; family Thysanoteuthidae; genus Thysanoteuthis; species Thysanoteuthis major. The sequence goes on from OY735233.1 coordinate 14,177,833, forward strand.
AACACTAAAAGAAAATGGGGCTGCTGCAGGAATCAAACCTGCCATGGATAGGGTAGCTGATTCAAGATAACAATGCTCTTACCATTGAGCCAAACAGTTGCCGGTTATGCAAAGGCCCAAATAACTGCTTTGAACCCCGATTCTCATCTTGTTTCTTCTTGGTCTTTTTGCTTCTTTCAATGTGACAGTTATGTATTGAGAAATGGATATATGTGATCTGACTGAATGATTATAAATTAACTATATAATGATGGGATGTCATTTCAAATAAGTTCCTATATAATATAATACAATTTATAATTACATCTGTCCATATATGATCCTTATAATTCACCAAATGTCTGTCATCACATAACTGTAGGACAGCTCAAATCATGGCCACCAAGTTTTCTGCGGTTACTAAATGGAACCTAGAGCACATGTTCAAGATTAGTTTCGGGAAAAGTTTTCAACAAGAGTTTGTCTTACTATGTAAGAATAATGCTTAAATGAGCCCTTAATTTGGGTCCATCAGGTTAGCTAAACTGAATCTTTATCCTTTTATTTAACCATATAAAGTAGAAAATCCTCCCCCATTTCTCTCAGTAAAAGCTTGCATTATTTCCTAACCCCTCGCAATCCCTTTTTTTCCTGATTGTCAATACATTTACATTATACATATAATTGTTCTATTCAACCAGTGAAGCTTTCATCAATTCCTGACCACTGATAATCCCTTTCTCCCTGATTTTTCATGCATTTTTATTGTAAAATCACTCAAACATGTAAGACTGGGAAAAGTTAAGATCTTATGGGGAAACTGAAAATCTCAGAACACTCTCCAGGGAAAAGATGCAGTGGCTTCAATCGAAGAAGGATTCACGTCTGCTACTGAATGTTTCTATTACTACGGCGGCAGAATACATTTAATCACCATTGTCAGATAACGCTCTTCTGCCAGTAATGCCGGTCTTTCTTGACCTCTGACAATCCCCTTCTTCTTTATTTTTAATGTATTTCTATTGTGGAATTATTAGCAATACATTTACATCTACCCAAATGATGAGCCTAAATGCAAATTTTTCTTTTTATTCATATCTTTTTTCCTTAGTTTGCACTTAAATAGGATGATCTCATTTGTTGATTTACCTTCCTCTTATGACATAACAATATCTTGAGACTTTGTCTGATCCAACATTAAAACTGCTTAAGATAAGTTGTGACTTCAAGAAGAAATGAATTAGGATACTTGAATTATTAAAAACAAAATACTTGAAGTAGCTTAAGGCTCCTTAGTGTCGATCCATAAATTAAAAACGCTATTGTTTCTCACAGGTATATTTTAATTGTACATATAATAGCCCGATTCTATCTGTAATGCTTGCATCAACTCCGGACCTCTGACACTCCCTTTCTTTCTGATTTTCAGTGCACAACTCAGACTGAGTCTTGGAATTTCAATTTAAACTTCAATTTAAAAATTGCAAAATTTGGTATTCATCAATTCTGTTTCAATGAGGTATTTTGTTTACGAGTACAGAAAATAATTAAATCTATGCAGACAAGTGTTGAGTTGAGGTGAAGTTATAGACAGAGATAAGAAAAGCCTAAAATGGTGTTATTAGGGTGAATGACGGTTTTGATGTATCTAATAAATCGTGCATGTGATACCATAGGTTACGGACCTGAAGGAAGTATTCAGACTGAATGAAATTATTGTTGAAGTAGATATGATACTTATTCTGCACAAACTCCCTAGGTGTTGCTGTGTTAGAAAACAATGTTTATGAAATCACCATAGCCCCATTAGTGGCTGACCAACCAGCCAAGTTGGCTTCATATTCCTCTCCCTTTGAGTGTTTGTGTGTGTCTCCAGGTGGTCCTGGTCACATTTCTGCAGTTACAACTTTGAAAATTTGTTTGTGTACACCACTAGGTACTATCCGGAAATATTTTGTTTTATTTAAAAAAAAAAAATGCTTTTTTGGGTCTCTATGGTCATATTAGACCAACAATGCCCAAATCTTGTGATGGTATGTATTTTTTTTGGTTTAGATGATTTCAAATCAAAGATCTATTGAAAAGGAATTTTATTTTTGCAGAATTTCAAATAATAAGTTCTGGTACATGTGCAGGCTATAGTGATTCATTTACGGAAGGTATTTATTCAGAATTTTTTGAGTGTACCTCATCTCACTGGAAGAGAGAACTCCGCCACACTCTTTGTGCGTAAAGTTCACACAGAAAATAAACTCGAAAATGATTTTGGTAGTTTTGTTGTTGTTTATGATTTTATTTAGAATTTTAATTGCTTCATCATCAGACAAGAACAAACAAGGATGGGAAGTTTTCTAATGAGATATCAAGTGGGTGGGAAAATGCTTTAGATGTTCTGAAAAACTGAATTTGCCAACGTTCAATTGTGTTCAAATTAGTATATATTGAAAACGAATGTTTTGATCAGGTTAGATTGAAATCATAAAATATAAATAGGTGTGTACATTCATGTAAATACCAAGTACTGCCATAAATACTGTTTCAAATGTATTTGTTGATTAAAGGAGGAGTATGGACATCGCGACTCATGACATGGATCCCCAGGGATCACATGCGCACCTGAGGCCGGCAGAGTATTAGATGGAAAGACAAGATGGAAAGATAAATTTAGAAAGTACTGACTCCGCAAGGCCCACGATAGAGAAGTGTGGTGAATCCTGAGGAAGGTCTATGTTCAACGACGGACATTGAAAGACTAATGATGATATGATAGAGCTAGGAAAGATTTGGTGTATTTATCAACCATACTTTCAGATTTACAAAAATTAACAAGTTATTCAAAAGCTTTCCTCTGTAGCTCCCACTCAGCATCAAACTATCAGGCTGTATATTGATTCAAGTACGCACAATTTTCATTGAAAAATTGGTGGGAGTTTCCATCAGTGAATGTTCATAACATCTGAAATTGAGCAATCCTTCCCAACTCTTACCACAATTTGTAATCAAGACATTTGAGATCTGGACTTTATCAGAGCATGCGGGCTATTCTATAATGATAGGCATGTAGTCCGAGGTCACTTCTGATCATCTGGGACATTGATCTGAGTGAAATATTCATCTCTCTAGATATGATTTTTTTCTTTCTTGAAAGATTTCTCCCGATTCTGTTGCAACAACTTTGACACTTGAGGTCCTTACTGTTAGAGGATGGCCCGATTGTTGTAAACCGTACACACTTTGGTATCGCGGTTTTCTTTGTAATATAATACACAAACATCCTACTGATTCCAAGTGGTTTGAGTAGTTTGAAAATAGCAGAAGGTTCATAGCCAGATCACCGATCACTGTGATTGTTTTCTTTATCTCCCCATTCCGTAGTTAAACTATATTTACTAAAATATCTCCCTATGAATAAGAACATAGCATTAGCAACTTTTTATTGACCAAACATCATTAATCATAAGAAAAATTTTGGAAAAAATGTATAATATAAATGAGCAAAAGTAAGATTAGGGAGAGAAAAAAACCTAACACATGTTTCATGGTGGATCCATTTATCAAGAGTCGTGGATCATATTTAGTATTAATCTAATTAATGAATTCTGTCGATAATATATATATATATATATATATATATATATATATATATATATATATATAGATATAATCCATTACTCTTGATAAATGGATCTACCATGGAACACATGTTCAGTGTTTTCTCTCCCTAATCTTACTTTTGCTTCTTTATATTATATATTTTTTTTCAAAATTTTCCTCATAACTAATGATGTTTAGTCAATAAAAAGTTGCTAATGCCATGTTCTTATTTACTGTGGGATGTATATGCCTGTCTGGTTAAATACAACTGACAAGGAAAATATTTCCAATATTTTTGTTAGTTTTTCTTGTTAACACACAACATGTCAGGATGCATGTATGCAAATACTGTCCAAACAATAGCTTTAAGCAAGCATTTTCGACTGCACATTCAGTGTTGGGGTTGTGGAAAAAAACTGTGTTGTTACTTTTTAGCAAAAATTTGTGTGGTGTCCAATTCAGTATGAGCCATTGTTGAGCCTATATAATGATTTATTTTGTGTATATATATATATATATATATAGTTATTTCATTTGAGGATTAAGTTATCTATGATGGAAGAGTGCTCGATATCTGGGATGAAGTAAATGTAAATAGATGAAGACTGAGGATCGAGTTTCATTCTACAGTGATCTGAGGATTGCAGTGGTGTGAAACTCGTCACCACAAAGCACTGTTTCCTCTGTCTATATCTATCTATTTATTTATCTATGTACATATATATTTATATACATACATACATACACACATTCTCTCGTGTGGAAACAAGAAAAATTTAATAAAAAGTTAACAATGTTCCTTGTCTGTGGTATTCAAACAGACATGTTAAAATGTACAAACAGTAAAAATTTCTCTTGACTTGTTTCAACAGATATTAAAAGAGAAATCATATGCACACACACACACACACACACACACACATATATATATATATATATATATATATATATATATATATATATATATATATATATATATATCTCTACACACACATAATCATGTATACAATAATGTATATTTTATTACTAAGAAATGAATAAATAATCCAATAGAAATAAATATGAAATAAAATAATCTATGATAATATATATATATATATATATATATATATATATATATATATATATATATATATATTTTTATGCAATTGACTTTCGGGTTATTGGTCAGGGGAAGTGTTGTTGATAGTGTCTCGTCGTGATAACTGCCTTTTCATTCTGGACTTCTCTTTCCATTATGTTTGAATTCATCGATGCTTTTGACAGTCTAGTCTCGATGATCTCTGCATAAGAAAGAAAAGGAAAAAAAAAAAGATTTTCAAAATTGATAACATTGTTAAACCATAACAAAAACATTTTTCTATATTGAGTTATACATCTTTTTAATACTCCGACCTCTGGTGAGAAAAAACAACTACTTTTTTGTAGTTTCATATTTCAATGAAAACTTCAAAACAATTTGTTGTCAAACTCCAGTACCAAGTCTGGAGTTGACTTTGTTTACCTTCTATATGATTTTATTGTAGATGTGAAGTGATCCGACAGAATGTAGATGAAAACGACAATTGGAAGGTGTAGAGAAAAACTCAAGAGATAGGTGTTACCTCTCAACATTTTTTTATTATTGATATTCTATGAGTGCAGATCAATGCATCTCGGTGGGGATAAGCCATCTTTTTCAGAGTAAAATGTTTGCAGCGGTTTCACAGAGAAAAATATCCTGTTTACATTTTGATGCTGAAGAAGAGGATGGGAAATTTTTTCCTGTAACAAGAATCATTCTCATCAATATAAGAGATGTAAACTGATATTCAAAACCCGCATTCTCCCACCCTGATTTGAACCCAAGGCCTGACCTACTGATTGCCAGCAAGCTGTCTTATTGACTGAGCTAAATTGACAAATGTTACATATTTACAGGATTTTTTATCATGAGGTTATGCACTGCTTATTTCATTCTAATTGATAAATAAATTATTACTAATATATATATATTTTCATATAATTTTTAATTTGTCTTATATATGATACAAAAGATGCAATAATCATCTTCAGTCAGTGGAGATTGACCCAGCTGCAGCCAGACTTGTTTTATATATTTGGAAATGATAGAAGTTATTGTTTCTGTTATCTTATTCTTTGTATAATAGGATCTGGGGATAACTCTACTCCCACCACACCCACAGGATGTAACAGAGGAGGGTATTGGAGGGGGAGGATTTTTCAACTCACCCTGCCCCCAAAAGCTCCAAGAGTAGTGATTCACCTACCGCATTTCTACTGACAATATACAATGACAAATTTATTTATTGATCACAGCTTTTTACAATTTTTCAAAAGATCAGCCCAACATGACTGCAACAATGGAGCTATAGGGCTGAAATTTTGAATATTCACTCCTCATTATGTCTAGAACACCCTTTTTTAATGATTGGTTCAATTTACTGAGTTGATCCATGCTAAATTTGTGTCCAGTGACATTCACATTTGTTTTTTTTGAATATTCAAACTTTTTAATGGTCACTGCCCTACAAAAGATGAGAGAAGTAACTTATTCATTCATCACCCCTTTTCCAATGTTTTAATTTATCATCCCCAATGGTGCTTGCATCTGAAAAACATTGGTCTCATGACAGTTTCTATTGAGTGACTAACCAAACCTGTTCTTATTCTTTTGGTTATTATTTTCGAAGGCTTGCTTTGTCTGGCACAGGGTCAGATGAGGATCGAGGAGATTTGCAGTGCGCTTATTTAGGAGAGCGCTAGCTTATAAAAGCAGCATTTGAATATGGCCTTTATCTTGGCTAGAACACCAACCACTAATGCTACTGTAATTATCTTTGTTACTTCTTTATCTGTTGACCACTCATGCCATATACCTCTATTTCCCTGATTCCTTCGTTCATTCTGCTTCTTGTGTGTTATCTTCTGTTGTGGGGTCGATGGCTCACTATGAAATGTTTAAAACCTGTTGCATTCAACTCCTCCATAGAGTAACCTTCCCTACATTCTGATTAGAAAGTGAATCCTTTTGAAACGTATTCCTTGAGAGTATTAAGAAATGTTTCTGCAATTCAATAGTAAAGAGTAGCAGTCTGAGGAGTGAGCACATAAAAAAGCAGAATGCATGTGGAGATTGGCAGTTTTGTAAGAATGTGGTGAGTTGCAGATAGTTAGTGAAAAAACATAGGCGTACAATTCAGGCAAAATGGTGTAAAATCTTGTGCAGATCAGTATTATTCTGTCAAAACCATCTTTGGATCTACAATTCATTCAGTTTGGCCGCTGGAGTGTTAAGGTTGGTTCCATGTGCTCCAGTTATTATAGGCATGACCTTGACCTTTATGTTTGACAGCTTTTTTTTTTAGTTTTCCTCTGAACTGCCGGTATTGTTCGATTTATTCATTATCATCGTACAGCAAGAAAGAAAGAAGCCTGAGTTATCTGTGAGATGATCGAGATGCGTTCGTATCTAAAGTTGAGACCTTGCTTGATCTATGGATCGTCGATCGATACCGTCTGCAAAGACATCATCACCTGAGATGTTCTTTCCTTATTTACTCTTGTTCTTTGTTTGAATCGGAAGATTTCAAAGAAAAGAATAAAAAATGGCTAAGATAGAACAGAAGAGTGGAGGGCGTGGGGGGGGGTATGGGAATAACCTCCACCCCACCCCCAAAGTGTTACTCAAATTTTCACATTTTTTTTTTTTTTTTAACTTTTTTCTCCATAAAAGTAAATTTATTGTAGTGAGATTTTTTTGAAAGGTTTTTGCTTCCTCCCCGTCCACCCCAACCATCTCCTCCACCTTTACTGTTGGATAGATTCTACATCTTCAATGGGAAGCTGTGCGGTTTTTTTTTTCCCTTTGTAACATATTTATAGAATCGTTTCTTCTCAGGCTTATCAGTCGTGTCGTAAACTGGTATGTTGCTAAGTTGTTGCGGATCTTTAACGTTGAAGTATAAGCGAGCCAAAGTTTGCAATGATGCTTGTACAATGTCGAGTTTTAAAAAAAATATTCTTCTCCACCTTCGGCACTATTTGTGTGTGTATATTTGTGTATACATTTATGTGTATTTTTTGTGTGCGTATACATATATTTATGTGCATATACATATATTTGTATAAATATATATACATATATATATATATATATATATACATATATATGTATTTGTATGTATATGTATATGTGTGTGTATATGTTTATTTGTATTTGTGTAAGCATGTATATTCATGTGTGTGTGTGTGTATGTATATATGTGTGTGTATATATATATGTATATTTTTATGCATGTGTGTATGCATATATGTGTGCGTGTGGGTATGTATGTATATTAGTATGCGAGCATGTGTGTATATATATATATATATATATATATATATATATATATATATATATATATATATATAATATACACACGCAAAATGTGTATATCAATAAAATGTTTGAACGCTAACTAGAAAAATTAGATAGACTGATGATAATAAATTTTTAATGATGTATGTTTTAATGAAGGATTACTGCCTTATGCTCTTTTCAAATATATATATATATATACACACGTGTGTATATATATTCTTCCTTTTTTCTGTTTTTAAAGCTTTTCCATTTAGTTCTATCTTTTGTCTTGTTATCGGTGTATCAGTTCCCCCCTCCCTCATCTCTTCTCGTTTCTTTTTGAGATGTAAGGAATTAAATGTGTCGGATTTGAAATATGAGTGACGCCTCAAAGATTTCATTGTGAACTGAGGAGGCGTGTGATTTGAAAGAGTCAAGAAGTCAATCAAGATTGATGAAGATGACACAATCAAAGTAGATGACGGGAGGACATTGTCTCAGATTAAGAAGCGTCTCTGTGTCGTGTACACATATCAAAGCAACAGCGTTCGTAATCGGAGAGGGTGAATCAGTGAAAAGGTTTGTAATGTCTGGGGAGTGCGCATGGGCCTCTGCTGCCTTTTTTTTTTTCTTTCCCAAATGGGGAGGGAAACATGTTGATAGGTGGGGCAAAAAGATATATTAGTTGCAACTCTATCACCAGCCAAGAATAATCTCATCTTCTCATACGGGTACATTCGGTTAGGGTTACATGAAATAAATAGCAAAGCACCATTGCACTTCTTTGACTACCAAGTTCCAATTTTCAAACACCTTTGCTCTTAACCCGGGCTATGGGGGCTAGAATGCCCTGCTTGATACCCCCAGTTCTGTTGATGTATATGTGTGTTCATTGGGGTTGTATGTATGAAAATGTTAGTATTGCATGTGCACGTGAGTGTGTTGCGTTTGGTGAAGGGATGTCTGATAATCTTTTATTTTTCCTCCGTAGATTATGTGACTATTTATCTATATTGCATACGAACAGATGGTTCTATATTTATTTTGTATATATCAAGTTCTTTTATGTGAAATGTTTTTTACATCATGAAGAATGATGTGAAAAAATTTGGAAGATATCACATTAAGATATGTGTCTGTATCATATGTATCTATGCAACTGAGTAAGTAATCAGAATGAGAATGTCAATGGAATATGTTTAATGTCTGTGGAGTGTGTGTGCGTTCGAGGGATGTGTATGAAAATATGTTACATAGAAATACTACAAAGTGCATACCTCTGCCACCGCTAAACTTTAATTAAAATTAGAGGGAACTCAAATATCAAATATCAAGGAACTGAACTTTATATGTATGGATATTGAATTACTCCCCTTGAAATTGAAATTTAGCTTCTTTTTTTTTAACTGTTTGTGTCTGACCTTTTTTTCCTAAAAAAGGATAAAAATGTCTCTCAACTGAAAACAGTCTCCAAATTTGATCACTTCTTCCATGGTTCACCCCTCCATAAAAATTTAATCGAGAACTTTTGGAGATATTGTGTGGTAAGACGGATAGACACAAGTGAATACCTATGTCTCTCTTAATTTCTTCGTCATTCCTTAATACACAATGTCTTCCTTCCATATGTTGGGTCGAAACAAGGGGAACATGTTTGGTTGGTGCCAACGGGTGGTTCCTAAATTCTTTTAGTATTTAGAAGACTAACATTCGCATAAAAGCATATTAATCTGGTTTCCTGGTAAAGTATCTGAAATTTTGGTATAAATTCAGACATTGAAATTGGTTAATAATGGCACAATTGATTCTAACTTTCTTTTATATATGTATGTGTATATACATGTATATGCATATATGTTTATGTACGTGGGTATACATGTATATGCATATATGTTTATGTATGTGTGTATGCATGTTTATTCATATAAGTTTTTTTCTATATATAAGTGTATGCTTGTATCTGCATATATGTCTCTGCATGTATGTATGCTTGTATATATATATGTATATATATATATATATGTGTGTGTGTATGTGTGTATGTATGTATGTGTGTATGTATGTATGCGTGTATGTATGTGTATGCATGTATGTATGTGTGTATGCTAATATATGTTAGTATGTGAGCTTGTATCTGCATGTATGTTTATGTGTGTATGCATGTATATATATATATATATATATATATACACACACACATATACATATGCTCTTCCATAGGAATAGAGCACTCTGGTGGATGGGGAATTTAAAAGGTGAGATAAATATATCCCTTAAATTCAGTCTTACTGACCGTCAAGTTCTGTAGCTCAGCGATAGAATACCGGCCTCCGGGGTTGACACGAAGGTTTCAATCCTGTCTTGTGGTATTGAATGGTAAATGGATCGTCTATTGCCACACTGAAGAGTTATAATACAACAAAACAGCTGTCTGTGGATGACACAATAATATCTATCCATCTATCTATCTATATATATATGCTTTTATATGCATATAAGTCTATGTATGTGTTTATGCTTTTATATGCATATATGTTTATGTATGTGTTTATGCATGTATATGTGTGTATATACATATATATATATATATATATGAATATATCTGTATACATCTGTACATGTATGTATACATAAATGAATCTGCATGTTTTTATATAAATATATATATATATATATATATATATATATATATATATATATGCAGCCCTGATATTTCTGTTTGAATATGTATGTATGTATGTATATATATATATATATATATATATATATATATATATATATATATATATATATATATATGCAGCCCTGATATTTCTGTTTGAATATGTATGTATGTATGTATATATATATATATATATATATATATATATATATATATATATATATATATATGCAGCCCTGATATTTCTGTTTGAATATGTATGTATGTATGTATATATATATATATATATATATATATATATATATGCAGCCCTGATATTTCTGTTTGAATATGTATGTATGTATATATATATATATATATATATATATGTAAAAACAGAAATATCAGGCTTTGCTTGATTTTCTGGATTCTGTCAATGATGTCCTTCTTTTTTCTTTTTTTTCTTAATGTTTGTTTGTTCCTAATTCTGTTCTTCAATTACATGTTTCTTGGCCATCATGAATACATCCTACATCATGCACAAACAAGTAACAACTCTATAGGAATAAAATTTCAGCCCTTTAAGCGCAGATGTACGGAAAGGAATTTACTTTTATTTCCTCAAAGATATGCAAATATATACAGTACCATCTTAATATATCTCAGTAACGAATCACAAAATATGTAAATGTATGCTCTAACGATCTTACCTCATGCAAATCTGCAGTAACAATAATATAATTTTCTTATTTGAATTAGTTAAGGCTAATAATAGAATAGTTCAATAAAGTAAAAATATCTTGGTATGATAGAAAAAATCTCTCTGTGAACATCAAATACTTTAGAAAAAGCAAATTTTGAAACAAAAAACATTTAATGTAAGTGTTGAAATGTATTTTAATATTCATCATCATCAGCTTTTTAGTGTCCGTTGTAAGACATTGACCTTCCCCAAGATTCGCCTGACCTCTCTATCATGGGTATCGTGGAGCCAGTACTTCCTGAATTTATGTAGTTTATCACACCATCTTACTTTCTTATTTCTATTGATATTCGGACCATCCTCATCTTGGTTGTTTTTCATACAACGTTTTGGCTATTGTACTCTACGGCCTTCGTCAGGTATCATCTGGTAGGTGTGGGGAAATAACGAACCGAACCCTTTATTTATCCGACGGGGGAATATTGACCACACTCCCCTCTTAGCATTAGTAGTATTATTATATTGTCTCACAATACTACTAATGCTAAGAGGGGAGTGTGGTCAATATACCCCCGTCGGATAAATAAAGGGTTTGGTTCATTACTTCCCCACACCTACCAGATGATACCTGACGAAGGCCGTAGAGTACAATAGCCAAAACGTTGTATGAAAAACAACCAAGATGAGGATGGTCCGAATATCAATAGAAATAATAATAATACCTCATCTCAAAAATTTAGAGATATACTATCTTACTTTCTGTCAGCCAACATTTCACTGATGATCTTTAGGGATCCTTATTCTCAGTTGTGATGTCCAGTGATTGTCTGCCATTCTTGCAACATATCCAATCCATATACTGTATTGTCTAATGATCTCTCCATGTGAGATTAAGGATGATTATCTCATGCATGTTGCAGTGGTTTTCAGTTTGAGGGTCAATATTCTGGTTAGGTTCCATCTTTCAGCTCTATAGAGGACTATTGGTTGGATACATTGGTTGTATATCTTTCTTCCTAGGACTAGTGGTATTTGTATGTTCTTGAAAGTCAAACTCATTGTACTGAATGCTTTCCAACCTAGTGTGATTCTTTGCTTTATCCTATAATACTTTTAGACATTAAAGATGAAAATATATATCCATCTATTAAAATTTTTTGAAAGAAAAGTTATTCCCCCTTGGGCCAAAAATCAATAAATCTGGTGAAAAAAGATTGTACCTTTATTTCTCTCTATAAATTATGTAACATTCAAAAAGACTAAATACATTTTGATCTGCTCATGTATTCCGAAAAAAGTCTCCCAGCCATTACTTCTACCTTGAAAATATGTATATATTATGCTTGGTGTCTGCAAAAAAATGCTGCATTTAAAAGAGAAATAGCTCTTTAAAAGAAACTTTGAAAAGAGAGAATGCTGTATTCTTTTGAAGAGTAATGTATGTTTTTGTCTCTAGTACCCAAAGATACATTTAAGCTCATTCATTTCATAAATTTTCATTTCAATATTTGTTCTTTTCAAAGTATTTTTTTCATATTCAAGGGTCTTTTTTTCTTTTTTTTTTCAAGACTTATTCTGTTCTCGATCTATATTAATGATATCCCTAATCTGGTGATATCAACCTCCAAATTGTTTACTGATACAATATTGTATCTACATATATATGACTAATTTGTTGCGAGATGACTTACTCATTGGCTGTATGGAGTGATGGTTGGATAGTGAAAAAAAGATTTTGGTAGGCGCCAAGGGGTATGTTTATGTATATACATATGTATATATGTATGTCCCCAAGACAACATTTATGGGCTATTGTGATTCATAATTTCCCTTGCAATGCTAGTTTTGTCTGTTTCCAATATCCTTTCATTTTATTCCACCTCATCTCCCCTGCTTCACCGTCATTTCCTACCCTGGGTTTACTGACTGTTTTTAGTCTTACTTGCCGTTGTCGGATGTCTGGCTGTTTTAGAACACAACATGTCATTGCAAAGTAATTAAAAATCCACACTGTTCCCCTGGCACTTCTCTTATTTATTAGTCCTCTCATGTGTCTTTTACTTCTTCGTAGTTTTTGATCTAAAAATTTTCCTTCCTGCCTGGTGGCGGTATGACACCCACCCACGTCTTATTTGTATGATCTATGTCTGGAGAGACAATACCTATAAATACATACCTAATGCTTTTGCTATTTCTGACACAGAATTAAATAAAGACTGTACATATGTAGTGGTATGTTGAGCATTGTATCTGATGTTACACCCTGTGCAGTAATGTGCATACATATATACATATGCACGTACAGTTCTGTGTGTATAAATTGTTTGGATAGGTGTAAGTGTTGTGTGTCAGTATGTATATATATATATATATATATATATATATATATATATATAAAAAGCATATAGATAGATATGCATATTGTTATATATTAGTGTGTCCACACTCTCACAAATACACATGTATATAATTTGTATAAGTATAGCTGTAATCTTTGAGTGTATGTATATATATATATATATATATATATATATATATATATATATATATATATGTATAAGGAAGTGGTTAGCAGTATGGAAAATAGTCTGGGCAAGCTGAGTTCAAACTCTTATTGAGACTGACATTGAGGCCCTTGAGAAAAGCCTCAATCCATCTATCCTTTCCAGCTATGGGTAAAATAGTGTATGGTGAAGTGAGTGATGTCTACCCACTCTATCTATATAAATGAGTCCTGTTGCCAAGATTTTTCTGTTTGTACCTTATGTGTATCGGGGTAAGAGTAAGCTTACCTATAAATATGATCTGTGCTTGGATGTGCCCATCTTTCATTTCCAGTATATTGTGTATTTTATAGCTTTGTGCAAGCTTTCTCATTATCTTCAAAGGTTTTATACATGTTTATGACTATATGTTTGTATATATCAGAGACAGTCCATCCAGGTACACACTGTAAAAATCAAGTATAGAAATTTTTGAATATAGATAAAAAAAATGAAATAAGTAGAAAAAATAATCATCAAATTTAAAAAGCAGAAGATTATCTATTGTAGATTAGTAACTAAATGTACTAAATTAAATTTATGATTCAATAAATTTGAAAGTTTCCCCCCCGAGATGATGATGAAAGCAATTGAAAAAATGCCTTTGTCCAAAGCCAGCCCTCTCAATACTTGTTAAGACTTATGCCATAAGTGGTGGGGGAAGTGCCCATAACTTTGTCTTTCTGTTGCTACTTGCTATTAAGTACCAAATTGAGCTTGAACAGGGCTTGTAGAAAATTTCATTAAAGAGGCCACAATCGAAGGAAAAATACTGAATTTTATTGTTATTAGATGCAGACCTTCCCCAGGATTTGCCACTTCTCTCAATTGTGGGCGTTGCTGAGCCAATACTTTCTGAATTTGCATTTTGCCGGCCTCGATTGCACATGTGATCACTGGTTATCCATGCTGTTGTCTGCCATTCTTGCAACATAACCAGCCTATTGCCGTTTCAGTTTTTTCGTGGATTCTATGATGTCTTGGACTCCTATTTTTTCATGATATACTCTGCTGTCTTGTGATCTCTCCATGTGAGGTTGAGCATGATTATATCATGTGCATGTTGCATACTTCTCAGTCTGTGTATCAATCTCTTGGTTAGGTTCCATATCTCAGCTCCATAGGTGACTATCGAGAGGATGCATTGGTTGCATACCCTTATTTTTTGGATTATACTAGTAGCTATTTTTCTCATTTGTTCTGTAGCCAGATAATACAAAAAATACAAAAAAGTCTGATATCTTAGTGATATCATAGATTTCATATATCTTAGTATTTATGTGTATCACATTGACATGACACTCCTATTAATTGATGTGTTGAAAAAATAACCCAATTTTTCATGAAAGTTGACTAAGATCGTTAATGGAATCTAATATGACTTTTGGTATTTATTAATAGATCAGTGATGTTTTATGAAAAGGATACTTGATAGAAAAAATTTGTGGAAATATTTTTCATGCAAGAACTATCCTTTGTTTAATATTGTGTCATCTCAGGAAATATCAAACAGAGTTGAAATGTGTTTATATTTTACAATGGTAAATCCTTGGATTAAGTAAATCCATTCATTTTCTTCCTAAAGTTAAACAGGTAAGGGTTAAAGAATGTCTTGAAACATTTGAAACTTCAATATAAGATGTAAAGTGATGAATTAATGCTTTGTACGGCCACTTTGTAGTTTTATTTCTTAAAATAAACCATAGATTAAAAAACTGTTTTAAGAAACACATCTATGAAATTTAAGAACTTTAAATAGATGAATTTATGAACATGCTATTTTCTGCATGTTAATGATTTTTCCAAAACTCAAAATTTGGAGGAGGGAACTTTCTCTTTCACTTTCACTTTTAAGGGTCAAAATCGAGGTTGAAGGGTTTTTTTTCACTCTTAAGTATCTAATCAAGGGGAAATTTTTTTTGTCTATTTTAGGTATTACAATCAAGGGGGAAGATTTTTTCACTTTTGAGGGTCAAAATCTGGAGGAATTTCCAGGAGTTAAAATCAAGGGAAACTTTCCTTTCGCCTTTCATGTCAAAATTGAGGGGGTACTTTTTTGTCACTTTTAGGAAACTTTCTCTTGGAGGGTTCAAAATCAAGGGGGAACTATTTGTTCATTTAAAGGGGTTTAGAGAGAGCTTTTTTTTTTCACTTTCAGGGATCAAAATCCTGGGAAACTTTCTTCTTTTTTTTTCCCTCTTTCCAGGATTAATTCAAGCAGAAGGGACATGTCTTTTGCTTCTAGATGTCAATAGCATGAGGGAACATTTTTTAAAATTTTGTTCTTACATTCACTTTTTTTTTTTTTAGGGGTCTAAAGCTAAGGAAGAAAGTGTTGTTACATTTTGAGTTTTTTTTCCACCAGGCAACTCCTGGTATTATTGATAGAATAAAATTTTGTAAAAATACTTGACAATTTCTGATGAGATTTTGCCATCTTGCAAAGGAATAACCCATTATTGTAAGACGGGTTATCTGCTGGAATTGACTGATGACTTACTGAGATGAGTCATCTTATTCGTAGAGGCAAACCTGTTAAACATCAACCACGAGTGTCATCGTAAACTATCTCAGCTATCAAATAGACTTCTCTTTCTCTGACACATATTTTTTGAGAGAGTGTGACATAAAATGGAGAAGTTGAGGTAGATAGCAGCCAAGTAATATTGAGGTGTTTTTCAATTTTCCCAATAAAGTTATTTCAGAAGAGAAAGGCGATAATTTCATTATTTTGATGAAATTTGGGCAACCTTTTTTTCCCCCCTTGTTTCAGTGACATTTTACTGTTGGGGTTTTTTCGGTCTGAAAATTGATAAATTAGTATGATTCTTCCAGTTCTGACTTCTAGTTGCCACAATGTGATCTATAAGAAGTTGTCCTTATTCATCTATCTTCCTCCCTATCTATCTACATCAATGGAATGTACCTAAATAGCAGCTCGGGTTTGAAGGTAATGCAAGTAGCATTAGAAGTACGAAAATTACTTTTGGAAAAGAAACCAACATCAAAATGAAATTTCTTGATAATTGAATATGCCACAACTTTCTTTGAAAGATACGATCTTCATCTGAGGAAAACTTCTGTTCAATCTACAAACTTTAAATGCAAGGAATGAAACTATATCCGAGTGCCGTTATGATCACTTCTGTGTTGCAGCAAATTTACTGTTGTTCGGTGAAATCATTATTCCATATATTTTTGGGACTGTTGTTTTTAATAGCATTTAGAATAATGTGCTTGTGTACCTTGTAGTGTCTGGAGTTCTGAGATCAAATATCTTCATTACTCTGTATATTTCATCTTTGTTGTTCTTGACATAAAACTTCAACTGATACAATCTTTGACCTTCTGTAATGTCTGTAGATCTGAAAAGCAATATATTTTATTTATACATATTTCAGAATATTTCTCCATCTTGGTTGTATTAAACACGATTTCAGCTTATTAGTTTTTCAACGTTTCTGTATTTTGTTTAGTTCTGAAAAAACTTTTTCATTCTTTATACTAGTTATTGCCCATAAAAATATCCATTGATATATAGGAATTTCTCTTTACTTATCTGTATATGTATGTATATGTATATATATATATATATATATATATATATATATATATATATATTTATCTGATTTTTTCAATGTATTCGATCAATTTTTATCTCACTTTTATGTATTACCAAACAGAAAAATAGAGCAAGCAAGAAGTTACACTTTTTTTATAGATGGATTGTTGCATAGTTATGTGAGCTTGTATAATAGTAAATCTTTGTTAGTACACTCCAGAAATTGAAAACTGTGATGATTTACTTCAGACCTGATGTTTGAAATTGATTTCTATGTAACTAACTCCAATCTTCCATAGCTGTACTTATACATTATGGTCTGATCCATAGGTATTGTAAGAAGGTGTTAGCCCTGAATGCTTTTTCTCAGCACACTGGCAAATCTATAGTCACAGTCAGAGAAACAAGCAGAAAAAGTTGCCTTCAATATTTAGATTTTTCAGATGTGTGTCTCTTCAAGACGGGTCAATAAATCGGTCCATCCGTCCCCAATATGTTTGAAATAGATTTTTGGCACATGGTAGAAAGAATCTCCATCACGTTCTAACTTAGAGGATAAATTTAATTTGGGTAATTGTCACCAGTTGTCATGTTTTAAAATGGGGGTTCAATTTACTAACCAATCACAATGCGAAACTGAATCCTGATTTTATGGCCAATCCAGAGAACAAAAAATATTCTCTGATGTCATGAAAATTTGAAGAAGAAAAACATCTGATCTGATTTTCTTTCTTTGGGTTGTTAGTTCTTTTTACCCGACCTCGTATTGGCACTATAAAAAAATAATTAGTGTAAGCATTCCCTGATATAACGTGGTTTGTGATATCAAAGACGCAATTATTATTTTGTTACAAGCATCCCTGATATTGCTCTGTTTGCAATATATACATATTGTACGGATCAAAAATACTGATATAATACGGTTCATGATATATGAGGTGAATTTAATAGACGATGTTATCATTTTTCCAATTCCACGTTTGACAACAAGAGCAAACAGTCTCTTGCAACAAGTAACGGAAATCAATTCAATCCAGTTTCCAAACATTTGTGTGTCCATATTGTCTACTAAATTCACCGTTATGTCAGATATATCCAATCCTTTTCCTCACCGTACATATTGAATGTGAATTGTGTCAACCCATCACATATGAGTGATGTAGGGAGAGAAAATTGCAAGTGGGTTGTGAACGTATCATTTGACTAATGTCTTTGTTCTCAGACAATTTTTTAATCTTTGTTCTTTTTTGCATAAAGCATTGGTCGATGTATTCTTCAGCTTCCTCCAATTGTATGCTGCATTCAGTGATCTTTGGAAAGACCATAAAATGCAACATAAACCTTATATATCAGTTAATGTTATCTTAAAATCAACTGGTCTGTTTTGACACTCAATAGAAACCATGACTAACATATTTTGGCAGCATGCAATGTTAGGGGTGATCAATGAATGTTACTTTACTCACTTGTTGGGCAGTGATCTCGAAAAAGTCAGAATTTAAAAAAAACAAGTATGAATGCTGCAAGACACAAAAGTATTGATTTAGCATAAACTTACATTCTAAACTGAATCCCATCCCCATTATAAAATCTATTCGAGGGGGTGGTATTTAAAAAATGGAAAAAATTTTTTCTTCTAGACATAAACTAAATGTTGGAATTTCTGACCCTCTAGCTCTATCGATGTAGCCTGTACACTCGATATATAGATTGTTTTGCAATGTTATGTTATAAACAATGAAGATGACGTCATTAATCTGAAAGATACATTATGTATTCATTAGGATGACCAGAAGTCTTTTTCACTAAATTGATCTGGGTTGTTCATCATCATCAGTCTTTCAACGTCCGACGTTGGACATAGACCTTCCCCAGGATTCGCCACATTTCTCTATCATGGGCGTCGCGGAACCAGTATTTTCTGAATTTGTCTTGTTCATCTCTCCATCTTGTTTTTTGTCAGCCTCGGTTTATACATGTGATCTCTGGGGATCCATGTTGTGAGTTATTATGTCCATCGGTTGTCTGTCATTCTCGCAACATGACCAGCCCATTGCTATTTAAGTTTTCTAACGGATTCTATGATGTCTTGGACCTCCGTTTTCTTCCTGATATACTGTGCTGTTGTGTGATCTCTCCATGTGAGAGTTGAGCATGATTCTTTCATTTGTACATTGCATGGTTCTCAGTTTGCGTGTTTTTCTCTTGGTTAGGTTCTATGTTTCAGCTCCATAAGTGACTATTGGGAGGATGCATTGGTTGTATACTTTTCTTTTTAGGATCAATGGGATCGTCTTGTTTTTAAAGATTGAGCTTACTTTGCCAAAGGCTTGCCATCCTAGGGTGATTCTCCGCTTGATTTCTTCTACTTTTGTGGTTTTCACAGAGATTCATTGTCCTAAGGAGATGTAGTGGTCTACTCTCCCCAGTTTTGCACCTTCAATTTTGACAGTCATGTCCTTATTCTTGATGTGATCGTTGCACATAACTTTTGTTTTACTGAAGTTCATGTGTAGGCCAACTTTTTTGCTTTCTTTGTTTAGTTCATCCAGCAATTTTCATCTATCAGTAAAAAAAAATATCCCTTAGGTAAGGGAATTCTACAGAGGGAGTTTTTGAGATTTCCTAAAATTGTTCAAAAATGTCAGGGAACTCGGTATATTGTCAGGGAAAAAATCAGCTCTCCTTCCTTTTATTCTTTTCAACAGCTGATCCTTCGTGTAGAAAATTACCAAAAAGCACGAAGCTAGTGAATATAATCAAGAACTACTCCCCTTGAATCACTTGAAAAAAAAATCAGAATGAATTTGAAAGTTTTAAAAAAGAGTAGCTTTTGGGATAGTTTATTAGAATAAATAAAAATGTGATGCTCATATAAGATTGTTGTATGTGCTAATTTTCATTCTTGGTCATGTTATATTGACAATGTTTTGGCCATCCAATTCTTGTTTTTGTCTGGCCACACAAAGTGATAAATAACATGTTGTTGCTTTGACTGTAACTTGGTTAACTCTCTCTCACAATGACTTGTGTCTTCGTTCCTATTTACAATGTGGCTTCTGACTTCTTGCTCTGAGAATGAGTCTCTCTAACAAATTTGCCTTCTGCTCAAAGTGAGACTTGAAACTCTGCTGGATAAGAAGCGATAGGAAATGACAAATGACAGAAGTAGTGAGTGCAGTGGCACATTGACCATTTGGTCTGAATAGGCTTGAGCCTTCCAGCCTAGACGAGGAAAGGGTTAAGAGCCAAAAAAATGGTTTAATTGAGTGTACATGTGAATATTTCAATACTTTTGCGTATAATTATTTGATATTGTATAAGTGGAGAGTCACTCTAGGATGGCAAGCCTTTGGCAAAGCACGCTTGTCTTTCAAAACCAAAGAAATCCCATTAATCCTAAAAAGAAGAGTATACTACCAATGTATCCTCCCGATAGTCGCCTATGGAGCTGAAATTTGAAACTAACTAAGAGACTGATCCACATACTGGGAAGCATGTGACGTGCACATGAAAGAATCATGCTCAACCTCACATAGAGAAATCACAAGACAGCATAATATATCAAGTGAAAAACTGGAGTCCAAGACATCCCAGAGTCCATTAGAAAACTCAAATGGCAATGGGCTAGTCATGTTGTAAGAATGGCGGACAACCGATGGACATCATAACTTACATTATGGATCAGAGATTAACTGCATAACTGAGGCAGGCAGAATACAAGATGGAGAGACAGACTAAATAAGTTCAGAAGTATTGGCTCCATGATGCCCGTGATGGAGAGGTCTAGTAAATCCTGGGGAAGGTCTATGTCCGATGACGGACAATGAAAGACGGATGATCGTATGATAAATTCTATTTTACTTTCTGAATAAAGTTCCGAACATACCGACATTTATCATTTTGTATGAAATGGTCGGACTGTTTTCCTTGTCTACATGTTCATTTGTTCACAACGTTTCGGTTGTGTGCCCTTCACCTTCTGTCAAGTGTTGTTGTTTCTGGAATATGGAATCACTACTCGGAGCACATTCAACACCAACAACACTCAACAAAAACAGGAAGGTACATGGCCAGAACATTACGAACAAATGAACACATCGATGCGGAAAATAGTCATATCATATAGTACGTAATGAGTAATACTCCCCGTCTAACAAAATTCAGGCAGGAATACGAACATTCAGATTAGAATTGAGGCTTTTAGGACTTTGTGCTGCAGCTGCAAGATTGCGTTTACTCCTCCTAGGTGCCTGGATGGTAGATAGCGAAACAAAAATGTATTTCATTGTGTCGCTAGTCTCATATTTTGATCTCAGTGGAGTAATTTTGGGTTTGATGCATGAGAGAAGTAGGAGAAATAGTCAGAGTTATAGATTAACAGAAAATAGATATTTTATGTTTTATTCCGTACGCATCATACTTTATCTGAAGCAAAGCCTCCATTTTATTTGAATTGATAAAGTAGTCTGCAGGGAAAGTAAGTTATATGGGATGATGGAAAAAAAAAAGAAAGAAGTAAAACGTGATTAAATGCCGATATATTCTTTGTCTACTTCCATAAGTAAAAATGAGTCTCCTTCAAATCCTCGAGAAGTTTTTGATTATCAGTTGCCAACCTTTTCTTTCTCTTTTTTCTTTTTTTTTTTTTTTTCTTTAGCATTTGAAAGTCAAGAATTCCAAGAGTCTGGGATTTCTAGTTAAGTAACACTTTGGCTGGCATCATTTTGGTAATTGGGATGTCTTGTAGAATCTTGATTCTAGTTGGATTCCTCTAGGCTTTGTATGAATCATACTGATCTTATCTCCCTTTTTGAAAGAAATGGAAACGAAATTTGAGTATGCACTCAGATATATATATATATATATATATATATATATATATATATATATACACACACACACACACACACACACATATATATATATATCCATTTCAGAGCACATTATTCACCAAATTTGAAAAAATGTGTTTTTCCCCCCAGTTGATTTTCCAATGTGATCTATTGATGTCTACCTTACTTTTCCTGCAAATCACAATTTAAGCCTTCCTACAGATTGAAATAAAATTGGATTTTGTTGAAGAATACATTATATAGGATTACTGTTTCCTATTTTTACTCAATTCAAGAAGTTCGGATATAATGCGTTTTGTCATGGTGCCCCTCATATATATATATATAACTTCATCATCCCACCATCTATACTATCCCTAACCTACCCACACAATCCAACTCAAAAGCACTTCCCTTCTACCCTGACACCTTATGTCCTCTCCAAGACCCACTACTGCTGCTAACACCACAGACTGAATTCAAGTCCAACACAACAGGATGACCCTAAAAGATGAGATCCCATTTTTTGCTCACAAAGCAAAGCAACTGATGTTGGACTTCTGTTCCACAGTAAACTTATAACCATTAAATGGTACACACACAAGGTTTAAGTCTCAATATCAGCAGCAAATTGGTTACACATTCCTTTAAATCAGAACATAGGTCTTTTCCTAGTGGAGCCAATTTTGGAATGAACATCTGAAAAGTATATCTTTATAAGAACTATTTAAACATTGCACACTAACTATATTCAAAGGTACTGTTTGGTTTGAAAAAATATACTTACACATCACTGGATTTTAAAAATTATATATTCAGAGTCTAGAAAGCTCTACAGCTTCAAACACTAAACACATTGAATGCTTTCAAATTTTTTTTTTTGTGTCACTTCAATCATTTATTTCTGAATATTCGTTAATGTAATTTAAGTAATTTTCTTCAGTATTTTTCTTTCCTTTGCTAATAAGATATTATGTGTAAATTTCCTGTTATTGGGATCATCAGTTGTTAACCGTGCAACTGTTATTGGAATTTTGAAAAAAAAAAAGAAGATATATATATATGCTCTTCCAACATGGAATGGAACACTCAGGTGGACAGGGAATATATGCGTATATAAATATATCGCTTAAAATTCAACTTTACTGACCGTCCAGTTCCGTGGAGTAGAGAGGATACCACCCTCTGGGTCTGAAGCTAAGGTTTCGATCCTACCTCGTGGAACTGGATGGAATAATGGATAGTCTATAGTCACACTGAAGAGTTGTAATACAACAAAACAGCTGTCTGTGGATGAAAATAATTATATATATATATATATATATATATATATATATATATATGATCTCATCTCATATTTATGTAGGCCCATGTGTATATTGTATAGAAAACCAGTATATATCCGTATGCAAATAGGTGTGTGTCTTATCAACCCAAGTGTATATGACCATATTAGAATTGTGAGGTCCTTACTCACCTCTATAGTTAATCCAAAACCATATCTTTTGCTTTTCTCAATGGATGATTTTATTTCCTTCAGTTTATGAATAATGTGTCAGTTTTGTAATCATCTTCTGCCCCTCTCCTTTGATCACTCTTGAATAACATTGTTGACCCTTCTTGGTAGCACTCGTTTGCTTCACAGGTAGGAGCACCTCTCACAGAAGTGTGTCATAAATAAGAGTAAGTTGAAGAGTTTGCCAATTCAGGCACCTAATCTTTCCGCCTTTCTCATCCCTGCTCTTGTCATTTTTCTGTTTCATTTCCAACATACCTCTCATTTGGTCTTATTTACTGAACTTGCGAACCCGCACACCAGGGCATTAGACACTGTTCTCACCAGCTGTTTAATGGTCATTTCCCAAAAGAAACCTAATTCCAATTTCCCAGTTTAGCTGAGCATGTTTTAGGCCATCTTCTTGCCCCCCCCCCTTCTTGGCTCCCCTTCTATTTTTGGCTTTTTTCCTTCGAATCTTTCATTTTCTATTAAATACCAATGGAATACAAATACTAAAATGTTGACCTCAGAAAATTTCCCAATTGTAGAAAAACAGTGGGGAAATAGAATTTCTGCCTAACCCCCCTGTACACATAAACACGGAAAATGAATGAGGCTACATAATTATAAATGCTCTGTTTTTATCTGCCGCTTATGAAGGAAGGAAGAAAGGGAATAGATAGTCAACCGTCATCAATTTTTGACTCGTATGTCTTTCTCATCCTAATTGCTTTTCGCTGCAAATTACTCAGACTGTCGATCTTTGGTAGTGAGTGAACCACAGAGGGAATAATGGATAAGTGCTAGACAAGATTTGAACTCATATCCCATTGAATACTTGTGATGAAAGGCAACTTAAATTATCATCGAAGAAATAGGAGTCAAAAATTGATATGGTTGAAAACCAGCAAAATTGAAATTTGTTTAGTCTTGTCTACCATACATGCACATGAACTGTTCATAAAGTCTTGGGGCATTTCTTATTAATTTCACATAGAATTCACTCAATGATTTCATGTCCACACATATATGGCAAATGCTAAATGTAAATACCAATTGTTGAGATAGAAAACAATGAAGTGTGGTCAAATGCACACACCCCAAATGAACGAGACTGCATTAATACAAATGCTCTGTTTATATTTACTAGATAAAAAGAAAGTAAAAATAAGAGAAAATGTTGATAGAGAATTATTTATTATCTTTATTCTCTCATCTGTTCCTGAGTTTTCTTTTATTTATTTATTCTGACGGCTTTATTATTCTTCCTTTTGCAAGTAAAGTGTGTGTGTGTGCAACCACGCGCAATAGAAATAGTCATCCAAAACTGTCAACATAGGTTTCTTCAGTTTTCAAGTTGGTCTGGCTGGCTATGCATGTATCATGTATACAGACTGTAACAAACTAGAGGACTTAGGATTTTTCTTTTGCTTCTTATGTCTAGAATTAAGTCTTTTTAGCCCCCAACACCTGTTTTAGTGGAGAGTTCCATTTACAATGTAAGTTGATGTTAAACCGGTCCTTTAGTTGGTATCTAGCAGCGTTCGGGCTTATTTTAAAAAAAATTTGACTTTCTTTGTGCTCACTGCCCAACAAATGGTGAACAAAGTTATTCATTGATCACCCCTCTTGTCCAATTTTTTTTCAATTTATCATCTCCATCGCAGCATGCTGCCAAAAGATGTTGGTCAAGTGATGGTTTCTATTGTGTGACTAACCAGACCTGTTCTCTCATCTGTTACTGAATTTTCCTCTTTCTATTTCATGTGACTGTTTTATTATTCTCTCTCATCCTTGTGTTGTAAGTGATGTGTGTGTTCTTTTGTACTTATATGCTTCATGTGTGTGAGCATATCCGTGTTTCTATGTTTGTGTTAGAAACTGTCAAGTAAAACTGTCAACGTAGGTGTCTTCAGTTTAAAAGCTGGTCAAAAAAACAAGCGTGAATGCTGCCAGACACAAACTGAGGGATTAATTTAGCAGAAACTTATATTGTAAATTGAACCCCCCTCTCAAAACCCAATTACGGAGGGAACTAAAAAAAGGGAGACAAGTTAAAAAAAAAAATGTTTGAATGTTTAGCACTCCTGGCTTCAATAGTGTGGTCTTACATTGATTACATACTTATGATGCTAACTTGAAAACCGAAGAAACTTATGTTGACAGTTTTTGTTGATGGTTTTTAGCAACATTTCTATCCACCTGTTAAGGTATGCATCTAACCGTGGGTAGATTTTTCTGTTAATGTCTCTATATGTCTGTTTATATAGAGCGTATATGTATATGTGTGTGTACTTGGTAAGGTTAGCTTAATCTGGCACGAGGCCTAATGAGGGTGTATAAAAGGAGTATGAATATAATTGATGAGATTAACCTTCTTGTCATGAAAATCAGCATTTGAAATCCTAGCCTTTTCCTAGATTCCAACCTTGGTGTTGCTTAACACTACACAGCTATCACAACCACTGAACTGGCCTGTGAGGTTTTTCTGTTTGTGTTTGTGTCTATATGAAGAACTTTTTGGGGGAAAAAAAAAATTTAAAGCAACTGAAATGTGGTTTTTACTGATGAATGTTACGAATATCATGGACAGAGCATGTAACAAATCAAGATTTCTGGAAAGTAGTAACTAGAAAGAAATATCTGAACCTTGCATGGATGAATCACCAGAGCCCACACATGTAGGGGAATTAATTTTCTAGAAAATAGATATTTTATCTAAAAGCACAAGATTAGGGCATTGATGGTCCAAAATGACCATAGTGACCAAAAAAGCACTTTTTTGAAAAAAACAATAAAAAGTGTTTTCAGATGGTGCCTCAACCTTCAAAAGCAAGAAGATCCCATTAATCCTAAAAAGAAGGGTATACAACCAATGCATCCTCCCAATAGTCACTTATGGAGCTGAAACATGGAATTTAACCAAGAGAAAAACCCACAAACTGAGATGTATGCAATGTGTACAAGAAAGAATTATGTTCAACCTCACATGGAAAGACCACAAGACAGCACAAAACATCCAGGAAGAGACAGGAGTCTGAGACATCATAGAATCTACTAGAAAACTTGAATGGCAATGGGCTGGCCATGTTGCAAGAATGGCAGACAACCAGATACCATAACTCACAACATGGATCCCCAGAGATCACCTGTGCATCCAAGGCCGGCAGAGTATTAGATGGAGAGACGAGCTAAACAAATTCAGAAAGTACTAGCTCTGCGACGTCCACGATAGAGTAATGTGGTGGATCCTGGGGAAGGTCTATGTCCAATGACGAACGTTAGGAGACTGATGATGATGACTTCAATTAATGCGAAGTTCAGTTACTGCAAGTTAGAAAACTGTTACCATTTCCGGTTTTACGCGTGTAATTATTCAATTAGCATAAGATATTTCTGGAAAACTTGAGTTCAGTTACCAAGAGTATGAAGCAGGCCATTGGAAACATTAAACTTTTGTGGCAACACATAACTTCCAGCAATATGCGAGCTGTTCGGAAGTATCTTTCACTACATTGTGAAAATGATTTTCTTGGCTTCAGTCCCACCGACAAAATAATTGAAGAGATAGCTGCTATCGGCTGTAGCATAGGTTTCAATGTGGATTCAAAAAGAAGTGCGAGAATTGTTTGATAGAAGAATTAAGTGAATACGTCTGGTTAGTCACTCAATAGAAACTGTCATGTAACCATCTTTTGGCAGCCTGCTTCTTTGAGGGTGATCAATGAATGAATTATCTCTATTGCCTTCTGTTAAACAATAGTCACTAAAAAAAGTTGTGAATTTTCAAGAAAAAAAAGTGTGGATGCTGCTGATCAATTTAGCATCAACTTTCATTACAAATTAACCCACCTCCCCCAAAGAAAACAGAAAAAAAAAAAAAAAATCTTATATTGGTGTATTGGTTGGTAAAAGAAAATAAACAAAAAAATTTTCTAAACATAATTAAGTAGATGTTGTGGCCTCTCAATGTCCAGACAACCTTAAAAACTGAAGAAACCCAAGTTGAAATTTTGGATTGACAGTTTCTATTATGATCATCTTTACCACAATGAGCAATGTGCATTTGAAGAAGCTGAAGACAAAGAAAGAGAAACAAATGGTGATACGGCTGAAGAAATAATTTTGAAAGATCTTGAAGAAGAAGATAAACTTGTTGGAGCCGCTAAGGATTTTTTTTCTCTGAGATATCAATTCTAACACAGAAAGAAGCTCAGGATTCTACAGAAATTTGCAAAAAAACAATCTTTAGCCATGAGAAATTGTATAATGAGAAAGAAAAATTAGAAAATAAAATCTGTGCAGTCATTTTTAGATACATATTTTCGTAAGAAATAGTCAAGTTATGATTTAATTCTAAAATAAATAGAAAGTATCATGAGTGTATTAATAACTCATACCAGTATTGGTGTTCTGTTCAGCTAGAAGTAGCATCTTTTTAAGTCTTGTTTGATGAGCAGAAAGGACTAGGAATCATTGTTACCTTTCCTTTTGGTTCTATTAATTGTTTCTTATGTGGATAAAAATTGAGAGGAATTAAAGTTTGTAAGTAAAGTGTGGTTTGCCTGTCTATAAGTGTGTGTCATCATCAGTCTTTTAATGTCCGTCGTTAGACATAGACCTTCCCCAGCATTTGCCACACTTCTCTATCATGGGTGTCGCAGAGCCAGTACTTTCTGAACTTGTCTAGCTTGTCTCTCCATCTGATATTCTGCCGGCCTCGGTTGCGCATGTGATCTCGGGGAATCCATGTCGTGAGTCGTGATGTCCATCGGTTGTCCGCCATTCTTGCAACATGGCCAGCCTATCGTCATTTGAGTTTTTTAGTAGATTCTATGATGTTCCTGACTCTCGTCTTTTCTCAGATGTACTGTGCTGTCTTGTGGTCTCTCCATGTGAGGTTGAGCATAATTCTTTCATGTACAGGTTAGATGGTTCTCAATTTGCAGATCTGTCTTTTGGTTAGGTTCCATGTTTCATCTCCATAAGAGACTATTGGGAGGATGCATTGGTTATACGCCCTTCTTTTTAGGATTAATGGGATCTTCTTATTTTTGAAGGTTGAGCTTGCCCTGCCAAAGGCTTGCCATCCTAGTGTGATTCTTTGCTTGATTTTATCTATAAATATAAAGTTTGTTTGTATCTCTGTTTGTGTCATGCTGAAGCAAGAAGTTTTTAAATTGTGATTGACTGCTAGAGCTGCCACACAGACATGAATGTAAATTTTACTCTCTTCCTCATCTTTAAAACTTATTAAATGGAGGGCAAGAGTGAGAATTTTGTGACTGAAAATAATGCTTAAAAATGGATTAATATTTTAGAATACTTCTATCCATAGATACCATAAAACAAATAGAAACCTTTTTTCGTTATTTTTGATTGATTGCACCAAACACAGCACATATGGGTGGTGGTGATTCATGATTTCCCTTGGAATTCAGACACTTGAATTTATTGAATGTCTATGTTTATATTACCTATATATATATATATATAATATCAAAAATACTTTTTTTCTCTAATATACTGTATTGCATGATGAAGGACTAAAACAATGGCCGTCCCAAATTTTCAAAATTTACTCTAAATCATGTCTTAAAAAAAACGTTTTTTTCCTCATTGAAAATGTTCTCCCAAAATAAGGGATTAGAGGGGTTCGATTTACAATGTAAGTATTTGTTAAATGGATCCCTTAGTTTGCGTCAGGAAGTGTTTAAGCTTCAAAATAATTTTGATGAAAAATTCTGATAACAAAGTAGAGCAGTTGAATTTTCTAATTTATTTTCATTGAATTATTTTTGTGCACATACATACATATATATATATATATATATATATATATATATATATATATATATATATATATATATATATTGTTTGTGTGTTTCTTGTTGGTACAGATCCATATCTTCAGACGATAACCCACAAAGATACTAGCCTGCTGAAAACATTCTTCGAGTATATTTTCACAGTATGGGTGCTTTGTCGGAAGGAAGTCTTGCAGCCAAATAGACTGTCTTCCTGGAGTTTACAGGCAGTCACTTGGCATCAAGAATATCAATTAATTGTACCAAGGAAATGTTTTAACCTCTTCAAACAAAACTCTGAAGTGCTTTATACCTTAATTTTCGGAAGGGAATTAAAGAGCCAAAAATGTTGCCAAATGCTATCAAGAATTATATTAACAAAATCGAGTCTGTCCTTTTTTAAATTTTTTTCCAAGTGAAATGATATTGGTACTATTTGGTCATTACAAGTTCTACTAATATGCAGTATTTGTTTCAATGAGGAGAGATATATATCCGAAACTATCACTACCCCTACCTCATCATACTGTTTAGATTACATTGAGAATTTATTTTTTCATTGTTGAGAAGATTATAAACTCAGTCCGCGTACAGTTTTGTATATGTAATCTCAGTTATTTTTGAGAGAAAAACTCCTAAGATTTCAAGCTAATGTCTTTAATAAAGCCAGAGAACCATTTTTTTTTTAAGTAATATTTTTTTTGCTTTTTAGACCTAAATGTATAAAAATGTAAACCCGTTTCCTTGCTTTTATTGTCTTCAACACATTTCAGCAATTACACTCTCCAGTCTTCTGCAGATGCCTGTCATATTTAGTAACCCTCTAAGACAGAGCTTCGTATTAGATCCATGGGGATATGTTACTCTCATTCTGATATTCAACATGTTTCTTGCCTTTCCGAGAGAATTTTGGGAACCGTCAATCCTTCATCTTGTTGCTAGTTTTCCATCGTCTCTGAACATGTGTGTATTTGAACTCTGGATTTCTAGAGAACCAGATCAGCTTTTACTAACGCATTTATCCACTGGGCCAGTCATTCTCAAGAGGGGTCAGGGGGGTCATATAACCACCTTTAGGGCCCTGGTATATCGACTGACATGAGCTGAAATAATGATAAATCCCTTTTCATGTTGTATCTGGGTTTGACAGGGGTCTTCAGAACCTGAGAAGGGCTCACATTGGAGCCATGGGCAGAAACGTTTAAGAATGGTTGTGCAAGGCGATGTTCTATAGAAAGAATCAATGTATAATGGTAACGATGCTTGGTTTCAGATATTCAAACCCAAAGAGCTCTGTGCTTTGTTTATAAATGAATTTCAAATAAACTACAATATGATCCTGATGATAATGATAATAATATTGATGATGATGATAAAGTTAGAAAACCACATTGCTGGTTGGGGTTGGGGGGAATTATACGTCCATTTTTTTCCCCTGCTGTTGTCGTTGTTTGCTATAATAAGAAATCGGCTCATTTCGGCTGAGAGGCCAAAAAGATGTTCTCCCAGGAGATTGGAGTTTGGAAACTTTTGAGATATCAAACTGACTTTGTAGATTATCATAAAAATCTGAAGCTTTTTTTCTATATATACATTAAAAAAAAAAACTTTCATTTCTTGATAATGTTATCTTTTTGTATAGAGATTCTGATTTAAGCTTTGCATTGATGTCCATTGCTGATATCTGTGATTTCTCTTTGCTCTCTCCCTGTGGCAAAAAAAAAGATAAGATTGTGTTTCTTTTAGAAAGACAATGTTTCATACATACGCACAAATATATATATATATATAAGTATGTACTGAATTTGGCTCTATGGGTTTATGCATATTATTATATATAAATATACATATATATATATATATATATATATATATATATATATATATATGTCTTAGCCTGTGTGCCTGTAGCTGTAGGTATATTGTGTTTATGGGTATATGTATGTGTTCGTAAATATATTTTTTTGTGTGTGTGTGTGTGTATATATATATATATATATATATTTATAAAATGTGTGTGTGCGCATGCTGGTCTGTTTTTGTGAATGTGAGTATATATATATATATATATATATATATATATATATATATATATATACTTTTTGTTTTTGTGAATATGCGTGTATATATATATGTGAGTGTGTGCCAGTCTATTTTTGTGTGTGTATATATGTATATGTATGTATGTGTGTCTGCTTATGTGAATTTGTATGTATTCATATGTATATATATATATTTGTGTGTGTGTGTGTGTGTATATATATGCCCGTCTGTTTTTGTGAATTTGTGTGTGTATACATATATACACATATTCACACACACACATAATGTGCATGCTTCTTGGACGGACATGTCTACTTGTTTTCCTCTTCCAATTATACACGAATGTCTTTTTCTCTCTGTATAAAAGAGTTATCTGATTTCCATGTAGATATCTCTGTACAGCTGAGTCTGTTACCTGCACATCTGTTGAAACCCTCTTTTACATGATCCTTTGAAAGATCTGCAGTTACAACTCATCACAAATAACCAAACATTCAATAACGTTGCTGTCTATCTGAAAAATCCAGTCTTTTTCTTTTTCCTGGTCTGATGGTTATAGAACTTGTATCATGCAAAATATTGTACTCTTTTCCAGTATAAACAGTGTTGGGCAAAAGGAATTCAATATTGGTAATAACTATCATTGATTGGTCTATTGTAATCAAACTAGCATTTCAATTTTCAGAACAGTCTGCAGTGTACCCTTTTGATATTGCCACCAGCTGTCTCGTTATGTTCTCCATTCTCCCTAATATCATCCATTGTCTGAGATCTTTTTCGGAAAAGCCTCAAGTCACAGGGGACTAAATCTGGACTTGAAGGTGGATGTGTGATAAACTTGGATGAGGCAGTGTTTTGCCAAAAAATGCTGCACAACAGATTAAGAATCAGTAGACACAGTCATTGTGAATATGACAGTTACACACAGTGCACAATCTTACTCGATCTTGTCATGCCGCGGACTGAGTTACTCCATAGAAGTGTGTCTGTTTATGTATGCTGTCTAAGGTCTCCTCTGATTGTTTACTAAGCTACAAATGGTTGGGCACTTGCTGAACCAACCTCGAATGAAATATGACCAACAAGAAAATACATTTGAGACTTTATATGCTGTATGCAAATTTTATCTAAATTGAGATCTCTCCATATATTTGATTGAAATGAATGTTTTATTGATAGCAGTTGACACAATTTTATGTATGATATACTTTGATCAATTTTCTTATGTACTCAAATTTATTGAAATGTCAAAACTTTCATTCACTCTAATGTGGGTATATATATATATATATATATATATATATATATATATATATATATATAAATAGTGACACAGAAAATGCTAAAAGCATAAAAGATTTTACTTTAAAAATGCATTGCAACTTATTTTATGATAAAAATGTATTGCAAATTATATCATCATGAAAATTCATTGCAAATTATTTCATCATGAAAATGCATTGCAAATCATTAGCCTTTTTAATGTCTGTAATTGTACATAAACCTTCCCCAAGATTTGCCAGACCTCTCTAATATAGATCCTGTATTTTCTGAACTTATTTAGTTTATCATGCCATTTTATTTTCTGCCGGATCCAGCCTTGCATATCATCCCTGGGATCTGAACAGGATTTATTAAACACATGTCAAAAATTTCATACCAACCTTGGCCCAAAGTTGAGATATTACTTTCATAAACTTTTAGATAAAATATATTTCTTTTTAAAAGATTTAGATCATTGGTTCTGGTGCTTATGCTATGGTGATTCATTTATGCAATGGTGGTTATTTGCACCAGTTTCAGTAATGACAAGGTGCAAATATACACCCTCCCACCTATCACCTCAGTCCATTCATCTGTAACCCTTGCAGATCTGATTCGTCTTCAATACCTGTGCATCCTACCATTATCCCCCCCCCCCAGCATCAATTAACAATCCTTACCCTAATCTAGAAATTAAATTAGGATTTGAATTCTTAAATATTTTTTTACTAAACATAAAAGAGGAGTCTGAGACATCATGGAATCCATTAAAAAACTCGAATGGCAATGGGCTGGTCATGTTGCAAGAATGGCAGACTACCAATAGACATCACAACTTGCAATATGGATCCCCAGAGATCACATGCGAAACTGAAAATTTCAAGATGGAATGATGAAATTGCAAGTTCAGAAAGTATTGGGTCTGCAACACCCATGATTTAGAGGTGTGGCGAATCCTAGGGAAAATTTATGTCCAACGATGGATAATAAAAGATTGATGATGATGATGATGATGACATTACATTTTCGTTTGGATCCTGTGTGGTCACAATTCGTACCCAGTTGATAATCTTGAGACTGGAAATTTTCCCTTATTTACTTTCTATTTTAATTTTCGTGAGGAATGGAGCTCAGTCAGTATATTTCGACAGGCTGCATGTTGAATTTCGAAGAGCCGCACATGGCTCGGCCATCCGTGGCCTAGAATTTAGAAAAGGTACGTTTTGTTGATCCTTCACGGAAAAATCTCAATAGGTCATCGTTGGTGGGTGTTAGTCTTTGAGCAAGATGTTGAGGGTTGTTTGCAAATTGACCAATTTCATTATTTAATTAATGCATCTTGTTATTTTTGATCAAAAGTTAGTTCTGCTATTCTATCATAGAGCATTTGGTATTCATTGAAAATCAGAAAGAAACTATTGGGAGAGATCAAGAATTGATGCAAGTATCACTAACAGAATAGGAATATCATTTGTATTATGTAAATGCATTGCTAATGATTTTACTTCATTTATAATCTTAGGTGCTTAATTGCCAGGGAGGATTGGGATGGGGCGGGGAGGGAGAGCTATAGTGGTAGACAAAATGTAGTATTAACTCCACAAAACAAAGTCATTCATAGTAAGGAAGGTGAAGACAAAGGCTTGTAAAAACATACAGTAATGACAGAAATAAGAAGATTCTTTTGTTTTCGAAGAAAAATGAAACCGAAATTAGCGAATACTATTAAACTTGGTTAAACAAATAGTTTATAAACACAATAAGTTAAGCCAAGCTCTCCCCCTTGCATTGTTTATGATAGTTGTCTTTTGATGGGAGAATTTGACTAATCTATAGCCCCCTCTTATAAGGAGGAAAAAGTAGAGATAGGCTCTCAAAAATTAATTAGCTGGGGATCTTAATTAGTGCGAAGGCTTGGAATTTTTTTCTCCAATCACTATGTGGGTGGGGACAGCAATTAGGCTCCTAAGAGTAGGGAGATATATGTGTAACACCATGCAACATGATTTTTGTTCTTGGGTAGTAAGTGTTATTTTCTTATTGCTTGCGTGCAAAAACTTTGCTCTTGTTACAAGGAATGTGATATTTTGGAATTTACCTATTTTCAATAGAATGATAAAGCATGATGTCATCAGCCGACTTCTGATTCTGAATAAATCTCCTTTCACTGGTTTTGCATAGGGGAAATATTGCTTTTTTTTTTGTTTTTGTTACGATTTTGACCCCAATTTCATGCACTTCGTCAGTATAGAACGAGTTGTTTATACTGAATAAGAAAGTTGTAATTCTTTCATCGATCTTTTTGTACATTTTTCCCTTTGGAATTTCCAACCCTAGTAATTTTCACAGACTTACCACCTGAATGATATTTGTCAATAAAAATCCTCAAAACCTGTCAATTTTATTGTAGTAATCTTTGTGTTATTAATAGAAATGAAGATTGTAGATAATTTTTATCTAAAATGATTTGCTTAAAGCAATATGAATTCCAAGATACCTTTTTTGAAACTTATGTTTACACTGATGTATTGTTACTAATCTAACCATACAATGACCTTATATGCAAATCTTTCTGTTTGTTTGTGTGCAGTCATACGGGATGATCTCATTGGTTGATTTACCTTCCTATTATGACATGGCAACAAAAATTACGCCATTGAAACTTTTTTAACTTCATGTCTGATCAGATATTAAAACAAGTTGAGTTGAGATGAGAATTTGAAAAAATACTTGAATTATTAAAATCAAATTTCCTTATAAAATAGGTTTGGACTCCTTAGTGCCTATCCATACATAAGTGGATGGGTATATTCTAGCTTGTGTGTGTATATATATATATATATATATATATATTTTTTTTTTTGTTTAGATGTGTATATTTATATATATATATATATATATATATATATATATTTGTTTAGATGTGTATATTTTTATATATATATATATATATATATATATTTTTGTTTAGATGTGTATATTTTTATATATATATATATATATATATATATATATATATATATATATATATATATTATATTTTTGTTTAGATGTGTATATTTTCATATATGTATGTATATATATATATATATATATATATATATATATATATATATATATATATATATATGTATATATATATATACATATATATATATATATATATGATGCTTGTTAATACCTATTTCCAAAGTACTAACTTGTATCCTCTGCTTGTCTTTCTTATAATATATATTGTTTTCTTTTTCATTGTAGGTAAGTTACTGATCCGAAAACTTCCTTTCGGTAAGCAATGAATTTATCTTTCATGTTTTTTCTTTTGAATATTAATGAAATCAGGATGAAACTTAAACATTGGATATTTTTCTTTTATATTTTTCTATTTTATTTTCACTCATCTTTTCATGTTTTCTCTTGAATATTATTGAAATCAGAATCGAACTAATACTCGGAGGATTTATCTTTTGTGTTTTCATATTTTTGCTCGTCTGTGATTTTTATATACTGATCTTCAATGAAAAGCATAAATTACTGTCCTTCAATATTAATATATATGGTGTCTATAGTTTTGAGAAGAGCTATTAACTTTTAGAGAAATCTTTTGGATAATTAAGCTCTTTTCTTGTTGTTTATCGTTTTAACATAATGTTTCGAAAACTTTCTTCAGGTTTACCATTTGGATATAACAGTTGTAAACAGAAAATTTACCATCATTACATTCAGATAGTATACCGGAAGAAAGCTGTAGAATGGATTGGCCAGAATGTCTTGCTAATTATATAAGCAATAAGAATTTCAATGTCATAAAAAACTGTGAATATATTTGATTTTTGTGTTCCTCTATCTTCCCCAAATAAACAGAAAGAGAAAATTGTTTTAATCTTGAAAAACATGACATTATCACAAAACAGTGCAGTTTATTAGAGAAAAAACAGGAATCAAGGATATCATAGATTCCATTAGAAAACTGAAATGGCAATTGGCTGGTCATGTTGCAAGAATGGTAGATGACTGATCGACATTGCGACTCACAACGTGGATCTGTAGAGATCATATGTAAAACTGTGGCCGACTAGTCTGTGCCAACAACGGATGCTAAAAGGTCAATGATGATGATGAATTATACCACAAAATGAGGCGTAATCACGGATAATGTCATCAAAATCATTTGTTCCAAAACACTTTTTTGGAAAGAATTGAAAATTCAAAAAAATGATTTCATAATAATTTTTTTGTAATCTAAAATCTTTGTAAGAATGATTTTCATTACAAAACAATGAATATGAATTTGCAACAATGATTGTAAATTGTTGCAGTTTTTATATCCTATGCTTGATGTTATCAGCTGGTTATTGTTATCTAAAGGACCTTGTCTTGGTGATCATTTTTCCACAGACAACTAGCATTTAGCCGATGATAACTTTGTTTCTGCACTGACATTAGGAACAATTATAATTGGTTCTTCAAGGTTTAGGTGGCTGGGGATTTCTTTTTCCCCATTTAGCAACAGTGGCATAATTCAAGACAGGGTAGGGGAGTGTTCACTGTCCCCCTGAGCACAGTCCACAAGAATGGCCCATTTTCAATAATTTAAAATATTTTCTAGATCCCCTCTGCAATAAAAGTTAGATTTTATTATTCTCTATTGGTATTATTTGTGGCTTTATCGCATGGCCTTGAGAGAAATTTCTTGACTCATCATTTTATTTGACCTATCAAACTTCCATTGTTTTGAGCTGTGTGCCTTATACATTTTTCATATGGCATTGTTGTGTTTTTTTATTTTATATTTAAAATGTAAAATGATTAAATAACACCCAATTTTATTTTGTTTTGATTTTAAATACCATATAGATTTATGAGCCTACTATAAAATTTTGTGTTTTGATTTCAAATACAAAAAAAGAAGTATGAAGTTCCTACAAAACTCTACATTCCTAGTATTTTGAATTAGGATACAAAATAAAATGGTTGAATGAATTTTAAATCATTTGGTATGTTTGCTGGTGCCTTTTAATGTTTTTGGTCCTTCCAACTAAAGAACCCAACGACAAACTTATTTAGCATAGATAAATTTGTTAACGTAACAAGCATTATTCATTTTTCGATATACGGTATACAAATTACTTAGTATTCTTCTCTTAAATAGTGAATGTAAAAAAAAAATCAGTGCTTTCTGTAAGTTATATTTACTGGTCATATAAAAAGGATTGTGAAATGATTTAATGAAATGCATCTGTAAAAATAGAATCTATTGTGTATTTCAGTCGATGGTTTCAATATTTTTCAATCACTGATTGGTTATTGTAAACATCAGAATGAAATAGTGAAGTTTTAGAAATTATGCTCCATTATTTCATAGATATCAATTTTATTTTCAATAATGAAATGTATGTATGTGCATAATATATATATATATATATATATATATATATATATATATAAATTTGGCAGCATGTTTTCTTTTATACATCTTTGATAAGGACAAGAAACATTTTTAATTCTTTTTTCTACTAATCTTTTGTTATTTTCGTTCAAGTGAACAGATCTCCGGTTTCAATATACATGAATACTTTCTAAAAGCTAGAGTACTTACAGCAGCATTCTCTGCCATTTTCAATATCTGAGTGCAGTATTACTGTTCAATTTGATGGTAAAGGTGTATCTTGTTTGGTGTTATTTTATGATGTAATTTCAATGTTAAATTTAGCATTTGATATTTGCTGTTTATTTTTGTTGGTTGGTATTAGTGTTCCAGTGACAACTTTTGGTTGTGTGTGGCAGTATATATATATATATATATATATATATATATGTATGTATGTATGTATATATATATATATATATATATATATATATATACACACACACACACAGACAGACAGACACATAATATTATCTATGTATATACATGCACACACGTACACACTCACACACACTATATATATATATATATATATATATATATATATACACATTTACATTTATTTATACATATACACATGCATTATCTCTCTCTCTCTGTATACATACATACATATATATATATATAAGAGTGGAATGACAATTTCAGACTAGAGTGTTATGTGCAAATGAAATTTCTTCAGTTATTTCAGCATTTCACCAGTGCATAATGTTTTTTTCAAGAAAATATGATAAAAGCCAATGTGAAACATTAGGATAAACTAAAAAAATTTAATTTATATATAACATGGTTTTCTGAAATTGTCATTTCACGCTAATATTGTCAGATAAGTCCTAATCACAATGATACAATGGTTATATAGATATATAATCTCAATAATACTTCTCTATTTAAAAATGAATTTGGTTTAAAAAAAAGTGCAGTTGGAATTTTAATATGGATATATATATATATATATATATAGAGAGAGAGAGAGAGAGAGAGAGTATTTGTCATAAGTATTTAAACAGACATTTTGCTTACAATTGTTTGGTTTTGAGAGTTGAAAACAGGAACATCACAAAAGAAGGATCACATTTTTTGCCATCAACATAACAAGACATGCATTTAGTCATGTTTTGTGGTTCTAAACGCTTAATTTTTTCTGAAAATGTTTTCTAAAAGAATTAAGTTGTTAACTGGAAAAGAAAAGCAAGTTTTGTTTCTATCCTTCTAAAACCCCATTCTGGATCGAACCAGGAGATTGAAAAAGTGAACTCGTATCGTTATATGATAGTTAATAAACTAAGTTGATATGCATACCCCTCAGCTCAAAATCCATTTTAATAATATGTATCAGTGTCCCCAAAAGCTTTATGAATTTCTATGAACATTATACAATAATAAATGACACTGAATGTTGAATGGGACCCCTTGGCCCCCCAAATCTCCAGTCATGCTGCTCACTTGCTAAAGACTTCAAATTTTCAATTCTCACATCCTACTGAAAAAATGAAAATTAACAAATAATGACCAAATGTAAGCTTTATAAATAAAATTGAATATTATTTTAGGCGGTACTTCTTATTCCTACAACTCCCTGCCACACATTAATGAAGTATTTTGATGCAAAAACTATCCCTGCCACTTTTTAATAATACTTTTTCTCACAAACCTTTATCTAAGTCCAAACCTCTACCCTTGACTTCTTCAAGACTGACCTTCGTAGTTGTGCCGAAAGGAAGAGAAAAGCAAGGGTAGGGTTAGCCCAGCAGGAAAACAGAAGTAAGTACAAATAAAATTGTGCCATCTCACCAGAAGTTCACATTTTGACTAAACTTGGAT
Organism: Thysanoteuthis rhombus; assembly: GCA_963457665.1. Taxonomy (NCBI): domain Eukaryota; kingdom Metazoa; phylum Mollusca; class Cephalopoda; order Oegopsida; family Thysanoteuthidae; genus Thysanoteuthis; species Thysanoteuthis major. The sequence continues at coordinate 14,217,895 of OY735233.1, forward strand.
TCATATGTAGTGAGTGTCAAGAGTAGGAGTTCCATGATATGTTTGTAATCTTTTTAATGTCAGATGATCAGGAAAGAGGAAATGAGTTATTGAAATGTTTTTGTCTAATTCATTTTCATTTTACTGGTGGTATAATCTAATTCAGTAGGGGTCTTTCTATTTTCATATTTAGCTATCACTTAGAGTGCCAAATTTAACATTTTGAAGATTGGGTTCCATGCTCAAGCTGTATTATAAGTGATTTTGAGTCATAAAAGCCACGTGAAAATGGGTCTAGTATAGTATTAAGAATTGACTGAGAATTTGTTCATTTTGAGAACTTGTATAAATAAATTGCGGGAATAAAAAGAACCATCTTCTTATTTTCCTTCAACCATTTCTAGGTGCATAGAAACTCTGCAAAAGAGTTAATACTGGTTATATTGCTGTGACAATCCAATGTTTTCTTTACTTAAAATGAACTTAAAGTAAATTACATTTTATTCCTTGGAGTTTTCTATCTTGTTTGTAAACAATGGAAAATGGAAAATATATCAATTTTTTTTTTGTTTTTCCATAAATTTTTTTTTCTCTTTTGCTTTGTTATAAAAGGCTTGGTCATCGGTGTCTCTGAATGTTCATATTTTGAAAAGGTGTGTGCATGCGTGAATTTTGAAAATTTGTTGCTTTATTGTGTGTCTGTTTTACGGCGAGCTGTTATAAAGGCAGTGTGTACCCTATTCCTCTCTCTCAAAAAAATTAACAAAAAAATGACTGCTGATAAACTTTGTGAATAAAATTGAATTTTATTTCCTTCCAAGAATATCTTGGCACATACAATCTCATAGACACACCAAGATTTTCACTTGAAGGAAGTGAACATTTTTGTCTCCTGCTTTTATGTAAATATGATTTGCAAGAGTTAATACTGATTACATTGCAATTACAGTCCAATGTTTTCCATACTTAAAATGAACTTAAAACAAACAGGTCTGGTTAGTCACTCAATAGAAAGCATCATGTGACCAACTTCTTTTGACAGCATGCCATGTTGAAGGTGAACAATTAAGAAATTGGAAAATTGGATGTTCAATCAATAAGTTACTTCTCTCACCTTTCGTTGGGCAGGGAACCAATTTAGCATGAACTTATATTGCAAATTGAACTTCCAACTGAATGATGCATGCATAGTCAGCCCGCTTTAAAAACTGAAGAAACCTATGTTGACAGTTTTAGTTGATACTTTCTAATTACATTGTATTCCTTAGTGTTTTGATCTTATTTGTAAACAAATGAAAATGGAAAATATATCAACATTTAAAAAAATTTTTTTGTCAAAATTGCTTTAAAAATTTACTTTCTGTGGTTGTGTCTCTGAAAGTTCATATTTTGAAAAGGTGTAAATTGAGGATTGTGTGTATATATATATATATATATATATATATATATATATATATATATATATATATATATATATATGTCTTTGTGTGTGTGCGTGTGAATTTTGAAACGTCAATGCTTTATAATATGTTCGCATAGAAATACTTGCTCTTCTGTTCAATGCTAATTACTGCTAATGTTTACAGCTTGGAGCACTCAGTTCGTTTCTCCCTGAGGCTGGAAGTGCTAATGAATGAGAAATATTGAGAGACTCGCTTCTTTGGGAATAAGAAAAAAGAAAAGGAGATGAACTTTATTATAATATAATCTTGTATGTGGTTAATTGTTTTTCTTCAATGTAGGACAGTAATTATCTTTTATTATTTTGCAAGTGTACCTGCGTCGTCAAAAATGACATGAAATTGATATTTTGTCAAGTTCTAACTATGAAGATGTTTTGAATAGATTCATCAAAATATTGTTGATATTGTTCAAGGGAGATAACCAGGATAGACGCTGTATGTGATAAAAGAGACGTAAACGTTATTATTGAAACATTTGATTTTAATTAGTAGATTTAATTGAATCTTAATTCACACCACAATGCTTTTTATTGTTGCTGGATCTTTCTTTGTATTATTAAAAAAAAACAAACTGTAACCCTATTGTTAGAGTATGGCCTTTGTAGCTAAATTTGATAAAATTCAGTTTTGTATGTTTGAAGTTTTCTGCTTTTGATTTTTCCATTAATAGTTTAGCTACAACACTAGCTAATCCTGTATGCTGAGAAGTTGTTTTGGTGAACCTATTCCAAACAATAACTATGAAATGAATCAGACCAAAGCATTTGAATCGATGAATAAAACTTTTATATCAACATATTGATATACAAACTCATCACCCTTTTTCCTTTGGGGTGTTACAGACAAAAAATAATAATACAAATCAGACAAAAATATTCAAGTTATCATTGAATGAAATTTTTTCATCAGCATAGTGATATACATGCTCATCGCACTTTTCTCCCTTTCATTTGGGTTGTTACGGACAAAAAATAAATAAATATATATATATATATATATATATATATATATACAAGTGGCATATCTGACTGTTTTCCTTCATCTTAATATTTTAGTTGCTTTTTATCATAACATGATTCCGGCTGTTGACCTACCGCAAGGGAAAAAACAGCATGGATTCAAAATAACCTGTAAACTCTTGTTGGGATTCGAAATCATGCCCCTTTTCCCTTAGGAATCCTGGTGGACACCCAGCTGCTCTCAACCATCTGAGTTATAGGAAATTAAAGCCTAGGCAAAGTATAAATTGTTTTACTGGTATTACCTGAACAGATATGGAATTAAACTTGGTGCTGGAGAGATTGAGCTGTTCAAACACTTTGAACTCTGATGTCCTCACTTGTATATGACTCCATCACTATGATGTCCAGGAGCTATATAACGTCTACTGGGTTTGATCAGTATCCCTCCACCCCAGAGTCAAATTATAGATGGTGGGCCATGATTCCAGGAGTAGTAAAAACTCTCATGATCAGACAAACAGCAAATATAATACACACTGTGTCTGATCAATATCCTATGGTGAGATTAAGGCAAATGGGTCTCAATTTCTGTGGTATCAGAACGTATTGATGTTTGTAAAGGAAATGCACCTGCCAGCAGTCGCTAGAGCGTCTGCCTGTTTCTATATGATTTTTGACCCACATATACTTTTAAATCTATATTTTTTCCATCCTAAAACGCTGCCTCAGAAAATGTACTTATGAAAGAAAAAGGATCTAATTACACATGAACAATCTCAAGGTGATAAGAAAAATGATTTCAGTTTTTTAACAAATGAATTAGCAGTACCATGCTAATATACTTTCGTTTACCCCGCTTTTCTAATTATACCATAATCAATGATATTGTTACTTTTTCAAATTTTATTCTTGAATGAAGTATTGCAAGCTAATTATTAGTTTTGTCTTCTTATTACCTTCACAGTAATTTTCATTTGCTTTTTATCACAACTTCAAATTGGACTGTAATTTTACGGCAATGATTAAATTGGATACTGGACACTCTCTGATGAGAGGGTGCGAGTTTGATTCTCACCGTGGGCTTCCTTTTTATTTTCCAATTATGCTGTTTAATTGTTGCTGCAGGATTACGGTTCAATTTAAAGTTGTGATAAAAAGTTACTGAAAATTAACTTGAAAAACTTGTCAAAAATAATGAAGATAACTTTTTTATACTGCGGTACATCCTCCTGCAAAATTTCATTGAAATTCATTTTGAACTTTTGAAGATATCAAGTGGTCAGACACGAGTGAGTACAGAATAGTGTAATTTGAAAATAGAAATAGAAAAATATCTCTGAATCAGTAATGAATCTGTGGATCAACCTCAAAACTTGATCTTTACTGTCTCTTCCCACGACACAAAATGTCATTGAAATTCATTGATAACTTTGAGAGATAGCGATTGGACAAACAAACAAACAGGAGGACGGAAATGCAAAGACAAGACTGAGTAGATATACTGTTCCAACTTCGTTTGCAGAGGTGAATCAGGATGGAAGATATTGTTGGTCATCAAGAATCAATGCAATTGTTACTGGGAGAATAGAGCTAGTTTTGTTATAATTTTCAATATAAAGCTGTGCTGATAACGGCTCCCATCTTTGTTATTATTAATCTTGACAGAATTAGACTCTTAAACTCCTATAAAGAAAGTTCATTGCATATCTTTTTACCTTTGAGGATTGCAATGTAACAGTGCAATTTTGAAACTAAAAGTACAAACTGTAATCACAATCTTTTTTTTATCACTTTGCTTTTCGTGCTTTTGGGAAAAAATTTTTATTTGCCTAATGTAATTGTCAGGTATTGTTTTCATATACCTTTTCCATTCTATTTTTTCTATTCTTTGTCTAATTCCATTACCAGTTGCTGGTAGCAGAATTTAACTCTTAACTTATACCAAGAAAAATAGAATGTCAATTCCTAGAGAAATAACTTCTGATTAAAATCATCTCCCTCTGACCATTTACTGTTCTTTGTGGGTTTTTTTTCTCTCTTTTGAAATTGTTTTTTTAATTCTAGTCACAGAAGAGTTCCACTGTTTTTTCATGTTATTCATTGAAGAGTTCCACTGACAACTAAAAGCAGTTTCAAGCAGCTTATATTTTAGAAATAATGTAATTTGTATGGTTGCCATTATAAATGTACTAGCATATACCCATAAAAAATGGCTGTATTAATTTTCTATGGACTGGTACTAAGGAGCCAGAGCTATTTTATTAGTTAATTTATTCTTAATAATTCAAGTGTCAACTCATCTCAAGTTTTTATGTGTAATGAGTCTCAAGAGTTTCTATGATGTAATTTTCATTTTATATCCCAACAGATGATCTCATATTTTTACAACCCTTTCATTGTTTTAATAGCTATGTTATTTTATTTCACATAGACCAATCCATTATAATTTTTAGCTTATAACAGCAATCAGACAGGATTATACAACCAATTATATAAATAAACATATTAATTTGCATATGTGTCTTCTATCGGGATAAGTAAATGTTTTAATATATATGTTTCAGTGATTAAAATGAGTATGAAATATTATGGAATATTAATCTACATATAAGGCCACTTAACATTCACAACATTCATGTCTACTCTCTCATCATTTTGCATTTTATAAACATATTTTACATAGTTGAAAAGAGTTTCGTCAACTTGCCAAAGAATGACACGCTATTATAAGACGAGTTATCTTGTCTGTGGCAGTGGACTGAGGACTTGTTAAGATGAGTTCCGCTCTTAGTTATAAGTGGTTTATGATTGTTTTGACATGTTGAATGCCATTTCAAGTTTTTCAAAAAAATATTAGAAGTTGAAAACAACAAAAAGCCAGTAATGAAACAAAGGAGAATGAATTTCAAAAAAAGAAAATGATAATAAAAATGTCTTGCTTATTTACTATTCACTCGAGACTCTTGGCAAATAATTATATTTGTTTCATTTATTTGGACTAATATTTGTAATTTTCTCGTCTCTGCTTCCTTTAATTTATCTCATTTGCTGCAGTGTTCAGTCAGTAAATATATTAGTTGAGGTATTATTTAGATTTCAAATGAAATATCTATTTGGTGGGGTTTGGAATCTTTGACTCGGTTCTAAAGCTATCTGCACCTGGAAACCTCTTACTGAATGGTTTATACATTTGAAGAAGGACAAAGGATGCATCTACTTTAAACCTAGTGCTAAAACCAATATAAGTTGTGAAAATATTAGTCTAAATAACAGATAGTTTGTGATGATGACTTTTCTCATAATTTCAGACAGCATGGGGCAGTATACCCTCAGAGCTAGCAAAGGCATCTGCCAGAAGTAAATTCCTGTCAAACCTACCATAGGATGTAAACCCTTGGTTTGAGGGATAGGATCGGCCCTGTCATATTTCGCCTTAAAACTTTGTGCTGAGGGTTATTCTGTATCATATGCCCTGCCATCCAGTGTCCTATAGTCATAAAGAACCCTCTCAAAATCTTTGTTCGTCAAGCCAAGCCATTCGTTCATAATTTCAGATAATATTTGCCTCTGAATTAATTTGGAAAAGATAATATTATAGTTGATCAAAAAAGACCATAAAAGATGGAAAAGTGTTTTCCAATTATTACCGACTGGTCTCTCACTCTCTACACAGTTTTTAGAAATTTATCTTGGTAAACTTTTGATCACCTTTTTATAGAATACAAATTGTACATTCCCAAATTAATAAGCATAAACTGCTCTCAGCCATGGGAATTAGCCATTTGATTGAGCGGGGAAAAAAAGGGAGGGGAGACCTATTAGACTCTTTTATCATAAACATGTATTGCAAAATGATACTTTCTATCTTCTACCTGTATCAACAAATGATCAAAATGTAGTATCTGTTAATTTGTTTTTAAAAGAGAGGGAGCACTCGTTTTGTGATGATTAAAAAGTACTTTAAACTTGATTTCAAAAGTTTGAGAAATGACTTGAAAAAGAAGTTTGCATGTAAAATTGGTAGATTTCAAAAATCTGTGTGTGGTTCATTGTTATTTTGTATATTTTTCTTATCATATCTGGTCTATAATACATTCTCTGGTTTTGAAGTATAGTTTGAATGATTCAAGTGTTGTCTTATCTGCTGAGATGTGTACGCTAGTTAGAATGTAAGACTCTTTTACCTGTAACAACCCAAGATCAAGATGTAGTATCTGTTAGATCTGTTTTTAAAGGAGAAGGAGCATTCTTTTATGTTTTTTTTTGGAAGATTTCTAAAATCTTTGTGAGATTTGCCTATCGTTTTGTAGTCAGAAGTATGCCCTCACACTCACATTTTGTAGGTGGCTATTTTGAGGTTACATTTTTATATCTAGCCTGTAAGACATCTTCTGATTTTGAGATACTTATCCACAGGGATTTATATAGTTGAAATGTAAGACTAACTTATAAATCAACAGACTCTCCGATAATAACAAATCTTCCAGCGGTTGGACCCTAATAAACTAAAGGATATAAAATCCATACATGTAAAATACTGCTTAGTTTAGCCAAAGTGCTGGGAAAACAAGTTGTTTATTGAAAGTCTTCTAGCAAACAAGATATTTGTTGATTTTTGGTAGATTTTCAAAATCTTTGTGTCGTTTCCCTCTTTTTAGTCAAAAGTATGCAAACACACACAACTCAGAGATGGTTATTTTAATATCACTTGTTTTTATATCTAGCCTATAAGATATCTCCTGATTTTTGGATGATTCAAGTGTTTTTTCATCCGTTAGGATATATTTATAAATATATATATAGTCAAAATGTAAGACTAGCTTATAAATCAGCAGACTATCCAATAACAACAAATTTTCCAGCCATTGGCCCAAATAAACAAAATCAAATAAAATCCTAGACACATAAAATACTGCTTAGTTCAGCCAAATTGCTCTGAAAACAAGTTGTTATTCATTTATAAGACATAAAACAAACAATACTGGCAACTTCTTGATCATCTAGACAGAACAAAGAGCTAGAGGCTTTTTTCTTTGTTTTTCTTTGATGGAAAATCAACAGGTAAGTTATCTGCTCTCAGGTTGGCTGTTTCATGACAAGAAATATTTAGGAGGTGTAAAGGAGGAATATAATTAAAAAGTCTGCAGCCTGATGATTTGAAAAAATATTTTTCAACATAATCTCCTCATATGATTACTTTCCCTATGTACTTTGTAGTATATGATGTGGTCTCAGTAAGTCCCTGAACTCTACGTGCTGTGATTGTGCCAATTACCAAAATTGCATGCAATGTTGATGCTTTGTGCTCCCTACTCATGTTCTTATATTAAGAAAGGTTTTGTTTGGCTGTGCGATAACATTTCTGTGATCTTCATCAAATTTTGTGTGAAGCTCGGCAAGTCTGTTATTGTGATCCTTTAAATACTCTTTCTGGCTTTTAGCGAGCATTTTTTTTGATTGTGATTGTTTTACTGTTGATAATCTCATTTTTCTGTCATCTCCATGTTCTGCTCTTTTTTTTGCTTTTGAGCGTCACAGTGCCGAAACCTGCCAAATTTGTCCATATCATCATTCCCTCTTATCTTTTGCCAATGACTATTTCGCCAACGGTCTTGAGTGATCCATATTGTAAGTCGCAATCTCCAGTATTTGTCCTACAACCTTGCAACCTGGACTGCTATTGACCTCTGGGATATCTTTGGTGCCTTTTTTTGTTCATCTCTGATATATTGAGCTGTTTTGTGATCATTCCATACAGCGTTTAGCATGATTTCTTTTTTACGTGTGAACTTTGCATGCTTCTGAGTCTTGGGCTACCATAACTGGTTAAGGTCAACTACTCTCTATACTATATACACTCATGAGTACCAAGAAATTTCATTTTTAGCCTATGCACCAATACCTTGAATAGTGCGACTTTGATCAGTACAGCTGAGATATTGCTGTACAAATTGATGTAACTAAGTATTTCAGTGTAAGACCTTGAACCATGTGGAAAATTTTGGAACACATTAAACACACTGATCAAGATATAACTGCACTAATTATATAACAGCTTGAAAGGGTTAAAGATGATTCAATTCGGAATTGTTTGTCATTTTGTTTGAACTATTTCTTATGGCCAGGTGCGCGACTGAATTTGATTAACTTCAATTCATTACTTAATTATTATTCTTGACTCAACGTGGATCATCGGTCCACAACCACTCAGGTGCTATTTCAGTTGCATTTATGTTGTTACTTCTTTAACCAGATGTGATACGATCTATGGCTATTGCAATGCTGTAGGACTATCACTGAACCTTGTTTATTCTTTTGAGCACTAAACACTGGTCTCCTTTTGTTGCACTGACTAACCCTGTCCAAGTTAACAAAAAAAGAATTGCTGTTGGCTTAACAGATATTTTAATCAATTTCCAATTTATCAAAGATCTTGAATGATTTATCCTAAGACACCTGTGATGTTTTTAAAATTCATTTGCTGCTGAAATTTTCCTGTTCATGGAATGAGCTTGAGGGTAAAGATTAAGTGTCTGTTATTTGATAAACAACTCCTGTTGGAGTATAAATTATTTGTGACAAAAACCTGTTTTTTTTTTCTGAGCATCAGCTGAGTGATCCTTGCAAGTTTCATATCTGGTCAAGACCAGGATTTTTTTCTCACAAGTCTTTATGACTACATTCTTGGCAAGTCCATCAATAGGATACTTTGACCCTAATCATATAACATAGAGTGTACTTGATTAGCTGCTGCGTGCACAGGGAAATTTGTCCTAATGAAGAGTTTTTTCTCACTCTTAGCTCATGGGGGAATCAAACCTGGAACTTTCTGCTTGTGAGTCATTTGTGCCAACTATAACACTAACCTTTTGCTGCACAGACTGAACTTGTCCAAGTTAACAAAAAAAAATGGCTGTCAGCTTGACAGTTATTTTAATTGATTTCCTAATTAATAAATATCTTGAATGATTTATGCTGAGACACCTGTGATAATTTTTGAAATTTATTTACTGCTAATGAAAATTTCTGTTTGCGGAATGAGTTTGAGATCAGCCATTATTATTATTGTTATTATCATTGATTTTTTATTTGTATATTTTAATTGTAATTTTTTTAGTTGCTTTTTATTTTAACTTTGATCAGACTGTTAAGTCTACCAAACAACTTTATTACAACTTCACTCAGGCCATAAACTGATGGCTCAGGTAAAGTTCTGATCAAAAGTAACTAGAAAAATTAAGATTGAAGAAAACCCTAGTCAAAAATGAATAATGATCATGGTTGACAATTAGAATGTGTCAGAACTTTTTATTAGAAGCATGCAAGTTATTTTTTTATGAATCCTAGGTATAACTACTTTCAAAGAAGTATGTGGCCAATTTTTTCTATAGCCTGGTGTGTATAATTTTCACAATGGCTGCCAAAAACTTATAATGCCCATTACTTATTCCTTATTCACTCTATCAATCGAAACATTACTTGGTACTTCTAATAAAAAGTTCACACAGGGCTACAAGTCAGCCTGCACTAAGTGCTTCATTGAATAAAAAATATATCAAGATAATACTGCTGAGTTCAAGGTCATGTTTCTTTTCACTGCCTGGGCAGAATTGCATCAAATTTTGTCTGCTGTAGGTGCCATGGTCAGAGAAAAATTTCAGTAGAAACACGAGGTTTGTAAGTTCAGTCTATTGACTTTTTTGATACTAACCTACTGAGGTCCTCAATTCTTGAATTTATATTAGGAAAATAGTATGTTGATTTCAAGGGAAATAACCTTTGATTGAATTAATCTCCTTTTGATCATTTTGGTGAATTTCAAAATTTGTCTTCATTCAATTCACAGAAGAATTCTAATATTATAATTCTCTTCATTGAAGAGTTCCACTATCAAATCCAAGTGGTTAATACTGTTTTATGAACTTGTGAGTTAATTCTTGAATGGAAATGTTCCAATAGACTTCTAGAAGAGTTTTACGAGACATATATGTCCCAGGAGCCATGAAATGGCTGAAAGAAATCAGTTGTAATATCTTTATCTGGATTTTAAGGCTTTATGGTACAAATCTTGCTGGTAAATCTTATCTTCATACAAAAGTTGTTTACAGAGGATAGTTGGTTCTACAGGAGATGGAGGTCCTTATTTAAGGGGGCCTTGTATCTCTTCTGTTGGGCCCTTCTTCTTTCCCAACCTGAGATTAGTTCCCTGAGCAGGAGGGTCTTTTGGATGTAATGGACCTTCATCCTCACTATATGTCCTTTATCTTTTGCAGATGTATGTTATAGGTTATTTTCTATGCAGTATAATCTATGCCAAAGGTCGGCAAACCTTTTTGAAAGAGGGTTAGAATAGAAATATGTTTGTCTTGCAGGTCAATGCAAAAAAAAAAAAAAAGAAGAAACTAAGATTATTCTAAGCTATGGAAGCAACTTGTTTTTGTAATTCCTTCAATGTTTTTCATTAGAGTATAAACCAACATGAAATTCCACGTTCTATCAATCAATGGGAACTATTGAATTCTTTTTTAGGGAACAAAAAATTGTCAAATTGTGGTTCGTTCAAATTCTGAGTATATTCATAGAACAACAGGAAAGTCTAGTTTTGAAACATTTTCAACTATAGAACAAGGTTACTGTACAAAAAAGATCTGCTCTTTCTTCCTACTAAATTTTACTTCATATCAACTGAAGATTGTAGAAGAAAACACAGAATTTTCATAATCAACCGAGTTGGTGGGCTGGATAAAATGAGGTCGCAGGCCAGATTTGGCCTTCGGGTCATGGTTTTCTGACCTTTGGCCTATGTAATTTACCTCATTTTTTGTTTGAATTTGTTAGTATACATATTTTGTTTTGAATACAAAAATAGCATTAACAATATACATTGATTATGCATTGTGTAACTTGATTAGGACTATTGTTCCTCCATCTGAAACAGTGTCCATCCGCGTATCCATATCTTGAACAAATAATGTCTGATTTGATTTCAAAGACCTGATGAAAGGAAACCCCCTTTTTTTTTGCTTTTTCCCCCAAGATTCATTTCCTTTCCTATTCACCGATTCTGTTAGACTAGCATTGAACAACCGTAGTCATCAAAGATGGCAAAGGGTACTATCCTTTTTTATTTGTTTGCTCGTTTCAGCACTCTTGGCCATGCCATTTTGTCCAATGACTTGAAAATTAGCATCAGTAATCCACTAGACACTTACTAAAAATGTTTGTTTTGGGTTGGGCCTTATTCTGATAAGTCTGTTTTTTTCAGAACACCTGGCCATACCATTTTGTCTGTAAACTCTAAAATTGGCATCAGTACTCCACTGAACCCGCCTTAAGAATGTTTTTTGTTGCTTTTGGAAAATCCTGTTTTTTGACTTGTTTTGGGCCTAATTTATTATTAACGTGTAGATTCTCCTTTCTTCCAATTCGGATATTTTCCAGTAGAAAATGCCAGTGATGTGATAAATTCATTATATTTATTCTTCGATGGGATTTTTTTACATGAATTTTGACGCTACGGTTGGTTAATCAATGACTGGGATGGCAAGTCCTATTCTTTGGTTTGTTTTCTTAATGTCTCTTCATGTCCACAATATCTCTGTAAATACTGTATGGGTTCATCATCATATTCATGTATGGATGCTCATTGCATTTTATAGATGTGGATATCAAATATTTTTACTTTACTGCAAAATTATGTTTCACTTTTCATGAACTGTACTTACTGATTTGTCATCTTCACCGTCCTATCTATCTCCATGTCAAATATATACTTGTATATGAATTATAAATTGCGTTATATTTTATAGAAACTTATCTGAAATGATTTCCCATCGTTACATGTTTGAATGATATATTAACCATGTAATGACGGGAATTCATTTCAGATAAGTTCCTGTTTAATATGATATGATATAACGCAATTCATAATTCATTCTGTTGGACCAAATGTGTCCATATATTAAATGTCGCTTGAAAGGGTTGAAAAAGACCGAGAATAAACAAGATGAGGAATTGGGTTGTAAGCTGTTATTTGGCCTCTGCCTTATCGGCAGACTGTATGGCACAATAGTAGGTGCATTGCTGCAACTACCATATTGGTGACAGGTTTGATTTCTGTAGCAGCCCCATTTTCTTTATTTGTTCATTCTATTTATGTTGTCATACTTCTATATATCATATACATTATGGCTATTTTATTCCCTTGGAAAATGATCCATTTTCCGCTTCTTATAGCCAATATATATATGTGTGTGTGTATATACATATGAATGTATATATATTTATATATATGTAAGTGAACAATAGGGAATGAGACTAACTTAGAAGTATATGGAGACTTTATTTGTTAATTAATCAATTAACAAATCAATTAGAATGCAATACATGTCTCGGGAAGCATTTGCATCTTCTTTAGCATGTGAGTACCTTTTAGTGGTTGAAAGGTTAGGTTCCCTTAAAAAAATTTAGCGTTTTGCTTTAAAAGCGAAAAATGGAAATTAAAAATGAGAATTTTATGAGAGGCTATGGTAGTGGGTCTGAATGTTTTTATGTCTGTAGTGTATATTATATATATATATATATATATATATATATGAGAGAGAGGAATTAGATAAAAGAAAGACATAAGAGATACGGGGTCGCTGGCTGGATATCAAGAAACAATAAATGAAAGGCTGGTAGTTGGCGGGAGACGTACAAATTGTGATACGTTGAAAAGCAAAAGTAAGATGAAAGAGAGGACGTATTAGAAAATATTCTTGTATTCCTCATTCTTTTTTTTTTTCTTTCATCCCAAACTAATCCATGTTTTGAATAACATTTTGATAGAAACGTGGGTGGGCAACAAGGATCAAAAGAGATACAAGAAAGAAGGCAAGCGGTCGGAGAAGAGCATTGATATAAGATAGTGGAATTTCCATGAATCAAGTTTGAATTAATGAAAGAAAAGGCTAAGGACATTCCAGTTTATCATACAATCATTGTTTGTGTATCCTCTGACCAAAGTCAAAAGAAATCTTTGCCCAAGATAAAGTGGATTCAATGGAATATGAAACCTACCGTACAGGGTGTTCCTAAAATCTTTGTTTCAAAAATTTATTACTCAACATACACAAAAAAATAGAGCTGTATAGTAAATAGCATATGAAAGCTCTAGTTTCAAAGTTTTTGTCCAAGTGGAGTTTAATCCTCAATCTTCATCGTAACCACCATCATTCCCATACATCGATGAAGCCGATTTGCAAACTCTCTGAGAACATTATTCAGTTGCTGCTCTGTGATTGTTTGAGTTGCATTCGTAATCTTGACTTTGAGGTCACCAGTCATTTTAGTTTTTTTGAGGTGCATCTTTTTCATAATGAGTTGCAAACGTTATTCTCACAACTGTTTCAGAATTCAATTCTGTCAGCCGCAGCACACAATTAACTTTCTCTCTGACAGTTGCCATACATGACCCCACAAAGGATCTGTTAAACAAAAGTCATAATTAGCACTACTAATTAACTACATTAAACCACTTCATTAAAATCTGTTTTAGGCTTTTGCTTGCTATTTATTGCATGATTTTGATATTTATACATTTTCACCTTTTATTGTTTAAAAGGGCACAAGGAATTTAAGGATATCTTCCTTATATAAGTACATTTCAATAATATTTCACCCTCAAATCGAAGAAGAAAGCTCAGATTACATTATACATGGGATAATTATTATAAAACTTTTATTTAGTTTCAATGGCCTTTCCACGAGTTTCAGTCTATCTACTAATACTGAACTGCCTATAATGATGCTTATGAAGACAATATCATTGCTTGAGTCCTCCTTTATTATGATTTATCTTGGGTTAATTCTACATTTACTAAAGATATATCCATAGTCTTTAAGAGTAGATTTTTTGGCAAAACATTGTGGGTTGATTTATGCATAGGTAATACACATGAAGCCTCTTATTATGATCATTTTGGGACAGGGTCTCTGAGCAGTGGTGGTACCAGGTTTGACTGCAACTCCTTGCAAATTTTTTCTGATTATTTTTTTAGATTATTTTAGATTATCTTGAAAGCTTTTCCAGGTTCCCTCAGATACATAGGCCCCACACCCCCAGAAGGCTTCCCAACCAGCTGCAAGGTCTGTCGGTCTCACACACCACATCTTGCTGATGATATTGAACAAAATATATAAAAGTTGGGACAATTTACATTCATTGTTATGAATTCATTATTATGGTATTATATTCATTGTTTTAAAAAAAACTCTATCTTATAAAAAATTTATGATCAATATAGATATTTTAATATAAGCTTTAATTCACTTTAAATGAAGTGTTCAAGTCCAACTGATTAAGTTAACAATAGTCATGATTATGTATTTTCATTTCATTGAAATCTTGGGAAAGACTAGAAGCAACTTTTAAATTCAAGCTTGAAAAATATTCAACGGTAACCACACAAAAAAAAAAGACACTATAGTATTACAATAATATTTAATCCTAACAACTTGAATTCTTGAATGGAAATAGAACACTTTTCACAGAAACTTAATTTGTTTCTGTGTAAATTACTGTGGTGATAAGAGGGTGAGCATTTTTGCTTTTGGTAGCCTTGTGGTTTGACACAATGTTGGGTGTGTGAGTTCAACTTTTGGGGCTTGGATATCTGTGCATTGTTCTAATTGCAATCATGGTTTCATCATTAGCCTTGTTGGACAAAGACTTTCTCCAAGATTCACCTGATCCCTCTATTGTGATTGTCATGGTGCCAATATCTCCTGAAGTTGTCCAAGTTGTCATAACACCTTTTATTCAATATTGTGTATGATCTCTTGGAATCCGTTATGAGTTGTGATGTCCAGCAGTTGTCTGCCATTCTTGCAACATGGTTTGCCCATTGCCATTTGAGTTTTCTAAAGGATTCTATGATGTTTCTGACTCCTGTTCATTTTCTTATATACTGTGCTGTCTTGTGGTTTCTCCATTTGATAATAAGCATGATCTTCTCCTGTGCGCATTGCATGGTTCTCAGTTTTAGAATCGATCGTTTGGTTAGGTTCTTTGTTTGAACTCTATAGGTGACTATCAGGAGGATACATTGGTTAGTAACTCTTCTTTTTAAAACAATTGGCATTTTTTTATTCTTAAATGTTTAACTTGCTCTGCGAAGAGTTTGCCAACGTATAGTCAACCAAATAAAGGTAGATCTAAATAATTCATTGAATAATGGTAAAACCCTGTCTCTAAACTTCAGACAATAATTGTCTTATTCCGTGTTTATGAATAAAGCAAGAATCAATTTGTATACTGCAAAAGAAATCATTGAATTACCAATTTTGAATAAAAGTACCTTAACTATTTTATGGCAAAATTACAAGTGTAGTAAGAACCATTGTTGATTAGGTCAGTTAATTATTTCAATTAGAGTGATGGGAAAAGTTAATAAAAAAGATTGAATTGAATTATGCCACATTCGTTGATTTTACTGCCGAATGATGCAACAGATGAGGATATTAGTTTGAATTTAACTTACGATTTAAAAAAAATTTTTTTTAAGAGCTTGAAAGGAAGGCAGAAAGGTTATAATGAATGGATTTAAGTTTTCTTATTTTCTAAGAAACCCTTGGAAATCCTATCATTTTGAAAGTTGTATAATATAGATTTCATTTATGGAAGAATTCCACATTTATAATAGTCATGTGACTTCATTATGCATTCAAGATGGTTGCCATATTGAAAGTGGCTGCAAAATTCAAGGTTAATATTTTTAGTTGTTGAATAATTATTTGAGTAAAGATTATAAGATTTCTAATAACAATATTCTTTCTGTTATGGGTGTTATCCAATGAATCATTATGGTCTGAAAGGGTCTTGGGTATGAGATTTCAATCTTTGCTACCTCTTCCAACAATGTATGTTTTCACCCAGGTTAGTCTGTTTGTCCACTCAATGTATCCAAAAGTTCTCAAATAGTTTCAATGATATATTGTTTATGAGTGGGCCATGGGCTAACAAATAATCGATTGAGTTCATTGGTGGATCCAGGAATTTTTTTGCAATTTTGCTCACTTTGTGAGGATAATTTTTCAATTATGTAATAACTCAGTGATGACATCTTAATGGTGATGTCATCCTAAATAAATGTAAGCTGCATCATAGTTTGTTTTTTTAAAAAACTATTGATGATATTGATGATGAATATTTATTGCAAGCCTCTGTGATGATATGTCTGATTTCTGTAGCCTGATTGTTCAGTTCTTAGTGACAATGGCTCTGTGAGTGCTTTCTCGTTAGACTTTGTGATCTATAAGTTACAATGGCCTAGGACATGTAATTTGATATAATGTGATTTTCTATCAGTCTGGGTTTTATTTTATTGTGCACTAAGAAATTTCTTGTTTTAGAAAGTCTCCGATATTAGATGTCATTGTTCTTAGCTCACTGAACAGAACCAATGTTCCAACTTGATAGGTTTTTGCAAATTTTTTTTGACACTCGGCATCAAATCCAGTGGACAAGTTCTTTTGATTATCGAAAATAAAAGGAAGTTTTTTTTATCATTAAAAAGAAACTTGTCAAAGTTTGAGATGTGATTAAGACTTTTCTTCCTTTCATTTCCGAGACTACTGTTCATTTATTTTATTTTGGAAAATCTCTTACCTCTCAGATCAATCTAATGAAAAGGAAAAAGTTTAAATTTTATTATGGTCCTTTTATAGAAGTGTTTCCAAAACTTCTTGGGCCATGACAATCAATACACAATTTTGGTGGCCTTGTGACCCTCAGGCTAGAAACATAATTTGTGTTTCTTCATTTAGATTTATCTGGTAAATCTTACTTTAATTTAAAGTGAACACATTTGAATATGCCAACAGTATTCATATATTTGAAGATATTTTATTATTCACAACTATTTTCCAGTTCTCAAATTTGTACTTTTTACTTGTCACATCCTCAAAGAAGCAAGAAAAGTAACTAATTCATTCATCATCCCTTCTTTCTGATTTTTTCAATTGATCTTAGTCTTGAGTGACTAACCAGACCTGTTTTTTCTTCTTTATTAAATCATGAATTTATGGTTTGAGCCATACTGTATTTTCACCAAGGTAACATAATCTTGCCATAACCACTGCTTAATTCAAGAGTTAAAAAGCAGCATATTTTGGTGGCAGTGATTGATAATTTTCCTTGGAATGCTAGTTTTCCCTTTTCATTTTTACTCTAAACATTTTTCGTTTTAAGGATATTTTTCATTTATTAATATCATCATGTTTCTTTCAAACTATTCTTCAACTTGCAAAGAACATCCTTCCAACCCTCATTTGAGTTGCGACAATGTGTTCGGGGACCACTGTTCTACAGTAAGTCTGACAAGATGTAAGTGTAGGTAGCCTTACAGCATGGAAAATGTGGAAGATTTTGAACAGAGAAAAAAATTCCCTAAACATGATTGATATGTCATTTCTTGACTTTCCTGTCTCAAGTCTCTTAGCTTTGACAACTGAACATCGTCGTCATTGTCGGTTTCCCTCTATCTCGAAAGACAATGAAGCCTGCATACACTTCTGTCAAAAATTGTCCTGTACTTAAAGACTGAAAGTCAATTCTATAATCTGTCATAACACTTGACATCTTCCTGATGAGGTTACTTTACCAATAAAGGTAAAGAAAGAATGAGACTATTTTTTGTGGCATTGTCATTTTGTGATTTTTTCTGTCTTTTATTTTACTCCCATTCCAATCTAAAGAATTTTTAAGATTATATTCCTTCATTTTTTTCACTTTTTATCAACCAGGGCTCAGTCGGTTTAATTCTTTACCCATTGCTATAGGATGACAGGAATGGATTCATGCCATTCCCAAGGGCATTTTGCAAATTGAACAGCCAAAATTTGAACCCAGTTTGCTGATTCTATTGTCTTTGCTGTTTATTGTCCAGCCACTCTACACCTCTCAATTTTTAACTGTGATGAAAGATGACAGTTTTATGAATACCAAAAAGTTTTCTATTCAGACCAATTTTAAATAGGTTAGTAGTGTTCATAAAAAAGAAAGAGAGATTGAACAAATAAAGTGAATAATCACACTAGGTTGGCAAGCTTTTGGTAGAACAAGCTCGACTTTCAAGAACACAAGAATCCCACTAGTCCTAAAAAGAAGAGTATGCAACTAATGCATCTTCCTGATAGTCTTCTATGGAGCTGAACCATGAAATCAACCAAAAGATTGACCCTCAAACTGAAAACCATGCAATGTGCTCAACCTCACATAGAGGAATCATAAGACAACAATGTATATTAGAGAAAAAACAATGCCCATTATATCGAGGTATGGCGAATCTTGGAGAAGCTCTATGTCCAATGACTGATACTAAAAGACAGATGATGATGATGTCATATAATTATTTTTAAAACATCAATTATTAAAATAGGAAAAATGTGACACAAGAAAAGGTGTTTGTAATTTGAGAAGCTAAAAAATTTTCTTTAACTTTTCATATTATAAATGTTGGGAGTCTCAATTTGTGTTCCCTATAAGGTATAAGTCATAAAATGAGTTGACACATCAGGATATATTGAGAAAACCAGTGTCCGTTCACAGAGAGTCTTTTTTTCAGTCTCTTAACAGCTTTACATTATTCTCTTTTTCATCACTTGGAAACAATTAGTTTAATTACAGAAACAAATATTGCTAAATGCTAGTAAAAAATTGTGTAAACCATGTTGCAGGTATTGAACAGAGTCTGTTCTCTTCCTTGTTTTATTACTGACACCCAAAGTTGTTTTTAGGTGTTTTGCACACTTCCTTGAGGGGTGTTTATTTAATCTTAACCATTGGTCATTTGAGGGAAGCCGTTGTGGTTTCAGAATGGCTAAAAACTGTCAGATAAACCCTGGATCTTGTTGGAAAGACGATCTCCTAGAGATTTGTCATGGAAAGAAGAATTCAATCCTTTCGATTAATCCTCTGGATGTTGTTTTGAAGTTAATGCTACTTGGAGCTGGAACGTTTCGGAACAGAGTTCCTGGCGGGGTTTGGGAAAGGGGTTGACATTCTGTCTTGTATGAAAGCCACTTAGAAGCTTTTTTCCTATTTTGTTTTCTTGGGACTTTTTTTTGTTTTTTATAGTTGAAATAACAAAACAGACATCATTTCCACTCAGGCCTGATGTCAGTTCGGTTTTTGCGATCATATAACAAAACAAGACACTTCTTTCAGAAGAACTGGCTGATTGTTTCTGCTTACTTTAAAAGTTGAATCGTTCTTAGCCATTTTTCTTGCCCCTCCCCCCCCATCCCTTTGCCTGGCATTCTTCCCAACATGTTTCCATATTGTTATCCACATATGGGGAGTGGGGTGGAAAGATCCTAGATTTTAACCTGGGTGGGATGGGGGGGGGGGTCAATTTATTTTTCTTTCTTCATTTTTTTTCCCCCAATACCATCCTTCTAATTGGATAATGGATATGATAAATTTTTGTTTCTAAGGTTGATTTTTGATACTTTTGGCTTTTTATTGATAAAATTAGTTATCTAGGTACTTGAAAAAGCATTGCAAATTCTTATACTTATAATACATTGTAAAATGTCTATTTGTCTAATTAAGTATGTTTGGTTGGTTAAATGTCAGAAATGTAATATCTAATTCAGGTCATAATCAGTCCAGTTGATTCAGAGGTGACCACATATTGGTCAGTTTGTCACAGCTGAGTTAAATAACAGAAATAGAAAGGAGGGAAATAAGAGGTGTGACATCATTAAAAAAATGCTAATCCAATCATTTTTTTAATAGTATAATCAAAAAAGCCAAAAAAATGGCTGTATATGGTTTTATTGAAAAAAATACTTGCAAAATATTTCTTAATTCCAAAGTTTTACAAGTATGTGAATCAACTGATTCAAAAGAAAAACTACTTGCTCTTCCTCCTGGAGCATTATAGTTTCGTAACAAATTTGTTTTAGCGTGGTAGCTGGGTGGTGCAGAAGTGGATTCATGTCTTTCCCAAAGGCATTCGTGCAGAGTGGTTCACCAACTTCATTTTCCTTGTTGGCAATCACCAATCCACTCCATACAGTTATGTGAGAAATTTTCTTAAAATCCAAATTCAGGTCCAGTTATGTTAAACAGCAGAAATAGACAGAAAGGAAAAGAGATGATGTCATTAAAAGGTGTGACATCATTAAAAGAACATCTTTTCCGATCGATTCTTTTTTTTTATTACCAGCTGCTATGGTGTCATGATAGAATGTCAAAGGTCTGAATATTTGTATTGAAAAATAAAAAAAGTCAATTATTATGGCCATTTACGATCTTTAGTGAAAATTGTACTTGTGGAATAATTCCATGTTACAATATCTTACAAGTATGAGAATGAATTGACACTAAGATGGACTACTTGATCTACTTTCACCTCCTCCTCCTACTACTACTACCACAAATGGTGGACATATTGTTGAACTTATGGTTCTTCTTATTTTAATGACTACATTTCACCTACATAGAGATCCATCAAACTTCATGTAATAAAAATACATTTAAAGAAACTGTACCTTGTTTACAAATGTCTTCAAATGATTTTTGCGAACTTAAATTGTGTTAGTGTATCCTATTCTGACGAAAAAAGAATTCATACACATTTTCCAAAGGAAAATTAACTTCTTCAATCAAATTTTGTCCCATCATTCTCTTCCAGTAATCCTGTTTGTACCATCTGTTTGTAAATTGGTAACTTTCTTTCTGTACCTGAATGAATTAGTCTGGCTGTCAAATTGCTTCGTCTGCAAGAATTACTACATAATCCTATCAACCAATGAAGATAATCAGGAGAATTTTAATTCTAATAATCTTAATTATTTTTTGCAGTTTTAAAACAAGTTAGGAAATTATAGAAATATACGAACTGCTCAAATGGGCAGACATTTTGAATTTAGCTTTGCTTTGCTCTTCGATCTTCAAAATTTTCCTCATCTCCAAGTGCAGGAATTGGAGGAGAAATCTCTGCAAATTTTTCTCAGGATTATTATAAATTGAACAACCCCTCCACCCTACCCAACCAGAAAAAAAGAAGCAGTAAATCTTTCGAAAACAAAGTTTAAATTTGTAAATAAAACAAGAATGAATTTCTTTCTTAGGAATCAAGTGGATGCAAGATGAAAAATTGTTTCCTCAAAAATTGAACGAGACTTATGTTCCAACAACATGCAGATCTCAGAAAGCTTTTTTTCTTTCAAGTATTCAATGTTGTTATGACTTTACATATCCTGGAGAGATGCTTATTCCAGTAATTATTATGTTTAATATTAGCATTGTAAATGTCAAAAAGGACTGGATTATTGGCATACAGGTCGGTACTTCTGCTTACAATTGCAATATTTGTTCACTCTAAGATTGAAGTACTGCTCTCTGTCCTTTTTTTCTTTTGACTAGTACTATACTAGTATTTGTATGATCAATATAGACGATAGTTGGTTCATTAGATAAAATGTGTATTGTTGAAGAAGACCATCTCCATAAAAAAAAAAAAAGAAGCCAATTTTCAAGTCTTGAAGAAGTTCCGCTGTGCATTGACTTTTTCTTTTCTCTGAGTTTGGTAGCAAAACTTTTCTTCTGATACTTTATCACTTGCATTCTTTTTCCTTTTTGTGCTCCACCTTTTTAGTCTATTTATACTCAGATCAGTCGTGGAACCACGTTAGTCTACTTGAATGTCATGTTTGGACGAGTGTTTTGTAAATGATTACTGTATCGCTTCATGGGAGTAGAGAATGTGTCATTTGTTGACAAGAGATGGTCTGGAGGAAGCCACGATAATTGCATTTCAGTAGTGGGCAGTAAAGGACCTGCATTGTTCGTATGCAATTACTTCATATGAACAATCAATATGTCTAAATTATGCCTGCTAAACATGTCTCTTATTTTGGCAGCAATGTTTGTAGATAGCAATTATGAAGAATTGAAATATGGGCCGCTCAGCGTGTTGCTGAAAAGTAGCGTTTGGTTGAGTGGCCAGTGCTGTTACTTGGTAGAGGAGGTGATTTGAAATTACGTTTGACACAGAATTTTCTGGAATTAGTTTGATATATTGATTAGAGATTGGGACGATTGTTTGGGATAGGTTCACCTGAACATTGTTTATATATTTTGCAAGGGAGCTATCTTCTCAGCAGGCATAATTAGCTGTTGTTGTTAAACCCTTATAGAACAAATGAAAGTAAAAAAAACTCTGAACATTCAAACCTGTATTTTATGAAATTTGACTACAAAGGGTATAATTGTGATTCACATTAATGGTTTACTATATACTTAGAAATCAATTTTTTTTCCACTTTTCGCAATTTAACTTTCTGAACACAATTTTCCCCTTTGGCTTAGCTTTCATTACCTAAATCCTGTCGTTAAGTTTTCTTATTGGTATGATTTGCACCTACTGACAATAACTTTTATTTCCTCCTGTGATAGTATTCTTTACATAATTTTCTCTTCTGGCTTAGCTTTCATAACCAAATTTCTGACTTTTGGTATTCCTTTTGTTGTTACACCAGTTTGATTTACATTTATTGATGTTAGTACTATTTTTCTTCCTACTATGGCATTCTTGAGTTAATTTTCCTTTCCGGCTTAATCTTGAAGACCCAATTTGAGAAATATTAGCTTTTGTTCTGTTTTTCCACAGTTTGATTTCCATCAATTGACAATAGTGGTCCCATAGGCATTAACTCTAGTTAATCTGGCAACTTCTTTAATCCAGTAACTTCTCTAATCCAGCAAACCCCCTAATCCGGCGTCTCCTTCAAAGAACAAAGATAGTGAACCGCTACCACAATTCACTATTTTGGCGACGGCCACTGGTTCAGTGTTCAAGTTAAGGTTGTAATTAGCAACATAAAAAGATTGAATATTTTTACATGTTTGTATCTCTAAAATGAATAAAAAAATTGAAACCATTAATATGAAATGATTGAATATTTTTTTTGTCGTATCTGACACTAATTCTTCACATGAATTTGTCCAGGGAAAACATTTGTTTTTTTTCTTTGTTGTTTAATCGGAAGATCCAACTACAGTGAAATAGGTTGTGATGAAAAGAAAGATTTGATTAAATCAGACGATAATTTCTACCAATTTAAATTGAATGATTAGATAATAATGTTTATCTCCCTTTTACCATGTTCATTGTCTACCCTCAATATCTCCCTTACAAAATATAGAAATAATGTTTTGGGGAACCTATTTCAAACAGTCACCAAAACAGGTTACAACTCTCTTTAACAAGTAATTCCAGTATGTTACAAAAGCACATCTCGCAGACCATCACTACAATAATGTTTGTTCTTCACTGGTTACCCCACACTTGTGAAGGTGCGAGTGGCCTTGCAATTAGCAACACAGAAAATGTAATCAAACTCCAGCTGAGACAGTTTGCATTCCTTCAGCACTAATATCCTTGGGAAAGGTATGAATACATCTCTTCTACTGGCTGTTGATAATTAACAGGCTGACTGGACTCTCTAATCATAGTTGATAATCTAGTCTCATAGATAAACAACTCTGATTCCAAATGAGGGGATGGAGTACTTTTGACGTGGCTGGATGCCAACTTGAACTTTCTCTCGGCAGCTCTTGCCGCCAAGCAGATGTATCTTTTTGCTTTCCTTTCAACTGCATCAGCAAAGCTGTGTTGGGCATCCCAGGATCTCCCTATGCCTCGTCATGACTTGTGCCCTCTGTAGATAGCTTTGGTTCCCTTGATCTTCTTTGAGTTCCGTAGAAGTTATTCTCTCCAAAAAATTGAGAGCCCAATAGGAAACCATCAACCAAAACTGCCAGTACAGGTTTCTTCAGTTTTTAAGTTTGTGCGGTTGGATATATATATATATATATATATAAAATGCATACAGGTCTCCGCAATTGAGTGATAGAACTGAAATTTTCAACATTTACTTTTGTCTAGAAAAAAAAGTTTTTTGTTCTTTTTTTAGAGATTCCCTCACCCCCAACTACATTTCAAGTTAAGGGTTCAATTTATGATGTAAATTTATGCTAATTTATATGTCAGTTTGTGCCAAGCAACATTAATGCTCGTTTTTGAATATTCAAACTTTTTTAGTGATTGCAGCGTAGCGAAGGGCAAGAGGAGTAACTTATTCCTTGATTGCCCCTTTTTTCAATTTTTCAAATGATCCCCCCCCAATATGGCATGCTGCCAAAAGATGTTGGTCACTTGATTGTTTCTATTGGGTGACTAACCATGGATGCATTTACTTGTTTAACCAATCATAATTGAAAAAGATACACCTAATGCTATATGCAAACTTGGGAAGCTGAGTTGTGTAATCCAGATCCAAAGTAATTCTTAGATCTGGATCCAGTTGGATACAATTAGATGAGGTTGCATTATGTGAGCCCATACAGGGAAAATAATGAAATAATTTGCCTAATCAATTTTATGTGACGGGCTATGTCTTGAAAAGCAAATAAGTTATGTCCCTTGACACTCAAGCGAAAATGAAATATGGTAAGTTTAAATAAGTACATGTGTCATAAGGCGGGAATCTGAGAATGTATTTGTATTGCACATCCTTCTTCATTCCGTGACCATAAGCACAAATATTTACATATATATGCATGTATTATGCCAGGAGTATCTATATCAGTCTAGAGGGTGTGAGCTCTATTCTCGCCATGGGTTTGCTCTTTTTCTGATCGCGATGGTAAAAAGCAAGTCAAAATAAATAATAATGGACAGTTTATGCCTGATATCCCCAGCTAATGCTTTTTTTTTATATGTACATGTTTTTGTGTTTGTATGTATGTGTATTCCAGTGCTCCTGGCCGTACTGTTTGATCTCCAGACTTGAAAATTGTTATCAGTACTCCATTAGGTACTTTCTGAAAACGTATTTTTTGATTCTTTAGAAAAAAAACATTTTTGATCTTTTTTAGGCCTCATTCTGACATGTTATCCTGTTTTAAACCCAAGTGATGTCATGAATAGAATTTATTCTGATCATACTTTTTTCTTTGATGGTATTTTTCTACACGACTTGAAATTTTGATGCTACAGTTGTTCAATTATTGACTGTGATGGCACATTAAGTAAATTGTGAAAAAGTTGCTTTGTTATATGGACACCCGAGGTTCCATTGAACAAAGTTTGGTCACAGCTCATTTAGAGTAATGGTTATCCAACTAGTCTCACAAACCCTTAAAATTGTTGTGAATTTGATTCTCTCAAGGTGACATACCCTACGGTCTTGTGCTTGGATTCAGCTATACTTTGTAAATAACTATATTGGGTTAAGTGTGTGTAAAATATTTCATATATGCTATTTATATTCTTGCTTTTGATTTAAGAAATGAAGAAGAGGAAATGGTCTGGTGAGGTTTCTGTCTTGAAGCTTTTTTTATTGCCTAGACAATGTAATTTAAATCTTTTCATATTGAAGACAACTTATTTGTAACTTTTCAAAAATAGCATTTTATTATTTTACCTCTAAAATATCTTTTATTTCTGTCTATTGTCCATCAAACTTAATATCTATGCATAGAAGTCTATGAATTTATTCTTGTTATCTAAGACGTCTGATAGCACTTAACTGACATAGGTTTCCTGTAAGTGCAGTAGTAAAAGTACTCAGGTGAAATATCCACTTCTGGAAGATGATATTTTTGAGGGAGTGGGTTACTAAGTGAAATCATTTGAGGAATCAAAAGAAATGTCTTGTAAAGCTGTGGCTCTAATTACTGAAACCATTCAAAGGTGGCCACTCTAAGTGGTCTAAAAACTCTTGCATCTGAATTGCTGACCAGAGCTTCCACCTGAATGGAAGTATTGAAACAATCTGACTAGCATTCAAAAGGTTTTCGGATGATTGAACTCTTTCTTCCATGATGTTTGGCTTGTTGAATCACTGTTGTTGTCATATTCCAACAACAATTTGTCCAGGTCATTCTTTAGGTGTTCTATCTGTGTGTGAAGAGAGGGATTCTTTTTTTAAACATCTTTTGTAAGCAGCAAAGTGACTAAGAACCGGTCTAGATTAAGTTGTCTGCTGAGTGTATTAATCAGATCAGTGAGCATCTAAACTTGATCAGGGTTTTGCTGATCAATGAAGCCATGGCGTAGAATTCTCTGTTCAACAAAAAAAGGAATTAAAAACATCTGCAACTTATGTACTGGCATTGCCACTTACAGAAAGAAAATTCTGTCTGCTATCATTGTTTACTTTGCTGTACTGGAGAAAGAATCCCTCGCTTCACAAAAGGAGGTGCACCTGAAAAAGGTTAAAAAATAGATTGGTCGAAGCATTAAGGGGACAGCTAAAAGAATTTGTTAAATCATCTGATTAACTCTTTAAATATCAACTCTTAAATTCATAAACCACTTGAATTTGGAAAAAACCTGTCTGCTATCATTTTCTACTTAGTACTTGAGAAAGAATCCCTCTTTTTACATATGGAAGTACACTTTAGGGAGGTCATAGAATAGATTGGCCAAAACTTTTAGGGAACAACAAAAATAAATGGTTTAATCATCTGATAAGTCTTTGAATATTAACTCTTAAATTGATGAACTGCTTGAAACCAGTTGTTTATTGAATAGCATGGAAAATAGTGGAACCTTTTTTGAATTGAATAGAAAAAAAATTCATCAAAGGGAGATAATCTTGATCAAATTTCTGTGCTGAAATCTCAACATCTTAAATATTAACATTTGACTATTTGTGATAATAAAGTCTACTCTTTTGGAGTTTGTCAATAACCTGACTAGCATTACAAACATTTAAGGCTTTGATGATTAAAGTTCAAATGTTTTATTTTTAAGACATATTTTTTGATTTTACAAAATTATATATTTATCAAAGCATCAAAAGATTCCAGGAGCTGTCATACGTTTCTGAGTGTACACAGTATTTTTAGTCTTAAACAACTGGCAAAAATAGACAACTTCTTTTATATTTATGATGACCATGGTTTTACTGGAGAGAGTCATAAAAATGTGGATGATAATGGAAATACCTAATCTCATAGCTTCAAAATAAGTTGACCAGTTTTAATGAGATTACATTATATTTTACATCAATCTACATTGCTTATGGAGTAGGAATAGAGCGCTTGCTTATTACGGAGACCAGCTCTTTTTTATTGGTCAGTCTTGGGAGGACACACTCTGTTGATTAAGTTTTATGTACTTAATCTCACAGAATATTCATAGGTATAGTGTTATAGCATAATGTATCCTATCATGACCAGAGGGGCATTACTCTGACCTAACGTGTGATCTTGTTTGGGTACAGATCAAAGCTTCTTGTTCAAACTATCTGTGCAATCGAAGATGAGAACAGGTTGTTTTCAGGTCAGTGAACTCTTTTAGGAAAATTCTCGTCTAGACTTACAAACAGGTCTATAGAGCTGGTACATCAAACCTTTGACTTCTTTATGTCTATACAGGAACTCCTCGATTAATGTCTGGGTTGGTTTCCTGAAAACCACCACTTTGACTGAAACAACAGTGGAAAAGATTTTTCGATGGACAAAATTCTATAAATCAAGGTTCGATTTATCATAGTACAGGAATTTTGCAACTAACTTATGTTTAATGTTTCTGATTACAAAGTTTAATCGTTGCTATAGGATTACAGTCCAAATCAAAGTTATGATGAAAAGTATCTAAGAATTAAGACACAGATAAAAACTAATCAAAATTAATAAAAAAAACAATACAATGATATTGATTGGAATTGAAAATAAAGAGCAAGCTCATATCTTCCAATGGAACTGAAACATAGATCCTAACCAAAAGATTGACCCTTAAAAATGAGAACCATGCAAGCAGCACAGGTGAGAATCCTGCTCAGCATCACATTGAGAGATCACAATACAGTGTAGTATATTGGAGAAAAAAAACAAAACAGGAGTCTGAGGCATCATAGAAACCATCAGAAAACTTGAATGTCAATGGGCTGGTCATGTTGTAAGACTGTTAGACAACTGCTGGACATTACAACTCACAACATGGATCCCCAGAGATCATATGCAAAAATATGGCCTGCAAAATATGAGATGGCATGACGAATTAGACAAGTTAAAGAAATTTTGATTCCGTGACACCCATGATAGATAGGTTTGGGCAAATCCTGGGCAAGGTCTATGTCCCATGATAGATACTAAAAGAATGATGATGGTGAACACAAATTGTTGTATCCAAAGATTTTACTTGGTTCTCCAATTCATTTTTCTGTGTTGTTTGTCGTTAAACTTGGTTTGTATAATTGTGCCCTATATTTTTTAAGAAAAAGCGTTTATACACCAGAAAATTCAGTACATTCAAAGTTTTCTTTTCTCATTATAAACTATCGACCAAAACTGTCTAACAGATTTTTTCCAGTTTTTTAGTTGGGTTGGCTTGCTGACTGGCTATGTATGTACTGGCTGCAATAATGGAGCCATAAGACTGAAAATTGAAACATTAACTCCTTATGTCCAGAAAAAGAAAATTCCATTAGAAACCATCAACCAAAACTGTCAAAATAAGTTTCTTCAGTCTTGCAAATAGTCTGGATACCTGGCTATGTATCACGAGTACAGACCATAACAAATGGAGCTAGTGGGATAAAAATTTAAACATTTACTCCTTATTATGTCTAGGAAAATAAAACAAATCCCCCCCCCCAAGTTTTTAAGGGATAGTTAATCTACAATATACATTCATGATAAATTGGCCCCTAGTGTGTGCTAAGCTGCAATTTTAGTGATCAAACAAGAGATGAGAGAAATAACTAACTTGCCATTTCCAAACTTTTCAGTTGATCACCCCCAGCACGGCATGATGCCAAAAGACATTGGTCACCTGACTGCTTCTATTGAGTGACTAACCAGAACTGTTTCATTAATGTGTTAGGCAATTAGTCTACTATTACAACATTTTATCTAGATAATAAAATATTTGCTTTGATTTCCCTGACGCATTAGTGTTTTTGATGTGTTTATTACTCCCAGATTCAATATTCACATTCTATATATTCCAGTTGATCTTATGACTTCTATATTTTGAATCTATGGAGAGCTAGACTGCTCACTTTCAGATCTGGCTTGCCTTTGAGCTTAGATCACAATAATGTTTTTCATGTTGAACCATGTTGATAGTTTTGAGCCTCTCCGGTTTTCCTCATGTCTATATCTACATATTTTCATGAATAAATCTACCTACCTATCAATGTACATGTATCTTGGTCTGCTCACACCATTAATGCATACAACTGTGTCCATATCTGCACAACTGTATGTGTTCATAAACCCACTCACACACACATTCTCTCTCACACACATGCACATATATATATAAAATGTATATATGTACTGTATATAGATCGGCACACACATGTGTACCTGTATGTGGTCAGAGGTGTTTGCCATGCATGAATATGGACATATTCTTATACGAGTACATATCATCATCTCCCTGTTCGTGTCCATTGTTGGACATAGACCTTCCCCACGATTCACCACACCTCACTAACATAAGCATCATGGAGCCAGTACTTTCTGAATATATCTAGCTCATCACGCCATCTTACTTTCTGTCAGCCACTGTTTTGCATATGATCTCTGGGGATCCACATTGTGAGTTGTGGTGTCCAGTGGTTGTCTTACATTCATACAGCATGTCCAGCCCATTGCCATTTGAGTTTTCTAACAGTTCCTATAATGTCACAAACTCCTGTCTTTTCTCTGATATACTGTGCTGTCTTGTGATCTTTCATGTGCATGTTGCATGGTTTTCAGTTTGAGGGGTAATCTTTTGCTTAGGTTACTATTGGATACATTTGTTGTATACCCTTCTTTTTAGGACAAGTGGGATTTTCTTGTTCTTGAAAGCAGAGCCTACTCTTCTGAAAGCTTGCCAACCTAATGTGATTCTTAGCTTCATTTCCTCTTATTTTGATGACTTCATTGAGGCTCAGTGTACGTTCTGCAGCTCTACATATGTACACTATGTGTACATAGATAAATAGTTACGTTCAAGTTTGTAGGCTGACATGAAGTTGATCACAGAATTTTTTTAGCTGGAATCTATGCCACACACTGTTCGATCTATATGATTAATATTCACCGTTGAATTAAATGCATCCACAGAGGAGGTGACTATGTTGAAAAAGAAATATTCATTATGTAAACTAAGTGCTTTTTTTATCATCAGGTTGCAAACTTATTGGAGTACCTATGCATGTATTTGATATCAGTTTAACCATCTTTCTGATTATGTCTGTGGCTGTGCTGTCATCGGTTGACCTGGACGTTATCAATGATTCCAGTTCTTGAGACAGTGGAGTGCTGTGGGCATGGATAATCAAGTCTTTTTGACATTCTCTGGCATCGGTGATCCACTCTCTCTAGCTGTTTCCAAAGGATCTGCAAGCTACTTGTGTTACACAGTGCCGTTTGGCTCTATCCTAAGAATGAGACTCCAGCTTTTTTACGAGAATGCTACAGTGTTGCTGGCTGTCCTTGATGTAGTCCTTAGAGCGATTCCGAGTGTACCTGGTGTTTCTACGGCCATGCGCCAAGACTTGGCTTGACATATGCAAGCTGTCTGTGCGGATCATGTAACTTATCCAATGGGCCTACTAGATCATGACCTCTACATTGTTGAGGCCAGATCTATCCAGAACTTTTGTAAGCCTGTTCAAATGAGTTTACATTTATGCAACTATTTCCTTATTCACATGAGTCCACATGCACACAGATACATAAATGCAGGCGTCTATCATCTTTTTAGGCATAAAAGAAATGACTCAGATCACATGAGTCCATTTAGATTCCCGAACTTTGCGCACTGATGGAAGTATTGCTACTTTATCTTGTGAATAAAACCTTAAACCTAAACGGACACCTAAATTTTAGAGTATTCATTCAATTCCCAAATTGTGCAAATTGCCACAAGATCAGATTAAATGTTGGGGCCCTCATACATGTAGGTGCCAAATAGAATTGTCTGATTCCCGCAGCTGATTTTGACACACATTAGATATCGGTGATTGACCACAACATTATCTCATCAAGTGCAATTTTGAGGTGCAGCAGGTCCCTGGGAACTAGGAAATTGCTGTCTTTTATCTATGATTGACTAAAGTGGATCAGATACTACACTCTGTTCCCAGTCTGTTGACTTATAAACCAGAACCAATAGTATGTGCGTTTATGATATCTGCACATGAGTGATTTGTCATATATGTGTATGTACAAATCTGTTAGAACAAAAAATAAAAAGTATATTTGTATACACACACGCACACATACACATTCGATAAAATTTCATATATATATATATATATATATATATATATATATATATATATATATATATATATACACATATAGCTACATTTATTGAAAGTTTTTGCTTATGTGAATTATCATTTATAAGCTTTTTTTCCTGTCTCACCCATTTGAAAGTGTACTTGTGTGTATGAATGTTACCATATATGTGTGCATGTATGGGTGTTGATTTCACATGTATATATCTCTATTTATCTTAATGTATGCTTATTTGTGTAATGGTGTGTGTATGCGTGTGTATGTGATTTGTTTGGATTAATTTCCTTGTCCTCGTTATTTTCTGTCTCGTTTTTTTTTTTTTGCTATTAGTTTCGATTTTTTTTCTCCCAATATTTTTTCATGAACACGGTCTACAGGCATGAAATTGTTCCGTGTTTGTCGCTCATAACCAAAGATTCTATAATTTTTCTGCCTTTTGTTTTTATAATCGAAATATTCTTTTTTTCTTTTTTTTAAGCGTATAATTGCTTTTCTGCTGAATTAATATGAATAACACTTCATATTTGAGGTAGATTTAATTTAAGAATTTTTTTATGTCTACCCATTGGCATTATATTTGCTGTTTAAATGTGATTGGAAAATGTGTTGATGACAAAAAGCAAAATTTGTTATTTCTGAAAGTGAGGAGGGAATATCTATGTATACATACTTATATATATGAATTATAAATTGCGTTATATTATATAGAAACTTATTTGAATTGATCTCCCCTCATCAGATGGATAATGTTTCACTCACCCCAAACAACGTAAATAGAATAAACAATTAAAGAAAATGGGGCTGCTGCAAGAATCAAACTTGCCACTGATTTGGCTCAATGGTAAGAGCATCGCTACATTGAAGTAGCTACTCTATCGTTGACAGGTTTGATTCCTGCAGCAGCCCCATTTTCTTCAATCGTTTATTCTGTCTATAGTGAGTGATATATTAACCGTGTAACAATGGGAGATCATTTTAAATAAGTTTCTATATAATACGATATAATGAAATTCATAATTAATTCTGTTGGATCAAATATGTCCATTTCTTGATACATTTATCTGTGTGTGTGTCTGTTAGTGGTTTTGTTCACAATACAATATTTGAAATATGAAAATATTCATATAAAGACCAGTGCCATCAAATTTGTTGGTTTATATGTCTACTCAGCTAAAAGAGTCACTGTGGAAAGAGTAACTTATACTCTTTTCCTCTCTAAAAAGCTGGTTAAAGAGAGGAAGAGGGTAAAACGAATGTGGTCGGCTGCTGTCCCTTTCTGCTTATGTGTAAGTACTGCAGCTAAAAATCTCATGTGAGCAGGACTGAAAAAAAAACAGAACAATTTCTAACTTATTTGACAGGTTTGATGGACGTTGAATTCCTGAAATTAAATATTAAATAGAAATAATCTGAAATATTAATGTATCCATAGATAACCAAAAAAAAATCCTGACATTTTTTTTTTTTTGGCTTGTATAGTTAAAATCTACCTCTGTATTTGTTGACTATTGTGTAATTTCTGCAGAAATGTTGTTTTTATTCGTGTCCGCCTGAACGTATCACTAAAAATCTATTTACACATTGTTTATATATATATAGATATCTATATATCTATATATCTATATATATATCTATATATATATATATATATATATCTCATGACTACTGAATAAATATTTCATTCTCTGGTATTTTCTGTGTAATAACATTAGCAGATTACAAACTAAATTTGTTCTCTATTTCTGGCCACGTTTCATTATTCAAGTTCTGACATCAAATTTTTGGCTTGTTTTTCCAACTGGACGCTTTTCTCCCCGCCTTCCTTGTCAGCTCCAACCTGATTTACTCGACTTTCCTGATCTGATTTCAGCTCAAAATCAATTCAGACTTGTTATTGATAATATTTTTCTCTTTTTAGGTCTGGGTTTTTGTTTGTTTTTGTTTTTTTCTTTTACAAACTTTTTCTGCCTTTTTTTTTGTGACAAGTGATGATTTTAATAATTTTTCTTAAAGCTTCGGTTTTGTAATTTTATTTAAAAAACAAAAAAAAAAAACAAAAACGAAAACGAGCCTGGCTGCTGCAGGGTCAAACTCCACTCCTACTGCTATTCTGACTGAAGATGATTCCTGCAACTTTCCCCTTCTTATATGTAATGAATAAATATATAAATATATATTTATAAGACCTGTCAGTATAGCACAGTTGGTAAGATAGTTTCTTACAAATAACTTGGTCATGATTTCAAATCACGGTAGGGAAATGTTAATTTTATATAAGGATTAGTCCTGGCTGTTGTTAGGGGGGAAGAAACAAAGTCCACTCCAACTTGGACTGGAGTTTGACATTACCCCACCCTCTCCTGCTCCTTGCCCCCTGCCATTTTCTTTCTCTGTGGTATGCCTATCTTTTATTCAAATAGTGACGCTCATCAAATTGAACACTGTATTCTATGGACTACAAGACGAATGGCTTATATTGATATTTTGAGGACTCCTCAACAGTCAATAATTGCACAACCATAGCATCAAGATTTGTCGTGTGAAAAAAAATCCCATCAAAGAGTAAATATGTTCAAAACAAATTTCATTTTTGATGTGTCTGGCATTTTCCACAGGAAAACATCAAAATTAGGATGGAAAAAAAAAAACCTGAGAAAGTAGATGTTACTATGTCTCTGTTTTTTTGTGATGAGGTATTATTTCTATTTATATTCGGGCCATTCTCATATTGGTTGTTTTTCATACAACGTTTCGGCCGTTGCACTCTACGGCCTTCATCTGGTAGGTGTGGGGAAGTAACGAACCAAACCCTTTATTTATCTGACGGGGGTATATTGACTGCACTCCCCTCTTAGCATTAGTAATATTATTATATTGTCTCACGCTAGGATTGAACCTAGAACCATCAGATTACTTTGCAGTAATTTTGTCTGATGCTGTAACCACTACGCTATGTGTCCAGAAATTAGAAATAAAGTAGATGTTATCAATAAACCTGTCAGAATAAGACCCCCCCCCCAAAGCTTCCTTTCAAAAATAGGAAAGAAAAATATTTTTAGAAAGGGGCCTAGTGGGGTAGTGATGCCAATTTTCAAGTCTATAGACAAACGGTATGGCCAGGAGTGCTGGATCACACAAACGCATAAACAAACACATGTGCATATAAAAAAAAAGGTAGAAATTTCACCATCTTTGATGGTTAGGGTTGTTCAGCTACTGCTCACTGCAACTTCTCTCAGCTCCATAACTGTCCATATTGAGCTTTGGTAGACAGCCCCCTAGTCATAATACCAGTTCATTGGACACAGTGTAATATCAACATAGTTTTTACAAACTTGTCAACCAAAACTGTGAGCATAAGTTTCTTCTGTTGTCAAGTGAATCTGGAGGACTGGCTATCAATCTATCGCATGTGCAGGCCTCACCGATGGAGCTTGTGTTACGATAATTCCAACATCTAATTCTTATTATGTCTAAAAAATGCTTTTCCTTTCTTTTTCTTTTTTTTTTTTTTTGATTTACCCCCCAAATAGTTTTCGGTTAGGGATTCAATTTACAATGTAAGTTTATGCTAAAGGGTTCCCTTAGTTTGTGTCCGACAGTGATAACACTTGTTTGTTTTTTTAAAAATTCAAACTTAAATAGCGATCAATGCCAAACAAACAGTAATTTGATTACATTATTTTCAATTTTTTCAATTGATCACCCCCCCAATACTGTTGATGGTTTCTATTGAGTGACCAACCAGACCTATTTTTTTTGTTTTTCAAATATCCATCTTATTAAGTGTGTATTGGAGCTGGAGGGTTTGATGCATTTTCTAGATATCTTTATTCAATATTTATAGCTGCCATGTATCCTGTCAGCTAATTTGAGGGTACAAATAGATAAACAGAATAAGGATTTTAGGTTTATATATATAATAAAGAGGAAATACCATTTCCTCTCCCAAACAAACAGCAATACACCACTGGTCTCATATACTGGCGTACAGCCAAATTGCATATTGTTATATCAGTTCTTGTAAGATCACCAAAGTTGAGTGATATCCAGCCTGGTTATTACCTTGATGGGTGACTGTCTGGGAACACCAGGTGCTTTATGCAGCAAGAAGATTTTTCTGCGGCTATCTCAGCCTATACTTTGCCGCTGATTAGCAGAATATTGTACCAATCTAGGGCCAGACACTGCATCCGGTCACACACTTCTCCGTGGAGGACACATGATAGTGTTCTCTCCTCAGAGCTGACACACTTATATCAAGTGGCAATGATGATGATGATGATGATGATGATCGTACTGGCATATGCGGTATCTCCCATCGAAGCAGACAGTCTTGCCCGTTGTAATCAGATCAGAATTGGTCACTGGAGCTCTGCGTCATTGAAGCATTTTTGGTAAATTACCAATGAGTTGGAGACGGACAAAATCATTTGTGCAAAACTGTGGAAAGTTTTATAATGAAGAGATTATGTTAGGGGCAGACAGAATTCCAAAGTCTGATTTGCTGTTGAAAAAAAAGAGAACAAAATACGAGTCATGCCTGACTTGAGTAACCAGTGATAAAGCCTACCAATCACCATCTAAGTTACTTCGATTGGACATTTTCAACTCATTTTCTTCCGCAGTCTGATCAGCACTGAAGATGGGACCAAGCCGTAAAATGTCAATTACCAACTGTTTTTTTTTTGTTTTTTGTAGGTTTTCTCAGTAGATTAGACGTCTGGTTGGTCATTCGATAGAAACCAATGCATGATCAATGTCTTTAGGCAGCATGCCATGTTGGGGGTGATCAACTACGAAAATTTGAAAAATGGATAATTAAGGAACAAGATACTACTCTTGCCTTTTATTGAGTTCCAATTAAAAAAACAAACAAGTGTGAACATTGCCATACACTAACTGAAGAATCAAATTAGCTTGAATTTACATTGTGAATTGACCCCCACCTTCCACCCAAACATTATAGTGGGTAAATATTAAAATTTTCAGCTTTCTGGCTCCATTTGTGCGGCGTGTATTTGTGATACATACGTATATACATAGCTAGAGAGACTAATTTAAAAACTGAAGAAACCTCTGTTCACAGTTTTGGCTGATGGTTTAGAGGGAGATGTAATGTGCAAACTTTTTACAGATGAAAGAGAAAAAGGGGAGGAAATAATTTAGCAAAATAAGGAAGTAAGAATAAACCGATTTGAAATGAATTCCATAATTATTAGCCATTTTTACATCTGAATTACACTTGAATTGCAGAATTTCTAAGATTTTACATGGAAACCAGATTAATAAACGCTTTTATGCAAATATTACACTACTGAAAATGAAATATATCCTATCATGTCAGACTATTAAAATGTGAGGAATTTTTGGTCCCAAGATGCTTGGTAATTTGATACCCCTGGCTGCTTCCCCCTCCCTTCCCTCTTCTTAGCTCTGCCATTGAATCTTCTTTTTTTTTTAATTTCTCTATATTTGTTACTGTAATACAACAAAAACAACACTTGTGAGCATAAATCTATTTCTGGTCCAATCAAGGCTCCAGTTTCTGAGTAATGTTTAATCAGGTTAAAATTGACAAGCACAAATAAAGATAAAGATGTCTGTTCAAGGGAGATAACTCGAGGAATAATAACTGTAAATAACAGGGTTTTCTCTGAGAAAATAAGCAGGGAAGAATACTTGATTTGTCTGCTTTCTTCTCCATCAGCTATAATGATATATCAGTGACAATACTTAGATATTAGTTCATAATAATAACAGATCTGGTTAGTGACTCAATACAAACTGTCAAATGAGTAATGTCTTCCAGCAGTATACTGTATAGGGGTGATCAATCAAAAAATTAGGAAAATGGATGATCAGTGAATAAATTACTTTCTTGTCTTTGTTGGCTTGTGATCTTCAAAAAAAAAAACAAGTGTGAATGTTGCTGGACACAAAGTGTGTGACCAAATTAACAAAAACTCACATTGCAAATTGAACTCCCACTAGAAACCTATTTAGTTTTTTCTAGACATAACAAGTGAATGTTTGAAATTTCTGGTATCTCTATTGCTACAGCCAGTTTCCTTATAAGGTTATGATAATTAGTATTTACAAATAATCAGCCTATAAATATCCGTACCTTGCACGTGTACCAGAATTAATTATCTTGAAAATTATACACAGAGACACACAAAGAAACATTGACACATAGACGTACAGAGACACGCACACACAGAGATAAATTCAGACACATAGACATACAAAGGCAGAGATCGATAATGAATCTGTACTGCGCAAAAAATAAAAATCACTGGAGCCAGCACACGTAACAGAACTAATTATCTAAAAATTATCTAGATCTTTTATCTAAAATTATTTGAAAAAAGAAAAATACCAATTCAAAATTCAGTTATTGTTTGTCCAAAATAACCATAGTTGGGCGGCTAGGCCATTCATGGGGTTACCGTGATTTCATTCTGTGAATTGGAAGTGGGTGACTTCAAGGGGGCCTTTACGCAAGTGCATATAAAAGCTGTTCGCTACTTATACTTTTGTAACTAGGGAAAGAATGGATTGCCAAAGCATTCATTCGAGTCCTACTTGACCATTTGGCAAGATATATTGAAATCATTTCCTATTAGGAGATAATACATCAAAATAAATGATACTATATGAGAGAAGTAATTTCTTTTTTTACACTGAGGCAATAAAATGCTTTCCAGTGTTTCTCAAAATTTGAGGGTCTGCTACTCTTCCAGGTAAATGCTAGGGGCCTTTCACTTTCTCTGGTGACCCCATTCCATCTATCATTCCTCCAGAATGGTTTTTGGCCTGAAGCAAGAAAACTGATTGGCCAATCCCAGGTGGTTGCAACCGCCTCCTCCCCTGCTACACCACCCTGTTGCAATCAAAGCGGTAGGATTAGGATCAATCAATGATGCCTGAGGCATCCTAAAAAGCAAAGCAATTTCTGGCATTATCCACATATGCAAATGAGGGGACCCCCACTTAAATTGTCCTTGTGTCACATTCTGCCCTCGTAGTCCGGAGGGGTTTTATCATTATATTTAAGTGTTGTTACTTCAATGCCATGTCTTAAGACAGGGTTTTCAAAACCTTTTGCCATGGTGAAACATCTTATACTTGAAAAAAATTGCAACATATTTCTCAAGTTTGGTTAGTCAGGCCGAATGAATAATATCACTCTACCACACCTTGAGATTATCAGTAACACATATAAGTTGTGGAAAGTTTTGTGGAAAGCAATAGAAGCCTTGAATATTATTGATGACATACTATATTCTCTTTTCAAAATAATGGTACTTTTGTTATTACCTTTAAGAAATAAAGTACTAACTATCGAACCAGACATTTCTCATACCACTAAATTCTTGCAATTATATTAAAAATGTGTTGTCTTGTTTTCAGGTGTTCGTTAAAAAAAATTATTGCAGAAATGATGGTTTGGTCCCGAATACAATGTTTTCTTTTTTCTTTTTAAAAAAAAAAAAATCATTTAACAACAAGTAAAATTATTTGTCGAGAAAGTTTTGCGTTCAACTTGAATTTCTCCCTTAATTATAAAATATCTTGACAAGAAGAATATAATATAATTAGTGTTTTGTCCTTTTGTTGACTTCTCAGAAGTTGTACAACTCATAGACATATATACAAAACTGCCTACATACACTCACATGTACAAATATATACTAGGCTGTCGTCGTTGTTGTTATATAAGATACCAAGGTGTAATGAAATTTTTTCTGTTAACTCTATCTGCCCAGCAACATGTCATGGTATGTCGTGTTTTTTTTTTCATCTTCTGAGAATGTGCGAAGATAGGTAATTTGGTTTATACCTGTGATTTGTTGAAGAACAAAATGCCTTTGTTCAAGAAAATGATATGCATTCAAAAGACAAGATAAGGAGAGTTTGATTCAACCTTATTGGGATTCTTCTGTCTAACTCCCCCCCCGCCAAATATTGCTAGTTGGAACAAAGCGATTTACTTTAATAATTACTACATATATGTAAAAA
Organism: Thysanoteuthis rhombus; assembly: GCA_963457665.1. NCBI lineage: Eukaryota > Metazoa > Mollusca > Cephalopoda > Oegopsida > Thysanoteuthidae > Thysanoteuthis > Thysanoteuthis major. The sequence goes on from OY735233.1 coordinate 14,257,632, forward strand.
AAAAAAATCAACAACCATAAATTCAATTATGTGCCCACCATCCTTATGTCCATATCTGTGATTTCTGATTTCAAAAGGTGGTAGCATTACTAGTTGTAGTTGTTGTAGGATGAGGAAGGTCACGCCATGTTATATTTTGTAAACCCTGGTTTTGTGTGTGATCTCTGGGGATCCACATTGCGAGGCATGATGTCCTTTATTTGTCTGCCATTCTCGTAACATGACCAGCCCATTACCATGTATGTTTTCTTATAGATTTAATGATATCTGTAACTCCTGTTTTTCCTCTAATTTGCTATGCAGTCTTGTGATCTCTCCATTTGAGGTTGAGCATGATTCTCTCATGTGCGCATTGCTTGGTTCTCAGTTTAAGGGTCAACCTTGTGGTTAGGTTCTTTGTTTCAGCTCCATTGGTGACTATAGGGAGAATGTATTGGTTATGTTCCTTTCTATTTTTTCCTTTTTTTTTAAGCTAGAAATTGAAAAGTTTAGCTGATTTTAGAAGACAGTTTCAGCTATTAATTACAATCTATTGAACAGAAAAGATGTTTTTTTAATGATGTCACACATTCTCTTCCTTCCTCTTCACAGAAACGGAACTGACCAAAAAAGCGTCTGAAAGAGATGTCTCGGACACATTTGAAAAACAAAAAAAAAATCAAATTATTATAATAAGGTAAAAGGCCATTAGCCTCAGTTTCCAGATGGAAATGATAATTCATGTATAGCTTTAATGAATAAACCATAGTTAAAGTTTGGCATGGCCGATATCAGAATCAGAATTATTTCTGAAAATATTGATATTCTTGGATGTAATGCCTTTTCACTTTGGCTGTTCCATGCTTTTGCAAGTCTTGCTGAGAAGACTTTTTTTTTTTTCCTAGCACCAGCGGATGTCTGAATTTGTAGTTTATAGCCGTGTCTTCTGGCTTCACTGCAGAGTCGGTGTTTTCTTATCAGGGTGTTCCGAGCAATGGATGTCTCTATTCAGTGTGTGTATGCTATTCCGGATTCTATGGAATCCCAATGGATCAGCACTTCTTTATCTGTTTTCCAGGGTCTGTAAATTGAGTTGTTTTAATATTTCAAAAAGTCTTTTGTAAAAACACAAAAGGCATTGAAACAAGATAACTCAATACAAGATGACCCCAAGCATAGACTGTGGAATGAGTACATCGTACCTCTGCAGATTAAATGTTGGAGCTGAACTAGAGATTCTGAGAGATACCAAGTATTACATACACCTCAGAAGGTACAGCATCTGATATGCTGTGAACATATAAAGAACTAATATGAGTACTATAGCCCAAATGAATCTATGTATAATCTCTATTTCTCTTCTGAAAAATTCAGACAGAAATATAATTCAGTTTGTTTCTCTTGGACTGTTTGGGCAAGAAAGATGATGTAATTTTCTACTGCAAGGGTCAGCAAGCCTTTTGGAGAGGTTGACCCGATTAGAAACGTTTTCATGTCTAGCAGACCAAGTTGAAAAAATAAACCAAACAATGATTATAGAAGGCTATGAAAATCAACAATGTCATGAACAACAGTTACAGGTTAGACAGCGCCATATAAATAGCAAGAACCACTTTAAAGGAAAAAGTCAGGTAAGCGAACCAGTCCTTACCGAGTATGATAGAATTTTATTGTTCACTGACCAAAGATTGAAAAGGGAAAACAAAGAATTTTGGTATACACCGTATATTCAAAGAAGTCGGTGGGCCGGATCAAATGAGGCTGGTGGCCAGATTTTGCTTGTGAGCCGTAGTTTGTTCTACCTGATAGAGTGAAATGATCCTTTACTCAATTCAGCTAGATGGGCTTATTAAACTCTTGTGATGTCTCTTGTCTGATTCTTCCACTGAAACATGAACTCGGAAGAATCAACTGATACATGATAGCCTTTGGGATGGATAGCAGAATAGAAACAATCTACACCTGTGGATTGAATTAAGGGTTTGCTTCCGAAATTCCCAGAAGGTTACTTCAACTAGAAGAAGGCCGAGGGGTACATCGGCCGAAACATTGTAACTATAACAAATCTGAGTAAATCAATGTCGAATTAAGTACTGGTATACCTTGATTAGTGCGGTGGACCCGCTCCCAATTTTTCCATACTGTTCAAGGTCTTATTATATTTGATGCATTTTTTTTTTGTCGGCTTATACCTTGTTATATTAATTTGAGCGGCAAAACCTTAACCATACTATTCGAGGTATGCCTGTATATCTAAGATTATTTCTCTTCAAGCATTTTGGCAAGAAAGCTGAAGAAATTTTCCGCTTAGTGGAGTGAAATGATCATTCACTCAATTCAGTGAGATAAGCGAATAAAACTGTTAAATTTACTGTACAGATTTTCTTGACGGCACTGAGCTGTAGAATAATTTGAGAATAAAAAAAATCTGTCTAAGTTGGATTGAATTCATCTTTTTATGCTATTTCAATTTCCTCAACTTATGCTAAGTTTTCAACACCTTTTCTCTCATCAGAGTTCATACATGTAGATATTTTTGGAATCGTGAATAGCCTAATGGTTACAGTGTTGGCAAGCAGAATGGATAGATTCTTTTTTTCAGTTACTTGCTTCTATTTTGTGCAAGTGTTATTTTACGTAAGAACTTTTTTGGAAAGGCATAAATTTGAAATGCCCTTGCTTCAAATCAAGTTTCCCACCCATTGTCTGGTTTCATCTGTAAAGCTACCATGAAGAATAAAAGAGTGAGGGTGATTCTGAGCAAACCTTTTTAACCATAATGTAATTTGCTATCAGATTTTAGTCCCCAAACATTAAAACATCAACGCCAGTGTAAGTTTCTCAGTTTTTAAGTGGATTTGGCTGGCTATCTGTATAATGGTTGCATGTATAGGCCATACCTTTCTAGCTACAGGGCTCAAAATTTGAACATTTACTCTTTAGTATGTCTAGAGAAAACATCCCTTTTTATATTTTGAACCCTTAGTTTCTAGGAAGGGGGTCAATTTGCAGTGTGAGTTTATACTAAGTGGGTCTCTTAGTTTTTGTCTGGAAGCATTTATTTGTGTTTTTAGTAATTGCTGCTCAACAAAAGGCAAGGGAAGTAACTTATTCATTGATAATACCTTTTTCCAATTTTTTAGTTGATCACCCAAACATGGCATGCCTCCAGAAGACAATAGTTACGTTACTGTTTTTTCATTGGATGACTAACCATACCTGTTGTTTTGCTTAGTTTCTCATTCAAAGAATCTTTTTGTACGAATGATTCCAAAGATGATACATTGTCTCTTCCCTAGATTTCCTACCTGTGTTGTCATTTTATATTCAGCTGGAAAATAAGATGGGGAGGAGGTTCTTTTCTCCAGTTATATTTGTATAAATACTGTAAAAATATTCATAACAATGGTATAATCATATGAATGATAGTTGATACAAAAGACTCCAGCAAAATAATATACAATATTTGGGTTGAAGTTGAGTAAAGGCTGGGGCTTAGGACCTTATTCAGAATTCAAGAATACTAATGAACAGGTCTGGTTAGTCACTCTATTGAAACTGTCTTATGACTGATATCTTTTGGCAGAATGTCATGTCAGAGATGATGATCAATGAAGCATTTATTTCTCTCACCTTTAATTGGGCAGTAATCTCTAAAAAAAGTCCTAATTTAAAAAAAAGTGTGAATTTTGCCAGATAGGAACTTAGGGACCAGGCATTTATTTACAGTGTAAATTGAACCCCTATCGAAACCTATTTTGGTGGGGAATTAAAAAAAAAAAAAAACGATTAATTTTTTTCCTCAACTAATAAGGAGTAAATGTTTAAATATTCAGTCCTCCAGTTTTATTGACGTGTCCTGTACACATAATAGATAGATAGCCAGCCGCCCAGATCAACCAAACTGAAAAAAACCTATGTTAATATCTACGGTTTTGGTTGACAGTTTCTGTTAATGGATAATTATGAGAATCTAATAACCTAAACAATAAACTCCTGCAAAATGATACGAAGTTGGTGGATTGATGTTCAGTAGCTTAGTCTTGTACTCTGAATAAGGTTCTATTACCAAATAAAGACATCTACTTTTCGCAGACTCACAAATACTTTCCTTTTTACCTCAACTCATATTTCATTATTCCACTGATTTCATTCCATTAATTGTCTCTTGGATAGATTTCCTTCATAGGGTGTCATTAAAAATTCAGGAGGAAAACAAGATTTTGAGAGTTTTATTTTTATATATATATATATATATATATATATATATATATATATATATATATATATATATATATATATATATATACTATAAAACCTACATCTGTGTCAATAGATAATCTTGTAAATAGTAAAATATGTATTAGACTCCAGCAAAATAATGCATAATAGATGTGCTTAAATTGGTTATGTTTGGCTCTTAGAAGCTTATTCAGAATTCATGCATACTCATGAATGAATTATAAATTGCGTTATATCATATAAAAACTTATTTGAAACAATCTCCCGTCATTATATGGTTAATACATCACTCAATTTAGACATTGTAAATAGAATAAACAGTTGCAGCTGCCCCATTTCCTCTAATTGTTTATTCTATTTACGTTGTCTTAATTGAGTGATAGATTTACTCTGTAATGATAGGAGATCATTTCAAATGAGTTTTTATATAATGTAACACAATTCATAATTCATTCTGTCGGACCAAATATGTCCATTCCTTAATATATACTCATGAATAAAGACATTCATTTTTTTTTTCATTCTCACTCAATCTTTTTTTTACCTGAACTCATATTTTACCTTATTAGAAACTGTGTATCAAAATTGTCACCAAAGGCTTCTTCAGCTTCAAAATTGGTCTGTCTTGCTGGCTATGTATATATGTGTATATCACATGTACCGGCTGCGCTATTGGAGGTAGAGGGCTGGATATCTAAACAGTTACTTCTCAATGTGTCTGGAAAAAAAGATAATTTTTTGGATGGTTTAATTTACAATGTGTGTTTATGCTAAATTGGTCCCGTAGTTTGAGTCCTGCAGCATTCATGCTTTTTTAAAGAAAAATTCAGACTTTTTTTAGTGCTCACGGTCCAACAAAAGGCGAGAGAAATAACTTATCGATTGATCACCCCTTTCTCCAATTTTTCAGTTGATCACCCTTAACATGGCATGCTGGGGAGAGAATTTTGGTTTCTATTGAGTAACTAACCAGACCTGTCTTTTTTACTCTTCATTTGATAGTCATTGGTTTATAGAAATTACCATGAAATCAAAATATGTTCCAAACAGTGTTTTAATTTTTGATACGAAGTGTTGCAACTGTATTAGGTATTGGTTAATTTGACCATAGTTCCTTGTGTTTGTTGATTTTTATGGGAGAACTTTCCGACCCTCTTCAGGTGCCTTATATTTTGGAATGTCCTACCACTTCCACTTATACTAAAGGCTCACGAGAGTTAGGTGATGGGATGTAAAGACGGTTAATTTGTATTATTTTACTTGGGCAATTTATCATAATCCACTTCTAAGCCCACCAAAGCTTCACCAGAGCCACATTAGCCATATATTTCAGGAATATGTTCCCTACTCTACCCATTGCCAGTCTCTCACAACGCTAGATGAGAGGTTTGAAGTTCCTGCTTGTCAATGGAGCCTGAAAAGCCCAGCCTGCACTGCTATCCAGTAGCAGGGGGGGTGCAGGATGGGGGAGGTGGATTCATGCCTTTTCCAAGGGAATCAATGGAATGTGAATGCTAAATACCATGGCTGAAATTTAAACTCTGTTTGCTAATTTGATTCTCCTTGCTGTTAACCTTAAGGCCACCCTCACTACCATCATAACACTGGTGAAAAAAGTATTGTGTCTGTCTCTTTAGAGATAACTCCCATTGTAGAATGAACTGCCAGTGGTAAAATATTGGTTTCTTTTGCACGTATCAAATTACTGATCCTCGGAAGTTTTGAGTCTCATTGATTCATCATTATCATTCTTTTATCGTCCGTTGTTTGACATGGACCTTCCCCAGGATCTGCCATATCTCTCTATCATGGGCATTGTGCAGCCAGTATTTTCAGAATCTGTCTCATTTGTCTCTCCATCTTGTATTCTGCTGGTTACGCTTTTGTATGTGATTTCTGGGGACCCATGTTGTGAGTTGTAATGTCCATCAGTAGTCTGCAATTCTTGTAACATGGCCGGCCCATTGCCGTTCAAGTTTCTAAATAGATTCCATGATGTCTCGGATTCCTGCTTTCTCACTGAAATATTGCGCTGTCTTGTGATACCTCCATGTGAGGTTGAGCATGATTCTCTCATATGCGCATTACATGCTTCTCAGTTTGCGAGTGAGACCAAGAGATTATTCTCTCAAGAAGAGTTTTCCACATTCTTTGTTCATACTGGGAATCAAACCTGGGATGTTCTGAGTGTGAGGCGCACTTGCTAAACATTATACTACCCAAGCAGACTTGTTACACAAGTAATGTAAATAAAAAAGTTTTGTAGTCGAAGAATGTGTAGTCTGAGGATTGATTGAATAATTGATTTATAATGTCAGATATTGCAACAACTTTATTTATTTTTACAGTAGAATCTTTGTTTCTTGGACATTTTTTTGACTCTTGTGAAGACAGTTCTTTTTTTAAATGTATTTTGTGTATTTGATGTATTATTGGTTGGATATACATCAATTAGAGACCGTCAACATAGGTTTCTTCAGTTTTGAGGCAAGTCTGGTTGGCTGTATCTATTCCGTATACATACCGCACCAATGGATATAGAGGGCTGACAATTTAAAGATTACTCTTTATTATGTTGAGAAAATGTTGCTTTTTTTGTTTAAATTTCACTCCTAAGTTTTTAGTTTGGGTTTCAGTTTAGAATGTAAATTTATGCTAAATAGATCCCTCAGTTTGTGTACGGCAGAGTTTACAATCGTTCTTTCGATGTGATCAATGCTAGATTAGTAGCTTCACTGATTATCCTCTTTTCAACTTTTTAATTGCTCATCCCCAGCACGGCTTACTGTTTAAGACACTGGTAATGAGACAGTTTCTATTGAATGACTCACCAGACCTGTTCTTTTTTTAAATCTGTTTTGTGTTTGGTATGTATTACTGGATTGATGTACATTAATATTTTTTTCTTTCCCCGATAAGATTTTTGTTGGAATAATCAATGAAAAATCTTTTAGTTAATTCAGTAGAAAAAAAAAAAATTTGGTAAAGAAAGAAAAACAAGGAATTCACGATAGTCATGGTTGTAGTAGCAGAAGTGGTAGGAGAAATTATACTGCTTCGGTTGCATGATGGGAAAAACACTGGAAATACGTATCATTCAGTTTCAGGTCAACTGCGTAAAGTTCGGAGAGTGTCTCACAAATGAATTTTTGTCAATTCGGATTTTATTCTTACTCTGAAAAAATTTATCTTTTCTCAAATTTCAAATCTTTTTTATCAATTTTTTTTTTCAATTTTTCTGCGGCCATAAATGCAGTTCAATGGTATTTGGTTTACCAAAACTGCGAACATAATCGATTATTGCTTTCTTCAGTTTTTAAGTGGTTCTAGTTATATATTTACTGAGTGTACAAGCCGCACCAATACCGTTAAATGTCTGGAAATTAACTCCTTATTATGTGAGGAAAAAAGTTTGCTTTTTAACTAAGGTTTCTCCCAAAATATGTTTTTAGTGGGAGGGTTGATTTGCAATATAAATTCATACTAAATTGATCTCTTAGTTTATGTCCAGCAGCATTCATGCTTGTTTTTTGAAAGTTCAGGTTTTTTTTAGTGATCATTGCTCAACAAAAGGGGAGAGAAGTAAATTATTCATTGATCATCCCCTTTTTTTCAATTTTTTAATTGATCATCCTCAACACGGCTTGCTGCTAAAGACGTTGGTTGTGATTGTCTCTATTTGGTGACCCTATTACTTTGTTTTGTTTGTACATCCAAATTGGTGCTCAGAGTTCAGGGGCTTGAAATCGATTTAGCAGTAAACTTTTTTTTTGTTGAAATCATTCATTTTGGTGATCTACTTTCATTTTGACCTTTTTAAGAACGGAGACCTCTCTGCAGATATCTGTTGGGTGATGATAGCTATAATAAAATCTAATGTGTTGAACACTATTAATATTGATAGTGCCTCCCTCCCCATTCAGCGACCCTTGGTCTTTAAATTTTGGTATTTTCTTTGATCTGTCTTATTATCAGTGAAAAGTGTGATGGTCTGGGGAAAGTGGTGTTGGCAGCTGCGGCAACTTGCCCACAAGACCTATTATTTTGCTGTAATTATTTTATTTAATATTAGAGAGCATGGAGTTCAGAAATGCTGCTTGAACACTTGCCCTCACAGACGAATAAGAAAAAGAAATTGAGAAAAGTACGTAAACTTAGGAGAACCTGTATCAGGCTGTACTGTATTTATTCACTTCAGTCATCAGGGCCTCTTCTGATAAAACAAACGAATTCACTACGTCAATTCACAGATAGTTCATATCTTCCTTTAGGCTTCAGCTGTACTAATACTCCTCATTCTATTTGAAAGCCTAGTTTATGCCCAGCTGCTATGATTACTGTGCTAAGAATGCATTATGCTAAGCAGAAGTCACCTTTTATACTCAGTCTTTACTCCAATTATCAGCACCAGATTTGTGCTATTAGTATCATTAAAGCAATTATTTTTCGTTCATTTCTACTATTAGATGAAGTATTGTACTCCATGAATACCAAAATAATCTCAGATTTGCTGGCAATATCATCCTTTTTGCTGAGAACCTTTATGGTCTCCAACTAATGCTTAAATTGAATGAAGAAAATGAAATTTTCAAAAGATGAAGAAAGCAAGTAAGGAATCACTCAAGGTTGGCAAGCTTTTAGAAGAGCAAGCTCAATTTTCTTAGTAGTCCTGAAAAGAAAGGTAGATAACCAATGCATCCTCAAGATAGTCACCTATGGAGCTGAAACTACCAAGAGACTGACTTTCAAACTGAGAACCATGCAACGTGCATATTAAAAAATGAGACTCAACATCACAAGGAGGGATCACAAGACAGTACAACATATATAACAGGAGTCTGAGATATCATTGAATCAATTAGAAAACTCTAATGGCAATGGGCTGGTCATGTTGTAAGAATGGCAGACAACTGCTAGACATTATGACTATAAGTCTGTATCCCAAGAGATCACATGAAAAACTGTGGCCAGCAAAAAGTATAAAATGGAGAGAGGAACTAGACAAGTTCAGAGAGTATTGACTCTGCGACACCCATAATTGAGATGTCTAGCAACTTTGGGGAAGGTTAATGTCCAATGACAGACACTTAAAGGCTAATGATAATTTGCCTTTATTTCAATTTTTGTTTGTTTTTATCTCAACTCAAAATAAAAAAATTAAGATGGAGATAAACAAGCTTGGCTGTGCTAAGGTCAAACTCACTTGCTTCATTCATCACCATCATCATCAGTATTTTAATGTCCGTCATTGGACATAGACCTTCCCAAGAATATGCCAAACTTCTCTGTCATGGGCGTCACGGAGCCAGTACTTTCTGAATTTGTCTAGCTTGTCCCTCCATCTAATGTTCTGCCGGCCTCGGTTGCGCATGTGATCACGGGGGATCCATGTTGTGAGTTGGGTTGTCCATCGGTTATCCGCCATTCTTGCCACATGGCCAGCCCACTGCCATTTGAGATTTTTAATGGATTCTACTATGTCTCTGACTCTTGTCTTTTCCGAATGTACTGTGCTGTCTTGTGGTCTCTCCATGTGAGGCCCAGCATAATTCTTTCATGTGCACATTGTATGGTTCTCAGTTTGCGGATCTGTCTCTTGGTTAGGTTCCATGTTTCAGCTCCGTAAGTGACTATCGGGAGGATGCATTGATTATACACTCTTATTTTTAGGATTAATGGGATCTTCTTATTTGAAATCTAAAAAATAAACAGAACAGAATTACCTTCTCCAAACAATATTATTGCCTATGTCTTAATTCAACTCTTTTATTAACTGTTCCTGTAAATCTGTATATTGTTTAATGGTTCTATTGTTATATAAACTATTCTAATAACATCCTTAGTAGCATGGTAATTTTCAATGAAAAGAAAAATAAGATATGTGTACAATATGTATATCATGAAATAATAATTTTTCATAACTGAAGTCAATGTTTCCAAAAAAATGAGAACTCCGAGACAGAAGTTGTCACGACATGACGTGATGGAATCACTTTTTCTTTTCCATTCTCTGTTATTCGTTCTGAAATTTGCACATCTTGAATTCCAGATCTGACTAATCGTGATAATAAAGTCAACTGTGTGTAGAAGTTTGACAATAGTCGTCAAAATTGATTTAATGAGAAAGACAAACTAAAATCTGCCTTGCTATCTGAACCAGAAAGATTGATCAATTGTCAAATAGTCAGAGTTTGAAGTTTGGTCAGCAATTCCATTAACCATTATGTCATTCAAACTTCCCAAAGCAACAAAAAAAAGGAGGAATAAAAATAGTAAAAGCACATGGTCCTCTTTCACTGGCTATGGCTTCAGCTTTCCATACTTGGGCTGAACCTTTCACATTACTACTTAACTTGGCCTGTTTGTGGTATGTGAAATAGTCAAATACCTGAAGTGGCTTAATCCACTTCATCCTATGCTATTTTACCCAAAGCTAGGGAGAGAGCTGGATTCATGCCTCTCTTAAGAGCATTTGTGCCAAGTGAACACAAGCTGTCCCAGCCAGGTTTTGAACTTGGCCTACCGATTTCATTCTCTGTACTGTTGTTTTAGAAATTCATTGCAAACTTATAGAGATATTGTGTGGTGTGTGTGTGTGTATATATATATATATGTGTATATATATATATATATATATATATATATATGATGCAGGAGAGGTAACTCTGGAAAAAAGTTCCCTGGATCTGCCCCAAAATTTAATCATTAAGCCCAAGGTTCAACCTTCCATAAAACTTAATAATCATTGAGAACTTTCAGAAATATTACGTGGATTGATGGACAGACACAAGTGAGTATATGTCTCTTCCAATTTCATCGGCAGATGAAGATGCTTGTCAAATTTGATATAACTAGGGCGTGCCTATTCAAATGTTGCATCTGGTTTATGAAAATCTTCAGAAGGTTCAAACTTGAAATGATGAGGTGCTGCTCTTTATTCATTTAGGATGTTGTTGATAGCAACATCAAAACAGAAACATCGCTGTTAATAATAACAACAATCAAAATATTATTTCCTTACCTAATGCCCTGTAACAATAATTTACTTTAATCACGCAAGAAAATATGACAAAAAAAGTGATTCTCTTTTTCTTTCAATTCTATTCTAAAACCTCTTTGAAATGATTAAAGACATACATAGTGTCATAAAAGTGCCACTTTTTATGATTACATAATGTGTTCATTTTAGAGCAGATTTTTATTCTAAATCAAGAGCTATCCACGTATCAAGAACCACTGACCCAAAAGACTTCAAACTTGACACTGCTATGTCCGGTGCATGGACCAGCATATCTGGCAAATATCAACCTCCTACAACGGCCAGTTGTCAAGCTACCTCTATGCAAAAACACACACACACAAAGTCTCAAATTATGATTAGATCTCAACAAGAACAGAATTCTAATGATGCATTTCCATGTACCAAACTTTAGATTGGGGGTGGTGTACTGTGAGGAGAACTGGGGGTGGGGGCAGTGAAAAGGCAACTGTAGATAAGGAGAGAACCCCACTCATCCTTTTCTGGCTCATTGGCTCTGATTAAAGTGTAGTATCTGCACCATAGCATAGACCAAGGTGTAGAGACTGCTACTAAATATCCAATAGGCCGGAGGAGGTTGGCAGGTTTTCTCAGTTCGAGCGTGCTGGTAAAATGTCGTAACCAATAAGGGGTACTGAGGCTTGGCATTGCTAAGTGCATTGTGGCCTATGGACTCGTCTTCGGTCCTCAAATAAATTACTTGGCCCAGTCATGGAGAAGCAGTTTATCTCGGAGCAGTGCTATCCCATTGCACGAAGAGGAATAGGTCGGACTTGTCCTGATACTTTCATGACTTAGGTTGTCAGGACTAGAGCAAATTATATAGGTGCTCTATCCCACAGTAAACTTTAATTTGTGTTACCTCTTGCTGTTGTGGGAAAGCGAGTAAATAGGGATAAGGAGAGAACCCCAGAAAAGTAAATCTGCAAGCAAGAGAGGACTCCTGAAAGGGAAAACCAGGATAAGGGTGACTGCTCAAAGGGAAACTATGAATTATATCATAGAACAATTTTAATCCCTATTCTCATGCTTATGACTGCTGATGACATCATTTTTTGATACCATTCTCCAGTGTTCTTTAATTGCATCACTATTACATTATACCAGCTAACTGGGGATCGACAAAGCGAGTAATAGAGATGCCTGAATGAATCTGAAAACAATATGAATTCCAACATTCAGAGCAGATTCTGGCTCTGGTGAATCAATATTCATCTTTTGAAGCTGTAAATAGCTCATGATGCTCAGTGTCAGATTATTATGGCATCTTGCAATCAAAAAGAAAACGTTGGGAAGAACGGTAAACAAAAATGTATCGAAAGAGAAACAAAGGTGAATATAAAATTAAAAATGAACAATCCTGGTGCCTCAAAAAGAAAAAAATCAGCTTTTAGCTATTTTTTGCATATCTCACTCTTGCAATCTAATAGCAGAGCTGTAAGTCGTTTTGGAAGTGCAAAGATTGTATTGATTATCTTAGAATAAGTTTGCCTTCAATTTCTCTTAATTTAGACTATGTGTGAATATGTGCACGGCAGTTAGTGTAGATATGTGCGAAGGTGCATATGTGTAAGAATATAGAATATATTTGCATATATGGAGTATGTGTGAATATGCATGCATAGGTATATACATAGATATGTGTTCATACATGTGTAATGATGTTAGTGGGTATATATGTATGTTTGTGTATATTTTTGCGTAAGTATATATGTAGATATATGTTCATGTATGGAGTATGTGTGGATGTGTGCGTAGTAATTTGAGTAAACGTGTGTATGTTTACCTGAGTAGATATGTATGTGTGTATGGTTATATGAGAAGAATTTCCTGTGTATGGTTATGTGAGTGAATTTTTCTATTCGTATAGTTATGTGAGTGTGCATGCATATGTGGTTACGTGAGTGTGCGCGTGTGTGTAGTTAAGTGAGCAGATGTGTGTGGTAACGTGAGCAGATGTGTGTATGTATGGTTACATGAGTAGTATGTGTGTATACGTATGTTTATGTGAGTAAATGTGTATGTATGCTTATGTGAGTAGACGTGTGTGTGGTAACATGAATAGTGTGAAAGTGCATATATGTGTTATGTTTCTGTAAAATCATATACTCGAATATATGCACGCACATGGATTAAGTTTGACTTTCCATAGTAATGTGTGTTAATGTATGCATGTATGTGTTTATATTTTTGTGTATGCATATAGGAATACGTATCTATATATTTGTCTCTACCTGTAAGGAAGTATTTTCATCTATGTATGTTTTATACATATATGCATCTGTGCGTATATATATATACTTTATATGTATGTCAGTTTCAGAGTGAATAGTGTGCATTATTGTAAGTGCGTTTGTGTGTGTGTGTGTCAGAATCAACTTTCTTTATTGCTGCTTACCTTTCAAATATAAACTTTTACTAAGCCTGAAACCACAATAATACGATTCCCCATGAGGCTCACTCTATAGTGAGTACCTCAGTATAGGGTTATTAAATGCATAATGTAAGTGATTTTACTATAAAAATGCATCGAAAATAAGGGAAAAGGGAATGTAAGTAGTCAGGAAAAATTACAAGTTTTCCTGAGAAAATGGGGCTAATATATAATCTATGTGGTTAGATTTCTTTTCTTTTGTAGGTATGTGTCCAAGTTCAATTTAACTTTTAAATCTATAAAGGAAAAATAAGTCTTGAATAAAAAGTAATGGCTTCTGAATAAAGTTACTTCCCTTGCAATTTTAGATAATTGAAAAAAAAACCTTATTCAATTCATGGAAGAGTTCTGTTTTTTAAAACCTTTTTCATTGAAGAATTCCCCTGTGTACAGGAGTGGTTTCAAGTGGTCCATGAGAATTTTCAGAACTAAAAGAGTTCTAGATTTGTAGACCACCCTGTAGTGATCAAACATTCTTGCCAAGATGTGTGAGACTTGTATGATAACCCTTATTCTTTTGCAACTGATCAGAAATGTGTATGTTTACAGTAAAGCAATTTGGTGATTCGGATTGTGGAGATTAGATAGCAGCTTTCTCCACTGAGTAACATTGTTGTTTTTCGTCTGCCATAAAGCAATGCGGTTGAAATGTTGCTCGAAATACTAGAAGCTAAAAGTGTAAGTCACTAGTGAACAAGATGGAGTGAACGGTTTCTGGATTTAGTTTTATTTATCTAACTTGATTGCCTCTTTTAGTCATGTTTTCATTGTGTCTACATATACAAAGTCTGTATCCAGCCATTTTGGATATATTGTGAACCAGTTAAGCAGCCTTGATTTCACCTATCAACCAATCAGAGGGAACCTATTGGGTAGATTCACTCTAGTAGGGTTACTCAGTTGGCGGTAAGATGCCATTAAGAGAATTCTTGCAGTGTGGGACCATCATATTCACGATGACAGAGCCTGTTCATTCTTGATGTTTTGTGCAGTGTCTTTTTTTCTTTTTTTTTTTTTCCTGTGTAAAACATCACATTAGCCAGGTTTGTCAGCTCCCTCACAGCTCAGATTTGGCTCCCTGAGACTTCTGGCTTTCCCACTAGAGATTTCTGGTCGTAGACAACAATGGAGAGGTCTCTCCATCATAGTCAATAATTGAACAACTGTATTGTTAGAATTCAGTCATTTAAAAAAAAAATCCATTGAAGAATAAATATGATCAGAATAAATTCTATCTATGCCAACACTGGCGTTTTCCACTGAAAAACATCTAAAATAGAGAAATAAAAAAAAAACCCAAAACGTCTAGAAATATTTTGATTCTTGAGAATAGATATGTTATCAATAAACCTGTTAAAATAAGCCCCTCAAAAGGTTAAAAAAAATTCTTTTTCCAAATATCAAAATAAATGTTTTCAGAAGGAGTCTAGTGAAAATTTTCAAGTCTGTAGATAAAACGGTATAGCCAGGAGTGCTGGAATACACAAACTCAAGCACACATGAAAAGGGATAGAGTCCTTTGTCACTTCTGGTGACTTGGGTTGCTCAACGTGACTAGGTAGCTGATGGCAATCCTGAAAAAGGACTTAGCAGACTTTTTCTGTTTATATTAAATTTCAGAAGACCTTGTGGATTAACCTTGTATATTTGTGTCTGGATCCATCAAAATTTCTGTATGTGAATCCAAAGATGAAAGGGTATTTTTTTAATCTTTGCTCCAGAATAAATTCAATTCACTAAGAATTATCAAACAAAACTATCAACATAGGTTTCTTCAGTTTTCAGGTGAATCACATGCACACACCAATGTAAGTTTATGCTAAATTGATCCCTTAGTTTGTGTCTGGCAGCATTCATGCTTGTTGTTTGAAGATTATGTCGAGATTTCCTGAATATATAAATTCTTTTAAATTGAAGTCCTTCAGATTTCTTTCTTGTTTTGGTTTATCTTTAATTCCCATAAGAATGAAATTGGATTTTCTAGTATATCATTACATCATAAGCAACAAACTTTTATCACCAGAAATTGAAGTTTACAATTGATAATATTTCTTTTTTTTTTTCAAGTCCTTACATGAAGTATTCAGTATCTTTACTTATCTTACCATATTTCATTTATTTTCATACCAGATGTCTGGTGGCTATCACTGGAGATTGAATGACAGACAGCAAGTCTTATCAAATCTCCAGCACCTTTCTCGGTATTCTTCTTCTTCTCTTTATTTCTATTTGCATTTAGACACCAGTCACTTGGTGGTTACTGCTGGAGACTGAGTGACAGCAAGTCTCCTGCCCTCTCAACACTCTCACAGTTCACAACAGTACTGTGGATTACGGTTTCACTCCAGTTGCCTGGTGATTATTGCTGGAGGCTGAGTGACAGTAAGTCTCAAGTCTCCAGCCCTTCTTTTCACCTGTCACAGCAGTGCTGTGATTCGTGCCATTTTGACCAAGCTTTTCTCTTGGGCTCTGCTCAACCATTGCTACCAGCTGGGTCTCCTCAGAGAGTGGTTGGTCCCCAGTATTATTAATAAATATATTTTTTAGAGATTTCACGCCAGTAGCAGCTGGTGGTCTTCACTGGATGTCAAGTGACAGCAAGTCTCCTCAATACTCCAGGGACTGTTCTTATTATTGTGTTTGATTTCAGTGGTGTTGGATAGTCTTGGTTCTGCCACAGATTCCTCGTTCTTCAAGTCTTTTACATGTTCACCTTTGGTATTTGGTGGTTACTGCTGAGGACTGAGTGACAACTAATCTCCTCAAATCTCTAGCATCCTTCTCAATATTACGGCAGACTTTAAGAACGCTGTGATCTAATTCACCTCATCTCACCTCTATTGTTTTTGGCATTGTTTCAAGAATGAATAGTATCATAGGCGTGACCTTAGCGTTCATATTCCACACTTTTCTTAGTTCTTAGACAAGGTACTGGTATTTTTCCAATTCTTTGCTTTCATTAAATTTTTACCCTGTGACCTGCTGGCAGAGCCATGACTTTGCATTGCCAGGTTTTCCTTTTGTTATTTATGACTTTCATATATGGTCTTCTTGCTTGGATGGTGCGGTCAGTTTGGATGACCCAGAGTGACCTGTTCTTGAGAAGTAACATTTAATTTTGCGGGGAGACTTCAAGATAGCACATTATATTTGTGAAAACAGGAGTCCAAGACATCATAGAAACTATTAGGAAACTCAAATGGCAATGGGCTGGTCATGTTTCAAAAATGGCAGATAACCAATAGACATCACGACTCACAACATGGATTCCCAGAAACCAAGTGCGGAACTGAAGTCAGCAGAATGGTGAGATGAACTAGACAGGTTTAGAAAATATTGGTTCCACAATGTCCACAATAGAAAAGGTGTGGCGAATCCTGGAGAAGGTCTATGTCCAACAACTGACGATAATGATGATGAGATATGTTCAAATGTACCAAACGTTAAAATTTATTTATTAAAAATGAAGTCATCATTATTACCGATGACAAAAACCAACTAATTTTCAGATGCGTCCGAGCATCTCCAAAAGATACTTTTTGGTCATTCGGTCGGTCTGCTAGTTAGTTGGTCTTTTAGTTCCGATGTTAAATTACAATTTTCTGAACCGTATCACGCTGGATTGAAATGATACTTGGTCCAGACATTCAAGTCGAGCATTCTCATCTTCTTCCTCCTTCTGCTACTACTACTACTACCACAACTAGTAATGCTACTACTAGTACTTTGTTGAGAATCTCTTTTGAAGTTTTGGTTGACCTTTTAAGCCTCTCACCTATTTTTATTCTCTGGATCATGTTGACACCCTGAAACTGTGAAATCCGGAATAATGATTGTCTTTTTATGAGCTCAAGCGGTTCATCCAAAATAAATACAGGCAAACTCTGTATCAAATAGGTTGATCAGTGTCATTTTGCCGACTACATTAGCTCACTTAATGTCTCCGTCACATCTTGGTAATCCTGGCAATATTTCAAACTTTTTCCATTATTATTATTGCTTTGAAATTCTGCCAATTAGCGAGCGCACAATGACCTCTAAGTGTTCGAATGAAAGGCAGTCACACATTTCTCACTTTAGATCAAAAGCTATAAACGTTGAAGCTTAGTGAGAAAGGCATGTCGAATACTGAAATTTATGCCTCTTGTATCAAGCAGTGAGCCAAGTTGTGAACACAAAGTGAAAGTTCTTCAAGGAAATTAAAAGTGCTACTCCAATATACACCTGCATGATAAAAAAAGAGTGAAATAGTCTTATTGCTGGTATAGAAAAGGTTTTAAAGATTAAGGTAGATCAAACCCAGCCACCATATTACCTTATGGATCAGATGGTGATTAAGATATTTTTGGAATAAGGCATTCTAAGAAACCTTCAACCAAAACTGTCAACTTACGTTTCTTCAGATTTCATGCTGGTTTGGCTGAATCCTGCTTACAGGCTGCACCTGTGGAGCTAGAGGGCTGGAAATTTAAACATTCACTCATTATTGCATCTGAAAAAAAATTTTATTAATTTTTCACCCCCCCCCCACCACAAAAAAAGATTTTAGTCTGGGGTTAAATTAGCTGTGTAAGTTTTTGCTAAATCGGTCCCTCAGTTTGTGTCTGGTAGCATCTACCCAACAAAAGGTGAAAGAAGTAACATTCATTAATCACTGCCTTAAAAAAAAAAAATTAAATTGATCTCCCCCAACACGTTATGCTGCCAAAAGAAACTTTCTATTGAGTGACTAACCAGACTTGTTTTTTTGATTAATCATTCTAATGCTATTGCGCACTTGATAGACTTCAGTATAATGTAAACGTAGCTTTTATATACACTGGGGAAAAAAGATATTCATGTGACTCGCTTCTGTGTGATATTTGCTAGATTGTAGAGGTCTGGAACCAAACCTGTTATATACCTGAGATATGTCTATAAGCCTCCATAACATTACCCATGTGAAACAAGCCTGGCTGCTGCAGGGTCAAACTCCTCTCCTACTTCTATTCCAACTGGATATGATTACTGCAACTTTTGCATTGTATATATAATGAGGAAAAAATATTCGTAGACATGTAGGACTTGTCAATTTTGTTCAGTCAGTAAGAGAGCTGCCTACCTATCATTTGGTCTTGATTTCAAATCACATCAGGGAAATGCTTATTTTATATGTCGGTTCGGTTTAAACCAGACTAACAGTGAAGAATTCACTCCTTTAAATTAGGTGAGGATTATTCTTGTACATGTTACTGTGAAAAAGGTCCACTCTAGCCTTGGATTTTGACTAGAGTTTGACTAAATCATTGAGATAAAGAAATTGATATCTTCTATACTTTTTGCAAAATCTGCACAGGACCCTTACAATTGCAGGACCCATAGCATATGCTACTCAAGCCTTTTTTTCTCAAATATTTTAGCCAATTTTCAGGCGAATCTAGCTAGTTTTAGCCACCAAAATAGCTAGCAGTGCTTTTCAACTTGTTCTGGCATTTATTGAAGCCCTTTTGGGGTTGATAGAGAAAGATCTTTTATTTGGCAATACTGTGTGTAATATATCTGAGGTCTGCCCATAAACCCCAAAACTTTATCAATAAGAAACTTCCTGTGTCCAAGAGTGATAATGAGTTTTCTGATTGATTGGTTTTAACTATTTTCCTGTTCCCAGTTCTTTGGTATCCACTGACCTGAAATGCTTAATGTGATTTACGTTGGATTGTTTACAAGACAATTCTTGACTTTTATGGATCCATTCTAGACTGCTTCATTGACTTTTTTGCTGAAGAAGATAATGTTTGATGGTGTTTGTTTTACAGAATATCAGCCCTTTTATATATATGTGTGTATATTGTCTCCTTTCATCATATTCAACAGACAACAGAGAGACTAAGCCAATTGTTACTCTGTACAGAGAGTTTCAGTTTTTCTCCTTTATGCGTGGATTTCATGTGACCAAAACAAATGGTCTTCACATTTTATTGATATCTAAATACAATGGAAGAAATCTTTGTGCATATATGTGTATACACTGCGATTACTCAAGAGCCGGACATTGTATGAAGTTTCCATTTGCAGAATATATTAGTCAGCATACAAGGCAGTATAGAGTCAAGTTTGGGTTTTTTTGGATCAGTGGTTATCAAAGAATCTAATCCATTGCAATTATTAAAAAACTGGGAGTGTGTGACGTCAATATTTGCCTTAAATATCTGTCAGCACATAAGGCAGTGCTGTGTCAAGTTTGAAGCTGTTTGTATCAGCGATTCTTGATAAATCTAATAAAGATAAATAAAAGAGAATTATCTATATTTAGATTTTAAAAATTGACAACACTGATGAGGAGAAACCAAAATACTTCAAAGCTGTATTTTCGTGTGAGAGAAGGAAAATTATTTTACATTGCATTTATGGCAGACTGCTCCACATGCCTTTAAGTCCAGCCGCTTTCAAACATGCACCTTTTGACTGGGCACTACCATAGTACTTTAATTAGAAAAAATATACAGAAAATACAGATTCAAATTACGCTAGTCTATGACCTGTTTTTTGCTGGCAGTTATAAGTTTACAAGAATATGGTTGGCTAATGGCTGCCTCTCGTTCTAAAAGAGGTTAATACTTAGAAATAACAGGTTGTGTCGGCCACTCAATAGAAACTGTCTTGTACAGACACAGTAGGAATAGGTTGGGGAAGGATAGAAAATTTATTTATCTATTAAATAAGAATGCCTCTATTGGCATATCAGTATACGATTTACATTAAAAATGTGTATTCAACATTAAAATATACATTAATTCAAGTGATAAAAATGAATGAAACCTAATAAAAAAAGATTACAAGCTCATCAATACAGCAAAACATTTACTGGGCATATATTTATTTTTGTGAAAAAGTCAGTTAAATGAGATGGTGGGAAAGGAGAGAATAAAAAAAGAAAGAAGGTTGATAAGAGAGTGGGAAGTGAGAGGGGCTGATGGTTGCTACTAATACTATAAATGGGATGGATATGGCTCTCATTTTATGTAATATTTTTGGCATCAATTGTCTTTAATTCTGTTAAAAGGTAAGCTGCTTGTTGGGTTTCATCACTAATTATTCTTACTGAGTTTTGTAACATTGATGGAGTTGATATTTATTCAAGTCTTAAATTTAAGAATCTTTGAATTCCTAATACTCCCACAATTATCAGTATAATAGTCACTCTTAGGTTGTTAAGCCAGAAAGTCTCACTTTTTTTCTTCCACATACAAGTTCATCCTGTAAGCGGAATATATTAGAAACCATCAATCTGAACTGTCAACATAGGTTTCTTCAGTTTTTGAGCTAATCTGGTTGGCTGGCTATCTACGGATCGAAAAGACTGAAAATTTAAATATTTACTCCCTATGTATTTTTGTATTTTGACCCAACCAGTATTTTTAGTGGGGTTCAATTTGCAGTGCCAGTTTATGCTAGATTAATCTCTTAGTTTGTATCTGACAGTATTTATGCTTATTTTTTGAAAATTCAGACTTTTTAAGAGATCACTGCCCAACAAAATACTAGAGAAGTAATGATATTAATAATCATCCTTTTTTTTCCGAATCCTTTTATTAATCACTGCCTTCATGGTATGTAGCAAAAAGACATCGGATGTAAGTTTCTATCCAGTGACTAAACAGACTTGTTATTTCTTGGTATAAGCCTCTTTTAGATTCTAAAAAATATACCTATTATAGAAGTATCAAGTGTTGAAAAATAAAATGACATGATTTTCTAATTTTGTGGTAACAGAATTTAAAAGCAATCATTTTAATATAGAAACCACATGAATTGTTAAGCAGCCTAGATAACAGAATTGCTTTCCCTTCATAAAATACCCGTAAAGAAATTTAGAGGCAAAAATATGCCTTTTATTTTTTTCCTTAGCAAAAGTGGCAGGTTTGCTGGCTTGGTAATAAGAATTTTTGTAGTTTTTTGATTACCTTTTCAGATAATAAGTGAAAATTGCAAGTGGAAAATACACTATAATAAATACTAATCTTTATAACAAATATATGAAAGAGATGAAAAGAGAGATATCTAGGTCTGGAGTGAAATAAGTAAAACATATAATGATACCTATAAATGCTTATACATACAGGTATAAGTTTCTCTCTGTCTCCCATATATATAGATATGTCTCTCATATATATATATATATACATATATATATATATATATATATGTATGTATATATATATATATATATATATATATATGAGAGAGACAGAAACCTATACCTGTATATGATATATATATATTTTTGTATATATATATGATATATATATATCATATACAGGTATAGGTTTGTCTCTGTCTCCCATATATATATATATATATATATATATATATATATAAGAGAGAGAGAGAGAAACCTGTATCTTATATACATTATGTATATAAAAAATAGTTGGCTTTACAATGATAATAACTCACTTTTCAGATATTACTAGAAAAAAAATGCCCAAGAATCATATTTCATTTTCTGAAGTCTCCCTGGATGCAGACTTAATAATTTTGGAATCTATAAATCTAAAGTTTGCCTGAAGGAGGTAATTTGTAGTACCACATATTGGTTCTCAAAGCTTATCACCATTCCGAAGTGATGTGTTCAGTTTTAGTCCGACTTTCTTTTTTTTTTCATTTACTTTTTCCCTCTCTTATTATTTTTAGTAATTTTCTTTTTTCGTAAAAGTTCCACTTACCGTTTGCAGCTCTGGGACCAAAGTAGTGTAAAAACACTCATAGACTCTTAGATTACTCTACATTTGTGTGTCTTTTCCAGGGGGCGAGTTTCTCACCTGATAAATTTGACTAATGCGGTCTGCTGATAGTTGCCAGCTTTCATTTTCCGAAAGGAATAAGTTATAAAGAGAGTTATAAGAAAGTGAACACAGCTAGTAAATCCTTTTTTGACTCTGCCAACAGAATTAGAAAAAGGTATGTGTATTCACTCATGTCCGTCTGGCCACACATTTCCAGAATGAATCACAATGAAATTTTGTGGAATGGGGTGAGGGAGAATTCATCAAATTTTTTGGTTGGATGGCTGGGTGAGGGAGAATTTATTAAATTTTTTTTTTAGGGGGACTATTTTTTTTTTCTTTTTTTTTTTTTTTTTCTTCTCATTTTTCAAACAATCACTCATGTTTGTCCTCATAAATTCACCAAAAGTTTTCAATGAATTTCAATGACGCTCTGTTGAATGATGGGCCAAGCGCTGGGGAAGAATCGCTTGAATTTTTGGATTGATCCAGGGATGTTTTTTTTTTTTTTTTTTTCCATTGAGATATATTTTTCATTTTTTATCTCTTAAATTCATTAAAAGGAAATTGAATGTCGATATCAAGAGAAATGACTCCTGATGTGATTTATTCCCTTATGGCAAATTTTGAAATTTCTCTCTGTTCAATTCATTGAAGTGTTCAATTCTATCCATTGAAGAGCCCCACTATCAATACAAACAGTCACAAGTGATCCATGAATTTTAGAGTTTAACAATAGTCAGAGTATGGAGAATAAAACTTGCACATTTACCTCCCTTGCTTAATAGCTATATATGAACTGATTTTCATTCAGTTTTTATTGCTTACACTTTTTGAGTGATTTCTAGTTGGTTTATTTTTAGTATTTTTGCTTGCATTGCATTAAGTCTCTTTTATCACCATCAGCAATGTAATCAGTCAAGATTCCCTGGACCTTTCTATCATGGGCATTGTAACCAGTGCTTACTTTCTGTCTCCCACAATTTTGCATATGATCCCTGGGGATCCACTTTGTGAGTCGTGATGTCCAGCAGTTGTCTATCATTCTTGCAACATGTCCAGCCCATTGCCATTTGAGTTTTCTAACTGTTTCTATGACATCTCAGACTCCTGTCTCTTCCCTAATATACTGTGCTGTTTTATGATCTCTCCATGTAATGCTGAGCATGATTCTCTCATGGTTCTCAGTTTGAGGGTCAATATCTTTGTTAGATTCCATGTTTCAGCTCCATAGGTAACTATCGGGAGGATTCATTGGTTGTATACCCTTAGTAATAATGAAATAATGTTCAGCACTCTGTCTTCTTGAGGCTGATTCCCAAAGAAAAAAAAAAACACATTTTAGCAATTCTGCTCAATTAGAATTTGTATGAAACTGTACTGAACACTCAAATATCTTGTTTTGGAAGTTCTGAGATGAAGTATTTTAGTTATTCCATATATTTGAAGTTGTACTCATTTGAAAGTTTTTGCTTAGTTCTAAGCGACTTCTAAAAATCTGTGGTGTCTATAATTTTGAGGAGAGTTAATGTACAAATTTTTGTTTAGATAATCTAATCTCTCTCTCTCCATATCTCGGATGTTGACACAAAATTTTATCGTTTGTAAATCTGTAAGGGCTTTCTTTGTGGATTTAGATATTACACCTTGAGAGGGCTAAATAATGAATTGACTTTGTGTCAACACCAAAGATGTGGAACAGAGATAAGATTGTTTGAACAAAAAGTTGGTATTTCAAAAAAAAAAAACCTGGTCTGAATTTTTTTTTTTTTTGTGCACTGTTTTAATCGTAAAGGCAATCATGTGCTTGGATCTACTAAAAAATAAACTTCTTGGCTAGATTCTCAGTTTTGCCCCACTGTAGAGGAGAGTTCCTTACAACTTCATTATACAATGTGGAGTTTTTAAAAATAAAACGTAACAGGTCTGGTTAGTCACTTGATAAGAACCATCATGTGACCTACATCTTTTGACAGCATGCCACATCGGGAGTGATTAATTGAAGCATTAGGTGATCAGTGAATGAGTCACTTCTCTCAACTTTTGTTAGGTATTAATCGTTGAGGAGTGGGCTGAAACTAAGAACCAATTCATTATAAACTTACATTAGAATCCCACCCACCAAAAAAAAAAAACTTTTTAGGGGTGATTTAAAAAAAAAAAATTTCGGTAACATAATAAGATATAAATATTTTCAACCATGTAGCTCACTTGGTGCAGCCTGTATGCCATATATATATACATAGCCAGCCAGATTAACTTAAAAACTGAGAGAAACCTATGGTGATAATTTTGGTTGATGGTTTCTAATACAAACCCTTAGACTATATAACTGCTTTTTGTTTGGTATGAATCGATTGGTATCTGGTCAATTCATTCCCAACTCCGAGGAATTTTCAAAATCAAGTACAAAAACTTAATTTTCATACCTTATATCAAAATTCAATTTTATGTTCAACTGCTTTCAAGAAATTAAGTTTTGTTCAGAATTGTGTTTTTCTAACACGTTTTTATTCTCTGGTTTGTGTCTTTGTGTTTTCACTTTTTGATAATTCCGTCTCGCTGGATACATTTTTGCTAAGTAGGATTTGCACATAATTCAAATTAAAAAAACCTAAAAGTAAAGTTTAGTCCGATGAGTATTGTTCAAACCAATGAACGTAAACAAATTATAGCCGACACCACAGATGAATTTTCCTGTCAACGTTTTCGACTCCTGATGAATTGAATGGTGACAATTTTACTGAGGATGAATTGTGCTAGTTCTGACTCTTTCATTTACAGTAGGCCAAACAACTCGATTCTGAACAGTTTGGTGTTAATGCTAACTTTCACAGTCAAAAATTAAACAAAAACACCATTAGAATTTCAAATGAATGCAATGAAATTATCTGTCAGTTTTTATTATGACTTCTCAACTGCTTTTCAGTTATCAACTGAATTAACACAGCAAGACAAAATTTTATGGTTTAATAAAATGAACATAATTTTCTCGAACATCCCATCTCTGTTGGTCGTAAATCACCAAATATTTCTCTTTTATTATTCTATATATTCTTCATGCTTTTCACTCTATCTTTGTTGATTTTAATACTACTTTTTTTTTTTTTTTTGAGAAATATATTGTATATTCCATATTGAGTTCAATATAGGGTGTTTGGCCAGAAAGTATCCTGCCATTTGATATTGATTTTCTTAAAAAAAAATAGCCCATCTCCAACAGTTTCAGATAATTCCCCTCAGGATTTAAACACTTATCTCTGCATCCCTTCCATCTTTCAAAACAGTCTGAAAAGTCCTTTTCTTTGATTGCATCAGCAAACAGTTTTGTTGTATTCTCCTTGATCTTTCCCATCGTCTGGAATCTCTTTGGAAAGAGCCAATAGTTACAGAGAGCAAAATCTGGACTTGTATGGGAGACTGGCAGACTTGAAAGCCACAGAAAATATTTTGTTGACTAAATAGAAATGATATGAATGTATACGAATGAATTTTTAGAAAGAGCTGAAAACTTTTGAATCTACTTAATAAACATCTACTTGGACTTGCTGGCTGTTAATTTGCATTTTCAAACAAACACCATCTCTCACATTCTAGAAATTCAATCTGCAAACATTTGAATTTTTAAAGTTGGAAGTGTTGAGTTGAAAGAATTTGAAAAAATAAGTTTTATTGGGGCGCTACGGAGATAGCATTCACATTACTTTCATCCATCTGCTTCCCCTCTCATTTATTTTACATAAGCAATCTACCATACTCCACATCTGGCTTGCCAGGCCCATTGAAGTTGGCCTCCCTCCTCAAAGTAAGGAGACATGGTGGGGATTGGCATTATCTTGCTATGTTGACCCGACACACATTGGTGGGTGGGAGGGGTTGGATACGTGCCTTCCCCTAGGGCATTAGTGCAAAGTGGGTGCAAGTTGCCTCAGCCATCATTTAAATTCAGCATGCTGATCACATTCTATATGCCATTACTGATCAAACACTCAGATTTCCGATTGAAAGAATTGAAGCAGTAAAATTTGAACAAAAAAAAAAAAAAATGATTCCATTAAGGGACACAACTCTGCCAGTGCCAAATTCAGATGTAACTAAATCTGTATGAATTATTACAAATAAATGGTCTGGAAAATTTTCAATTTTTCCTTTTTAGATTCAAAAATTTTCCATTTAGCAATATAGAAAAAAAAAGCATTAAATCTCTCTGGAACTTTTTATAAAATTCAAATGATTTACTTTTGTCCGTGAGGATTCAGACCATCTATTTATGCTATCAATACTACTAGATATAATAAGAGCTGTGTCTGTCATGCATAGTATCAGTAGCACCCATCAGCCTTGTTCCCATTCTACCGTCACATTGAATTATCCACTTTTTTTTTCTCTCCCATCCTTCTTTCAGTTTTTTTGAAATACCTAACTTTCCCACCTCTTATTAAACTTCCATTCTTTTCTCCTTTCTACCTTCTTACCACTTAATGTCATACACAGTATCAGTAGCAGCCATCAGCCAAGCTTATTGCTATATACTTATGATAACCATCAGCTAAATGACAGATCATGGACTAGTGTGAGTAAAAGTTGATCATTTTAAGAGTTTCCCAGAGGAATTTTCTCATCCCTATTGTTGAGATCAAAGTTTTTCAGCCATGGTGTTCTTTCATTTATGAGCAATGAGCAATTTATCTTTTGATTGGATTCATCCTCTTCCCAAACCCCAGGAGGCCAACAGAGTACATTGTATATAATATACTAAAAACAACAAGGAAAGTTAGTCCAACTCCTGCAATGAGGACAATAAGTCGTCTCAGAAGTTCAGTACTGTGTGTGTTTGAAAAGCCAATACTTTGCATTGAGAAATGTAAGCTGGGAAGCAAACTTTCTTCCTTCACTGTATTATTAGATGTAAGCGTTTTTTCCTGAGAGAAAATTGATATGTTTCAATCTCTGAGAGATTTTTTTTTCCAGAAAGAAACTCCCTTTCTATATAACATATACAATATACATAAATTCAATGCGGTTGGTAAGCCATCTTAATAAAACTGTTTTGTTTTTAAATCCCTGGAACAGTTGCATGATAAACAACTGATGATCCTAACAAGAGAAAATTTACATATAATACCATAATAGCAAAGTATATATAAAACATAAAAAAAAACACTGATGAAAATTAAATAAATTACATTAGCAGATATTAGGAAATGAGTGACTGAAATGACATGGAATTTTTGAAAAAAGTTTTTCTTATATATTTAGTGATTAAAGCTTTAAAGCTTTCTAGACACACACACTCACACACACACACACACATATATATATATATATATATATATATATATATATATATTAGTACATCTATGTGCGAAATGTTTGATCATTTTCATCTGAGGTTTTATTAAAAAATAACTGAACCTGTTACAGTGGAAAAGTCCATTGTTTTAAATTGAGATAAGGGATATTTGTATCCATAAAATTGTTGCCTTTAGGTGGAAGAGTCCATTGTTATGGACAGAGAAACATACAAGTCCAAATGGTCATTATACAGGTTGATTGCCAACTGGTATTTCATTCATGCATTTTCATTGAGAGACAAATATTCTAATTCAGTTGTAGTCTGGAGATAGTTGCATAATTAACAAAATATTTGTCAGTCATGGCAGTATTTAATTAGATATTTTTATTACGGCTTCTTAGTCAATACGAGTGTGCGGAGTTTTTGACTATTTTGTAGACTTCTAGTTTGAGAGCAGACCAATGTGTGCAGTAAGAAAAGACGTAGCAAAGATGAACAAAAAAATGCTTAAGCACTTCGAAGCCATTTTATCAAAGTATCCATAATGGGGTGTTTCTGAATTTCTTGAGAGTGGAGAGCCAGTTGATAAATATCATGAATATCATCATTATCAGAAATTCTCAATATAAGAATTAGCTCTTTGTGCAGAAGTTTAAAAGGACGTATAAGAATAGAATCAATGAAAATAGAATGCAATATTCAATTTTATGCTATGTGCTATAATTCATAATATAGAATGGAATATAGAGTATGGGAGTACAGAATACAATGTAAGAACAGAACATAGAATAATTCACCCGTGTAAATATAGTATAAATAAAATTGACCTATTGATTCCTGTGGATCTGGAAATTTCGGTCTGATGACGACCAACTGAAAAACCCGAAACTCTAGTTGCAAATTTTTACTCATTTTAAACTTTTGGTAGCAGAAGCATCTTTTTCGAGAAAAGCTTTAAGTTTATTTGGAATTCTGAGATTAGAGTGTTGTTACTATTATTCATTGATTTGTGCACACAGCTTTTTTTTGTCTTTGTCTTGTTTTTATCGCATTTTGGCTACTTGAGCCTCTGGCCTTCTCTCTGTTTTGATCTGTGGAGTTGGTATTGTTACTGTTGTAGATTGATTTGATCAAACAAGTTTCCTCATCGTAACATAGAGATAAAAACAATAAAGATGAGGTAAACAGTTGAAATGAATCGCTCACAAATATTCAAACAGTGGAGATGACTTGGTTTTCCTCTTGTAAAAAGAAGAAAAATTCTCATTTAATTTACCAGAGTGAACCCTCCGCTATCTATTTCTCCTGTCCCATTTGACCAAACCTATATATATATAAAATTAACATTTCCCTGCAAGGGCTTATCCCATTCTAATGAATAAATACATTTAAAAAAATTGATATTATTTATTATACATGTGTTATAGAATGGAAACATTTCGATGATTATGTTCAGTAAGAATAGATGTACAGCGGACTGGCTCGTTGTTATTTTGTTCATGTTATTTATTCGCAGTGATTTGGTTGGTTCATCCCCCCCCTTTTTTTTTTAATGAAATATTCTTCTATTTATTGTCGAGTCTTGCTACTCATGCTCTTCTCATTATCTGGCCAATGAGCAAACTCCTTGTGTAGACACCATTGTTGTTTAGGGCTCGAAAACTTCAAATGATAACGAATTATATCTCTATTCACAAAGAATCTGAGGAAAAACGAAATGCAATTGCATGAGTGAATCTCTCACTTTTAACATTATTGTCTATGATGTAAAAATAACATTATTTCATGTGCGACAACTTTATAGTTCCAAATCTCTTGGATAAAGAAATTACAGTCGCGTCCATATTGAATAGAGCACTAAATTAACTAGGAAGTAGAGGTTTGGTCAGTCACTCAATAGAAACTATCATGTAACCAATGTCTTTTGGCAGCATACTATGTTGGGGGTGATCAATTAAAAAATTGTAGAAAACTATAATCAATGAATAAGTTATTTCTCTTAACTTTAGTTCTTCATTGATCATTAAAAAAATCTGAATTTCCAAAAATAAGCGTGAATGCTGCTGGCCTTAAACTAGGGGGCCAATTTAGCATAAACTTTCATTGAAAATTGATCCCTCACCCAAAAAATATTCAAGGGGAAGGTGGAGGGTAATTCAAAAAGCAAGCAAAAAAGCTTTTTGTAGACATTGTAAGGAGTAAATGTTGAAATTTCCAGCCCTTTAGCTCCATTGGTACAACATGATACATACATACTTAGCCAGCCAGACCAACTAAAAAACTGACGAAATCTGTGTTGACAGTTTTGGTTGATGGTTTTTAAAAATGTATTGATACAAAGACTCTGAAAAGACTTAGTATCACTGAATGCACTGCTAGACTTGCTCAAAAATTCCATTGTGACTGAAAATGTGTATATTAATATGATTGATTGCACTTTTGATCACTAGGATGGCGGCTTTTTCGTAACTCACCCCCAAAGTCTAATGTCCATGATTTTCAAGTACAAAAGCCCAAGAGAAAAATAAGATTAAATTTTCCACTCTGACGATTCGGGGTGTTTGTTTGCGGTAAAATTTTAACAGCAATTCGATCTAGCAGAATCAAAGCAGTTCAGCCTTTGTCCAAAAACATTCAGTTTTGTATATCTTTAGTTGAGTTCCGGATCAGTCGAGTTGTCAGATTTTTGCAGCTTCGTCTGAAGAAGACACTGTCAATAGTTTGAATTGAGAAAAATTAACAATATAAGTTTTTTTTACGTTAGTCATCACTAGACCAAAATTTCCTGACCTGCAGGAATTGGTATGTCAATTTTTTTGTTAGTATCAGCTCAATATTTATATATATGAAATAGTTTATATTACATTGTTATGATGCATTTTTCTCTCTCATATTCAATATTCTTCTTATATTACGTATTATAGTGCATAATATTGAATAGAATATTGCATTCTATTTTCATATAGAATTTCTGCAAATTTTATCAGTTTAATGAAAAATGTTCAATAGCAATGCTTGATAAGTAAACTAAGATGGAAAGGTAGGTACAAAACAAAACTTTGGAAGTAGATAGTTGGGACAAAACAACAAATGGATAGCAGAGAGACAGACATGCAGACTCAGTGGCCGTTTGAATGGATTCAAAAATCAAGCTAACCAGTGGCTGTTGCTGAAATAGCAAATCATTTCCATGATCCCTTATAACCATAGAAATGATTTTTTTTTTCTTTATTTTTTAACGGGGTTTGCCAGATTAAAGGAGTTATGAAATTAATTACAGTTGATTCCTAAAGGACCACAAACCTAGAGTTGTTGCCGATAGGACAACAATTGTCAGTTTGCAAGAATCAAACTTCAGCAAAAATAGAACAAAAAGTCAGACAGGATTTAGGTAATGAAAGCTAAGCTGTAAGAAAAAATTGCTTGAAGAAAGTCATTAAAAGATTTGGCAGTTGGCTGACACCTAATTAGCATAAAAACAGAGCTAAAACTTAGAGGTTGGATATAAGTAATGAAAGTTAAGCCAAAGGAGAAAATTACATGAAGAAAAATGTATGGTGGAAGGAAAGAAAAAATTAATTTTTTAGATATAATGAACTGCCGATACAATTCACAATGAGTCCAAATATGATAACAGTCTTCATCTTTAAAAAAAAGAAAATTTCTTTGTACTTAAATATGAATGTTTACCTGGGCTTTAGTTGGACAGCCTCACCTATAGAAGTAGATTCATGCATTTTGCAAGGTTAGAATGAACACTGGACAGAAATTCTATTTTCCATGCTGGTAGCAGTTACACTATGGTGCACCTTCCCATACTATATGATATGTTATAGAATTGCATTTCAAGTAGATAGTTATTGGTCAAACAAACAAATTGGCTGACAGTTAGAACTGATTCCAAAAGCAAGCTCAATAGGTCCAGATACGGTACATCAAAAGCCTTATACTAGTCACTGAGAGGAAACAACCGCCTCCCCCCGATCTTTCATTGTTGGTGAATGTGAGTCATTCAATGAATCTCTAATTTCTGATCAGATCAATGTGGTCTGATTTGGGGGATGGGTTAGAGAAAATTAGGTAAGTGCCACAGGAAAATGCTGTCGTTATTCGGAGAATTTAACCACTTTTGATCCAAGTTCAGCAAGGTAACAATCTAAGATTCTGTCAGTTATACGTGTAATCCAGTGCCTTTCTTACAAACACTGTAAACATTGAATTTAAAAATTTCCCCCTCCCTGGGATCAAGAAGACAAATTGAAACACAAGCTAAGTCTGTTTGCATTCACTTCACATCTTGCCAACAAATCGTGGGCCAGGGTAAAGCTCATTACCCCACATGTCTTACACTTACTATGTCCAACAATGAACTTTAAAAGGCTGATTTGAAAAATTAAAAGAAAAAAAAGTTGCTTCATAGGAACCGTCATGTGATCAATATCTTTTGGTTATATGCTGTGTTAGGGGTTATCAGTCAAAAAATTTGAAATGAATAAGTTACTTCTCTTGCCTTTTATTGTGCAGTGATCACTTGAAAAATATGAATTTTCAAAAAAAACAAAGTGAATGTTTTGCGGACTCAAACTAAGGTACCGATTTAGCATTAACTTACATTGCAAATTGACCCCCCCCCCCGATAGCAAAGGGAATATACAAATCATTGTAGATCAAGAGTCGGCTAAGGAGGAGAATATGCATTATTCTGGAGTTGGAATGAACTCCATGTTATTCTTTTGACAGGAGTACAAATTCCATTATTTAGTGTTTCTAAAGCTCTAAGAGGATCTTGCATGTTCACTCATGTTTGTCCACACAATATCGCCAAAAGTTCTGAATGAATTTTAACAACATTTTGTTGAAGGGCAGGACATGGACCAAGGAATAGTTCAAGTTTTGGGACAGATCCATGAATTCTTTTTCGATTTTGGTAACTTAATAAGGTTTGACAGTTTTTCGGCTTTTTGGATGTAATAACACAGTGATGATGTCATCATGATTGAAATGCAATGTAGTCGTACAATAACCTGATTGTTTGGTTCTCAATGACAACGGTGTGATGGAGTTATGTACTTTCCGAGTGCTTTCTTGTTGGATCCTGCAATTAAATCAATTGCTCTGTAAAACAAGACGTAAGCTGATCTTGACCCGTGTTTATTGAAGCCTATTCGCCAGAAATAAGCCTGTTTCTGTGGCAGCAGCGTAAACTTGAATATGTACCAAGTTGATTTTATTTGCATAAGTAATTCTACACTTACAAATAACAGAAAACAAGTGCAAAAGCTTTTCCAAAATTCTATTCCGGTGTATATGTGTACTAGCGTAGTCATCTGACATTTTCAGGGCTAAAATTGCCTCCAATATTGTTAGTATATTTTTCTGGTTGATTTTCCTTTTCAGATTCTGCTTCTGAACTCGTTGAGAATTTTTGCCCGTTCCTGTTGATTCCTTCTAAAACAAAGGGCCACAATCAATTAGCTACAGTTTCAAGAACAAATAGGTTTTATACAGAGAGTAGTTACTTGTTCAATGCCCGATCCTTCTTCTTTTCCCAGGTTTGGCACCAGCTATTGGTTACTGCCAAGTTGTATGTTCTTCCTATTAGTAACACTCTCTTAGTTGAGCTATCTTAGATGTCTACCGGGATTCAACTGCCTTACTATTTATCCATAACTGGGAGAGAGATGGATTTATGCCTTTTACAATGGTATTATTTCAAAGTGAACATAAACTGCCTTTGTCTGAAACTTGGACATGCTGGGAAATATTGTGTCACTCAAGTGTGGATAAAGCAGTTTTGTACCTCAAAGTACAGAAGTCTGACCCCTCCCCACATCATTATTTTATGACAGTCACCTTTGATATAGACCTCTGCTCTCCTTCATCTTGTGTTATCCTATGAGCAGGTGTGCCTCATAGTACTGTTACTGTGTTATCAAGCTTTTTCACACCCTGTGCCACTCTGAAACTTCATACCATGATTGGAGTTGATCCGATTGCTCTGTATAGCAAGATGAATGCTGATCTTGGCCCTTGGCGTCCTGGAGGGAGGGACCTCACCGCCACCACCACTACTACCTTCCGCCCTGTATCAAGCCTTCTCACTTTGAAGAGTGGCAGTGCACACTTGTTTTAATGGCCTGTGTTTGTTGAAGCTTATTCACCGGAAGTGAGCCTTTTCTGCCAAAGCAAAATAAACTTTAATAATGCGCCTAGCTGATTTTATTTGTATGGTTTGGGCAATTGAGCTAGCGTCCAATGGATCGTTTGTATGAACATTGTATATTGAGTGTGGTAGTGGACAATTATGGGTCTGCGGGTTTGTTTGTTCAAGTGCGGTCAAATTATGGTATGTTTCTTTTCTACTCTTTACCCCGATGAAGTTTGAACAAAAGAAGAGATGCACTAAACTAGTTTCTCTTGAATCTTTTCGTTTCCATATTGTAAATATCTATAACCATCCTATCAGATTTTTCACAACAGATATATATATATATATATATATTCTGGTCGCCAAAATAATGAGCCACACTATGAAAACATGGGAATATTACTAAATCTTGAAAACACTGGATGACTTATAACAAATGAAAGAATTAAAGCAAGATTATATATTCAAATTGTTGAGCTACAGGGATAAAATACGTTTTTAGACATCTTTGTGCTGCACTTGAATTTTGGCAACCAGTTTTAAAGTGTTATACACTACCCCTCTCTTTCTCTCTCTCCATATATATATATATGATTACAAACTGTACTATGATATATAGAAACTTATTTGAAATGATCTCCCACCATTATACTGTTGGTACATCACTCACCCTAGACAATGTTGATAGAATAAACAATTGAAGAAGGTGGGGCTACTGTAGGAATCGAACCCACCACTGATAGGGTAGCTGCTTCTTGAGCTCTTCTGCTTTTGAGCTGAACAGCTGCTGGTAATGCAAAAGCCCAAATAACCGCTTTCACACCAAATTCTCATCTTGTTTATTCTCGCTCTATTCATCTCTTTAAACGAGACAGTTATGTATTGAGAAATGGACATATGTGGTCAGACAAAATGATTATAAATTGCACTCTATTATATAAAAACTCATTTAAAATGATTTCCAGTCATTACCTGGTCAATATACCACTCACCCTAGACAATGTAAACGGAATAAACATTTAGAGAAAATGGAGTTGTTGCAGGAATCAAATCAGCCACTGATAAGATAGCCACTTCAATCTTGCGATACCCTTACCATTAAGCTAAACAACCAGCTGGAAATCGTCTCAGATAAGTTTTTATATAATATAGTTCAATCTAAAATCATTCAGCCAGACCACTCATGTCCATCTCTCAATATGTATGTATAAATATGTTGATATAACCATTTTGTTTTTAAATCCCCAAAACAGTTGCATGGTAAACAGCTGATGATCTCAACAAAATAGAATTCACACATAGTACTATAATAACAAAGTATGTGTAAAACTTTAAAAAGCACTGAAGAAAATTACATTAACAGATATTGGGAAATAAGTGACTGACGTGGCACAAAAAAATTCTGAAAATTTTTTAATGTGTTAGTGTGTAAAGAGAGAGAGAGAGAGGATCAAGAAAGCTTTACAGCTTAAAACACTAAACAAAAAATTAAAATGAATTTTTTTAATGTGTTAGTGTGTGTAGAGAGAGAGACAGACAGAGAATCTAGAAAGCTTCACAGCTTTAAACGCTAAACATAAAAAATTAAAATGAATTTTTTTAATGTGTTGTTGTTTAAAGCTGTAAAAAGAGAGAGGATCAAGAAAGCTTTACAGCTTTAAACAGTGAACTTATAAAAATTTTAAACAAATTTTTTCCTTGTCTTCAGTCACTTATTTTCCAATATCTGTCAATGTAATCTATGTACTGTTCTTTTGTGTTCCTTTAAAATTTTACACATACTTTGTTAGGGCGCTGTGTTTATTTTCTCTTGTTTTTTATATATATATATATATATATATATATATTCACACACACACTAACACTTTTCAATGAATGCACTGAGACTATACTTTTGGTCCTGGGCAGAGCATATAGATACTTTAATCTGAGGTAGAAATGCCATACCGTATGTAAATAACTATGCTGTCTCTTATGGGTTCAATGCTAGTAGAATACTAATGAAGAGGAAAAGATGGAAGTTTTAAGTGTTTGAATAAATATATATAGTACATGTAGTACAAATCTGGTTTGCAATATAATATGATATAAAGCAATGTCTGATATGTGATGGATTTATTTCATAGAGTGCTCGATACATTCAACTTTAAACTATAAGTATTAAGTTGGTTTGAATTTCAGCTGGAAATATAGAAAGTAGATGCTCTAAACCAAGGTTAAAATCAAAACATCCCTCAGAATACAATTCAGCATTCACTTATAGATAACTCCTACACTCAGTCCATACCCTCTGACATGTAACTTATAACCACCACCAAAACACACACACTAGAAAAATAACAATAAAATGAAAGAAAAACTCCTCCCACCATTGAAATGCCCAAAAGAATTTTCCCAAATTCCCCAAATAGGAATTTGAAACATGCATAATCATTTTCCTGAAGAGGCCCAAAGAGGGCAGAAACATAAACGTGTTTGTGTAGCAAATATACTTTCTAATATATATATATATATATATATATATATATATATATATATATATATAGAGAGAGAGAGAGAGGGTACAGAAAGATAAGTTGTAAGGGAGTGGTATGAGATTATGGGTAAAAGAGATGGAGGAAGAAATGTAATTAAAAATCGAGGGTGGAGGAGAGTGAGGGAGAAAGGAGGAGGAAGGAGATTGAATGAGAGGATTAAGCAGGGTGAGAAAAGGAAGAAAGAGAAGATGGACGGATAACAAGAGTGAAAGAGAGGGGGAAAGTGATGAGAATGGAGAGGGAGGAACGGATAGATGAGTGAGAGTGAAGGGCCGAAGGATGATAGTGTAAGAACGATAAGGGAGTGGAGAAGATGGAGGGTAGAGGAAAGGGGAGAGTCAGAGAGGATAAGGGAACAAGAGTCAGAGGGGAGAATGATGAGAGAGTGATGTGGATAGAGGGAGGTGTAGGGAATGATTGAGTGAATGAGGGAGAGAGAGAAGGGGTGGAAAAAGGGAGGGGGAAGATTTCACAAGGATGAAACAGAGAGAAGATGAATGAGAGAAATTAAGCCGATTCCACTGACAACAGAACATAAAAATGTGTTGAACAGATTTGCACTCGTATGCTAAATCATTTCAAGTATTCACGTACATTTTTATTATCGTCTAGAATTTCATTGTCTTTCCTATTTTTCATTTCCTTCCTGAAACCATTCGTTCTTTTTTAGTGTTTAATAAACATGTGCGTATTGGTTTCCAATGGAATTGCATCCCGGCCGAGCACGTCGCCTTTTCCGTTAATGTCTCTTCAGTATTTGCATCTTCATGAATTATTCACAAGAAAACCTATTATTGTTCTTCTTTGATTATTTCCCTTTGTTTCTGTGCATTAAAATCATCTTTTGTTTCTTTCTTTTTCTTTTTTCATTTTTCAAAAATCATTCAGGCTCTCCTTTCTCTTATATGCAGTTGAATGGTAGAAATGGTTCCATGTAAAATTCACTGGACAAAATCAAACTCATTTGGAGACGAGCCGATAATAAAACCAATTGTTCTGTTTGTTGATTCTGATCGTTGGTCTTGGAGCCTTTTTTTTTCTTTTTGCAGGGGCGGGATTCTTTTTTTTTTTTTTTTTTCCCTCCTTTTCTTCTGTATTTGTTCTTGGAAAGATTTTTTTTCATTGCCTCCTAGCCAATAATGAAATAAATTAGTTATAAGAATTTATATACTTGTGTGTGTGCATATATATATATATATATATAGGAATATTTTTCATTGTAGAATAATAAATGTCAAAAATATTGAAAAAGGAAATGTGCTCATTTCTGTTTGGGTCCTTCCAAGAGATAAAATTGTTAGTATTTTCTTTTTCAACTTCGTCTTCTTGTTTCAATAAACTGAGTATTTTGTAGAGAGGAGAGAAAAGTTGTTTTATGAGGTTGCTATAAATCCCTGGTGTCAGAAACTTAATATTTTTTCCCCCATCATGTTTCATAATAGTTTTTCCCTCTTAGCATTGCTTACTGCTCTCTTTGCTTCTCTCTTCACTTCTCAGTGAACCAAAAATGTGAAAAAGGGTTTTATTAGATTTTTTTTTTCCAATACTAAAAGTCACTTATACAGGCAAAGATTCAGTGGGGTGAGTCCAGGGGGTCTAGACCCCAACCTGCTGGGGTAATGCTTGATTTAAAAAAAAAGTTTTGAATCTTGAAAAAATCTTGTAAAGAAATTTTATGAACCTAAGCTAATATACTAATTAATGATAAATCAACCCTAAAAACAGAAATTCATTATATCCATCATCAAAATGTGGAACCCCCCTACTCCCTCAAAATCCTGGATCCACCCCTGCTCATATGAATATATAAAATTAACTTTCAAATTCATGGACCATTTTGTAACCACTTGTATTGGCCGTGGAATATGAATGGAACATTCCTGTGTATCGAATAGATAACAATTTTTTTTAAATTCACCTGAAGGTCAAAGGAGGTTAATTTCTGTAAGAAGTTATTTCCCTTGATGATGACCTTGTGAGTTAACTATCACTTACAAGCTTTTATCAGTAAGTTCTCTTACCTGATTGATTACTGTGAATGAATTAGGTACAAGGTCTGTCCAGAAAGTATCCTGATATTTCGAATATTTTTAGAACTGGTTATACTGCCACAATGTCACCTGGCAACGAATCAAAGAGGGCTGTGTATGAGCAGAAACTCCCCTGAGGGGTTACTCAGTTGGCAGAAAAGATGCCATTAAATGAGCTTGTGTTCTCTGTGACCATCGCATTCAGAATGACCCAGCCTGCCAATTTTTCACCTCTTGTGCAAGGATTCTTGCAAAGCATTAAATCTGTCAGTCCCCTTCCCCCCTCAAAGTTCAGATTTGGTTCCCTGTAACTTCTGGCTTTTGCCATTGGAAGGAAGGAAATTTCAGACGGATGAAATTGAAGAGAACTCGGTCTGGAAGCTGGAAGTGGAAGAGTTGCTGAGATAAGAGTACTTTGAAGGGGTCTAGGGCACTTTTGCCTTTGGTAAGTTATTTCTTGTTAATATTATTAAACGGTTGTCACAAGCTATTAGTTATAATGAAGGGTCTACAACGACTGTATCTCTCGGATAATCATCTATGGAGCTGAAACATGGAACCTAAAAACAATCAAAATATTGACCATCAAACTAAGAACCATACAACGTGCATTTGAGAAAATCACACTCAGTATCACTTGGAGAAACTGCAAGATAGCACTAAGGGAAAAAAGGAGTCAGAGATATCACGGAAACCATTACTCGAATGGCAATGGGCTGGTCATGTTGGATGTTGCAAGGATGACAGATAAACATTGGATATCACAACTCACTACGTGGATACCCAGGGACCAGATACGAAACTGTGACTGCCAGAAAGTGAAATGGCATGACAAACTAGACAAGTTCAGAAAGTACTGGCTGTGCGATGCCTATGATAAGATCTGGCAAATCCTGGGGAAGGTCTATGTCCAATGATGGGTGCTAAAAACCTGATGGTAATGAATACTTTACTGACAGACCGTGTAAAGCCACTAATTGGGGATGTAGGGTTGATGGATACAACAGTGTTACAAAAAGAGAACGGATAAAGAAGTAAAGCTGGATTAAGGTGGAGGAGGGCCTTTTGTATATGCTATAATGAAACCCTAAATTTAAGAAATACAAATAAATGTTAAAACACACATTTTAACTTCCAAGGTAATTAATTCTTATAATTTGCTATAAAGATAACACAACAAATATGTACGACATTTCAGTTATAGTGATCTTCGTTTTGATATTTTGTGCAGTGGCTACACCTTTAGTTTCAAATGTTTTTTTATATTAATGTGTTGTATGTGTTACAGATACCCCATTTCCATTAATTACTGTGCTAAAATAATAATTAAAGGTGATAATTGGCTGGAATTGGTAACTTTAAACTCAGTCATTTGTAAAGGTTGAGGGCAGTTTATTACTTTAGTAATAGAGTGAATTGGAGTTGGTAGCTTGCAAGCATTTGGCATGGGGCACCTGCAATTGCATTGCCCATAGCATATGCTACATTGTTTATCCAGCACTGCTGATGAGTTGATGCAATACAATACTGTCAAAATGATTACAAACTTTTTTTCCCACTTTAACACTTCTCTTGGCTTCCATGAGAACTATATTAGACAAGCACCCATGATCATCACAACTAGAAGAGTCACATGTTTAATTTGAGACCTGTTACTATAAATGAGGTTATATGCCCTTTCTGTAGGTTATGAGAGATCAGCCACAGTCCTGTTGTAGAATGAGATCAAGTTTGCTTGGTCAACCTGAGGTCACACCAGGTCAACAATAGTTTGAATTCTCAGTGTACAGACTACTAGAATAAATGCAAAACCTGAAATACACAACATTGTGGTTTGAATAAGGGTGAAAAGGAATTAAGTCAGTTTTGAAAAAAAAACGTGTAGTATAATTTCCACAGTACTGCATGTGATTTAGTTAGAGGTTGATGTATCGGAAATGATTGAAAAACAAAATTATAGCTTGATAAACTTAACGAAGTGGAAAGAGCGAATTGCATGGTTTGTAAAGAGAGTCTGTGGGAGAAAGAAAGGCATTTCTGGTTTTACATTGATATACACTGATTAACATCCTGATTTAATCAACAAAAACAATCTACCCCTCCCTAATGACTAGTTTACATAATACTGCCTCTGTCTGTGTAGATTCAGTCTAGGTGCTTTTTGTCTTATCATCCAACGACACCTGTCTTATACATTTATCACTTTGGTCTAAGCAGGCTGAAAATGTTTATGGATAATAATACTAACTTCTTCCTACCATTTTCTTTCTCTGCCTCTTGTGATGTAGCATTTCTTTCTATTGTTTTTCTTTCTTTTTGTTCTTTCCTTGTTTTCTTCTTTTTCCTCATTTTGTTCTTCTCCTTTCTAATTTCGTTCTTCTCATTTCCTTCTTCTTTTTTTTCATTTCCTCCTTCTCTTTCCTCATTTCCTCCTTCTCTTTCCTCATTTCCTCCTTCTCTTTCCTCATTTCCTCCTTCTCTTTCCTCATTTCCTCCTTCTCTTTCCTCATTTCCTCCTTCTCTTTCCTCATTCCCTCCCTTTTTCTCCTCATTCCCTCCCTTTTTCTCCTCATTCCCTTCTTCTTTCTCCTCATTCCCTTCTTCTTTCTCCTCATTCCCTTCTTCTTTCTCCTCATTCCCTTCTTCTTTCTCCTCATTCCCTTCTTCTTTCTCCTCATTCCCTTCTTCTTTCTCCTCATTCCCTTCTTCTCTCTCCTCATTCCCTTCTTCTTTCTCCTCATTCCCTTCTTCTCTCTCCTCATTCCCTTCTTTTTTCTCCTCATTCCCTTCTTCTTTCTCCTCATTCCCTTCTTCTTTCTCCTCATTCCCTTCTTCTTTCTCCTCATTCCCTTCTTCTTTCTCCTCATTCCCTTCTTCTTTCTCCTCATTCCCTTCTTCTTTCTCCTCATTCCCTTCTTCTTTCTCCTCATTCCCTTCTTCTTTCTCCTCATTCCCTTCTTCTTTCTCCTCATTCCCTTCTTCTTTCTCCTCATTCCCTTCTTCTTTCTCCTCATTCCCTTCTTCTTTCTCCTCATTCCCTTCTTCTTTCTCCTCATTCCCTTCTTCTTTCTCCTCATTCCCTTCTTCTTTTTCCTCATTCCCTTCTTTTTTCTCCTCATTCCCTTCTTCTTTCTCCTCATTCCCTTCTTCTTTCTCCTCATTCCCTTCTTCTTTCTCCTCATTCCCTTCTTCTTTCTCCTCATTCCCTTCTTCTCTCTCCTCATTCCCTTCTTCTTTCTCCTCATTCCCTTCTTCTTTCTCCTCATTCCCTTCTTCTTTCTCCTCATTCCCTTCTTCTTTCTCCTCATTCCCTTCTTCTTTCTCCTCATTCCCTTCTTCTTTCTCCTCATTCCCTTCTTCTTTCTCCTCATTCCCTTCTTCTTTCTCCTCATTCCCTTCTTCTTTCTCCTCATTCCCTTCTTCTTTCTCCTCATTCCCTTCTTCTTTCTCCTCATTCCCTTCTTCTTTCTCCTCATTCCCTTCTTCTTTTTCCTCATTCCCTTCTTCTTTCTCCTCATTCCCGTCTTCTTTCTCCTCATTCCCTTCTTCTTTCTCCTCATTCCCTTCTTCTTTCTCCTCATTCCCTCCTTCTTTCTCCTCATTCCCTTCTTCTTTTTCCTCATTCCCTTCTTCTTTCTCCTCATTCCCTTCTTCTTTCTCCTCATTCCCTTCTTCTTTCTCCTCATTCCCTCCTTCTTTCTCCTCATTCCCTTCTTCTTTTTCCTCATTCCCTTCTTCTTTCTTCTCATTCCCTTCTTCTTTCTCCTCATTCCCTTCTTCTTTCTCCTCATTCCCTCCTTCTTTCTCCTCATTCCCTTCTTCTTTCTCCTCATTCCCTTCTTCTCTCTCCTCATTCCCTTCTTCTTTCTCCTCATTCCCTTCTTCTTTCTCCTCATTCCCTCCTTCTTTCTCCTCATTCCCCTCCTTCTTTCTCCTCATTCCCTTCTTCTTTTTCCTCATTCCCTTCTTCTTTCTTCTCATTCCCTTCTTCTTTCTCCTCATTCCCTTCTTCTTTCTCCTCATTCCCTTCTTCTTTCTCCTCATTCCCTTCTTCTTTCTCCTCATTCCCTTCTTCTTTCTCCTCATTCCCTTCTTCTTTCTCCTCATTCCCTTCTTCTTTCTCCTCATTCCCTTCTTCTTTCTCCTCATTCCCTTCTTCTTTCTCCTCATTCCCTTCTTCTTTCTCCTCATTCCCTTCTTCTTTCTCCTCATTCCCTTCTTCTTTCTCCTCATTCCCTTCTTCTTTCTCCTCATTCCCTTCTTCTTTCTCCTCATTCCCTTCTTCTTTCTCCTCATTCCCTTCTTCTTTCTCCTCATTCCCTCCTTCTTTCTCCTCATTCCCTTCTTCTTTCTCCTCATTCCCTTCTTCTTTCTCCTCATTCCCTTCTTCTTTCTCCTCATTCCCTTCTTCTTTCTCCTCATTCCCTTCTTCTTTCTCCTCATTCCCTTCTTCTTTCTCCTCATTCCCTTCTTCTTTCTCCTCATTCCCTTCTTCTTTCTCCTCATTCCCTTCTTCTTTCTTCTCATTCCCTTCTTCTTTCTTCTCATTCCCTTCTTCTTTCTCCTCATTCCCTTCTTCTTTCTCCTCATTCCCTTCTTCTTTCTCCTCATTCCCTTTTTCTTTCTCCTCATTCCCTTCTTCTTTTTCCTCATTCCCTTCTTCTTTCTTCTCATTCCCTTCTTCTTTCTCCTCATTCCCTTCTTCTTTCTCCTCATTCCCTTCTTCTTTCTCCTCATTCCCTTCTTCTTTCTCCTCATTCCCTTCTTCTTTCTCCTCATTCCCTTCTTCTTTCTCCTCATTCCCTCCTTCTTTCTCCTCATTCCCTTCTTCTTTTTCCTCATTCCCTTCTTCTTTCTCCTCATTCCCTTCTTCTTTCTCCTCATTCCCTTCTTCTTTCTCCTCATTCCCTTCTTCTTTCTCCTCATTCCCTTCTTCTTTCTCCTCATTCCCTTCTTCTTTTTCCTCATTCCCTTCTTCTTTCTCCTCATTCCCGTCTTCTTTCTCCTCATTCCCGTCTTCTTTCTCCTC
This sequence comes from Thysanoteuthis rhombus, assembly GCA_963457665.1. Lineage (NCBI taxonomy): Eukaryota > Metazoa > Mollusca > Cephalopoda > Oegopsida > Thysanoteuthidae > Thysanoteuthis > Thysanoteuthis major. The sequence goes on from OY735233.1 coordinate 14,301,131, forward strand.
ATTCCCTTCTTCTTTCTCCTCATTCCCTTCTTCTTTCTCCTCATTCCCTTCTTCTTTCTCCTCATTCCCTTCTTCTTTCTCCTCATTCCCTTCTTCTTTCTCCTCATTCCCTTCTTCTTTTTCCTCATTCCCTTCTTCTTTCTCCTCATTCCCTTCTTCTTTCTCCTCATTCCCTTCTTCTTTCTCCTCATTCCCTTCTTCTTTCTCCTCATTCCCTTCTTCTTTCTCCTCATTCCCTTCTTCTTTCTCCTCATTCCCTTCTTCTTTCTCCTCATTCCCTTCTTCTTTCTCCTCATTCCCTTCTTCTTTCTCCTCATTCCCTTCTTCTTTCTCCTCATTCCCTTCTTCTTTCTCCTCATTCCCTTCTTCTTTCTCCTCATTCCCTTCTTCTTTCTCCTCATTCCCTTCTTCTTTCTCCTCATTCCCTTCTTCTTTCTCCTCATTCCCTTCTTCTCTCTCCTCATTCCCTTCTTCTCTCTCCTCATTCCCTTCTTCTTTCTCCTCATTCCCTTCTTCTTTCTCCTCATTCCCTTCTTCTTTCTCCTCATTCCCTTCTTCTTTCTCCTCATTCCCTTCTTCTTTCTCCTCATTCCCTTCTTCTTTCTCCTCATTCCCTTCTTCTTTCTCCTCATTCCCTTCTTCTTTCTCCTCATTCCCTTCTTCTTTCTTCTCATTCCCTTCTTCTTTCTCCTCATTCCCTTCTTCTTTCTCCTCATTCCCGTCTTCTTTCTCCTCATTCCCGTCTTCTTTCTCCTCATTCCCTTCTTCTTTCTCCTCATTCCCTTCTTCTTTCTCCTCATTCCCTCCTTCTTTCTCCTCATTCCCTTCTTCTTTTTCCTCATTCCCTTCTTCTTTCTTCTCATTCCCTTCTTCTTTCTCCTCATTCCCTTCTTCTTTCTCCTCATTCCCTCCTTCTTTCTCCTCATTCCCTTCTTCTTTTTCCTCATTCCCTTCTTCTTTCTCCTCATTCCCTCCTTCTTTCTCCTCATTCCCTTCTTCTTTTTCCTCATTCCCTTCTTCTTTCTTCTCATTCCCTTCTTCTTTCTCCTCATTCCCTTCTTCTTTCTCCTCATTCCCTTCTTCTTTCTCCTCATTCCCTTCTTCTTTCTCCTCATTCCCTTCTTCTTTCTCCTCATTCCCTTCTTCTTTCTCCTCATTCCCTTCTTCTTTTTCCTCATTCCCTTCTTTTTCCTCCTCATTCCCTTCTTCTTTCTCCTCATTCCCTTCTTCTTTCTCCTCATTCCCTTCTTCTTTCTCCTCATTCCCTTCTTCTTTCTCCTCATTCCCTTCTTCTTTCTCCTCATTCCCTTCTTCTTTTTCCTCATTCCCTTCTTCTTTCTTCTCATTCCCTTCTTCTTTCTCCTCATTCCCTTCTTCTTTCTCCTCATTCCCTTCTTCTTTCTCCTCATTCCCTTCTTCTTTCTCCTCATTCCCTCCTTCTTTCTCCTCATTCCCTTCTTCTTTCTCCTCATTCCCTTCTTCTTTCTCCTCATTCCCTTCTTCTTTCTCCTCATTCCCTTCTTCTTTCTCCTCATTCCCTTCTTCTTTCTCCTCATTCCCGTCTTCTTCCTCCTCATTCCCTTCTTCTTCCTCCTCATTCCCTTCTTCTTCCTCCTCATTCCCTTCTTCTTCCTCCTCATTCCCTTCTTCTTTCTCCTCATTCCCTTCTTCTTTCTCCTCTTTCCCTTCTTCTCTCTCCTCATTCCCTTCTTCTCTCTCCTCATTCCCTTCTTCTCTCTCCTCATTCCCTTCTTCTTTCTCCTCATTCCCATCTTCTTTCTCCTCATTCCCTTCCTCTCTCTCCTCATTCCCTTCCTCTCTCTCCTCATCCCCTTCCTCTCTCTCCTCATCCCCTTCCTCTCTCTCCTCATCCCCTTCCTCTCTCTCCTTATTTCTTTTTTCTTTTTCATGTTATCTTTTCCTTTCTCCCAAGATCCATTTTAGGCTCGCTACCATAGTACTTTCTAACCTTTGTATTCGTGTGTATAAATATGTTTTGCAAGTGCAAAGGCAATTGATATATGCAAAAAAAGTTAATCACCAAAAGTAATGTATTTAACTAAAAAGCACTTGGAGAACGCTTACCCCTGCCAATGCCATTTTCAGTGGAAATCAGTTCAAAAATGCAGAGGAGGTAACTGAAAAGTTCTCTGAATCTCCAAGAAATTTAATGAATATTTGCTTAGCTCATGGTCGACCCTTTGACAAAATTTTGTAATTCATTGAGAACTTTTGGATATATCGTATAGACGAATATGAATGATTCCATATTTGAATTGAAAAAAGTCTCTCAGCCAGAAAAAGATTCCTGGATCCGCCACAAAATTCAATTCTTCCCCACCCCATAACCTACTCATCCAGAAAATTTAATTGAAATTTGTTGAGACAAATTCCTAGATCCACCCAATTATCAAATCACTTCTACTGTAGCCCATGGTCTACTCTTTCAGAACTTTTTTGGCATGGACATATAGCTACAATGTTGGAGAGGTAACTGTGTATGGATCTGCCCCAGGATCTAATCACTTCTGTAAACCATTTCTTACTCTTCCACAAAATTTAATTGAAATTCATTGCATACTTTCCGTGTGGACAGACAGACATCCAGAAGGATATTGATAATACTTTCGTTTGGCTGAGGCAAATAATCATACTTATAATTATAAGTAACTTTAATAGTAATAATCTGTAAATCTGGGTATCATTGTTATTTATGTATTTCGAATTAGCATCACATAAAATAAGGGATGTTCATCAATGTTTTATTCTATGAAGCAACAAACCAAATAAAGTCGACCAAATCATAGAATAAAATCTCAAATATGTTAAATCGTAGAATGCGATCACGGTTTTATTATATTAAAACAGGCCAATACAGTTTTATTGGCCGTAAGAGATAGACTGCGCTGAAATTATCTTGAAACAATTTGATTTGTACTTTCAATGCGCGTATACTTTTGTCGTTGGAAAAGAAATAAAAAAGGCCCAAATAAGATTTTTTGCGTACACTTACTACTAAAGCATTGGAAGGAACATGGTCGGCTACTCATGGAGATGATACTGATTTGATTTTTTCCACCGTAATCAACATTCGAGGATTTTCTCCTGGGGAGGGGGAAAAGTGAAGCAAAGGTGAGAAGGAACAAAGGTGAGAAACTAATGCAATCGGAAATGGAACAGGTCTGGTTAATCGCTCCCTAGAAACGATCATGTGACGAATGCTGTATTGGGGGTGATCAATTAAAAAAAATTGTGTGAGTGGTGATCAATGAATAAGTTGGTCAGTGATTACTAAAAAAAGTTTGACTTCAAAAAAAAACAAAAAACAAGTGTGAATGATGCTGGACACTAACTAAGGAATGACTTTAGAATAAAATTATATTGCAAATTGATACCCCCACTATTTGGTTGGGGGGATTAAAAAAAAAAGGCTTTTCTTAAAAATAAAAAGTAAATGTTCGAATTTTCATCCCACTTGCTGTATTGGTGCAGCCTTTATGCATACATAGCCAGCAAGCTAGCTTAACTTAAGAACTGAAGAAACCTATGTTGTATATGCTGATGTTGACAGTTTTTGTTGACTGTTTCTTACAGGAAGATGTCTGGTTTTGTTATTTGCCACATTTTTTTTCTGCTGATGTTATCTGTGCGACATTCATGCGAAGATCTGATTAATTCACTCTGCTTTCTAACATACCTCACCATTTTGTTAAGTAATTCTGGTGGTTAGGCATAGGGCTGGCAACTCCACCCCCGTAAAACCTACTTGTTACTGAAATCACAGCAGAGTGGTAGAGGCTCTATAATCCGCAAAAAGTCTACAGGAATGGACAACGATCGAGACTCAAGGATTTTCTCCTGGGGAAGGGGAAAAGGGATGTAGATGTGGGAAGGGACGGAGGGGGGATGTAGAAAGGTGGCGGATGTCAAAATAATGGATTGAATTTTCTTTAACAGGGCCAATAGCACTTTCAGCAAATTACCGGCAGGATCACAGTTTCTACTTCTTGGTAAAACATTCTAGAACTCTCAGCCAATTAACTCTGTATCCAATACATACATTGCCTGCGTCTAACGTCAGCCTCCTTGTATAGAAAGAAAAAAAAACTTATTTGGCCTACTATGTAGCCACCCATGTGTCCACAAAACCTGCAGGGGGGGCAACTCCTATCTCACCAATGTTAATAAAGGAGATTGAAACTTAAGGAATTGAGAACGGAACAGGAGGAAGATGTTTGTTCTTGCTGCTGACTGAAATTTTCTAATAGTGTTTTCTGTATGACATTAGGGCAGAAGTGTTGAAAAGTGACTCCTGCTCAGCTCTTAAATTCATGGACCACTTGTAACCACTTGTATTGACACTGGAACTCTCCGATGAATAGTGTTTATGTTAATGGAGATTGAATTCCTTTTTTTTTTTTTTTTTTTTTTTTAAATAAATGAATAAAAAAATTTTAAAATTCACCTAAAGATCAATGGGGGATAATTTAAATCCGGAGATATTCTCTTCAATAATCATATTCATTTCTTAAAATGAAATTTGAGAGTTAAATCTCAGTGTTTCAACATTCCTCTCCATCAATGATACTGGTTTTCCTGTAATGGAAAAGTGAAAGCCAGAAAAAAGTGTGTTTCCTGTACTTCTTCCTTTTCTGTATTCCACTCACTGTGCCATGTACCTACAATTTGTAGATCCTCACACTTTATCAGATGTAGAAAATCTTGTGCTGAGACTATTTAGATGTACAGATTGAGCACAGTTTTCCTCTGATCTGAAAATCTAACAGTTTTGAACATATGATTTGTTTTGTTTTGTTTTTCAAAAATTCCCCTCTAAATATTTTTCCTGGGGGGGGGGGTTGCAACATAAGTTTTTGCTAGATTGGTCCCTTAGTTTATGTCCAGTTGCATTCATATTTTTTTTATTTATTTATTTTTTTTTTTGGAAAATTCAGACTTTTTTAATGATCATTGTCCAACAAAAGACGAGAAAAGTAACTTATTCATTGATCACCTTTTTCTTCAATTTCTCTATTGGTTATCCCAAACATAGCATGCTACTAAAAGATAGTGGTCATGCGACGGTTACTATTTAGTGACCAACCAGACCTGATCTTATTTAACAGAAGAATGATGAATGAAGTTGGGCTGGAGGGACACCTGATCGGAATGTCAGTTGGAAACGCCCCAATGCATGTCTTCTGGGACAAAACTCTACCTCAGAAGATTTTGCTGCTGTGGCTTGTTCGAAGATCCCAGGGTTTTACATTTCTTGTGACTGATCACATATCCTGGGTAGATAAGGTTCCAAATCGTTTATTATGGCTATATGATATATGCCAGTATATAATAAGGTCATTTAAAAAAACATTTTTCAAAAACTACGCAAATAGGTCTGCTGGTCACTTCATAGAAACCATCACCTGACCAATGTATTTTGGCAGCAGGCTGTGTTATAGGTGATCAATGAGTTGATTAATGAATAAGTTACTTCACTGACCTTTTGTTGGGTGGTGATCAGAAAAAAAAAGTCTGGATTTAAAAAAAAAAACATCAACTTGAAGGCTGCCAGACACAATCTGAGGGACCAATTCAACATAAACTTATGTTGTAAGTTGAACTTCCCTCTAAAAACCCATTTTAGGGGTGCATTTGAAAAGCTAAAATGTTTTTCCTAGACATATTGAGAAATAAATGTTTAAATTTTCCACCTTCTAATTTCATTGGTGTGGCTTGTATGCATGATAAATGTATACTTAGTCAGCCAGACCAGCTTAAAAACTGAAGAAACCTTTTGGTTGTCATTTTCTTGTACCATATTGCGTCCATTACACTGGTACTATGACTAGGAAGCCTGTATGCATGATACATATATACTTAGACAGACCAGCCAAAAAACCAAAGAAACCTATGTCGGCAGTTTTGGTTGACAGTTTCTTAAATTATATTACAACCATTATGCTGGTATTATGACTAGGAGGCCATCTATTACAGATATATTTGGCAGTTATGGGGTTTAGATGAGTTGCAATGAGTGGTAGTCCTTTAAATACCCCTGTGAACTGTTTGTGTTATCTCATTCTTGAAGGAATCACAAAAGCTGAATAAAACCAGTCTGGTTAGTCACTCAATGGAACCATCACGTGACCAATGTCTTTTGGGGGTGATCAATTTAAAGAAGAAATAATCAATGAATGACTTACTTCTCTTGGCTATTGTTAAGGTGTAAAAAAAAAAAGAAAAAGGTTTCGGATTTCCAAAAATCAAACCTGAATGCCACCTGAACATAAACTTAGTGACCAATTTATCATGAATTTATATTGCGAAATGAGTCCCTCACTAATAACCGCAGGAGAGAATCTTCAAAAATCAAAAAAAGATGTTTTTTTCAAACATGAGTAAATATTTAAATTTTCAGCCCTCTAGCTCCATTGGTGTTACACACACCCACACACTCATATACAACCACCCACACACGCATACGCATACATGACTAGCCAGCAATGCAGACTCCTTCTATGTTGACGTTCTTGGTTGATGGTTCCTAACAATAAACAGTATCTGTTTTAAGTAATTTATCATTACTGTCAATTTATTTTAATTTATGTAATTTTTTTCTCTTTTGGAAATTCATCTCTTTCCTTCTTTGTTCTGGATCCTATTTCTGAATAATTTCCAGCAACAATTTTCCATTTCGGAATCCTTTGTTTCTATCCTTTTCCTCAGATTTACAATCTTCTTATTGCATTCTCAGTGTTCATATTGACAGGAAAACCATCCTGATATAATCATAGAAACACTCCAATCAAAGCTGAGAAATGCAAATAAAATTATATAAGAGACCTAACAAACAATTTTAAGCCAAATAATCTGAATTAATCAGTTAATCAAGTCATGAATATTTGATTTGGAAATCTTTGGTTATTTTGTTCTGGAATATAAGGTTAGTGCAAAAATAGTTACGTTTTTTGTTATTTTAAACTTTGATGCTTATTTTGTAATGAACTATTATTTAATTACTGAAATACACCTGTCCAAAATGACGGGGTTGGCAGTAAAGGCTTGAAGCTATTTTATTAGATAATTTGATTTTAATAATTCAAATATTCTAATTTTGATTTTTTTCCGAGTCTCTGCTCATCTCAAGCTATTTTAATGTAGGATGATTAGACATGAAGTCTTCGAAGTTTCTATGATGTAATTTCTATTGTTAGGTTATAACAAGAAGATAAATCAACCACTGAGATCCCATTTGAGCGCAAACAAACTAACAAAACAATCTGCATATAAGTTCATTATGTGGTTAGATGTTCATGAAATATACCATTTTGAAAGGTGAATTTTGCTCTATCTATTCAAGCTGAAGGTTTCTTTTCACCATTCTGGTTTATTTTAGGCTGTCAAATTTTAGATGGAAGAAAGCGCAAATTTGTGCAATTTTGTTGCAGGAGTCCAAAGTGGGTAGGAAAAGAGCAGGAACTGCACACGATATCAAACGTGTATTTGTCAAATTAGCTAATTTCAATAAATTTGAGCGTCCTGAATCTGATTGGCCCTTCAGCTTGTGAGCTGATCCTCTTCAAGAAGTGTGTTTACACAGGGTGAGATTTTAAGCCCCAGCCCCCTACACAGACTTTTAAAAACTTTTTTCACCCATAGCTTGGGGAAGAAATGGATTCTACTCAAGGTTCTGAATTCAGAGTAATTTCAATAAATTAGCCAAAACAGAGATCCTTCTCTTTTGAATAAATTCATGGAAATTCAAAAAATCAAATCTATTTCTACTTCTGCCAAGAAAGTTTTCCATAAATTCAAATGAGACGGATTGACATTAAATTATATGAAAGAAATTATAAAATTTGGGGGTTGGATCCTTGTACTGTTATCTCCAATCCATCACAGTTATATGTCCATACTGTATAATATCGCTGAAATTCCAAATATTTCAATGAAATTTTATGGAAAGTTAGCTCTAGAAGGAGTGATTATATTTTTGGGCAAATCCATGTACAGTTACTTCCCTTGACAATTACATTGGCTGAGTGCTCCTAGCTTTGTTTTGAATTTTCTTCAGTCTTTGAGTCCTCCTCTCCACAATTTTAATCACGACTCTATTCAGCTCATTTGATTGTGTGTTGCAGGACACATTATGCAATGATTTATCATGACAACAGTTAACGTTCACCTGATGTATTTGTCAGCACACAAGGCAGTGCAGTGTTGAGTTTGAAGTTTGTTTTTGGGGGGGGATCAGCTGTCCTTGTGGAATCTAATAGAAAAAAAAATTTCAAAAAGATTACAGGTCTTTTATCTAAAATTTTGGATATACATTTAGATACAAAAGTATCTTTATTGACAATAGATCTACGTTTAGATATTTAATATCTAAATTTGTAACAATGAGAAGCAACTGAAATACTTTGAAGCTGCAGTTATGTACCAAGGCTGGAAAAATATTTTTACATGACAATCATAGTATGCAGCTCCACACAACCTAAAGTCCAACCACTTCCAAACTTGCACCTTTCGAACGGGCTCTGCCTTAGTTTCTCAAATGACCCATGGAGGCCCAATCATTATTTGTAGTAAGTTTGGGTTTTTACTGGACTGTAGTACCAGCCCATTGTCCAAGATTGAATAAAGGGCTTTAACTGCCCTGCTATTTACCCATAGCTGGAGGGAGAAATAGATTCATGCCTTCCCCAAAAGCACTACAACAAAGAGAATGAAAAATGAATTTGAACTTGGTTTGTCAACTTCATGCTATGTGTCGTTAACCATTTGGCCAATGGCACCCCTTGAATGCTTTCATTTATTTTGCCAACCACCTATGCCCCTGGGTTAATGATGATATATGATTCTTGTTCCTCTGTTATTCCCTCGGACAAGGAAGTTTACTGAATCAGAAGTTGGGGTGAGAGTCTTTACTCAAAGCAAACAAAAACCAACCTTCAGTTGATAACAGATATTCATTTCGCCCTCAAAGAACATATATGTATATATATATATGTATACAAAAAACAACTCTGAGTTGATAACATGGGTATCCATTTCCACCCCAGTGAATATTATTGTTGGATGCCCATTCTCGCAGTATCAGAATCAGTCCACAGCGTTTGCCAGTTGATGCTTTTCAATGGCAGCTACCAGAATGTTGTTGGGGGTGAGTGTTTTGGTCTAAGGCAGCAGAAGATGAAAAATAACTTTGGGATGTTCTTACAAAATATTCATTCTACCCCCAAGACACTTGACATATGCAAATATCTTCCTAGCAATGATGTAATAGTTTGAATGAATGCTTTTTCTCTTAGCTTAGCGGTCAACGGGTTGAAATACTGTCAATAAGTCAATAATACAGTCAATAATTGAACAACCCTAGCGTCAAGATTTGAAGTCCTGTATAAAGTAATTCCATTGAGAAACAGATATGGTTAGAATGAATACTATTGATGTCATCACTGACATTTTCTACTGGGAAGCATCTAAAATAGAGTTAAAAATGCATCTAGAAACATCTAGGTTCTTGAGAATCTAGATGTTATTGATAAACCTTTCAAAATAAGACCATCATGATAAAGTTCATTGATCTTTCTTTTTCTTAACCCAGCATCCCTCTGACCTTGGGTTGTTGTCGTGTCAGTAGATATCTCATTTTATTCCAACCTTAAAATTGTTTTTTTTTTTTAGCTCTGTTGATCTATTTCACATGGATCAATCCATTATGAATTTTACCTTTCAACTGGAATCGGGCAAAACAAACAACCAACATATCCATAAAACCATGTGTGGAAATTAGTATGTTTAGTCGGTTGGTTGTCTGTTTTGTTCGATTCTCATTATAATGTAAAAGTTATGATGGATTGGTCCTTGTGAAATAGAATACCAGAGCCTTAAAAAAAAATCTAAGTGTTGTAATAAAATGAGATGAGCTGCCATTATTACAACAGACAAGATCAGAGAGTTAGAGAAAAAGAGGAACTCACTGAATCAATTCTCACTTCCTTTCTCTGGTCTAGATGAAGCCAATTTTGTGACACACAGGAAGTTGCTTGATATTTGGATACGTTTCTGGCTAAAAACTTGCTAAAAGAGCCAAAAATAGTCAAGTGCAAAAATAATAATATTGGTTGATCAAAATCTCAACCCACCCTATTGCATCAAAGTCAAAATGGCTCAACATTTGAATACCAAACAATACAGTAGCAGACTAAATTAGACCAATGGACTTTCATCCGGTCTTTTGACTTTTCCATTTACTTTTAAAATATGTTATGTGCACAGGTGATTTTGGTAAATATAACCAAATGCTTAGTTAAAAGGTCAGATTTGTCAAATTTTGCCGTATCTTTTTATCCTTTGAAACAGCTTGAGATGAGTGGAGACCTTTTAAAAAAAACTTAAGATTAGGATACTTGAATCATTAAAAAGTAAATGACCAAATAAAATTACTTTATCCTCCTGAAAGCTGATCCATACATAAATAACCTCATCATTTTTTACGGGTACATGCTTGTATATATCATGTGAGTAAATTGCTGATTATTCCAACAATTTGTCTTTCCGCATTGTCATCAATACTTTCCTGTCAGATATCATTATCCAAATACTAATCATATACACAAACGCTGGCAAAAGTTTCCAGCCAAAATGGGTTTCAACTGTGTATTAAGTCTCTAGTCAAAATAGGAGCTTTACAAGTGTGTATATATATATATGTATATATTTCTGTCTTTCTATTTTCTTTCTCTTCCTACTACTATTCTTGATGCTCTGTTGCAGAGTGGAAGTTAATTTGCTGGAAACCTTGTGTCTGATGCAATCAGTGAGTGTCTACAATGGCATTTGCTTCGAGGAAGAAACCCTTTTAGGGCAATGCAAGAACCAACTTTAATAAACTAATAACACTGTATTATATTTGTGAATTGACCATTACTTATGCAATGACTATTTTAGAGGTTTGCGTCTACTTATATACCCCCCCTCCCTTGAGATATCGGTTGTCCAACTAATGTAGGCAAGAGACTATCATTGCGGCATAAAATAGAAACCGCTTTGTTTAGTTACCCAATAGAAACCGTCAATTGATCAACTTTGGCATCATGCTGTGTTGGGGGTGATCAATTGATTTTC